>CM049377.1:13462687-14177687 GCA_026937815.1 Etheostoma perlongum
CTAGACACAAGTTAGATCCATCAACCAATTAGTGATCCAACAGAAGTACATGGATCTGGTGCTTCATATTAGGTTTAATCTACAGCCACTGAGACTGCTGGATGAACTTGTTGGTTAATTAAAGTCAATTCAACAAAAGTCTGAGGGTGGATGACTCTTCCTCATTAAAGGAGAATTGCCGTCACATAGCTCTGTTGTTTCTAGGCTAAAACACGTTTAAAACTTGCCCTGTTTAAGCCTGTTGGATTCACATTTTTTGCAGGTCCAACAGGCTCCCGTCTCACACGCTATTACTCTACGAACTGAAGTTAGTTGAATTCTGGGTTCTTCGCCGTGGCGGCCGCAATAGCAGAGTTACCAGCGGAAACACTGGTACACATACAGGTTTGCCTCTCATACTTAACAATATACAGCTGGACAAATGTCAGAAGTGGGATCCGGCGGCCGCTGTGTGGCGGGGGCTGCGCAGAGAATAAGACAAGAGAGAGTAGAGAGAGCCAACACAGGGCACGGCTTTACAGAAGAAATGGGTCATGTAACGCAAAATTAAACCATATCTATAACAACATTGCAGCGGATGCGAGGACATTAGCACAGTGTCCTAGAGGAGCTAACAGCTAACAGATGCTAACTAGCACCGACTAGCACTGCTCACTTCTGTTGTCTGAATAACACAGACGGGAGACAAAAGTTGCGTTTACTGGTAAACTGGTAAACCTTGAGACTGGCGTATAAACGATCACTATCTGTTGAATTTTCCTCCCATTACTCTGTCCTCTGTGATTGTCTACATCTAGAAACTAAGCTGTGCAAAGCAGGGAACAACTGAGTGGCACATGAGCAGACAGGGGTTTATGGAGCAGTAGATGCGCTTTTGCAAAAAAAACAGAGCGTTCTATGAAATGACGCTTAAAAAAAAACAAAAACGCTCGATCACGCAAATCTGATCGTGGAAGTCAAAATCGTGATCGTGATTAAAATTTGATTAATTGTGCAGCCATAACTGACACAGGTAACTAGTGGCAACACAATCAGTGTGTGCTGTGAAAATTGACACCTTTCACCATTCTCGCACCATTGAGCCTTAATAGATCTCAATCCCAGTCAAATCCGACATCACTCACAATATTTGGAGTAGATGAATAGAACTTGTAAATTGGTAAATAGATTTTACATTTGGGAACAAAAGGGAGAGGTGGTATTGGATCAGTAGTCAGTACCATTAAATTCCCTTAGTTGAGATATCGGAATCAGAATCAGGAGGAAAAAGGTTTGGTACATCCCTAAATAAAATGTCAGAACACATGCTTGTAGGCTTTTTGTTTAAAATTGAGTTCAGTGACGTGAAAAACAAGCTCAGGTTGAATCCTTATATAGTGATCAGCCTCACGCCAGACAAAAGCCGTCTGTAATGGCTATCCCCCTTCCCAAGTAAATGCCACAGGGCTTAATCACCACCCTTCACCCTCAGCTTTAAGGGTAAGAGGGGCTGACATCCAACTGAAGAGGCTGTGTTGTATTATAGATAAGGCCTTTGTGTTCTCCTTCTTACTGATTCCACACTAAAAGAAGCCCCTGCCTAAATCAATTACAGTGGACAGTTCAGTGTTTCCCATGGATCCCCTTATTCACATGAGTCTAATGACAAGTGAGTGCTCCAGCTCTAATTTCGCTATAAACAAATGTCTACCAAATGTATAGTCACATGTAAAGCTATACTGTAATTAGGATAATATTACTTACAGAAAAAATCACACATTACAATCCACACATAATTTCCATTCTGATCCCTGTATGCAGAAAATAAACAGCCAAATACTGAAAAATAGTTGTGATTGTATTTTGTCATGTGAGGTCTTGTGTGCACTTCTCAAATTTCTTGTCTTTGGCCTATAAGTAATTATGCAGAGCAGCTAGTCTCCATACAAAAGAATCATATGTTTGGGTCCCTGACATTATGAAAATTGCTAACTTCACATGTGCATTCACTAGGATCTCTTGTCTGAACATGCTGTGAGGTCACATTAAAATAAAGCATTGGTTGGTATAAAAAAATCTTAATTTGTATCCGTGTTCTTGTTACAGTAAACAACATACTTATTCATCTGAGGGGAATTTCCTATCAAATTGTTCATCTTATTGTACGATATCATCCCGCTTCCTCCTCCTTCTGTCCTCCTTTTTCTCCTCCTCAATCATTGCCTGTTATCAGCATTAGGTAACCAGACTTAATATGCTTTAGTAGCACATTGTTACTATGCTATGCTGTGTCTGTATCCTTCCTCATCTGTCAGTAATCACCCGCCACTCTCCGTCCTCTTTCTCTGTCTCTACCCTGCTATGTTTTTCCTCAGGTAACAAGTTCTCCTACTGTCACGCATGCCTTCTGGTTGCTGGGACCTGGTGCTACTCTGGAATTTTTGCTGTAGGTCCCCTGTCGGGCTGGGGAAACTACGGGGCCGAGCCTTACGGTACAGCATGCTGCATCAACTGGCATTCTCCAAGCCAAGACTCTGCAGCTATGAGCTACATCCTCTGCCTCTTCGTCTTCTGCTACATTGTGCCCTGCACTGTCATCTTTCTGTCCTACACATTCATTCTGCTGACCGTCCAGGGCTCCCAGCAGGCAGTGCAGCAGCATATGTCCCCACAGAACAAAATCACCAATGCACAGGCATTTATCATTAAGGTAAATGCCTAGGTTCATTTTCTAACATATATATATATATAAACCTATGTTATTAAGTCAAATTTATTTTATATGTTGTGTCTTTTTTCAGCTTTCAGTGGCAGTTTGCATTGGTTTCCTGACAGCATGGAGTCCATATGCCATTTGGCCATGTGGGCAGCCTTTGGTAACCCAACAACTGTACCACCCATGGCTTTTTTGCTCTGGCAGCTATCTTTGCCAAGTCCTCCACCCTTTACAACCCTATTATCTATCTGGTCTTCAAGCCCAACTTCCGCAAGTCCCTGTGTCAGGATGTGGCCAAGTGCAGGACGACACTCTGTGGATGTCTATGTCAGGACAGCTCTGTACAGAAGGGAACTTGCAGGCAATCCAGGTTCTCAAATGGGCTACCGGAGAACCACGGAACCTGCAGAGACTGTCCTTACCCTGAAACAGTTATAGTACCAGAGAAAACTTTACAAAATACAGCCCCCAGCAGACTGTTAAAGGATCAATACATTATAAGGGTTGCTGTCAGTCAGCTCTCCAATGAGTTGCAGAGTGACTTCCTTTAGGGAACAAACAAAGTCAGACAGTGAGAAGGCAAATAAAAAGAGGAGTAATGGAGAAAAAGACGGCAAGAATGAAGGTTAAAGGACATTAATTGCAAGGAAAAACAGAGTGAAAAACAAAAAGATAACTATTGAATGAAGGAAAAGAGTTTACAACTTTAAAAGTCAAAGTTTAAAAACTCCAAAAAGGTGATCCAGCCAAAAAAAGGCAAAGAAGTTAGAAGCCAATAAAGAAGGATAAGTGAGCCGAACAGCCAACATGCAACCACAATCAATATTTAATCAGGTCAAAATAACGCACTTCAATAACTATCCGATCACTTTGACTGATCAACATTAAGCTTTTATGTATTCATTACGACTACTGTATTTCATGATGTGTTTACAGTTTTTTGATTGCTTTGACCTGCTTAGAGAAACTGGGATCCACTGGTGTTCCTCATCACTGTCTCAGCAGAGATGTAATGGAAATGTGTTAACCCTTTCTCATTGGATTGACACACTTTGCCCACCGTTTTTGCAGAACAGTTATAAACGATGTCATTCAAACTCCATTGTTTTAGCTATGGTAACCAAACAGAAACCATCTGTCCCCAACTATTAGAAACTACCTACATCAGTATGAAATTACTTAAGCACCTGTTTGACACTCCAATTGATGACAATCTTCAATTAGCAATCAGTCTGCATGACATTAAATCCGGGCAACTGTAACTGTATTGATCAGTCATCAATCATGGTCTTTCACTTAGAGAGGCTGGACAAAGAGTCCAACCTGTTCTGAACAGAAACACAGTTGCATCCATTGTCAGAATTCTTCGACTGGAAAACAGGTAATGTTGCTGTAGAGTATACAGAAATAGCTTCAGTGATAAACTTTATGTAATTCTTCCCTCATTCCCATTACATGTATGCTTTATAGAATCCAAAGGCTACCATTCTCTGTTGGTAGAGGGAGAATTTTTAGTGCCAATCAGGAGGCAGCCATTGTGAACATGGTTGTGGCAAACAACGCCATAAGGCTGCATGAAATCAGGGCAGCAGTGATTTCAGATCAGGGCATGTTTGGGAACATCAACAACGTTGACCGCATTCTAAGAAGGAACCATGTGGCCATGAAGCTGCTCTATACAGGTCCATTTCAAAGGATCTCTTGTGAAGGAGGCCAGATGCCAAATGTGGAGGTAAGGAAACACTACTACAGTATACTGTGATGCCTTGTAATATCATGTGGTTAGAGTCAGCTGGAGTCACTTTTCATTGTAATTTTGCCTTTTTACTTAGAGAATAATGGAGCTTGAAGCTGAAGGGGCACATCATGTCTTCATTTATGTTGATGTAGCCGGCTTCCGTCTCTGTAAAGTGAGGCGACGTGGAAGGAACCTCATTGGGTACATGGCCACTATCACTGTTCCAGGACAGGGGGGCGCCAACATAACCATGTGTGCTGCCATCTCCAATGATAGTGTCCTATGCCATATCCCCACTATTGGCCCATACAACACCGAGCACCTCATAACATTCCTGGATGCACTTCATGACAGGTTGATCCAACCTAAGGAGAGAGGGTTGTTGAGGCCTGGCATGCCACTCCTCGTCATTATCTGGGACAAGATATTCAAGATAGATGCAAAACCTGTTTAAGAATAAATCATATAATCTGGGAGAACAATCAACTAAAATAAGCTACATAAATGTGCCAAACATATGTTGCATAGGAACATACAGTATTGCTGGATAATATTTACTGTAAATGTCATAGTTTTGTACAAATGAAGACAAAAATAAGGCACGTAATTTCTGAGATCTGATAATACTGTGATAGAACAGTCAGACAGGGAAAGGAACAAATGGGTTGTAAACAAGCCAATATTCTTTTATAAATAATAAATAATGTATTTCTAGTTCCAATCCTTAATTGCAGAGGAAAACTGTGTGCATAATCATGGCAAATATAGGTCAAAATTGCCAGGAAGTCTGTCTGTAAACTGTAATGGATGTTTGTTTACAGAGGACACATCTGGAGATGTATTTTTTTTGTATCATACTACTCTTTAGTAATGGTAATTAGCACCAACAGGAAAGATGTCCAAACCTATGAAAATGCATCCCAAAAACAGGAATAAACTGGAATGCTCCTTTTAAACCGGACAGTTAACCTTTAGTGACCTGTGTGTGTGTGTGTGTGTGTGTGTGTGTGTGTGTGTGCGTGACAGCGGAGAAGAAAAAAAATTGTGTGGTTTATTTATACTGTCTGTTTGTGTGTGTAATGTGCCTCTGTAAGCATTCATGGACAGAAGTACTATTGTGCAGCTTCTGAGAGTATCAGAGTATCAGCAAATTATTTTGGGTCTGACACATAAACAACAAAAATGTTTGTTGTATGTTTGAACATATTCCATAAGCCATTACAACAAAAGAGGAGAAATTAACTTTCATTCTTATGATACTTCTACTGTACTGTACTTGTTGCTATTTAATATTTTAATTGAAGGATGGAATTTTTGTATCACACTGACTGCTTTTTTAAGAAATTGATACTAAACCACCCACGCCACCTGAATCAATAGACTACTTGCACTTTTCTCACAACACTTTGCCTTGAGGTAAGCTAAGCTTTGTTATTTCAGTTTACAGTGTACAGCTCTCTTCTCAGCTGTGGGTTTAGGCTATGTTTAGATTGACATTAGCGCTGCATGGACTAATGCAGCCCCCATCATACATTTCAATGAGGCCACTGCATTGACATAGAGAGCTGTAGCAAAAATATACAGTGGGTACGGAAAGTATTCAGACCCCTTTAAATTTTTCACTCTTTGTTTCATTGCAGCCTTTTTTCCAAAAATCAAAAAGTTCATTTTATTTCTCAGTAATGTACACTCAGCAACCCATCTTGACAGAAAAACAGAAATTTAGAAATTTTTGCATATTTATTAAAAAACAAAAACTGAAATATCACATGGTCATATGTATTCAGACCCTTTGCCGTGACCCTCATATGTAACTCAGGTGCTGTCTATTTCTTCTGATCATCCTTGAGATGGTTCTACACCTTCATTGGAGTCCAGCTGTGTTTGATTATACTGATTGGACTTGATTAGGAAAGCCACACACCTGTCTATATAAGACCTTACAGCTCACAGTGCATGTCAGAGCAAATGACAATCATGAGGTCAAAGGAACTGCCTGAAGAGCTCAGAGACAGAATTGTGGCAAGGCACAGATCTGGTCAAGGTTACAAAAAATTTCTGCTGCACTTAAGGTTCCTAAGAGCACAGTGGCCTCCATAATCCTCAAATGGAAGACGTTTGGGACGACCAGAACCCTTCCTAGAGCTGGCCGTCCGGCCAAACTGAGCTATCGGGGAGAAGAGCCTTGGTGAGAGAGGCAAAGAAGAACCCAATGGTCACTGTGGCTAAGCTCCAGAGATGCAGTCGGGAGATGGGAGAAAGTTGTAGTAAGTCAACCATCACTGCAGCAATCCACCAGTCGGGCTTTATGGCAGAGTGGCCCGAAGGAAGCCTCTCCTCAGTGCAAGACACATGAAAGCCCGCATGGAGTTTGCTAAAAAAACACCTGAAGGACTCCAAGATGGTGATAAATAAAATCCTCTGGTCTGATGAGACCAAGATAGAACTTTTGGCCTTAATTCTAAGCGGTATGTGTGGAGAAAACCAGGCACTGCTCATCACCTGTCCAATACAGTCTCAACAGTGAAGCATGGTGGTGGCAGCATCATGCTGTGGGGGTGTTTTTCAGCTGCAGGGACAGGACGACTGGTTGCAATCGAGGGAAAGATGAATGCGGCCAAGTACAGGGATATCCTGGACGAAAACCTTTTCAAGAGTGCTCTGGACCTCAGACTGGGCCGAAGGTTTACCTTCCAACAAGACAATGACCCTAAGCACACCGCTAAAATAACGAAGGAGTGGCTTCACAACAACTCTGTGGCTGTTCTTGAATGGCCCAGCCAGAGCCCTGACTTAAACCCAATTGAGCATCTCTGGAGAGACCTGAAAATGACTGTCCACCAACGTTTACCATCCAACCTGACAGAACTGGAGAGGATCTGCAAGGAGGAATGGCAGAGGATACCCAAATCCAGATGTGTGAAACTTGTTGCATCTTTCCCAAAACGACTCATGGCTGTATTAGATCAAAAGGGTGCTTCTACTAAATACTGAACAAAGGGTCTGAATACTTATGACCATGTGATATTTCAGTTTTTGTTTTTTAATAAATATGCAAAAATTTCTAAATTTCTGTTTTTTCTGTCAAGATGGGTTGCTGAGTGTACATTACTGAGAAATAAAATGAACTTTTTTGATTTTTGGAAAAAGGCTGCAATGAAACAAAGAGTGAAAAATTTAAAGGGGTCTGAATACTTTCCGTACCCACTGTATGTTTGTGTTATTGAGGTGTGGGGTCTTAAGGTGTGTCCTAATTTAGGATTTTGGTGGCCTGAGGGTAGAATCTCTTCCTAAGCCTCTCAGTGCTGGCCTGGTTTATCTGATACCTCTTACAGCCCTCAACTTAACATCCTTAATGATTCTCCTTGCCTTGTTTTTGCAGCAGCGGGTGTAGATATAGGCAGGGTATAGCACTGCCTATTTATGTTAAAGTGAACCAACCACTCTGCAGTTATAGAATAAATTGTGGTTTCAATAACAACCATTGTTATTGTTATTTAGCATCCAATTAAATTAAACAGATGATTTGCTGTGAGCATTCTGCTGACGTTAACCCAGAGGTTCAAGTGTAAATCCTTGACCTGAGGATTACCATACGGTACGGTTAAAAGAAAGTCCCAGGCTTTTCGTGGGCTTCTACTCATTTGAACCCTTTGCTGACACATGTGTGAAAGTCTTACTGCTGTTAAAAAAGCACCACTTGCAACTACAGGCTTTTTCACTGACGTATACAGTCAATAATTCTTATCAGGTTGCCAGAGAAAATGCTGGTTTCGTCTATGTAACTAACAACTATATTGTATACAACTTCATGGATGTACAGGGTAGCAGCTCATTACTGGTTCTTGCTTAATAGCCTCCAGGTTGAACATAAGTAGCTTGATACATTTTTTGCCCAGGAAAAACTATACAATTATACTTATACTTCAATCTGTGAAAGCTGTTGCTGGTTTCATGTTGGCTAAATAAGATTTAGGAGGAAAAGCTGAAGGATCTGTGAAATGCAAGTGTCATGCTGGAACCAATGGTTGCAGTCACCTTTATACTGTCAAAGCCTAAATGTTGTTTTGGACACTGGTATTTTTCTGCCAATTTGCAGGTTACCAAAGAACATACATATCAAAGACTTGGCTTCCAGTCCTGTGCTTGGCGGGCTTTGTTCAGCTACAGTAACTCTCTTAGATAAAGATGGATGTACAAACCAGGAAACATAACTGAAAATCGAATTCTGATGTCTCTTCTATTCTGTGTTACTCAAGGAACAAACTCTGCACATACTAGCCATTCCTACCTGGGTCATCTCCACTGACTTTACTCATATGCACATATATATTTATATCAGATGTCATCTTCAATGTCTTGAATATAAGCCTCAATGTGTAAATAGGGGATGGAGAAACCATTTCAGTGTCTTAAAATGGGGGGGGGAGAGGTTCCCCATTCATCCATCTATGCATCAGTTATAATCGCGTGTTGCAGTGGGCTGGGGGGCGAGTTTAATTTCTGTTATGTCAGCTTCTGACTGGTGGCTTTGAAAGGGTTTCCATTGTTTCTTATTATTGTTTCTTATTACAGGGATTTAGTGCAAAACAGGTTCCAGGTTTGTGGCTTACCTCCCTGCAGCTGGAATCCATTTTCCTTTAGCTCCCATATTTTCCATTATTGTTATTTCTATCCTTATATCAAGATTACTAATATTACACAGCCATAATATTATGGACATTACGGTTGACCATTATCAGTTAAACTCTATTTCCCACAATGGTGTTGTTTGGGAAATAATAACCCAAGTGGGAAATATCTATTTATGATGTTATTGTATATGCAACTTCTATGAAAATTATTGTTTCTACCTCCCAATGAATCATGGAATGTATTTGTGGATCTTGTTGTCTAATTTTGAAGTGGATATATGAAGCATTTAATATTTAGAAATCCATGTAGCAGAAGTCATTTATGCCATTACAGCAGCTTGGAGCTTGGAGCAGGTTACTGCGAGTGATTTTAATTACAGAGAAATTAAAGTGCTGATATGTCAGAACTTGGATTTGTGCATGAAACCGCTTGAGATGGAGGAAATTATCATTTACCCTTGCACCAAGAAATACTTGTTGTCACCAGTACAGTGTAAGGCATCAACACTATTTTTAGACATGCTAATTAAACTCTCTTAACTTTCTTTAATTTTCTCCCTGTAATTCTCTTTTCTTTTAATTTTACCTGTCAGAAAGCAGCCTGGAAACATGACAAAAAAAACTTAGTTAATCCCATTTGTGACATGAGCAGAGATATTTCAAATACAGTATTTATAATTGTTTCTATTGCAGTTATTGAATTCTCAAAGAGTACACTGAGTCTGAATTATGTGGTAAATCATATACGCACTCTTAATATGTCTGTGCTAATCCGCTATAAATAAAGTTAAATGCCATCAGGAGGATGCAACTAGAATCTAAATCATCTGACAGCAGCTGTGAAGCAAAGTCTTCGTATGAATCCCAATTTTCCTATTTTTTTTTTTTTTTCTTCAAAAGCAAACACTATGTCCTCAGTAGATTGCAATTTTAGACTGCACTGTATTACGCTGGCATACATAAATGGAAATACATAGGTACATGTCAAAGGTTTTTCAGTTTCCCAGTTTCTAAGACACAAACAGGCTGAATGTGATGTGTTTTACCTATATGTATGATGATATATTGAAGAAAAACTATCAATATAGTTTTAATTGTTACATTGTAATTATTCAAATTATTGTTGTTGTCAGTGACGTTTTATATTCATTGTGAAAAATGTTTACATCTTTTGGTATTCTTTTTTTGTTTAGAAAATATTGACGATAAAAAGTGTTAAACCTCCAAGGGGACAGGATTTCTTCTGGGATAAAATGGAATGATAAATAAATGTAATTCTGGATTCTATTAATGAATAGCCTACAACTTTTATGCTTCTTTTCTATAATGGGTTTTCATTGTTACAGTAAAGCATGGCCAAACGGTATGCGCTCGTTCAGCTACAACCTTAAAAACCACGGTGATGCGGGGAGCAGAAGCGTTGTAGTGAAAATGGCTTTGCTCAATGTATTACTGAAGAGAAGATGCCCAGGCTCACTAATCACATTTCCTGCAGTTGCAACGTGTTCTCTCTGTCACACCACTGTAGCCCTGATGTGTAGTTACATTTTGGAGGAGACACATGGCTACAGCAAAGCCTACTACATAACTTCAAAAGCAGCCACCGTAAGTACATGATAACATCTTAACACACAAGTATAAACCAAGCCTCTCATGGCAATCCATCCAAAACTTATCAAGACATTTTACTAAATAACAAAACTGTCAACACATTCTCAGGTCTGTTTTAGAATTCACTAAAATTAACTAAAACTTCTTCTTCTTCGTTTGGGGCGGGTTGCAACCATAAAATGACCTAAAACTTAATCGCAATTCATTATTTATTCTGCAAATAACGTTTCCATCAGCGTTTATCACATAAGTTGTATATCAATCAAGATAAAATTTGAGGAGACCGAACGTATTCATTAAATTTCATTAAATTTTACTGTTTCCATAAGGCATTTTTTATTCAATATCACTTAATTCGGATAAAACCATGTGGATGGAAACATGGCTAATGCTTTTGTATTCCGCTGCAGTGGAGGGATAGTAAAACAGAGAGGGATTTTTGGACTAAACCAACTTTGCATAATACTCACTTTATTTGTCTAAATTATTCTTGTTTAGCCAAATTAGTTTCAGATAAACTTTGGAATGTATTTTCTTTCACAGAACAAGGCCTGTGGGTTTTAATCACTTACATTAAAGCCTTATTAGGAAGGGATCTTTTTGTTGTATTTTTGGCCAATACAAACAGGATTAATGATTACAGCAAGCAAAATGTGTTTCAATTTCAATGTACATATGGGCACCTGACTATTGTTTTAAGACAGACTTGAACAATTATCCTTTAAGGAGATATTATATATTAAAAGCAGTATGTATTGAGGTGGGGATCAGCATATCATCAGTTGATGTGGTTGCCCAACTGCTGCTTGCGGACAAGTTGGATTTAGTGCAATATGACCTTAAATAATCAACCAAATTGCCAATTCAACATCTATGACCTTGAACCAACTGAGGAGAGAAAACTTGTTTTGCTGTGATTTCTGTTTCTGCTCGACACCTTTTCCACTTGCATTGTTCTTGCACACCTTCCTGCTGCATTAGCCCTGCAGATTCAGGTGTAGTCAGTGTATAATTTGATCATTCAATTTTCCTTTCATAAACAGGTATTAAAAAACAAAAAAACGAATGGCTGTTTGATTTTCGGTAAAAAATTCAAAATTGAAATACAAGGCATTTTTTCCTTTTCATGGTCAAAAGAGGATGAGAGAAATGTAAAATATGCTTCGATCTATTTCATATAACAAAAAATAAAATCACTAGAAAACAGAAATGACAAAAGGGCTCTTTTTATTTCTGAGACTGGATGTTGTAAATTCCAAGGCAACAGTTGTGAACTGAAGTCTATTATTTCCTGAGCTGGTATCGATCCTTTTTGCTGCAAAGTTGTCTCGCAGCAGGGGGGAGACAGTACAAGCATTTTGAGAGAAAAAAAAGAAATGAATCATTCACAAATTGCAACAGAACATTTGACAAATGAAATAGAAGTTCAAGTCAAAGTTGAAACTAGAGTACTAGCATTATGCAACATGGAGAGTCGGTGGGAGGCAGTGAGAGGGAAATAAATGAATGTGCCATTTTGAAAAGTCAAGCATCGTCACAGTAGGGTTCCAAAGCATAAACCGTAAATATTAATATTAACAATCTATGTTTTAAAGTCATTTTAGCCTGTGCTGAAAGCAACACTGGTAAACTGGCGCTGTTGCATTGGAAATGACAACATCTCTGAATATGAAAAAACAACAAAAGTGATTTTATTTTTTCAGAATCAGCTTTATTTGCCAGGTATGAGGACACATTCGAGGAATTTTTCAGCTCTTTGGTCTTGGCCATGTTAGTAGTTGGATTTTTACTGATTGTATGGGGTGGACAGGTGTCTTTATGCAGCTAACGACCTCAAACAGGTACATCTAATTTAGGATAATAAATGGAGTGGAGGTGGACATTTTGAAGGCAGACTAACAGGTCTTTGAGGGCCAGAATTCTAGCTGATAGACAGGTGTTCAAATACTTATTTGCAGCTATATCATACAAATAAATAGTTAAAAAAATCATACATTGTGATTTTTTTTTAGATTATGTCTCTCACAGTGGACATGCACCTACGATGACAATTTCAGACCCCTCCATGATTTCTAAGTGGGAGAACTTGCAAAATAGCAGGGTGTTATTTTCCTCACTTGAGAGAGCTAAAATGTACTCAGATGAGGCAGATAATGACTGACCTTGCTGTGTGAACATTCTGCATGCTATATTGGACAAAATTGCACTACCCAGTAGTTGTCTTTTAACATTAAGATCCTATCCCCCAATTTATGAATGCACCTCCCACTCACACACAGGATATTTTAGTCTAATTTGATTTTGTGTCTGGCAGAGCAGTAACCTTACAACTCAACACAACAGGCTACTTACAGATTTGAATGCAAAAGTAAAAGCCTGCAAATGCTGGAGCTTGTATTTAGGTTCCAGCAAAACATAACATGAAATTAAAAATTGTAAATATTAGCTTTTGATATTAACATGATGAGGACCAGCATTGTAACACTGTGGAATCCTATTGAGGATTCACAAACCAATGTGAATATAATTTTATTTCTTCATTCAGTCCTCTGAATATCATCTAAGACGGGCAGACCTTTTCTTACCACACCTGAACTATTCGTTCGAAAAGCTTCAAAAAGTTAAGCACTGTAATTTCTATGATTTACACTTTTTTTTTGCTGTGAACACCACATTGACTGCTACTGTATAACATAGAACCCAGCTGGCCGCGTAGGGAGGTGGTTGGGGAGGATAGGTGGGCGTTAACATACAGGATAACAAAAGACTTTCACCCAGTAAATGCATTTTTTTGTGTTTTAATACAAAAATTTTCCTAAACTTAACTAGTTGTATTGGTGATTAAACTTAACTTTCGTCACAGCATAACACTCACTTTTTCTTGCCTAAATCTAACCGTAATCTCACCGAAATGACCGGCAACTCGCGGTGCTGTACCGTGTGTCACCTATTCTGGGGTAACTGTACCACCAACTATTATAAATACCTATTTGTTGTTCCCTTTTGTGCGTCCTTTATATGAACATTGTACCTTTTGAAATTGTGTCTTAATCTTTAAAGCAACTTTGAGTTTGTAAAAAACGCTATATGAATTTAATTTATTATTAATGATATGTTAGAGAAGTATGAATAAAATTAAATGAAAAAAAGAAATACACAAAGGGGCAGTTGAAGAAACTGAATACAGACATTCGTTCTTTGCTTGATTTCCTTAAAAGAAAAGTAAATAATCACATATTGACCTTCACTGATCTTGTACACTAAACTGACATTCCTCACGGTATATTAGTCTGAAAAGTTTAACTGGATTAAATGTTTAAGCCTCAGGAAAATCTTATAAAAATAGAGACTAACAGACACTAACAGATCTTTTTCACTAAACATGTATCCTTGAAAGAGTCAAGTCAAATCCTACATTCCCCTTAGTCTCGTAGTGCCAGATCTTCTGGCGAGTCCACACAGCAGTTCCGAATAGGAGAAAAACAGCCACTGGTTTATTGGCATTTCTTTAAACCAATCACAATTGTCTTGGGCGGCGCTAACGGAGCAACGGTGCCTTTGATGATGATACTATTAATAGAAAAGCGTGCAAATTGTAATGAAAAGATGAAAAGATGTCCAGGTAATATGCTATCCTTAAGATTAGCAATTAGCAGCAGTTTTTTGTAGTGTTCTGTTGAAAGAAGCTAGTTTTAAAAAATCCACTTTTTCCGGGATTTAGGGAATTATTTTGTGTCTTTGGTGCTTCCACATGCATACAAACTGTTTTGAGTGAGATATGGGTTTCTGAATGTGTCCTGCCTTCAGTCTCCAGGTGAGCTGTTCAAAACAGCCACCACGTCTCGGCTAGTGACGTAGAAAGTTTCTATACTGTAAACTCTGTGTTTAGAAAGGGCATGTACTGGTGCCTCCTCCCTCCTAATCACCTGGAGGCTTTATCCAGAATCCTGCCCCGCATTAAACCGGATTCACTTGTAGAGTACTCGTTGAGCATCACCGCAGGGCTGCCTCTGTATTACGAATGTTATGTATTTGTATCTTTCCTATCAACCGAGTAGTAATTATTTCATCACTTACGGAGTCTTCAGCTGATTTTTTTAAACGTTATTACGGTGCATAACTTGCTGGAAAAAACTGAGCAACGTGTTGTTGCTGGTGACACAACACTGATTAAATATGTAGGACATTGAAGCAATATTGTCGTTAAAGACCCACTGATCGCTGTCAGATTCTCTGATATGAATGCCGCATTGCATTGTGGGATATGGGATTCGCATGCGCCCCCGCTCGGCCAATAAGTGTAGTGTTCTATCTTACAGAATATTGTGATTATTTGACCGGTAATGAGACCGAAATAATATTATTAAAATAAAGACATGCAAAATATGATAACATCTAAATAAATGTTGATAGATGTAGCGTTATAGTAAATATCAATAAACAACAAAGCAATCCAGCTTCCCTTGCCAAAATAGACCAAAATAATAATTGTTGGGCTAAAAAAAAAAGCCTACCAATAATAGCAAAACTGCAAACAGCTTCTCTGCTGCAACCTGACTGGCAGAAAGAATCGTTCTGTAACCACGAAGGATGATTCCTATTTAAATACATAAGTTTAAAAAACGTGACATCACGAAAATCTTCTAAATATCGTGATATTATCACGATCTAATACATTTCTTTTCGTAATGACAATCATCACAAACTGCCGTGAGACTGGGTTGCTTTGTACTGACGGGCCAATAATGAAGCTGAACTTAGCAGTGTAGGATGCAAGCAGGAAGTAAGCACCTCATTGACATATGTTGGTCCACTGAGACTCCACTTCATCCTTTTACTTTACTAAATCCTGTGTAGCAATAAAGGTACGCAAGACAAGTTGGAACAGAAAAAAACATACACATACAGTCTTTTTGCCCTAAAACTATGTAAGATAGAATTATTTTGAATTATTTAAAATGTATAGGGAACACTTATCATTTCTCTTGTTTCATGCTCCATGACTCAGCTGCAAGTCCAATGGTCCACAAGGTCCATCTTTCCTTCCACCACACTATTCCCTGCCAACCCTCAGTTTCTCAGTCACTTTCCTCCTCTCCCCTTCTTCTCCTCTTGCGCTTCTACCCCTCGTCTCACTCTCTGTCAACACATCTGTCAATTACTCCTTTTTAGCTCTTCTGCTGACTGTTTCCATCAATCTTCATCTTCTCATAGATCCCTCTCATTGTCCATTATATTCCTCAAAATCCATTTCCTCTCTGCTGCATCACTGCACTTTATCTGTCTCATCACTTTATTTTATTAGCGTCAGTCGCCCACATTCCCCTCATCCGTGAAGACCCTCAAAACCCTATTTTCTCTCTCTTCCTTGTTTTTAAACATATACACACAGGCACACATAAGCCCACACTCGCTCGTGTTCACACACACACACACTGATCCTTACACAAGTCTTTCCACTCTGGTGTGTCCTCAGAGGGAAGTACTAACATAGCATTAGCATGTATGCTCTCCCTTAGAACTTACATAAAATACATCTTATATAACCAATTAGAAAACATTTCTCTTCTTTGTGTGTGAATCTCATAGGGATTTTATAGATGCTTTTGATCATGGCAGCTCACATGGCATGGCACACTATGTATGCTCCATAACGTCTTCATCCTCTCATGGGTGCTGATTCCCTTAATTAAGTTCAGGACAAGGGGGAAGGGAACATGCTTTGAGTTATAAATCTTCCTGTCATCCACCACTATAACATATACGTACTGTATATTCTCAAACATGGGCAGAGGTTTAATTATGCCATTACGTGTATTTTTCTTCTGTGCATATACAAATCTAATCAACTTCAACTCCCGGACACCAAACACATCCACTGCACTAATGTGGGAAATATATACTATGTTGCCTTTTCTCTTCCTAAGATGTTGGCAGTGAACTGTGCGGTGCTGAAGCAAAGGAACATCGATGAGCTGATCACACAGCCTATCAAACAGGCAGGAAGATCAGAGAGATTGATTCTGTGCATTTGGATGTGTGTATGTTTATAGTCTGTCGCAACAGCATTAAATTAGCTTCTTTTTTTTTTAGGGGCATCGTTTTTTGCTTTAACAGGTTTTATGTTCCCCATGACCTGAATGTTTCCTGCTGCAAGATGACATTAATCACTGCAGTTTACAGTAAAGCAAACATGGGAAAAACATGTTGTGACAAGTGACAGTTGACATAGTCTTTATAGGTTTAAATTTTTCTGTATTTTTTCCCATTGCCAAACTGTATTTGTAATCCATGCACAGAGACATAGTTAACTCTTTTATCCCCGGCAAACATTGCCACTATTATTTTCAGGCGCAATCTTGGAAGTGGAACGTTTACGGTAAGTTGTTATGGGGAGGAAGGAGGACCCAAATGCAGAGTAGCAGGAGGAGTTTCCAAAGGTTTATTAACCAAAAACAGATCTCTGTTCTCTTAGTTATGCTGTAATAGTTTTAGACTGCCGGGGGACTTATTTGACACTCCTTATCTTTCCACTTGTGTGCATCTATGTCCCAGAAATGCTTGTTACTAACCTAGCTCTGGGGAGTCATTCCCCGGAGTCCTTATGTTCTTTTTCCCCCAGCATGTTTCCTTGGATCAGGGAGGATCCAAAATCATGGTTGCAGCTGTCGCTGTGGTTCTGCTACACATCCTGCGGTACCCTGCTACGCTCTGCTGTGCCTTAATGCCGTGTAGTGCCCTGATATGCCATGAACTACTACAACTACTATTTTTTATTTATTTTATTTTTTTAGTCACTGTTCCATTATCTTTTACTGTGACTGTTATTGCCACTCTTCATTTCAACCCCAAACGGCCCGTCGGACACCGCCTACCAAGAGCCTGGGTCTGTCCGAGGTTTCTTCCTAAAATGGAGTTTTTCCTTGCCACTGTTGCACTCTTGCACTGTTGCTTGCTCTGGGGGGAACTACTAGAACTGTTGGTTCCTTGTAAATTATGTGGTCTAGTTTGGTCTAGACTAGCTCTAAAGTGTGTCGAGATAACTCTTGTTATGATGATGATGAATTGATTGATGGGGTGGAAGTAGCTCAGTCCGTAGGGAGTTGGGTTGGGAACCGGAGGGTTGCTGGGTCAAGTTCACATACAGACCAAAGTATGGTGGGGGACTGGTAACTGGAGAGGTGCCAGTTCACCACCTGGGCAGTGGTGCTCCTGAGTAAGTCACCGAACCCCCAACTCCTCGGGGTGCCTTTCCACAAGCAGCCCCCTCACTCTAACATCTCTCCATTTAGTGCATGTATAGGTACTGAGCATGTGTGTGTAATTCAGGCCTGTGTGTAATAACAACAGCGTGTAAATTGTAATTTCCCCTTGAGGGACTAATAAAGGATACATTTATTTATTATACTATAAATAAAATTAATTTAATTGAACTGAAATGAGCTGTTGTTTATGTACCAAAGCCCCCGTAGGGAAGTAAAAAATTAATGAGTAATTGCAATGTCAACAGTATTTTTTTGCTATGCAATTTAACTTGGTTTTGAGCTTAAAAAAAAAAAGATTCTTTTTAGTTAGTTGCATACTTTTTGTGTTGAGTGAGAGATGTACAGAGTCATATGCCTTTAGAGATAGGGATGTGCCCACCTCTCTTGGCTAATGATCAGCTGCTGTTGGATGCAAACTGTGGACATTTCTGCTGCTGGAACCACAACATGCACATTTCTCGGTCCATTTTCTCCAGCAGTTATGGTAGAATGTAACTATGAAAATGGGGAAAAGGGTAATAAATTGTTTGGCAGATACAGGAATACCTTGACCTACATAATGCAATGGAGAATAGAGCACATGCACAATGGATTTCTTAATGCATTATGTGCTGTGAAAATAAACATGCAAATACTTCTACGTAAGTAAGATGCAAACTGTTAACAGATAACAGTTATCTACATGCCTGCGCTGTAACTGTTTCTCTGGCAGTCTCTCTTCAATCAGACCATTAATTAAAATGGTGCTAGTGCTGCTGATGGATTTATTCAAAAGCAATGTGCCATCAGTCAGTATCTTTCTCTCTGCTGAACAGTAATTCGTGTTACTCGGTATGTCTTGGGCTCCCTCAAGGCTGATAAAGGCTGTTAGTCAGCATGGTTGTGACATGTCCCAGAGGAGAGGATAGTGCAGGGACTGCAGGGACTGGCACGTTCTGCTGATGTCCATTTTTGCTATATCCCCTTTTGGAGGATAATCTCAGTTACAGCTATACCATATCTTACATGAGTTTGTTGGAGGTCCTGTATGTGCAGGTCCAGACACATGCATTTAAAATACACAACATGGAAGCTTATCTAGGCTTCATATGTCATTTTTAAAGCCCAGTGAGTCAAAACAAGCATCTGCAAGTTTATCCGACACTAAGCAGGTTTCCATTTAAAAAATATTACTCTTGTAGTTAATGAAGCATACCATGGGTATCTGAGGTAACAGCTTAATGAGGTTTGTCATGTAGTTATTAATAAAATAAAAAGCAATTCCACTTTAGCTTCAATCGGTGCAAATAAGGAATCCTACTTAATTTGTAACAGCAGGTCGTATCAATACATCACAAACACAAATTTAAGGAAAGGCACCAACAACGGAGCAAATGTCTTTTCACTAGATTTAGCATTTATGTAGACTGTCTATTCCGGTTTAGTGTTTTATTACTGACCTATATCACTAACCAGACCACAATTTGCACTAACTGTATATTGATTCTTTACTACTTTTCAGCAGTGTTATAGACTGCCTATTTATGTATATTATTACTTTTTCCCTTCATCTTACTTACACCTTACTTTGCAATGGCATTGTAATGCTTATTTAATCTGCACTTGATGTAGCCTATTGTATTCTGTATTCCAGTATTGTATAGAATGTAATCTGTATGTTGTCCTGCACGCTTATGCTTTTCTTGGCCAGGATTGCCGTTGCAAATGAGAACCTGTTCTCCATGGCCTATCCTGGTAACAAATAAAAATACATTTTAAAAAATTACTCTGTAGTTGCCTTTTTTGAGATAGTCATGATGTTAGTCTCAGATACAATGGCAAACAAGCCATTCGAAAGTAATTTTACAGCAAACCCATACAGCTAATAAAAAATAATTAATATTGAAATAATACAAATTTAGACCCAACTAAGGACTTGGATATAGTTATTTAATGTATAGAAACAAATTTAAGTTGAAAAGTATTTATTCAAAAGGATTAGTGTATTTCATGCTGCCTGTCTCTCCATGTATGGGTATTTATCTCCATCTACTGGCCATATAGGAAGACAGCAGCGTACAATAGTCCACAGTTTCAGTTAGAAGGGAGACAAAAACACATCAGTTGAAAACAGACAAAGTGAATATATCAAATGCCTTTAGAGGTTCGAGGGCTTGTGATAAGTATACTGTAAGTTAAATACTAAAGTGGATGTAAATCCTCTTCACTAGCTCGGAGTATCAGACACATAGCTGTGTGAACCCTCAGTGGAGATATTAGATGGATTACAGTTCTAAATGATCATATTGTTGAGAAATCTGAACGTGTAAACCTGTAGAACGTAAAAAAATAAAATACTTACCTGTAGTGGTTTAAAAACACTGACTATACACACACACACACACACAGTATTCAACAGTTAAATAATGTTACATAAGTTTCAATCACCCAAAAACACATGGCAATTTTTTTCTCCAGAATTTTATTCTTTAAATTATTTTATAAAATCTCATTTACGTTTCAATATATATATATATTTTTTTCACTGATTAACAATTTTGGCTATTTTCCCTTTCCACCCCAATGTATGCCCACATATTGATCGTAAGGTCCATACTCCTTTATATAGACATTGTGCAGTGATCCTCATTGCCAAGGTGGAAGGGGGGGAAGGGAACAGTGGGTGAGGGTCAAGGGAGAAGAAGTATGGGTTTGGGCCTTGTACAGAGCATGCCAAGAAAGGGTTGGGGGAAATAGGAAATGGTAAAGGGGCTGCCTAACTACACCACCACTGTTAACATCAGTAAGATAACCACACAAAGAGGTAAAGGGAGTATTGACTTCCACAATGACTTGAGTGTGTCCGGTGTGGGTTAAACCAAACATGTTCAAATGGCTCAATGTATTCCATGACACAAAAAAAAAAATAGCTCTTTGATTTTTCTAACATCAGTAATTCACATCCACTGATGAATGTAAAGTCAGCTCCACATTAGATATTCACCTACTGTATGACAAGGCGGTTGTTCACTAAAAGATTAAAACAGTGCCCACAAACTTAGCAGCAGCCCTGAAGACTGTTTAGCCCTTTGTAGTGACCTACACAAATTTTCAGTCCACTGATCCAAGTGAAACTCCACGTCCCATGGTGTGCGAGTAGGTATCTATGTTGATTCTCTTTCTAGGCTTCTTAAAGGCCCACATCTACAGACACAAGGCTAAACTTTAGCAAAACCACAGATTTATCTTACATGAACTGTACATCTGGGCACGCAACAGGATTTCGTTTGACTCCAATAAGATATTTGTTCTTCATTTGGCAATATGATCACTCTTGTAACCTGGCTCGATACTTCTAAAACTCGTCTTTGTTGCTGGTATGATTTGCGATAAGCAGACGTGCAATTGAAATATATCTATGAGAAATATTCAAACTATTTAGAAAGGCTTCATAAGATGAAAAGAAAGCAATTGCACACCACCCCTAAGGTCACTCAAGATTTTTGTGATACCCAAGTTAGCTAACCTTGACCCAAGAACATCTCTCAATGAACCCTTAAGGTAGATCCAAACGGTATCAAAAGATCCATTTTTTATGTTGTTAGCATGACAAAGACACAGAACTCCATTTTAAAAGGAAAGAAATGAACAGAAGTATAACATCACTCACTGTAACCAACCATGTATTAGGTAATATCTGTGAGCAAAACAGACATTAACCCCAGCAAGCACACAGTGTGTATATATGTCTACAAAGTGTGAATTGCTGCATAATCCTGTTAATATGCATGGTTCAATATGCTTCATCTTAAACACTGTGTATTTTTTAAATACTCTGATTTCCGTCCTTAGTGGTATTAGAGCTAGCTGTTCATGTAGGCTGGTAAAACACAAAACAATTTCAATGACAACAGTGGAAGCTTAAAATATTCGATAAGACAGCTGAATGAGCTTAAGGCATTTAGAGGTTATTCCTGACAGACCATTAAGGCTACGGCTGCCTAAACGGTCTGTCAAAAATAACCCAGACTCAGACTTTTTTTTGAATGAAATGTGATTTAAAATTAGCCCTTGGTGACTCTCAACTTCAATATAAATTAATTATCCCCCTAATAAAGAACCAAAGCCTAATCAGCCTGTTGTTCCAAATGTAAGACACTCTGTTAACATGTTAGCAGAGTTTATTCACCCATGATGATCCCAGCCCTTCGAAGTATGTTAATAAATGGGTTTAACGAAAAATGCACAGCAAACGGCAGTGGCTTGCTCAAGGAAACTCCTGCTAACTTCATACACCAAATGTACCTAAAACAAGGGGCTTAGAGAGGGCTTTTGGGGTAAAATATGAAAAGAATAACACTACATATTGGCAATCGCTGTGCTGTACAAGAAGGTAGACACAGCAACATGAATACATGTTACAATTTAGTGCAATAGTCATGTGATAAATACTACCTTTGCAAAGCTAAAATGGTAATAACTTGTGTCAGAGAGACGTAGATTCAACACTAAAGTCATTTTTGAGCCTTTAGTCTGTTGTGGTGTTGTCTTGAACTGCAACATATAAGTGGTTTCTGTCTTTTATCAATAGGAAAAAACAGAGACAACTTACAGTGCAATGCAATGCACTTCCCAAAATACAGTCTCAAAAGTGACCATTAAACTAAATAGCACCTAAAAAGCAACCTTAACAGTTTGAGCTTTTGGGCTGCAGTGCTATTGTATTGCATTATGATTTTAAAATGTTCATGTTTTTATGTCCACTCCATACAGAAACTATAGAACAGCAGCAAGACAGAAAATCTTGTGCTATGTCATTAAAATGAAAAAGCCAAGGATTGTCTCACAAGATTTATAACCTCTGCTAACCTTTAAAAGTGACTAATTCAGCTGAGAGTAAAAGATGTTTTCTATTCAGCTAAAACACCAGTTGGGCTAGTTTGAAACCACAATGTCAAACTGGGTGTAATAAGCTGAAGCCATTTGAGGTAGACAGAAACCGTGTCAGAGTATACACTTTCATACTGTCTAAAACCAATCAATAGGCTCACACACTGTCAAAAAACCGTAATCACTTGATTTGTGGCCCAGCGTGAGACTTTCTGTGACTCCACCTGTGACTGACAGGGAATGACTGATCTGGTAAGGGTGCACTTCAACATCATGGACAATGGGGGCTTAAGGAGTATAATGAAAGGGAATGGGGAACTTGGAACTGAAACAATTCAAGAGGCTATTTATCAGAAAGAAGTCAATGCCACACATCTTCAAGTCAACAGCATTTAAACCTCAGTCATATCACCAGAAACAATTGAGGGTTAATTTACAAGGCAAACCATTGTCTCAATATGTCCCTCTGAGATATATCATCCACCCGAGCCCACGGACATAAGTTTTTACCCCAAAAATCCCAATGCCAGACCTCATGCCCATTTAACAGTCTCACATTGTTCTAGAGAATAGAGATTAAAAATATATACTATTGACTAATTGACTTCCAGTGTTATTTTCTGTTATTTTTCAAGTTTAAAAAGATCTCCTGTGTCAGTATGCAAGCTCAGAGGTCTTTTCTACATACATACATACATACATACACTCTCTCTCTCTCACACACACACACACACACACATATATACACTGTATATATATATATATATATATTTATATATTAGAGGATTTTTTTAGCTGAGTAGTTAGACAAAGTACATATGTTCATTTGGACAGAATTCCTTCAAAATGAGAAGGAATTAAACTATTTTCTTCAGTTTCCCTTTTGAGGAGGACAAACTTTAAGGAATTGGGGAAGCGCTACAACATCACATGACTACTCAAGAGCAGGTAGCAAGGTAAAAAGAAGAAGAAAAAGATAAAAGGCCTGAACTTGTACAAGGCAGAGAGATGGGCAGACAATACTGCTCTCTGTGGCAAGTGCATTCCAGGGCCCTACTGACTGTAAGAGAAAATGTACAAAGTTCAAGAGACGGTTCGATAGGGCCAAAAGACCATCAGATAAGGAGGAAGATAGGGAATGAGTTGTTTAAACCAGAACAGAGCTAAAGCAATAGTGCAAGATTATGCAGCAGGTTAAGAGAAGGGACTAGAAGGGAGAAACAAATATTCTGATCCATGCCTGATTCATCGGTACACCAGGTGAGATATGGTGCCGGATTTGAAGTTGAGCTGATGGTTGGGCACAAAGCTGTGTTGGGGATTTTTTCGCGTGCAAAGATCTTTTCCATACAAGCCCATGCAGGAGTCACACGACACCTTAGAGCAGTTCACGCAGGTGTGGGATGCCCCTGGCTTGTTGCAAAACCCGCATCGCGATCCCCCCATGCTTATTCGCTCACTGCTGCCTCCCTTTGGTGTAGTCAAGGCAATAGACTTGCTAGCAAACAGCTTTGTGGACATAAGGGGTTTCTCCACCATCTGGGGGTGGGGGTGAGAGTGTGAGTGAGTCAGTGTGAGGGGGTGCGGATGGAGATGGGAGTGGGAGTGAGTGTTAGAGTAGACAGAGAGCTTTTCCTTGACAGGAATGTATCCATCGAGGGGTCGTGGGGATTTCGGGTGGTAGTCCTGGAGGCCGCAGCAAGGGGAGGGGTCCACATCATGACAGGCAGAACAGAGGATCATGTCACATCTCTGGCAGGAGGCCATAGAGGAGCAGCCAAGCCCACAGCCCTGACATTTCACACTACCATGAGCTTTGAGCAGCCACCCATCCCTTACATCCCGAGGCTCTCTGGATGGAGGTCGAGAGGGGGTCTGCCTTCCTCCTGTCCCAACACCCCTCTCTGTGTACAAGTCAATCTCATCCAAAGAGGACAGGTGGTAGGATGTGTAAGCATCGGCCGGGGGAGGTGACTGAATTGGAAAGAAATCCGCAATAGGGCTATAGGAAGGCGGCGCTGCCACAGAGAACAGAGATGCTGAGGTACTGGGCCTGATGATCTCATCCTTCATATCCTCCTCCGCATCCACAAACAGAGGCTCCTTCCTCAGACTCAATGAGGCCTTCAAGACAGGCTTACTAACTGCTGCGTGCCAGTGACCAGCCCCATCTGTAACATCCACAGACTTAGACGGTCGACTACCTCGCCTCAGGTGGTGGGCATGTGGCCTCTCTATATCTAAAGGCCGCACAGACAGCCGAGCCATATCTGCCCCAAGGCTGTCCCTTCTGCGGAGCGCCTCAGCACAGCCAGCTGCATCATCTCTGCAGCCTCTTCGGAGTTCCAGGGCCTCCAGCTCTGAGGCCGAACCACGGGCCAAAGCCACTACTTCTCCTAGAAGACGACACTCTGCCTGGGCCAGGAAGAGCTCAAACGCCAACTGCCGGAGATGATTTGTGCCTCCTGGGTGCTCCTGCAAATAGAACTGCGAATCATGGTCACAGGCATAGCCGATGGTGCGCATAAGACTTCGGAGTTCAGCATCAGAAATGGCAGACTGCAGATGGTACACATATGGGCCAGTGAAAGTCTAAAAGAGAAATGGGTTAATTAGCAATGCTGTCAGTCAATTAAAAACAGCTTAATACAATAAAAGCTCAAATCTACATACTATTCCTCCAATATATCATTCAAACTGTAGGTTGGTTTGGCTACTGTGTTTACAACAGATGTTATACAGAAAGAAAGGTGTTTCAAATTTTGGTTTACATATAAAACACAGTATGGTGTTATGATTAGGCAATAAATATTCTAGACAACTATAAGGAGCATTTGTATGTTAACTATATTATGTAATATATACACTATAGGATGTTTATATTGTTGTTAGTAAGTCAGTTGCTAATGTTAGGTAGCCTTATGTCACTGTATTCTTTCTAGCAGGTATTAGGTTAGGAATCAATTATGGAGACAAAGAGCTACATATTCAAAAGAAAAGCCTCTGTATACCGTTGCTCAAAGATGGAATCTTTGTGGCCAGATAACCTGTTGTTATCTTTTTCTGCCTGTGCATATGCCACTTGCATTCCAAACTTCTACAAATTAAATTAGATAAACAAATGCATTTCATTTATTTTGCAAGTGGATGTATTTTTCAAGTGTTTACTTGGATAGTCTTTCTGAAACTGTTAAAGAGATTGGGAAATCTATATGGTGACATCACACTACAGGGTTAATGTTATAAAAACAATTTTAATAACTAAGTTTTTGTTTTCATCTGTAAACACAGCTTTAAGTAAGTGGCCATCTTAACAATAAGCTCAACTCACCTTTATACATCGGAACTCCTTCTTCCAGGGATAGAGCAAGAGGTTGGTGCAGATGGTTTCCAATGTGTGGAAGGCTCTCTCCAGGCTCTTGATGTTGCCCCCTCTCTGGCAGCGGAGAGCATTCTCCACCACTTCATAAAAACGCACCATCCGGAAACGTTGTGCCGGATCAGGCTGGTAGGCCCCTAGCAGAGCTGTAGCTGTGGAGAGTAGCGCCTCACTGTCCTTGTGTCTCCCTCTGTCCTCCTCTGGTGTTGTTCTTGTCCCCGTGTATTCCCCTCCATTTTCCAGACGCCTCTCCAGTGCCGTAACATACCTTCGAAAGAGGTCCTCTTTTAACTTGGCATCCATTATCGGCAGCAGACTATCAGTCGGCTGTTACACTTTTCTGAGAGAGCCTCACCCCTTTTAGCATATCTGCACCAGGATGCCACATTCAAGCATCATTTTTGGTCACCATAATTCACTGTAAACGCTGGCACAGACTCAACGTTAACGTTTTGGAGACGTGGAAGAGGAATGAGATTTTGCTTCCAATCAGCAGTACATCCTTTAAACATTTGATGCGTTTGCCTGGTGCTTTCAGTTGGCGTAGCTAGGCTGCAGCCTGTAGGGATGCCTTGTTATGAGCATCGTTGGTACTGGCTCAAAGCCTGATTTGTTTCCAGATGAACAGGCCTATGTCGTTCAAGATGAGGTCAGGAGGAGCTTTTGCTTCACGCTCTGTTAATGCTGAGTTATATCCATCCCATTCCTTGGTTTCAGCATGTGCAGAGTTCAAGGTCACTCATGAAGACACATTCATGAGCATGTGATTCTTCTGAGCCGTCTCCAAGCTGTAATGACATAGGAGAGCTTTGTGAAAATGGAAATCTCTCATTCTGACACGCAGACATATACAGTAGAAGGAAACCTGGGCCACATATATTCTACTTAGTCAGTGTCAATTCAGTCCACACAAATGCATTTGCAACGACCATTAACAAGAGTATTCTTTAAATCTGCTATGGTTCAAACACGAAAGAGGGTGTGTAGACATCACTATTTTGAAAAACAGTGTGTTCTCTGATGGGTGCATCGTGTGGGCTTTTTTTGTCGCTCGTAGAGCCAATAGGTATGACTGATTATCACGATATACGCAACCAAGAACAACACTAGAGGAATTACAGTGTACATAACCAGGATCGGGACTCACTGTTGACAGACATAGCCCTTATTCTTGCGCCAGTGAATATGTGAGCCAGCAGTAAAACCTAGGGGTACAACATGCGTGAAAACCATGGTAGCCTGCACTTAGCTTTAGCTAGCTCAAATTAAGAAAATATTATACATACGGATGCGAGGATAAAGATGGTTGTAAGCTTGAACCACGTCAGTGAGTGTTTCTGCTCCTCGTTACCAGGCAAGCTGACCGGCTATTCCAGTTGCCTCACACACCAAGCGAGTGAGCATCCGTTTAGCGAGCTAGCAAGCAACATGCCTTAACGTTAGCTAACAACATCACTATGCATTAATATTGCGCATTAACTGCAACAAAATCGCTTCGTCATGACCGATGTTAATAATATGATAGACGCCTGGAGGACAGCGTATACATTAAGTCTTCATTAATCTCAACCCCCCCCAAAAAACCGATCCTGTCACGGGCCCCCACCTGAGTATCGGCTAAGAAGTGAACGCCCATTTCAGCGCAGCTGGCTAGCTAACAATTGCTTTAGCTAGCAGGGCGGTCCATCGATAGATAGACAGCTTAGGCAATTTTCTAAGCATAACGTTATACCGTCATTGTGGCATAACTCTTTTGCCACCAAGTGTAATTCGGATTCAGCTTAGAGACCACACCGTTTTCTCAACACCACCAACAGCACATCTTACCTTTAAAAAGTACTAGCCGTGGCTAGCTACGCCTCCTCAGCATAGACTCAGCTGTTGGAAATTCCCATCATCACAACGCGCAGGCGCACAGTTCTGACAGTTCATCAGCGGGGGCCCACGTGCTGTTTAAAGAAAGAGCAGGAGCCGGGAGGAGGAGGATGCGGAACCCGCCGGATCACCCGCATTGTTCAATGTGTACAATATTTTTCGGAAAACAAAAATAGCTGAGCTAATAGCTGAGCTCACGTGTGCAGTTGTTGTTCAATCAACGGTACGTGTGTTCACGTAGAAACTATTTGTCTTCATCTACAATTTCTACAATTTAACAAACTTCCAAACATACTTTAACCACATTTCTTTTGAATTTATGTTAACCTTCCATTTTTAATATGTCCCAAGTCAATATGACACTTACAATAAACACATGGTTAAAATAAATTATTCTGTTCTGAGAAGATTAAGTTTTTAAGTCATTTAAGCAATGTCGTTTTCCAGTTCCCATGGTTCCAAATTATTATTTCTATGGTTCCAGCTTTTCCAATGTGAGGATTGCCGCCTTTCTATAGACTGTATAAAACAGGGTGTAACGTTATATTGTTAATATTTTTCGTTTTTGGACTGTCACACTAAATAGATAATAGATTATATATATACACACATTTTGTGGATTATTTGAGAAACAATGCATCGAATAAAATAATATAAAAACTCGTCATATGCAGCACTATATCATTTGTCTATTTGAAACGATGGTTACACTGTTAATAATATTTAGTTAATTAGTTAAATAGTGGTCCACAGTTTTTATACAATAACTTGAAAATCATATCATGGGTTGTATTTCCAGCGATAACTCCGCCCTCGCGCTTAAAAAAACGAACCAGAACCTGATGACGTCGAACAGGAACAAGAGGTTGGGGGGGGGCTGGCTCAGTGAAGAAAAGAAATGGCGATGCTTGGAGGGGTTAGTGCACCACAGCACAAGAAAAACGTCTCTGACGGGAGCAACGACATGTCAGAATTCGTCTGTCCAGTTTGTCTCGAAATCTTCGAGAGTCCAGTAAGAACAGAATGCGGCCATACGTGAGTATTTAGCCTTTGTTTTCGATCGCCCTCCCCTCAACCCACCTCTACCACCAGCGATGCCATGGTTAGAGGCAAACATGACTGGGGGAAAGGCTTGTTTTAAAACATGTCGTGCCACAAGAGTCGCTAAAACGACGATGCATGTGTGTGTTTTTGTTGTGACCCTGTTATTCTATATAGGTCACTTGGATATTTGGTTAAAAAAAAACAATTCCACCTTGCTAAATCAGTTTCAGTTTTGTTTACATCAAAGAAGCATATTACCTGGGAGTTGTAGTTTAGATAGCTATTGCTTGGCTTCAACACACCACTTTAAAGGACTACAAATCCCTGCGCCCTCTTGAGGTGGGGACTTTCCATGGGATTTACAAGAATCTCTAGTTAGGAGCTTTACATGCATCTTCCAGCAAATGACAGCATCTGTTTTTTTATAGTTTATTTTAATGGCAGCCTATTGATAGCTGGAATACTTGAAAACGCCTTTTTCTTCAGATCACCAAAAGCCAAATTAAAATTGATCACAGTTTAAGTTTGTTGTTTCCCTCATCATATTTCTTCATCTATCTCTTGTCAGGTTCTGCCAGAGTTGTTTTCAGGAGTGCTTGCGTCCACAGAAACCTGTATGTGCTGTATGTCGGGCAGGGCTGGGCCACTGGACTAGGGCTGCTGAGCTTGAGGGCGTCATTAAATCATCTGTGGCTGCTTGCAAGGGATGTGGAACACAGGTATGTTTTATGACATTGTGAAAAGCATGCTAACATAAGGCACATATGGCCTTTGCTGGTTTATTGTTTATTGCATTTGGGAACATGCTAGGGTTTAAACACATCACAACGGTATCATATCTAGTGGACGACTTACAACTTCAATGGCAGATGACAAAATTTAGAAAGTGGGGCGACCAGTGGCCAATATATAATACAATATCATGTTGTTTTTGTTTGTTGTTGTTTTTACAGCCGATAAAATACTAAATTGTAATTGTCGGTTGGTGTTTGGAAACGCAGCCTTCAAAGTTGACTAAAAGCAGCGGTAGTTGAGCAACTAGAGAGTGAACAAAGAGAGGGAGCAGTGCTGGCAAAAACAAAGCCATGAATCGGAGAAATAAAACAGTATTTTCTGATGGTTTCACAGCAGTTACGTTTTAAGTACAAATAAACAGGGAAGGTACCACATTGACGGATTTTGTGTGAATGCAGCTCTTCATTCTGTTGCTGCATATATGTGTTTTGCTGACTAATCAAAAGACTTTACAGTTACACTTGCTTACCGGCCTACAACCATCTCAAATGACAAATCTGATCAATGTTTTAGTTGACGGGGGTAGGAACGGGGCCTGGAGACACTCCATACATTAGTTTTTCTAGCCCTGTAAGCTAGTTTAGCTAAGGTTATTCACAACTACCATTATTGGTATATTGCCAAGACCATATTAAAATTATACAGAAAATAAACATTATTATGTTAGAGTGACCAATTAAATGTATTGAGCTTTAAAAGGAATATAAGTCTTACCATTTTCTCTCTGGTAACGTTACATACAGCATTGGCACGTTCCAATGTGGGGAATGGACTTAACATCAGTGATGTCACCATTGAAGCCAGGGGTTGCATTTTGGCCGTCGCCATCTTGGTATTTTGGAGCCAGAAGTGACCATATTTGGAAAAAAAGGGCAGAGCTGGGGAGGATGATGCAGCTAAGACATTAGACTCATTCGAGATGAACTGCGTCTCGCCTGTAAAGTGGACGAGAGCAGGCAGCATCAGCCGGCGGCGAGGACAAAAATCTGTGGTAAAGTCGGACTATTTCCAGCCGATTCCTGCAGCTGGCAGGCTGAACAGGAAGTGACATAACCCCTGTGGTCCGATTCCGATTTAATAAAATGTATCAGTTGTTTTAGTTAGGACAGAGTAGCTCTCAAAATGCTCTACATGCGATCTGTTGCTGAATTTAAATAACGGGACACAAATTGAACCGGCATGCATTGGACGGCGATCGCTGGTGATCGATTCTGCGCAAACCTTGCTTATCTCGAACAAGCCCAGTGTCTCTATGGTTTCAATGGCACTAAGCTAAGCACTAAAGAGGTTAAGTCACTGATTTTCAACCCTTCTGACACGAGTCATCAAACAGTTTTACTGGCCATCAAACGTTGCTATGTATGCACGGCAGTACAGAAAATTGGCAGACTTTCCCTTAAGTTACCAAGTAATGCTAGCTGGCTTCGGTTGGCAAGGTGCTACTGAACGCTAAGCAAGACATTTTAGGTGACCAAAATGTTCCAAACAACTTTGATGAATTGAAAACGCACAATGAGAGGGTCACCGTTTTTAAGATGGAAACAACACCCCAAAAACAAGTTCACAGCTATTCTAATGTACACAGGGCCATGGATATCATTGCTAGGCTCTATTACGATTGACAGGTCGGTGTGTAGCCTCACCCTAAAGCATGCCCTACTTTATCATCTATTTTATACTAAATAGAACCATAATCATCAAAATGAACATCATGCTGTGTTGAAGAAAACGGTTGAGGCCATAAACTTGTTAGGAAAATGTTTACTGAGGTGATAAATCAAGTGAGAAGTTGGGTAATTTTGTCATAGACTTCTATATAAACTGGAGTTCCTGCTTGGTTTCACAGCAGCTACACTGACAAGGCTTCCAGTAGATGTGTCTAAAGACATTTGCAGACATCGTTTGATGCTAATTATCTCAAAATGGTTATGAATGGCTTGATTAATCAAATCATAACTACACATATGCACAAACTTAATCTGAGTCTGAACTTAAACTTTAGTCTTTATATTGAGACAGTAGCAGAGTTGAAATGGTAAATACTTGAAACAAATGATCTAATTGTGGTTATGCACTAGCAGTTACTGATGTGTGTTTTCTCACTATTCAGGTTGTCCTTTCTCAGATGAGAAGCCACACAGCTGCCTGCTCAAAATACCAGGATTACATTGAGGAGGGAGTGAGGACCACCGCCCAGAGTCAGGCTGCCATCATCAGGTGAAATAAAGAGCAATAAGAAAAACAAGGACTGTGTCTGAAGTCACATACTCATTCAAAACTACAGACATGTTACCTATATAATAAACACTCAATAGTTTAAACTGTAGTGTGATGTGAAGAGAGATTGTGTGCCATTACAGATATATGTAGTGTTGCAAAATTCCTACTCTTCCAATTTTATATCCAGAATATGTATAGGACATCTGAATGTTGTTCTCACTGCCATCACTGTAGGGATTGTGGACAATCGAGCCTTAAAATGGTTCTTTGTACCATTGAAACCTTCTGCATGGTTTGTGATTAAGTTTGACTTGCCAGTCGTCTTAGCATATCCCACATCCCTTTTGTAAACAGAACAATCAACCTGCAGGGTCAACACATAGGAAAGTAGCTTTGCAGTGCAAAATTATAGCCACCAGGCCATTATAACTTTTTGGAGTAATGATAATCAGACTAATCCTTTGCCATTTTGTTTTCACTTCATCAATGAAATAATCAATTGGAGTGCAGACAATTTGCATGTAGGGTGATGGGGGATAAATTCCTTGACTGTTACAAATATCTGAAATTAAATGGGCTAAAACTACAGCAAGGCACAGGTTGAAAGACGTGGAATTGCTTTTAATATTGTGACAATAATGTTACATTTTTGTAATGACTGAGATAATTATAGACAAGAAAAGTTTGAGAAACAGTTATTTGTAATGTGGATATGATTACTAATCAGCGGCCTTTTAAGCTAAATTTTTAGATGATGTCTTCTCTCATATCATGATATCAATATTATATTGCTACCCTTGAAAAGTTGGGTAAAAATCAAGACCTTGGATGTTTTGAAAAATAGACATAAATGGGTATGGGTCATTAAAAGTGCTTGAATTTATATATTGTGTGCAAGAATAGAAATTGAAGTTATTTTTGATGTTTTCTTTAATTAATGTATAGTCTTGTGTTGCCAGACCTATCTCCACAGTGTGTCAGCGCTGAAGTATGGTATGGCTGCATGAGTTAACATTTTGGTATAGGGGAAAAACACTCTGGGTTGTTTTTATTTCTTTAAACCAATCACAATTGGGCAGCGCTAAGTTTCGGATGCAGCTGTGGTGCTCTTGCAAAATAGATAGTGGAAGAGGATGAGAACACCCGACAACAACACTTGCTGGCTGTCAGACTTTATACCTGCACTATACATCCAGTAAGCCAGATTACTTTAGTATGTTAGTAAATACGCTACGTTCCGCTGTTGGCATGTGTGTCTCCGGCAGTCAGTGTGTCAAGAGCCAGCCTGCTAGTTCTCATAATGACTATTCTGTGTTGTTCAGTGTTGTAACAGTAATCCGTGTCTCAAACTATGCCATGTTGGGTCCTAGAATTTGAGGGGAAAATGGGCCTGTAAAGTCCTTAAAAAGTCATTGGATTTGATGTTTAAAGTGCTCAGATTATGGGTTTTGGCTTTTTCCCTTTCCCTTTGTGTTCTTGTGTATCTTTTTTGTGCACATCATAGGTTTACAAAAGCCAAAGTCCAGGGACTTACCATCTCCAACAGAAAACACTGTTCACAAACTACTCAAACAGCTGTATTGTAGTCCAGGATTTTTTTCCGAGACACGTGCACACGTTATAATGCTCGCCTAGCTGCTAGCATGGCACGCACTTATACTCTGCTTCTGACTAGCTAGCAATACTCACTGCACATGTGCAACGCCCAACAAAGATGGAACGGAAGTGAGATGCCTCACTCTGTAGCCAAAACAGAGAGTTCAACACGCAGGGTGAAAAGAGGAGCTGCAGCGATGCGTAGTACAACAAATGTGTTTTTTGAAAATGAAATCATGTAAACCTATTCTGGTCCAACCTCCAAATACAATTATGATCGTGAAAATGAGCATAATGTGAGCGCTTTAATCAAGTGTGGGGACCCTTAAATTGATAGAAAAGATTAACAAATCTCTTTTCTAAGTTTAAAGAAACAGTAGTGTAAGACATTTTATTGTTTGTTTCTTTTCCACAGTCCAGTACCAAATCGCTTCACATTCACCTGCCCATACTGCAACTGCCAGAACCTTGCTCAGGATGGCCTGGTCGAACATTGCACTTCACAGCATGCTCGTGATACAAGACAAGTGGTAGGAAATCTACAGTACACAGTGACTCCAAGAGTCGCTCTTTCAAAAATAAGGTTCCACCCATTATTTCGATTTAGCTATGGTTAATTTGGTCATAGATGCATTACTTTCACTTCTTGTCTGTCCAGGTGTGTCCCATCTGTGCCTCAATGCCCTGGGGAGACCCCAACTACAGGAGTGCTGACTTTTTCCAGCACCTGAAGATCAGACACACATTCTCCTATGATACTTTTGTTGTAAGTTGGGGCCCTAAACATTATCTGTAGTTTCTTTTTTGTAATGTTTAATGTTTAGTTAGTCTTGCTTTGCCAGCTCTTCCTCTACAGCGCTGCGAAGGAGGAGGATGGTCTGGCTAGTCCACACAGCATTCTGGGATGGGAGAAAAACATACTCTGGTTTATTGGGATTTCTTTAAACCAATCACAATCGTCATAGCACTAAGAGCTGCACCAAGTCCCGGTGCAGCTGCAAAATAGCCTCGTGGAGGAATTTGTTTTGGTGGAACGTGTGTACATTTAAAAGTCATGCAATAGAAAACTCAAATTGGACAGATAGTCTAGCTAGCTGTCTGGATTCACCCTGCTGAGATCTAAGGAGCAGTTAACCATAGTCCTCATAAATCCACCGGCGTTTGGAATTCCAACATAAAGGAAGCATTAGGTAATGGAATTCCGGCCAAAAATGAGGACATGCAGTGGATTTTCAGGCGCTAACGGGGCAATCCCGGAAGTGAAAGGTCGGGTATATAGGCTAATGTTCAGTTAACTTTCTGTTTACGTCTCTCCCTTACGTCCATGTCTGTGCAGGATTACTCCACAGATGAGCACACAATGATCCAGGAGGCTCTACAGCGCTCCCTCTCGGACAACTGAAGTGTGAAGAACAATGCACCAGAGGAGGAATCCAGTGAAGGGAAGATGGTGATGTGAAGTCTTTAGAAGATATAACAACACACTGTAACATCATTCATCTATCACGATGATGGTGGTACTGTATTACTATGAGTAATCAGTTCCACAGGTAAATTGGTATTGTTATTATGGATCTTTAGGTTTATTATTCAGAAAATAAATCCTGCAATATGGTTAAAAAAACATATTGTACTGTATGATTTAGGAGTGATAATGTGTTTCTGGTGTGATAAACTCTTATCTTACCCCCCAGTTGAGTTTGTAGACTTAATAGTTTGTTGACTATCTACTAAACTATGTTTGTTAAAGCTGTTTGTTCATTGATGACAAGGTGTCATATAGCCAAAAACTTCCAAAGTTGTAATAAAATGTCCCTGTTGTCAATACTTGATGTTATAAGAGGGTTTGACCACTAGGTGGCTAACTATTGCCAGCAAATATAGATTTCACTCAGTGAGGTGGTCGAGTAATGTTAACAATAATATATAATCATCTACTCGAGTGACACTGCATGTTTACTCTTAAAAGTGGAGGGGGGTGTTATTTTTGAGTTCATTAGCAGATGGAAGCCCTGTGTTTTTTATGCTGTTTCTGGATGAATTGTGTGTTTGTGCGAGAGAGTTACGTTCATCCTGTGTTCAGAGATCTACTGGAAATAATAAATAATACGAGGGTCAAACAAAGCCAGAAATTGGCTGTTTGCTTTATTGTAATGTTTCTCCCTTATGTCTTTGTGCCTGCTGGTAGATCTTGTTTCTGACTTCCAAAACTCATAGGGCTAATAGTTCATCCGGTGAACCAAAAGATGTAAGTAGGAAACCTTCAGTGTGTGATAATCATTTAGTTCTGTGATTTTCATTTGGGTGACAATTTATTTGCATGTTAATAGCCATAGGGGGGCAGTAGAGTTTCATCCATGACAGCCACTGGCCCTCACCAGCCTCGTGGTTCTGTTGCAAGACATAATTCAACACAGATTTAATTCTATAAATGTGTTTTTCTCAATGTTTTGCTCTGTTTTGATGCACCAATCTTTAGACAATTTAGTGGGGATATTTGTTATAGTTTTAACTAACCATAACTTTGCTTTTAGACAGTTAATGATGTTACATGTAACTTACTGTAGTGTTGTTTTTTTTCCATACCCAGAGTCATCACAAAAAACTTCACTGGATTTCATAGTTCTAAAAATCACTGGCAACAGCTTTGGGGGAAAAAAAGGAAAGAAAATCAACATGGTTATTATTTGTATGCCTCTAAAATTGACAGCAGGTGAAGTAACAAGAACATTTAGTTTGGATGTTTTTCATTTTAATTCTTAAAATGTGGATTGTGTCTCTCTTTTATATCAGTGTTGTTTTCCAATGACTTGTAATGCTCAGAAATCAACTATATACATTGGTGCAAATCTTCACACATGGTTGCATTGTATTGTCTTCTACCAACAGGTAAATAAAACGTAATACACCCAGATCAAGTAGCTCTAGAGCAGAACCTTAATGCCTTTTCACGTTGTCTTTGGTGCCACTTAGCCCTTGATATTCGTTTTTCTCCCCAGTAAAATGTGTAATAATTTGATGCGTTTCTCATGTATAATTACCTTTTTTCTCTCTCAATATATCTCTCATTCTTTTGTCAGCCTTACTGTTCGGGGGTGCTAAATCCTGATAAATTAAAGCTCTTTAATTATTTAAACCCTGGCCCCAGAAATCAGGCGCAGTGATTTATACCTGTGTGTATGAAATGTGTGGGGGAAGAAACAACACTCGCTGCTTTGATGGATGACCTGTGTGTGTGTGTGTGTGTGTGTGTGTGTGTGTGTGTGTGTGTGTGTGTGTGTGTGTGTGTGTGTGTGTGTGAGAAAGAGAAAAAGAAAGCAGTTCAAAGGGAGGTATTATGCAGGGTGCATCAATTGAAACTCTGGATTTGTTCAGTTGAAACCAGGCACTGGGAAAAAGGTGTTTGTTGGTGAAAAAAAAGCCATTTGCCTTTCTGCAAACCTTTGTTCATGTATTAGAGATCAGGGCAGTGCTATTTCACACCAACAATGATATTGCAATGTGATTTTCCATATACTTGTATCCATGCTAAGTTTATGATGAAACTCAGGCCCTTTGGTGTACATTGTCCACAGGGAGAGAAAACCCTCTCATATCTTTTCTTTCCTTTGTGTGCTTCTTGTAAGTGTAATTACTGTAGCTAAATGATATTACAGTTTCTCACCTAGCTCTACGGTGAATCTCCAAACTTCCCTGCTTTCTTCTTTTCTCCCCCCATCAGTTTTTTTTGCTCCTGGCAGATATAGAGGAGAGACGTTAGCTGTGAGAGAACTAACGAGATACTTGAGTGCTTCTGGGCAGGAAGGAAGTCGAGCTGAATAACATGGCAGAGAGAAGTCTTTCTTGTATGTTTGGTGGCGGAGCAAAAAAGGAAGAGGGGGGCCAAGGTGGGGAATTAGAAAAGGAAGAAAGAGAGCGAAAAGGGAAGAGAAGTGAACACATTGAATAAAAATTTCATAAAGTTCAGCATGTGGTTTCTTTGATGCGAGCAAGAGATAGTGTGTGTGCAGTCTGCAGGCTCAGTGGAGGCGGCAATTAATGCTACATGTGCCCACAGGCACAATGTGAGAGGCGTGGGGACGGTGACTTGTTTTAGAAGTGTGTCGTACCATCATTCTACCCTAGACACCCCTTTAGCAGCCTTTTGTTTTCTTTCAATGAATTGTAAACCTTGTAAGTCTCTTGAAATCCAGCATCCCTGAACTAGCTGTCTAAAGTGGTTATCGCAAAGACATTTGAACAGTCCCAGGTGAACGCACTACAAGTTTTGTCTATGTTTTACCATTTTTGTTGAAATTGCGTACTTTTCAGTCAGAATAAAAAGGAGATTCCTCTCTGTCCGTCTGATTGATTTTTGGAAGCTGTCTGAAAAGCTTTTATTTGGGAACCGGTTCAAAAATATGTTTCTTTTTAAGCTCTTTCCCACCTATCATCCCAAATTGCATTCTGCCTAAATGTTTGGTCAGAAGGAAAATAAGTTTATATTAAAGTGAGTCAGGTAGAAATCAGGAGCACAGACTCCATTACCTAGTGCTTTTAGAGGAAGAATAATGTAAAAAGAGTGAAAATGTATCTGTGATATTAAAATGAGTGGGATACACAGAAAGGGTGACAAGAGATGGGAACTCCTGAAATGCCTGGAAAGTTCTCTCTCACTTGGTCTGTCTCTCTCTCTAGTTATGCTGAGGCAGGTATCTGTGATGAAGTGTGGGGCGTGTGAGAGGAGCACTGGGAGTTTGTTCACCGTAAAATTCCTCAAAGTCAGGAGAAACAGGAAGAGCGGGAATCCTGCCACCCGGGTGCTGCAGCACGGGCAGGTCGGCCCTCTCAAATGTTTGAACAGAAAGTGCCAGCGGGCTTCCCCGACATCAATACTGCTTCTACACCAACTCCTCTTCCGCTTTTAAACTCTTAACAACCGACCCCCTACCCCCCTGCCACACACACACACACACACACACACACACACACACCTTGGTTGCTAGCCTGAGAGCAACAAGACTTAACTTTGATTTAATAATGCCTGCAACCAGCTTGGCCCTGTATCAGCTAAGAGAAACTTGCACATCTGTGTGTGTGTGCGTGCGTGCGTGTGCGCGTGTGCGTGTGCATCTATTTTTGTGTCCTATGCCAAAATTATGCCAGAGGTACTCAGAATTGCAAGGATAACACAGTTTATCTTTACTTACTCCTGTCTCTAAAAGCATAATGTGTACTTCACAGTAAAACAAATACAATATATATATTGAAGAAAAAGAATCATTATTTGACCTGTTTGGTGTAAATCTAAGCAAGGGATTTTGATTTCATTTTGAAGCTACTGTTTGTGATTCCCGCAATCGCTGCAAAACAAAAAAGAAATGTGGGGAAAACAACTCCTCACACCAGTTTTAGGAGTCCCTCTTAAAGCTTGGAAAGTTCTCAAAATCAGTTTCTGCAGAAATATTCTCCTGGAAGTGAAAATGAATATGAAAGACATTGGTATAACTGTCAGGAGAATTGCTAATCATTGCTTCCGCATTTATTTATTTATTTGAAATCCGCACAGCCACTGTACTAATATTTGAAAGTTAAGCCCTCTAAGGTGTAAACAAACGGGGGGGGTGTATGTGTGTGTGTGCTCATGCACTGCACTGTGTGTGTGTTTATGTCACAATGGAACAGTCGGCCAAGTGTGGAGGAGAGCGAGGCCCAAGGCTAATTTCCTCCCATTAATTTTTCCATTTGAAATCAAACCTCAGAGGGCGTTCATGAGGGAATCAGACAAGGGGAAGAGGACTAGAGCGGCGGTAACCTTATCAGGGTGGGGGTGGGTGGGGGGGGGCAAATGTTGGTTGTAGCAGCGTTAATGTCCAATAGGGGAGGCAATTTCACTTTCAAAGGAAACTTTATTTGTCAGATTGTCTCCTCTCTCCTTCCTTAGTCTTCCTGGTCCAGCATGCCCTGGGGAAACTGTCTGCCATCAAGCCAATGTTTGATATTCTTGTTTTAAAACTAAACAGTTATGAAAACGGATGAGAAAAGTCATACATGATCTGCTTTGACTATTTAGAGACACCATGACATTTTTATCTGCCCATCTAACTCTCACTGACACCACTGATATCTGTAGAGTCCTATAAATGTTCTCATTTTACCCATCTATTCCACTTTCTCCTACCGCAAAAACTTTCTGTACATACAGGACCATTATACAACTTTATATTCCTCAGCACCCATACAATGGAAGAGAAGACCTGTTAACCTTCATTCTGCCACCCTAACTACCCACACACACCTCTACCTCACACTTCCTTTTTGAGTCTCCTTCAATTCCAATCACTACTCTCCACCCTGTTTTCCCCCAGTCTTTCTTTGAAAAAGCGGCAGTGCTTGCTAATCTGTCAATCAGATGCTGTCCTGTTGTGGCAAGGATGGGGGTCCGTGACGGTGGGCCGTGCACCTCCAGCAGCTCGGAGCGGCTCGATGATTAACCAGGCAGGTAGTGAGTTAAACTGCTGACAGCAGAAACACACTGACAGCTGATTTGGAAGACAATGGTCTCGCTCCCTCTACTTAACTTGTCACGGCAGTCAAAGCATATTCTCCATTAACTTCTGACATATCTGGAAAGATGGAGGGAAACACTTGTTTACTACATTGCACTTAGATATTTGGACATGTTCACATAGGCACAAATTCTTCTACACATCATTTTGGAAGATTGCATACCCAAAGTTATCAATCAATAAGTCGTTAGTTGCAAATATAAAGTGCATGAAAAAATTCAGCACACAATGTAAAAATAGAATTGATTCGATACTTGAGAAAGCTTGTTCTGAGAAGTTCTGATTTATGCCGTCAGTCTTTCATTAGAGGTCCATCAGTGCTTGAAATTGAATAACAGGATAATGGCATTATTAAAGCAATGCAAGCTGTTATTGTGGTTGTGATATTTCTGTGAATGGCTTATGGGAAACATTAGATCCTGTAACTATATTCAGAAGTGAAGGCTGTACAATTTGGTGTCAGAGATCTACAGCAGTGGACACCCAACATCGCCTTGTCTCTCAGATTAATAGTCCAACACTTCCCAATTATTAACCGCCCCTGCAGTGTACCATTCATATTCAAAGCTATTTACCTCCCTCTACTTCCTGTGCTTTGTGTCTTCTGTCTTTACAGGCGGGAATGGACGATGCAGGCAAATCTGTCAATCAAACAGCAGCCCCCAACCACCAGTGGCTGCCCATAGACAGCCGTCCATACACCTCCATCGGCTCTGGTCCCTCCTCAGCTCAATGAGTAACTAACCTGCAGGTATTGAATCAAACTGCTGACAAGCACGTGGAGTGGTGGGGAGATGGGGGCTGTGTAGGTGGAGGATGGCTAGAGAAATAGAAAGGGGAGGATAGATATGACAATAGCATCATTTTATAGCCCACCTTGGTGACGTAACCTTTAACTTTGCAAAGAAAGATGGGATTCTTCCCTGTCCGTCCATCCACCCCCCCACGATCGCCCCTCTTTATTACTTCGTACTTTTTAAGTGGCATCCTTTGATGGGCTGTCCCTCTCTCTCATCTTGTCTTCTTAGACAGATGAGTGCTGTCAGCAGTGCCATCACTGCCAAGCTAAACATTAATGACTCTCTTGCCTGACAAGTGTTGGTGGGGCAGAGGAGAGGTGAAAGGGGGACACCTCTGGACAAAACCAGGGATGAAAAGGAGAAGTGATGGCTTTATCTGCTTGACAGATTCTATTTTGTCTCTCTGAACTTGCGTATATGTATGTGTGTCATCAGCAGATTCTTGGCTTGACATGACGGTTTTATTGCCCTGTTTTTCTTCCCCTCTGAGAAGATGGACCTCTTTGTATTCCCATTGCCCCTCATCCTTCCTACTGGCATTTCTGACATTCCTTCAAATGTCTGTGCAAATGTGAGTGTGTTTATATTGTTTATTGATCCCCAGTGGGGACATTATAATTTACACTGTTTTTTGTCAGAAATCACTACACACAGACCTGAAATACACACACACACACACACACATGCTCAGGACCTATTCATGCACAAATGTAGAGATGTCAGTTAGTGGGCTGCCAGTGCTGGACCAGCACCCTGAGCTGTTGGCTCAAGAACACCTGGCAGTGCCCAGGAGATGAACTGACATCTCTCCAGCTACCAATCCACACTCTGTACTTTGGTCCATCCTGGGAATAGAACCTGTGCCCCTCCGGTTCTCAACCCAACTCCCTACGGACTGAGTTACTACCACTCCAATAGAGAGGAGGGGGAAGCTGAATGGCGGGAAAGTTTCTGCTGTTGTTGTTGATGGGTCAGTTTAGATGTTAAGAATACACAACTTAATGTTATGTCAGTTGCCTTCTGGAGTATTTTGTTCTGCCATATTTCTACATGGTTCTTCTCCATTCCTACCGTGGTCTCTTTATCCATACTCATACTGGTCTCTGTCTCTCTCTGGATCCCCATGTTGTCACTCAGGCCTATGGCCTATTACCCCATTTCTCTTTTGAATTATTAACTCCTGAGCTCAGTGAAGTGAATGGGTACTGCTGAGTAGACAGCACAGATCCGGCTTCACATTGCCCACATTTTGGAAGTCCGTCCATTTAAGGGGATTACATTGCTGGTCCCATCAGCCTCCACCCCATGCATACTCACATCAGCATATCAACTTGTGCTGAACCTCTATGAACATCTGATAGTTGGACAGTGAGATAAATAGACAAGTGGTTATGTCCTCCTGCCAGCATTCCTTTACTGTAGAACTGCAGGCTTCCTGTGGTGAAGCCGCCCACTCTCTTGGCTTACTTCTCCCCAGGCAGCCCCTATCTCCTCTGGGTTCCCGGAGCAATGATTAACCTCAGTTCTGATCAATGCTTCTGCTGACTCTGATACATCACTGGAGCCTTGCAGCTGCCATGTAAAGGAAGCGTCAACTCTGCGCTGTTCATGACAGAGCATACCCACTCCATCACTTACTCCAGGGCACGCACACACGCACACACACACACACACACACACACAAAATAACAGGAACACCTGACAATACCATGCAATCTAGTATAATAGTCGTTGCTATAAATACTACTGCTGTAAAGCTTGTGATTGTGGAGAGGTGTTTATTCATTTTTCATGTAGGGTAGTACTTGACTTTATCATATATATAAGTGTTCCTGTTACTTGGTCCACCCACTGTGTATGTGTAGTAGATGTTATCCTTATTATCCACTTATTTCAAAATGTAGAAAAAAAGTATAATTTTAATAATTATTTTAGGCATTTGTGTTTGGCTCTCTTGAATCTCGGGAATCTGAACTGGTATTGGATATTTTACAAAAGGATATTTTCTTTGTGTGCAAGCAGTTTTTGTAGAGGAACATAAAGAGAGTTACAGAGAATGAGATAAACATAGAACAAAATAAAAGGAGGTACGAAGAGAAAGATTGGCATCGCTCATCACCCAGTGGTGCTTTACCTCGACAGCAGGGGGAAGCCCTGATTTCCTGAAGATGACAGGAAGCACAATAGCAGAGTGTTCTGTCAGCACATCCTACTCACAGAGCCAGGTTAATGATTCTGAAGCCACAGCTGAGCTGGAGAGAGGGATAAGCAGAGGGAGGAACAGAGATGGGAAAACAGGTGGAAGGGGGCTGGCATTCAGCTACACTTAGGCCATCATTACTGCTACATTAGGAGCAATAGTGTGTTTTTGTCATTTTAATGACCTTTAATCTGATCTCTTCATACTCGGGCCGTTTGTTAATGAGGCAGAACAAAAACTACATGTCAAACATGTTTAGCATGCATCCACTCTATCAGTCATACAGCTAACATGGCACAGCCCCCCCGGACTTCAATAAGATCTCTGCAGAAAAATATAAAAGATAACTTGGTGGGGAACGGCATTGTACTTTTTCTTGTTTAATTATATATTTTTTGCTCCACTGGAGGCAAAAATGAGAGCAAGACATTATATTTGATGTGAATGTGAAAAGTATTATTATTAATAATATTTTTCTTCAGTAGCCAGACATATATATTGTATATATATATATAAATATTGCATATATATATATATATAAAATATTTATCCTTCATTTCTGATTGTGTTATGATACTGCATTTGATAAAAGTAGCTGTATTTATATACATTCCATTACTATATGTCTGTATATTTATTGATATTAATATTTTTTTATTATTACTGGCTTTCTTACTAACATTTGACATTTTATGTTTACCTTTTTATATGTGTTTGTGTGTATATATATATATATATATATATATATATAATTATGTTTAATGTATTTTTTTTTTTTTTTTTAAAGACAATGATAATGCATCTAATTTGAGCTATTGAATCAGAATCATTTTAATAGCATATAGTAAATACAAATATCAGGATAAACTACTGTCTGAGTAGAGAGGGTGGTGGGGGGTGTCTCCTCACCCTCCCCTATTCGTCTCCATACCAGGACGGGGTTAAAGTATTAACCAACTGCTGCTTAACAATATTGCTGACTGGTGTGTGGAAACAGGAGGGATCAAAGTTATCATGTAGAGGAGAAAGGCGCCTTTCACTGGGCCCATACAGCCTGTCCACTCCATCTTACCAGCCCATTCACAGCAGCTACCCAGAGCACCACTCAAGACACTCCCATCCTCCCACTCCTCACCTTCCTCATTCTACTCTCATTTTTTTATTCCTCATCATTTATTTTAACACTTCCCCTTCCTATTTTTCCAACTCTCATAATTCCTTCTTGTACGTAATATACGTAATATGAAATAATAATTTGTTTCCACTAGAAATGCAGCTGCACCCCCCCCCCCTTGCATTCCATCCCTTCCATCACTTCTGTCCATTCATCTCTCTATCTGTCACCTGGCAAAGTAATCACATCCACATTTGATAAGGCTGGTTAGGTGGGTCATAAAAAGTTTATGCTTGTAATGCCGGAATCTCATTTATTATCCCTGCTAATGTAGCAGTAGGGAGTGGAGGGAGACAGAGAGAGTGTGAGAGGTTGAGAGAGAGAGGCCACCACATTAAGGGATCATTACTCCTCTATAGGCTATGTCCCTAGCTTTCAAAGCTAGATAAGTCCTCGTCATGCTTTATGGTCTTGGTAGCCAGTACTCTCTGTATTTAAGTGTTCCATGGCCACTAAGAGTCCAAGATGCTTATGGCACAGGAGGTAGTTACTGTTCTCTAACCACAGAACTATTGGCTTATGCCCTAATGCATGCATTTCCCCTACTTTTATTTCACCAGTAAATGTGAAAATGTCCTGGCCTTTTATTAACTTTGGGTAGCATTTATCTAACACAACTTTCTACTAATCTAAAATTGTACTGAGAACACCAACATTTAGCATGAGTGGTTAATCACCGATACTCCACAGTGTACTGCCGCGTTGTGTGCTGACCGGCCCTTATGGTTCTATCTGTTGATTTCTAAAGAAGACTAAATGATTCTGTTTAGACACTACAATATTTCTAGGCAGGTTTTCACACAATGCTCTGACATAAGACTACATGTGAAAACAGCTTAATTTCCTACAGAGCATAGAGTGTATTAAAGGAGAACTCCAGTGATAGTCAGTATTTTTCTTAGTTTCAACAAAACCAGTGGAAATGCCAAAACCAACAATGAATTGATCGCCCTAATGAGTATTGCCGGTGTAGCACAGCCAGATATTACTTATTCCTCTGTGCCATGGACCTCCATTGTTGTCCATAAATTGTTGATCTGGGTGACATGTTGCTTCATTACAATGAACATCGGCCATTTCGGTCATTTATTTTGAGTTGATCCAACATACACCATCCTTCTGCTGTCAATACACGATTTACTCCAGTTTGAGTAACATTTTCTGGGATTTGTTAACAATGCCAGAAGTATAGAATATCTCCAGACTTATCCTTTAAAGATAAATAAACATGCTAAAAAGTGGAAATACTAATTTGCTTATTATGGAATGCTTCTCTATACTACAACATTCAAACAACAGATAGAGAAATGTATAGTTTTGTAAAAAAATAGGAAAAAAGCATGGTAGGAACGTGCAGATGGGACGGCGAGGGAGTATGAGCATGTATGAGTGTGTTAGTGTTGGGGGGAGGCTACCCAGAGGCATAGATAGTGATAGATTGGCCTGGGAGAACTGTGATGCAGATCCACTCATCAAGATTGATGTTCTGCCATTCTGCTTTAAGTGCAATTAAATTGGCCCCTGTGTTAAAAAGCCCAGCCGATAACGCGGCTAAGGCTGAGATTACGCTACATTTCCCTTCGCGCTTTCCTCCACCTGCATCCCTGCCACAGCCACTCAGACATTTACTTTACATTCTCAGTCTCTATTGGACGGGAACTTTCCCGACATCCTGACCTGTTCCTCAAACTCTGATTTACAACTTTATGTACAGCTTGTGTTTTTTCCACATAGCCCGCAAAGTAGTTTTTAAATCAATGCTCCCTAAAAGTTTTTAATCACTTTCTCTTTGTTGTCTTACCACAGAATTGATGACTTGTACATTAGTGCATGTTTAATGTGTAATAATGCACGGTAATTACTGAGAGGAAGGAAGTTTAATGTCTTCATGAACAATTCCAACATAACTCATCTCTGGCGGCCAAGTTGACAAGCTTGTCTATTTAGTCCAAAAGCAATACTCTGAAGTAAGGTCATAAGGAGATACATTGCTGGTTGTTTTCACTTCTGGTGCATTGAACAGTCGCGGATATGGATACAGTTTGTGTGCAAATTGTTTTGATCAAAGCGTTTCTGTGTACAACACTCTGGAAAATCACTCTCACTTGTCCAGCGGCATGTACACTTAATAATGTACTCAATTTTTTACTAAATGGAAATATTTGCAATAATTCAAATTGAATGTCGATCAAAGTCCAATCCATCTCTCTCTCTGTCTCAGTCTCCATTTTGCCGCGGGCCTCGCCCACCTCTGTCAGTGTCAAGTTGTTAACCCCGTGTCAACAGTGGCGCAGGGCGTATTTGGACCTGGGTGATGGATGGGTCTTGGTGGACTTGTCCCACGCAAACATATTCTCAGAGTCAGCTGAGAGAGGTGCAGCACGTGTGTGTGTCAACCCTTCCACCCACACACATGCACACATGTCCATCCGTGATCAAGTCCCCAGATTGAGGCAATATGGAGCCCCCTCTCAGTCACCTACTGACACCCAATGTCTCTAGTTTAGACTCAGATGGGTGGAGCTCTGACCCCATTGTCACAGGACGAAGGAAAAAAGATTTAAGTTTTATTTTCCTGCAAATGGTAAACGTGACCCATGTCCTCCACATCATTGCATTTCCTTGTGAGGGCTTGACATCCTGTTCCCTTAACAAACCAGTAAAATTAACTTTACCAGCTCACCCCACGGGAACATGTAATAATCAAGGGGAGGTCCATTACAAATAAGCATGGTTTTCTTTCTTTTGTCTAAGTAGTCTTTGACATTTCACTCTTTGGATATTAAAGCCTTTATCTGTTTTTAATTCACTTGTCTTAAAAAAAGCAATACTAGTTTTGCTTACTTACTTTGAGATTCATTTTGTGTTAAAGATTCAAATGTGGAATGTTTGCTGCTTTTGTTGGTGAGGATGTTAATGGAAAAATACTCACAAATAAAAAATATCTCTTCTTCTTGGAAATCTTCATCAAACCTGATGAATTGGAAAAAGACAGATAATTAATATAAATTCAAATGATGAACTTAATTTGAAAACTAGTTTGATTATATATAACCCACAGTACTTTGTCTTCTTACGTTGAATTGTTCTATTTGGTCTAAGTCCCATTGTAACCACGCAAATGTTTTTTATATATATATATATATATATATATATATATATATATATATATATATATATATAAACATTTGATGCATCTTTTGTTTACAATCAACACAGAAAAAAATAGCGTGGAAGTGAACACATGGTTTGGGGCAGAGATGGCATCAGTACATGACTGATCACTCGTCAATATCACGGGTTCATCCAGCACCATTAGTCATCTGCCCTGCGTCCTGTCACTCCACACAGCTGCTCGCCGTCTCTCTTCTCCACCTCTCATTTTTCTCTACTGACCAACTTTCTCTGTTCTTTTTATACTCCTCACCAAATGTGAGTGAAAATAGGCTAGATATACTGTAAAGGAAAATAGGAGAGTGCCTTAGCTCATATGTAGGCGGGTGAGTTTAGTTACATATCATGTGTTCTCTTTTTGCTTTTTGGAGGGTGTGTGTCATAATGTGTTGCGTTGTCCACTCTGGCTTAGAGGGTCAGATTAACAAGGAGTCCGGTCCCTCTTTGCAGTGGTCCCCTCACAACGCACAATGACAGGGGCGATCCATCACTTCTGTCCCTAACAGGGTGGGGGTTAGTGGGGGTGGAGGCTGTGGGCCCGGGCCCCGCTCTGGCTGGCTGATGGAGGGTTGCGAAGAACAGGATGGGGCTGGTTAAACTTTAACCAGCTCTCTTCCTACACACTGAAGACCACATTCAGCCACCATTCTCTACTGTGGGAGATTCTGATGTTTCGTCAACCCGAAATCCATGACCTGCCGCCCACTGGGACCCCCTCTCGCCCACTCAGGGGCCCGTAACCACCTGCTTCCACATGGATCACTACGGCAGAGTGCAAAAACTTTTGGTGGTAGCGTGGGAAGAAAATTACTTTGAGGTCTCCTCTCCATCTGTGCATAGAGCAAGTGGCTATATTAACCCAGCCCTCTGCACGCGCCATACAGCCCTCTGATATACTAACCATGACTTCATATTCAAAACCGTCTCGCCTCTGTTAGTCCGTGGCACTGTCACATCCAGTGTTGAAGCGCTTTCACAGCAAATCAATAGCAATAGCTTTCTTTGTGATTGTAGAAGTGTTAGTCATGGGGCACACCATGGTTACGGCATGAAAAATGATGGCTCGCCTTTTGATAGTCATTTAATACACAGTTGCACACTTTGATAGAATTTGGCAAAAGCCTCTCCCCGGTGAGTTAACAATGCGTACTGAAAATCATATTTCCATGGTGGCCCATTCAATCTTAACCCCCTGTTCCAGGAAAATCTGCTGTGACAAATGGGATGTGAGCACACTCTGGGTGGCTGTGGGTCACATCAGGTGCAGAGCAGGTTGGAGGTGTTAACCCAATGTGTTCCTGTTCACTGGTCCAATCATCTTCATTGATTGAGCCAATGATTGAGAGGGTCCTACCTTTTATTACAATGCCAGCAGGAAGAGGTGAGTGCTGAAGAAATGGGATAAACCATAAAGGAAATACTCAGCAATAATTTGCTCTTTTTATTTGTATTTTTATACATATAAGTCTATATACTGATTGTTTAAGTAATAGAATACTATAAAACAAGGAGGCAGAAACCGGTTTGCTTAATTCTTAGACATTGACTCCATATGTATGCATCATGTCTATAAGAGTAGGGGTCATTTGACAGCCTGATTAAATTAGATATGATGAGACTCAACGCTCCATGCAGACTTAATAATGCAGTAATTTCTGCCCATTTGACTTGGGGAGAGTGAGGAAGTGACACTCTTAAGGGGAAAGGGTAAGGGCAAGACATTTGGAGAGTGGTTGAGTGAGGGGGGGGGAGTAGATGGTTTGGGGGGGAGATAGGAATAAGGTGCTTCTGGGTGGCGGAGAGAAGAGGTGAGAGGTTTGAAGTGAGAAAGAGGGGAGTTGGGGAGCTGTCCATTTGTACAAACCTAAGAATCTGTCATGTGTCGGGTTGTGTTTTCTTCGCTGCAGCGTTAAGGTGGTTTTGACAGCCAGGACTTTCTCGCCTTCATCCATACTCCAAATGACATTACGGAAATTGTGTTTGTGGTGTTGCCTAGGCCAGGGACTCCTGGGAAACTGAGAGGGTCACGGGGGTCGGGGTAGAGGGAGAAACTAAGACAGAATAAACAACAGACTTGATTAAAGCCTGAACAAACCTAATTGAAAGATAGTTCAGTTTAATCTAAAAACAATTAAATAATGATAATAATGCTATTTCTTTGGATAAAAACAAGATGTGACAGTATTTAAATTATTCCAAGATACACATGTGCCATAATCCTGGCTGTAATTTGTTTTATCATCAGCAAAACTCACCTGGACTGGGAAGTGCAGGGATTACTCCTTCCAGCATATATACAGGTCTGTGTCTAAGATTTGCTACTTGTAATCTCTTAGGGCATCCTCAGACTCCTAAATATTTCAGCAGTAGAAATGAACTGCTCTCTCAGGGGGGCAATCCTGTGCCTGATTGCCCTTGCCTGGCGTTTCTAGCCTGGGTAAGTCCGGCTTAACCTGGGTGAGACCATGGTCCCCACCATGCAGGTCTATTTATCCCTAACCTTCCCTAACAAGGACTTAGGTAGCTTGTAATTGAAGCACAATTACAAGCTAATTGTAATTGAAGCACAATTACAAGCTAACGGAAGGGGTTTGTGCTCATATATGTGTGTGATTTTCCCCTTTACAGCTCACAATCAATCTTTAATGAGCCATTGAATATTAACTGGATTTGTAGGAGCTGAGTGTCAACTCCCATGAGTGTAAGCTGGCGGCCCAAGGTTTAGCAGACAGTGAAGATGGAGGAAAGAGGGGGAACAAGGAGCATTTGCAAGGTGGGGGGATGAGTGTTTTACATGGGGTTTATATGCAAAAAGTAGTTATAGTCAATTACAATTACAATCATTCACCATGGGAAGGACAACCAGGGTAATTGAAGTCTCCGTACCCCCCTTGAAGCCACTACAGTAACTGCATTACAATGGAACAAACACTGGTGCAGGAAGGATAAGGACAAACGTAACGGGTTCACAGTACTTAGAGATTTTAGAGTTCTGATAAATCTGTTAAATGACAACTCAGTGACAACAATTGTTGATTAATAACTTTGACCACAACAGTGCCCTTTGTCTGGACCTTCATGCGGACCGCCACAGGCCTGGAGCACAGCCTGGGCCCTGCAGCAGGAACGGGGTAACTCCCTGTACTCTAACCCCCTACCAGGCAATCTCTTTGTCACTGTGCTGCCTGCTAACTGATTAATGGACGTAGTCTTGTGATCAGAAGGCTCGGACGTGGCTGAGGTCCTGAACTCTCTGTGTCTCAGAGCTACAGATAGATCTAGCGGACTGAGACAGATTAGGCCTTGATGCTGACCCCTATGGAGAGACCTTTGGGGTGGAGGAGCAGGCCAGGGGGTCCGTGGTTAATGGGACCCCTCTCACACCTTTTAAAAGAGAACATGTTTATGGCTACTTAGAGGAAATTGATTTGATTGTGCCAGAAACGCATGTGTGAACACCCCTGGCACTTTTATTGGCTATTTGTCTTTTAAGTCACAGCTGGAGAAATTTATGCCCACGTTGGGGTTTAGGAGAGTGGGTGCATGGCTGTGTGTGTTTGTGTGTTTAAGAGAGTAAATATTAATACGTGTGTGCACGCATACAGGCGTGTGTGCATGTGTGTCCGGTGCACGAGAGCAGGTCATGATAAGCGATGCACTGAAGGTGCACTTTAACTGGGTGTCAATCATTAAGTATCAGCACTAATGACTAAGAGTGCATAATGGAGGCCCTGGCGGAAATAAAACAACAAGATTTGTTAGGACACATTAATTCTCTGAATTGATGTCAACAGGCAGCTACTTTCCCCCGCTTGTGTTTTCTTGCTCATGCATCTTAACTCTATTAAATGAGAAATGTTTGAACATGAATTCTTCATCTTATGATTTCATTGGGCCATCGAAAGAAAACATTTACTTTCTGCCTTCAAGGATTTTACAGAATATTTAGTTTATAGTGTCAAAATGTAAGGAATTATGACTCTGAAGTGCTGATTGATAACATGGTCCAGCTCTAGAATAACATAGTTAGTCATTATTTGGCTGTTTTCAAACCATACAGGTGCATGTCATATTAACCCGTTTTTGCATCTTACCCAATCTCTATTTCTGCTCTCTCCTCAGCTGTTTTCCTTGTTGTTTTTCTTTACCAAAGATTGATGTTCCATTCTTGGATGGAGGCCACAAGAGAAACAAGCTATCAAATATTGCCCAATAACAAAATAAATATGTAAGAAAAACAAGAAATATCTTGTTAATCATCTCATATCCCTCGGATTTATTTTACTTCTCCTTGGGAGGTCCCAGCCCCCAGGTTAGGAATCACTGCTGTACAGTTATGGGAAGTATTTGTTTATTGTAATTTTTATAATCTAGTATTTTAAACGTGTGCTTCCGCTGTAAATCTGTCTGGAAAAGAGCCATCAGGGGCATGTTTATCTCAACTTGTGAAATATTCAGTATATCACAATTGACTGTTGCAGATCTCTGTCCCCAGAGCACATATTATTTTTTTGTAAGTCAAAGTCACATCAAAGTCAGGGGTCGTAGAGAGATGGAGGGATGATGGACTGAAAGAGTGAAGATGAAGGTGAAGAGCATGTTCGCTCTGTTTGAAACAGAAGAAACAAGAGGGAGGGAGAGAGGCTTACTGATGCATGCAAATTGAAGAATCATATCGATTGGTAATTGATTTACTTTGATACATGCATTCACAGCTGTAGTTGTAATGCACTGATGTAGGGCCTTGCCACCTTGCAGTTCGCCTGCATTAAGACAAATCAAATTCATCTGTCCATCTTTTCTCTCTCTGCTGCCATCCATCAGCCTCATTGCATCACTGCTGACAAAACCAACGTGTGTGTTTGTGTGTGTGTGTGTGTGTGTGTGTGTGTGTGTGTGCATGTTGTTGGCTGGCTGTGAGTGTATTTGTAGATTTAGCGTGTGCAAATTTGACCTCATCATAAGTAACCTCTACCTATCTCTACATAGGGCACAGATATCTAACAGCAGATCAACTCAAACATAAAAATAATGGAAAGACAAAGAGTGACACATGGGATAACCTCAGACAGCGTAACAAACAGACAAAAGCACAGTTAGAAAGGTTACTCACAAAGTCTTTGGGATATTATGTCTTTCAGCAGCTTTATTATGGATGTATTTAATTGCAATTTATTTACATGCAGTATTGATTCTATTATCCTGATGGTAAAAAGGGTGTGTAGAAGCCTGTGTTCATCTTAATGATGAAGCGTGTTTGTGTGTATATCTGCACACTAAAGCTCAAATCTATTTAAGCCACAGAGTGTATGTTAATATGTGTGTGTGTGTGTGTGTGTGTGTGTGTGTGTGTGTGTGTGTGTGTGTGTGTGTGTGTGTGTGTGAGAACTAGAGGGAGAGAGAGTTATTTGGCCATCCCCAGGGGGACAGGGCTTCTGCTCCTCTCTCTTAGGTAATGGAAGCAATGTGTCCATAATCCCAGTGAATGACTAATAAAAGAGAGTAGCGCCTTGGGCCTGTTCCCTCAGCAATATTATGGCTGGGTATTAAACTGAGTGCCTGTGTAATACTGTCAAGTCACTGTTTTCTCGAACACATTTCACAAACACTTTTTTTTTATTTCTTCTTCTTGCATATCTCCATATTCGCAAATGAAATCAAAAGTGCTCTTTATGAGGGGAGATTGTTTTCATTTGTGTGAGAGCTGTTTATAAAGTCCAGGATGCGTGAATCATCACATCACTGAAGTTGGATCCATCGAGACACCTGAGGTGCTCGTGAACGCTGCCTTAATGGAAACCAAACGCTGCTTGAATACTAATAAGCCATGACACCATAACCCACAGCCCTCCACCCGATACCCCTGTACTCTCTTTAAACGCTCTTTAATGGCCATGTTAGTGTTATACAAGACTCTCATTAGACACTTTAATTGGTTTGGCCGATGTTGACAGCAGTGTGGATTGGCCGAGCCAGACTACGGAGTTAGTGTGGTGGTTTGTGGGGGTCAGTGGTAGGGTGCTGTTGGTGACTAATGTAGTCATAGTGGACCAAGTGTCCCGGCTGAGAAGGTGATTAGGATGGGTGGCAGGCGGGGGGTTTCCCTGTGGAAACATGAGGTCATACTGTCCTGCTCCAAGTTAGTGAGCTCTATTAAAATCAAGGCCAGGGCCGCGGGTCAGTGTGCACTAATTAGAGGACAGTTGAGTTTTAAAATGATCGGCCTCCTGTTTTGTATTGATTATGCCAATTTTGTGGGTATGATGTCACTTTGCCTGGATCTGTTGTCATGGTTGATATTGGTCATCGGAGAGGTGTGGTATTGCTGTTCTCTGATATTGGTGCAATCTGTTTCTCTTGTGGCTTATAGACCAAAGTTAGAGGAGAACTCCAATGATTTTACACATCAAAGCCTGTTTACAGGTTTTGGGAAGTACCACTTTTTCTACTAGGACAAGTCAAAATGTTGGCTGTGAAAAAGGCCTTTGACCATCTTGAGTACATGTATATGGATCCCAGGTGATGAAATGGACACCTTCTTTATAATAAAGCGCACATACGCTTTGATAAGCGGCATGCGTACTTCACTATTGCTGGCAATGCAGTCGGCCTGCCCAACAGCATTTGAGTGAATTTTAATGGACATCTATTTTTGCTGTTATGGTATGAATAATTGGAGCAATCATTTGTCACATAAAATTACACATCATTTATCAAAGTCCTGTGACAGAATATGTGACACAACCAAAGAAGACCTAATTTGATAAAAATATTTCCGTAATAGGTTTCCTGAGAAGCTGTGTATTACTGTATAGGAAAAATCACCTCAAAATGCATTGTAACACATTCTTATTTTCTTTATATTTAAAGAAATACATACATGTAAGTACAGTGTAGAAGTTTTCAGAGGGTGTCTGATATGCGATTCTCTTTTTACTATTCATCTTTGATCAACCTATAAAAGGAGTGAATGGAGTCCAGTCACCCCTCAGTCCACTCACTACACTGTCCTAGCCTGGCCCTCCCGTAATTATGATTGATTTGGGTCTGGGACATATATTGCTTGACGGGCCTATTTTGACTGTACTTTATCTCAAGGCATGGCTAATGCTTAAAATGCATTGATATGCCTGAATTACAACCTGGCATCAAACCTCTCACCTGTCTGTGGGAGGTTCTGTGTGTGTGTGTGTGTGTGTGTGTGTGTGTGTGTGTGTGTGTGTGTGTGTGTGTGTGTGTGTGTGTGTGTGTGTGTGTGTGTGTGTGTGTGTGTGTGTGTGCGTGTGCGCGCGCGCGCGCGCATGTGCATGTGTGTAAAGAGAAAAAGGTAGTAAAGATAGATCTCACCTCCACATATCATAACACTCGACTCTCCTCTCCCTTTATCCCTGTCATCACCCCATCATCTCCATCCCATCGATTTGCCCCATAAAAGGTGTTTAATTCAATCAAGAGGAAAGTGAGTGCTTGTTTTTCTGGGTCCCTGTCGATAGTGGTATAATCAATTAGAGTGGGCCTAGACCTCCCTCCCTTTCGCTTGCACACACACTCACTGTTACACTGTCTCAGTTTCTAAAATCTCTGGTACCCTGTCTATTTTTGTTCTGCATGTCCTACACAACTTCCTCACCATCTAATACGCAAACACCAACATGTGCCATAGAGCCACGTGGGATAACATTTTCAAAAACGAGGACCGTTTTAACCTTAAAATAATGCATGTTGGGAAGTCTGCTAATAGGCTGATCTAGTTTGTTGAGAAAGGAATGTAATAAGTAGTACATTAATGCAATTCAAAAGACTTCAAGTTAGGTTAACTAATGTTTCTAAGTTTTGAAATCACCTGAAAATAAAAACTTGCATTTACTTGAAACTATTTAGTCAATAACAAAAGATTAGTGGATTACTACAGTTGTGTATTGCTGCCCTAATGAAGTTTGATTAACTTTTCATTGGTTCTTTTTATAACAACATACCAACTCACATTTTAACAAGAAAAGTATGTTTGATACATTGATTATGTAAAATTACAATTATATTTTAAGATAAGATAAGGTGACATGTTTTTATTACAAAAAATGTTTCTTGTAAGATCGGAATTATTTGTTACTAATAATGAGAAAATAAGTCATAATAATCAAAAAATTCTTGTTCTAAAGACTGAAGAAATATTCTTGTCATAGTGACCACAATATGCGGCTGTAGATTCCACTAAATTCCTGTATGATTTTTTACACTGTACATTTGTCATAAGCACAGGTCCAGTGAGCAAAGCATCTCTTACAGTGCCTCATACACTAAGTTCCCATGTATCTAATATTGCCACACAATAAACACACATTTCTATCAGCGTGGGTGTAACACTGTTCTATTCGCATGGGTACCAAGAGAGCACTCATAACACTGGAGCGTGCAAACGCACAACACCTAACCACCAGACAATAAAGGGAATGAAGAAATAAAAGGTCCGATTCATCAAAATCACACAAGACTCTACCACCCAGTAAATTAAACAATATTTCATAATCACTCTGACAATGAGACAAGAGACAGCAATTTAGGCTGAGAGTTCCTTCTCAGCGGAGGAGCACACACAAATACACACATGCATGGACACACATAATTATCAGAGTGGACATGCTCTGGAGACCCCAGACACTCCCCTAGTACCTGCCCAATCAACTGTCCAACAACAGACACCCACCCAGCCTTCATTTATCTTGTCTGTGAGTGTATGTGTGTGTCAAGCTAATTACCACCACGAACCATCCCACACACAGACCTAAGCCAGACATTGTGGCGCTGTCCAGGGACATGGGAGGTAGGTAATTAGCCTTCCATTATTACAACACACACACACACACACACACACATACACATATACACACACACACGCACACACGCACGCACGCCTAAGAGTCATTAGAAGGGCAGTAGGACGGTTGGGAGGTTGTGTTTTGTGTCTAAGGACACTGTAGGAGGTCAACGTTAACAATCTGTGTTTAATAGTGGTTGCCATTAAACAAAGCATGAGATTTGGTCATTTTTCTTCACAGCTGGGCCAGCAGTGGGATGATGTAATTTTAGGAAAGCTTTGTGCTGAGATATTTTATACCTTTAACCCACCTGACACTCTCTCTTCAAAGCAGTAATAATGGTTTTATATATATATATATATATATATATATATATATATATATATATATATATATATATATATATATATATATAACTCCCTATATATATATAGGGAGTGCAGGGAGTGCAATATAGTAGTGCACATACTCAATAATTGTGGCAATAATTGTGTTTATGCTATAATGTGGCCATTGCATGTTTTTTTTTAATGGAGAGCAGATAGAAGAGAATGTAGAGAGTGAGACGTTAGTCATGTGCGATAAAACAGCCAACAAAAACAACTCTTCTGGTCTCCAAGAAAAGTCCACGTTGCCGAAGCTAACTCCACCTTGGGGCCATATGTAGTGTGCAGGGAAAAGGTGCAGGTGGGTTGAAGGTGTAAAAAATCTCATAACTCCAAGCTGGCCCAAAAAGTACTCCATTCCACCGCTGGCCCAGCTGTTGTCTGGGGGGTTTAATTGTGTCAAAACCTTCTATTCCCCTCCAAGAGCGCCCCCCTAAAGCAGTTAGATGCCTCCCCCCACATGGTCCTGGGCATCATCATTTTCCAGCAACCATCCATCTTCAGCTGGCGATTAATTCTCTTCATTTCCGAGCACAGGCCATAAATCCTGGCACACTTAATTAATTTCACAGCCAACGCGGGGCTCCCGTAAAGCGGGGATTGTTCTCGCAAAAGCCCATATTAATTATGCTATTTTACAGCCATCTCATTGAAGGCTGTGTTTCATCTTTCATAATTACATTTTCAACAACCGGGGCAACAAAAGGAGTCTAATTATGGATTTGCCGGCACGCTCCCTTGTAATAAGTCAATGTTAGCATCGAGCCCATGATGTGGTGCTAAGGCGTTATGACACACAGCGTGGAGTAGACCGGCAGAATCAATGTGAGCTTCCATGTTTTATTATTGTTACTGTAACTATGATTTTAGCTGAGAGGACAATCATAACGCAGAACATATTGTAAGCATTTGGTGGCCTGCTGGCATAAATTGTGTTGATGAAGTTAGAGGAGATTATTGTCACATTGAGGCTCTGGTGATCATTACTCTTGTGACGAAGCTCATTGCGTCTCTGTAGTGGAGCTCGTCAGCTGCTCTCCTGATGTTCAGGCAGCGGCATCTCCCTCCTGTCATCGCCTCAACACATCATGGAACACACAAGTGTCTCTCATGTGTCCTAAATGTGGATATACAACCAGATAGGCCCCACAGATTCAACAGAGCAAATATACAATGGTAGCACTTTTTTTTTATATTGTGCAAAACCTTGAAAAGATCAACAGCATGCTTTTCATCCCCAGGCCTTATGTCACGTCCCCTACTGTTGCACTCTCCCGCTGGTCTGTGCCACAGGTCCCCACCCAGCCATGATGGGTGACAGAGCCTGTGTTAACAGCCACCTACACACTTTGTCCGGCATCCAGCCTTCCACCCACACACTCCTGAAACTGAGCAGTAATAATATACCTTCACACACAACATACCTTCATACAACAAAGAGCTGCCATAAGTATGCTGTGATGCATGGGCTGTCATTGCTGCCTGGTTGGTGGTGAAGTTGAGGCAGAAGGCCTGCACTTGTTAAATCATGATGATGTGGCGTCCCCCTTTAAAAGGAATCCATGTTTGATAATTGGCTAATAATAGTACTGAAATTATGATAATCGATAACTTTTCTTAATCAATTAATAATTTAAAAATGAAAAGCATTTACTGGTCCCAGCTTCTCCAATGTGAAGATTGCTGGTCTTCTCTGTTTTACATGATTGTGCATTTGGGTTTTTTGAGTGTTGGTCAGACAAAACTAGCAATCTGAAATAATCACCTTAAAGAATAAGCTCATTATTTTCACAAGTCTGTCTCAGGTGCCTATATGAACGTTGTAACATATTTTCAACGTATTGTCATTCCTCTTCTTCATACTGGCTATTAACAGATCCTTCCTAATACACCTGTGGTTTAAGTGATGGGAGACGAAATCAAATCTAAAAGCTAATATGAGGCTTCAGATAATCAGTTTGTCAAATTAACTTTTTGTCTTCCAATGTTACAGCCATTTAAGTACAATATTCCTTCTTAGTGTAACGATTACTCCAACACAGCTCAACAAGGAAACACAAAGAGTAAATATATACTACAAAAGTGGCTGAAAGCTTCAGATACACTTTTAGATACATTGTTGCACCGTATGAGAACTATGAATTTATTTCCCCCATTACTTACTTAAAACAGATTAGGGAGTGTTCTTTTAATGGCCAGTATGAACAGGAGGATGATTCCAGCAAGCACAAACTGTTTAAAAGTTCATATAGCCACCTTAGTATTGTTTTAAGACTTGGAAAATTCTGTTACACTCAAGTAAAATGTGTTGGGAGTGTCTTACTTCAGTATTTTCACATTTTATAGACTTAACAACTGAATAACAAACATACCTTGTGGTTGGGATGTTGGTATGACAAAACCATTCCAAGGAGCTGTGTTCATTCACCTTCTCCTCCTAGAAAAGACAAAGGACACATCAAGCTAGACCATTGGTAAGATATTGAGAACCAAACCTTGTGTTGTGCACACTATTAGAAGGAAGACAATAACCCTCAAAGTGAATTTGTGATAGGGATGGTGGTAATAATGTCCGCCTTGCTGACCTGAGAGTGCAGCTATGTCACCTCTGATCAGTGGTGTTACAGTCCACTGCCAGATAGTCCTTTCACTTCCTATTAGGCTCCTCACACAGAGTCTGCGTGCAGTGGCTAGGGCCATAAGTCCTTTGATAGTGACCTTGAACATATATGTGTGTGTGTGTGTGTGTTCATCCATGTGCAACAACGACCAGCATCTCCGACTGTGTGTTTGTGGGCTAGTGTGTGATATCTCTTCCTCTTGTATCCGCTCCTTCGTTGTCAAGGCCATCGGTGATCAGTGGAGGTTAAAAGTTACAAATCACCCCTCCCCCCCCACTCTGCCCTCCAACCCATCTCCCCCCGATCGCCATCTCCCTCCTCTCCCCACCTGTCCTCACACTGGCCTAGACGAGGGCCTCTAGGGGCCCGCGTCTCATTCGTATTTGGAGTCGTGCTTCCTGTTGAGGGTCTGCAGGGGATCAGAGGCAGCGGAGGGCAATTACTCCTCTGCTTTAATTGGCATTATCATTTTAGCAGGCTGACAGAGATGGATCACCCGGCAGGACCCTGCTACTGTCGGCACAGGAGCAGGGAGGGGGGCGAGGAAAGGGAAAAGGTGTTGGCTTGGTGGGCACGATGAGAGAGAGGATAAGGGGAAAAGAAAATGTAGGTAGAAGAGAGGAGCACAACATGACAGGCAGAAGCAAGGAAATAAATCTGATACTTACATCAGCTGAACCAACTTGAACAAATAACCCCCATTATACAAAAACGTGTGTGGAGGAATTGTGTGGGCCAGTAGCTCTCTAGGTGTGTGAGGATGTGCTAGCCCACATAAATGGGTGTGTATGGCTGATTTTATATGCGTGTGTATGCAGGGGGAAAGGGCAGGGGAGGCGGAAGGTGTATTAGTGTAACCCAGTGTGAAGCCTGGTGAGGGCCTAACGAGCAGCATGGCTGTGGCTCCATAACTCAGGTCCTGTAAAGCTGTCAGTGGAATTAAGAGGCACCCATTATAGGTGCCCATAAGAGTGCCTCAATGCAAAATACCAGTCTTCTCTCTGGGGCCAGTAGCGGCAGATAATTTTAGCTACTTAGTGAATCATCTTCAAAGCTGGAGCCAAGCTTTTTCAGCTCTGTGGCTACAGCTTCTACTGTAAGTACACATTTGTACATTCTCTTCAGCAGCTTCATTTGTGCTTTTTAAATTTAAAGTTAGGTTTGTCTTATTTGCGTCTTTCGTCACAGACACCCAGGTCTCCCATCTAAGAATACCCCAAGATCTCCAGAATCCCCAGAGGCTGAACCAACATGCCGGAGAAAAACAGTGATGGATTGATGAAAAATTATTATGAAGCTGTCCAACCTGAAATATTGTGCTGTCTGTTGATAATCCCTTATTTGTCTCTTCCTGGCATCCAACAAAATCTGTCAGTCCGACTAAAAAAGCGAGAGACGGTTGATGGAAGATGATGAAGTGAGTGGAAGGGGGGGATGGGGGGCCCTTACTTCCTGCCTCTTTTAGGGAAAGAACATACTTGAAGGGAATGCTGGGCACTCTCTCTCCTTCTTTCCCTCTCTCCCTGATGTGAAAAATGAAAACTATAAGGGAGACAATAATAAAAATAGCAGAATGAGTGGACAGGCCGGAGCAGTCCATTACTCACAGCTGCTTTTGGCTGTGTGGTAAAAATGTGCTGCTTGTTGCAAAAGCATGCATCACCGCCGGCACAAAACAAATGGGCTGTCTCCAACGTATTTACCTCCAATTGTTCAAGCATTTGAGGAGAGAGCAACGGCCTGTCCAGGCAACTCAGGCCTGTCCATCTGAGGGACAAGAGAGTGGGTTACTGGGAGACATGATGAGAGAGATGTCGGATACACTGGATGACAACAACACAGGAGAAAGAGGATTGAGATGGAACAAAAAACAGGAAGCAAGGAAATATCGGAGTTTCTGAAAATCTAAAACAATATTAGGTTTAAACTGGAAATGATAGAGAAGGTAATCATGGTTGAATTGATAGAAAATGAATTGACAATTTTTATAATTGCTGGTAATTGATAAAGCACAAAATGCCCAACATACACTGCTTCCAGCTTACTTTGTTGCTTTTTACTGTTAAACAGTAATTGTAGATTGGCTATCTTGGACTGCTGGTCGGACAAAAAAAGCAAAACAAGTCCGTGGTCTCGGATGTACTATATGACAATAACACAGAAAAAAAGTATTGAGATGAGAGAAACCCAGGAAGCAAGGAGAGAACATTTGAAAATGATGAGTTACACAACGAATTAAAGGATTAATCGTATTTGAGCCCTAAATGCAGCTTTAAAAGTCCCTAACAGGTTATAAACATCTGCCTTGTAAAACGTTTTATTGTGAAAGTCTTACTAGGTTTAACAAAACTGTAACGGTATGCTTAATGAGTAGGAATTAGTGAAAAGAGATGACAGTAAGACGACAATAAGCTTAAGTTATTACATTCTACATATACTGTCTAAACGGTAAGTTCATTGACCTGGAAAGACAAGCAAAACCCCCTTTAAGTTGTTTGTGTGAGCGTGCATGCATGTGTTAGCCTGTGTCACAGCACAGTATCATTCTCATAAACAGATCTATTTGTTTTCTCCCTGAAGCCACTAATGATTTTGGAATGGGAGACGAGTAGAAAAGGGAGTGTTGTGTATAAACAGAGTGGAGGAGACAGAAGGAGCAAGGGAGTGGGATTCACATAAACTACAAATGCAACTCATCTCACCCCCTTCATGCTATTGACTGACGCTTGTGAGCGTCCCTGGGAGGCTGTTACTAGAGACCTTTAATAGTGGGTAATAATTTAATTTGGCTGGATATTTTATATGGGTATCTTTCTATTCTTTATTTTGGATTTAAAGGGGCAATCAGAACAACACTGATCCTTTGCGGAGCTCGAGGCTTGGGTCTGAGCCGGCTTCAGAGTACAGCTTTACAGCTCAACATCTCCCATATCCTGGCGTGATACAGCTGTGCGTAATGACAGAGCCCCACTCTTAAATGGCCCTCCTGATTAAGATGGCTCTCCACATCGCCCCTGTTTATCTCTGGTGTGGTCGTTAGCCGGGATGGGCCTGCTAATGATGAGTAGTTTACAATATGGCACTCTGGCATAATTGGCCTTCTGTCATCATCTTGTGGCAGAAAGGAACCTGCCCAGCTCCAGCCTGTAGCGCTTTACCCGCCGTCCATCTGAAAGACAGCAGATTTAGAGAACACCACAGTGATAAGCAGGAACTAGTAAACACATTTTCAGTTATGATGATCCGTCCCTACGTACGTCAAACGTCACCTGATAATGAGCACATCAAATAATATCCTGGAGGCAAAGCGCCAATCAGTGGAAAGCTCCTTTATTGAGATGTATGCATTATTATTACAACATCAACGTTGACTGCTGGGGGTTTGATGTGTTGGCATGTGTGTGTTTGTGAGACGAGGTAACCAATATAAAATGTACAAAATGTAATTAAACAAATAAAGCTAAAAGGAGTAATGAAAAGGGAATTGGGAAGTGTGGAGGAGCAAATGAGAGAGCTAGTGAGAGGTAGAAGAGAGGGAGGGAGAGAGAGCTAGTTATTTAATTTATGTGGGGAGTGGGAAAGAGTGGCAGTGATACATGGGTTTGTTAGTCAATTGATAAAGGAGAGGAAATTTCTAAAAAAAACATTCAGCACAGAGAGATATGGCCACCATACATCACCTATTTGCAAACAATGAGGGCTAATATTTTTCCCTGGGAGGGACAGAATGACCCTCACACACACAAGTCTGACTCACAGCTCACCATGACCTAATTAAGCCAAGAGAATGGACCTTAATTGGAAAAGGAAAAAACTGAATTCCAAAGAAAAACAACAAAATGGCAAACATCTCATCCCTTTATTGTAAAAGTGAATGCCTTTATGCTATTGTTGTGTGGTGATTTCTTTTATTAAATACTGATACATATTGCCACACGTGTGAGCTTTTAGTGCCTTTTAATGTAGTAATGGAAGTGTCTGGGAGAAGAGGCCCAGATAAGGAAAGTGAAGAAGACTCTAGTGGGTCTGCATGGTTAGTTGAATATACTTACATATCGCCTATATGTCAGTAAAAGAAAATAGAAAGTGTGTGGGTGTGTATGTGCATGAACGTAAGCTAAACACAGTACACCCCTACGCTAAAACCCCCTGTAATGTATTAGATGTTGAATCCTTCTGATACATTGCTGAAGGCAAAATCTTTAATCTTTCCCTCTTTCCTCAGTCAGTCAAATACGTGTGGGGAAACTTTTAAATTGTCATGGCTAAAATTTAATTATTTAATCCCCCGTGATCAATCATTAGTTAAAACGCTTGATCCACAACCCCCCACCCCTCCCAACACCCACTCTTAATCTTCACCCCTCCAAACCAACCATTAAGACACACATAATTTCAAGGAGAGGTTGTGGTGGTGGTGTGCATGGATGGGGGGAAATTATGTCTCATTCACAAAAAAACAATGAATACACTTGCCATTTCAATGCCATTCCATTTAATTCAACAAACAAACAAATAAATAAATGTGTAAATAAATACAGCTGCTGTGTGGAATGGGAGTATGTGTGGACATGTGTATGTGTGTGTGTGTGTGTGTGTGTTTGGGATGTATTGGGGGCGTCTTTGTTGCAACTCATAGTCCAGATGGATGACTTGTACGGGGGAGTGTATTTATTTTGCGGCGAGGCGACATCAGGAGATTTGTTATTCCCTGGCGTTGCCGAGTTTTTCACATTGCTCCACATCCCTGGGACCATATTTCATCCCCACACCCCCAATCCCCAAACAGATTTATTTACAGGCTCTCTTCCTGTACGTATAAAGCCCCCTTCCAACACATGCATACATACTGCTACAGACACATATACTCATGTATATATGCTATAAACAGCAGACGTGTTCAAGCACTGAAGACCTCAGAAACACCTTTTCTGAAATCAAATGTATGAACACACACAAAACACTTATGTGCAAACACTCATTTTTATCTCTGTGCTGCTCTATGAGTCTCCAATGAGGATATTCAAATATATTGCATTTTACCATTCTGTTTAGGTTCACAGTCTCTTTATGATGGGGCTATAATTGCTCTCATATATTCCACCAAGCAAGACTCTTCCTCAACCTAGAAAGAGACAAAATAAGGAACTAAATACAGGTGCAAATGGGAAAGATCTGCAATAAATTCTAAATGATAATTAAGAACATTCCATGTAAACTTCCAGCTTTAATTTTATTGCTAAATTCTACACTAACAAATTCAGCTACTTCACAAGAATATTTTACCTTACCTAAAGTGATCCCACTAAATAAGGTGAGCATGGCAGCATTGATTTTGATGTGGGAGCATGGTGAACCTGTGCTTATTATTATTATAATTAACTGTGCTTGTTATGAAAGGGCATCTCCAGTGGAGCCATACCGATAAAGGATTTTTAAAACCGATACCGATTCATATACTGTATATAGTTAATGAAAAATCTGATATCCCGATATATTGGCCGATATAAATATTTTTTTAAATAATCCAGAAACGCGTAACAAAACTTAAACCGATTTCCCTAACATTAGTTAATAGAAGTTATTTATGAGTTTGCACTAAAATAATATGATAATAATTTGTTTTATTGTCAGAACAGAACAGAGGAACATCAAAATATTAAAGTTCTAATAAATAAAATGTATAAAAATACAAACTTAAGATATGAAACCTAAACATAATTTTATTTTAATGAATGTTGCCAATAGGGACATTGTAGAGCGCCCTCTGGTGGACAAACTATGCAACATCAATACTCATGACAAGGTTGACTGTCCATTTTTAGTTTTATAAATGATTCTGATAAATGAATATTTAAAAAAAAAAAAAAAAAACTCTTACCTACACCAGTACAGCCTGACAGAAGTACCAGACTCTACTCCTGAGATCACTGAATTTTCCTGGAAAACCCCAAATGTCCATCATCAGTTTGAATTATGTCGGGTAAATCAGTGTTGTGAACAACTCTGCAGGCTTGTAGGTGCTGATAATCAATGTTAAGATACATGTAGTAACTCATACTATAAGTTAGCAGAGGTGTTTTTTCATAGTAGCAAGTAGCTGTCGGGGGGAGGACAGTTTGCCTGGAAAGAAAGAGAGAAAAAGAGAGAACAAGTCAGAGAAAGAGGGAGAAAGAGATGGAAATGAACGATTAAGAGAAATGACGAGAGAACAGGCAAAGAGGAAGGGTGCAAACAAAGAGTATATGGCCCAATCGAAAACAATCCCTCACTCCCCCTTTCGAAGAGGATCCTGGAGCTTCAGTCTCTTAATAAAGGGGGGTGGATGTGGTGAAATGCCAGGCACTCTGCTTAGAAATTAATAACCTGGGGATGTGTGTGTGTGCGTGCGTGCCTGCCTGCCTGCCTGCCTGCCTGCCTGGAAGGAGGAGGGTGTTAGGGGTTCCTCGGCCCTAGGTCTCTCCCTATCTTTGTGAGTAATGATTCAGACTGACAGTGTGGTGGTGTCACCCCATCTATAACCATTTACACACACAGGCACACATACAAACAAACAAACAAACAAACACACACACACACATAGATTAATCAGACAGGAAACAGAGCAGGTGGATGGACATGGCAGCAGGCTGGGTTCATCCATTCAGTCCTAAAACAGACACGCTGTAAACACACACAGGGAGAGTTTTAGGTGAAAGCAGACAATGACCCACCAGCAGCCTCAATGACAGCTTTACTAACACAACACAAGAGAAATATTGTATTTCCACACACAGTTTCTTTCACTACTGCGCCACACGCTTCACCATAGAAGAATATTCCAGAGATGACACAGATCCTGTTAGCATGTACCATTGATGACTATGAAAAATTGATAGTATATACTTTAAGACAGATCAAAGTCATTTAGGCATTTGTAAAGTCCAGACCAATCTCTAATATTCCAGATTTTTCATTATGTCAAATGTCATCAGCAAATGTCTTGTTCACATTAATTCAAGTCTATCTCAAAACATTACTTACACGTCGATATAAACAGTGAAATAAAAATAAATCACAATTCTGCCTGTCCATATTGGCTGTGAAGACAACCGCTCCTAATGTGCCTCCCATTTAAGTGATGGGAGGCTAATTCCGCAGCCCTCTTTTTGTAGCAAAATTATATTTCAACATTCAGCTGAAGCTAAAATTAGATGTTAATTAGTCAAATCAAGTGGTATTTTCCAAAGTTGCTGTCTGTTCGGTATAAATTCCCCCTTTGGTTTCCCCAGAGTGTTTCTGCCACAGAGGGATACTAAACAAACAGGCAATGTAATGTACTAATACATGGAACATTTGCACTTGTTTCAAATGCATTTTGCACATAATGAGGGATGTGGATTTTGTCACCCATCACTTACATTGACACTGTGTTTAGAAGGGATCTTTTCATGGCCAGTGTAGACCAGAGAAGCAATTACAGCAAACAACCAGAATGCTTTTAAGACAGACTTGAAAAAATGTGAACCAATCCTTAAAGAGATGGGACAGAGGATGTGTATTTAAATATAAATCTTCCTAAATAGCATTGACTTGACAAAATAAAATCCAACTGGCATATAAACTATCTTGGTACAAATGATTTAACCTTAAATACCAAACAATTCCTTTAAGAAAAACAGCTACATTTTAGAATGTTCAAAAAATGTGTTTATAGACCTCAAGTGGATAAATACCAGTCTAACTAATGCTGTGTTTCTGAAAATACTCAGACAATAAGTAAAACAACATGTATGCTACATGATGTAAGTGAACATGAGTCCTGCGTAAACAGTGCTTGTCCTGTGGGTTTAGAGTAGGTCGGGGTGTGGTCCAGTGGTCAGAGAAATGTCTGGATGACCTGAACTTGCTGAGTCATGTCCCAGGTGAGAGATAGAGCTGCTTCCACTGGGCTCCAGGACGTGCACTTAACCTGCAGTAATTACTGGAAAACAACACTGCGAACACGGCAACATGGAACTCGTGGAAGAGGCTTGAATATTTCAAATTACTCTGAGCCTCTAGAGGCACACTGCAGGGAAGCCTGCCAGGACTGTAATGTGAATACTTGAGTTTCTTAACATCCTTTGGATTTATCAGGCAAGAACCCATCACTCTGAAACAAACAACTGAAATACCATATATAGCAACTGCAATGTAAATCCTTAGTATCATAAAATCTGTAATACAGAGACAATTATGTAAATATGTGACTGCCATTGGAGGCAATCACACTTGTTTGGGTAATGACTTCACAAAGTGAAGACAGTCAACACCGATTGGGGTAACAGTGAAAGGGAGGAGCAGAGAAGTAAACCAGAGGGCAAAAAGCGAGAAATCAGGAGGTAGAGTCAAAGAAGAAATAGGTTAAAGAAAAAAGAGGACAGAATGAGGGGATCAAAGTGGAAAAGGAGCAAAGAAAAAGAAAGAGAGAAGGACCCTGCGAATGAGACCCAAATGGCTGCTAAAAATCATTAATCTTGTGGGGATCTGTGTCAGCGAACGGCGGCGACACAAAGAGCTCTCGGAGCAGCAAGGAGAGCAGCTCAGTGACCCGAACCCAATTGGCTGAGAAAGGCCCACCAGGCTTTAATAGACTTTTGCTGATCCGACACTTGTTTGCTAGGAGCCACAAAGAGGCGATTGCAGGGGCTGACAGGGGCCTGCAGGCCCAGGGGCTCCCCTCCTGGCCCATGATAAATGACCCAGGGTGGGCAGGGCCAGGGCCAGAGGAGAGGGGTGAGAGAGCCAGGAGGCAAGGAGGTCACCCAGCGAGGTAGGGTGGATAGAGAAGAAGAGAGGGAGAATAAAAGAGAATACGAGAGAGATGTTTGATAAAAGCAATGTCTACCGATCCACAGTGAATGACAACAGGTCCAGGAGATTATGATGTGCGGGGAAGGTTTTGGGTAGGTGCATCCCAATCATCCTGAGTGGAGAAAAACACAAGCAGAGGAAAAAATGAGAGAAGGTGAAAGGAGAAGTAAGGAGGGAACAATCAAACAGAGGAGAGGACTTTAGACAATGTCTGAAGAAAACTCACCCACCCACCCACTCACTCACCCACCTCCAGATCAATCATGCCCACACGCTCATACATTGGCATAAAACTGACCTGGGGTCAGCTAGCTAGCGGTGCTCACTAGTAATCAGATTGGAAACATGTCTTGAACAAACTCTTATCATAAACATGAATATATTACACACTCTTCTTCGATATTACACAGAGCCATTTGAGGCCTGTTCAAACCCTTTCTTTACTCTTAAATTAATACCACAGTAGTGTTGTATATACTATATATGACGTGTATTTTCCAGAATATTATATGAACTGGAAGCTTAATATAAGCCAGAAATATGGTCTGACAGCTCCATATGCAGACAATTAGAAAAAGCCAAAAACAACAAAGGATGTTGTTGATGTTGTTGTTGTTGATGACATGTTAATGCCAGAGTTTCAGAGAGCCTTGATTCTGTTCGAAGCAAAATAATACAATAATGAAAAATGCTTTTTTTATGGGCAACATGGGGCATAAGTCAATTTTTTTTTTTTTTACAAGAAACAAGTTCTCCTCATGAGTACAAATTTTCATATTATGTATTCAATACACCATAAGATTTTAGTTACTTGTATGTTTCTTTAGAGTTACAGTTGGCTTAGAAAATACAGATGTAAATTGTGATGATGACCAGAGAATATGGGCTTTAATTATGTTATGCCTGCACTCTGATATTTGGTTCTAGTGGCGTCGCATACATTCTGTGGTTACACAGCCCCGGTTTATGATAAGAGCCAATGTTATGCATAAGCCTCAGCAAAGAGCCAACTGGAAGAAAGCCAAACTATTGTACATAGCATTGCAATTTACATTAATGAAATGACCACAGCAAAAGGCAGATTTATTGTTCTTTTTCTTCTGGGATTAAGCCAGTACAGTGCATACTGACATTTATTTGTTGTTATATTTACAACATGTCAATCAGAGACATCTAATCTCAGAAAAGGCCTACAATTATACCCTGGCTTCTGCATCATATTTTTATATCATCTGTCATTAAAAAAATACTTAATAACTGAAGTTGGATCTGTCTGCATGGGGTTAGTGTCAAAAGAAAAGACTCCATGTCACTGATGATACACATCAAACTATTAGCAATGAGTAAATGCGCCACCAGAGGCGCCCTGTCACAAGAAATAAGCTCTAATTTTCCCCTGTAAACACAACCACCTTCTCACAGGGTAAATGGTGAGAGTGTGACTGCTGTGATAACGCTGAAGAATTATGAGACTATAGATCTATGCACGAGGGCACACAGCTTGCAAACTTTAGTTGTTTTTTTTTTAAAGATAAACAATTGATGGTTACTGTTAAATCGATATTTTTTCATATTAATGAGATTGCCAGATTTTGCTCTTATCTCACCTCTTGTTGTTTTCCTGAAAGACTTTGAGTCAATTATCCCTAATGGAAATGTTAGCTTTCTTCAGTGGCTGGCCTCTGCCTGTTTACACAGACGACACGTCTTAATAATACATGTTTCCACAAAGATAATCGATCTGTCTGGAGTAAACAAGAATACCAGAGTAACTGTAAACGGAAGAAATTAGATTAGGGATGCAAAAGCAATAACTGAAATTGTGAGCTACCTTAAACTTATCTCCTAAGCCATTCTCTTCCTGGCACTATTATTATTTTATGCTAAAACACAGAGCGAGTTAATTAATGGAAGCACCTGTTTACACACTATGAGTCACGGTGGAGGAATGGACAGTTGAAGTGATAAAATGCATTTTTAATAAGTTGCAGCTATATAATTTTAGTGGGCCACATAATTGAACATGAATCGGCGCAAGGACAATTATGAATCATGAAAATTTTGACTACTTTTTCCGGCAGTTTTATTCTGTATAATCAAATAAATGCAACACAGATCATTTTGCAGCTGTAGCAGAGGGAACACTGAAAGTTTAACTTTACATGTATTATTTCTCCAGGTGAAAACTCACTTAGCCTATAATACATTTTAACATCATTAGTTGCTGCACAATGCAAGCGGTTACGGATCAAACTTTTGAACGTTGAAGCCGAGGCTGCACGAGCTCTGCGCGTCTCTTTCTTCCCTCCTGCGTCAACGCTCATCAAAGCAGCACTTCCGAAAGCACGTACCTCTCCATCTCCATCCCTCACTCTCCCTGTCATTGGCCTTCCAACTCGACTACCTTCCGTTTTGTTCTGCAACATTTCCAGGAATGGTCGAGGGGAACATTAGAGTTAATCATTACGCACGCCAAATGGCCAAAAGACGAGCAAATAAAACCAACTGTTTACCTTAGAGTGAGACACAGATTCTGATTCTGACTGTAAAAAAAAAGTATTCCTTATAGTCACTGCATCTCCCATACAGAGTTTAAACAGATCCAAGCGGTCTTGGCAATGTATCCAGGCCTCCGGGCAGCAAGTGCACATGCATGGATAGGTCCTGGAGCCGAATACAAATCCATATTTGTGAGGGGGATCATGTCTCTTCCTATAGACACCACCATGGGCCTCCTGTGTGAAACCAGCGGGCCTGTTGCAGGTGTGAGATGTGAGCTGTGGGAAGCTCTGCTGCCACTGCAGCCTCCATGCGTCAACTGTTAAATGTATCATTTTAAAGGTGATTTTATTTCTGTTATTCATTCCTAAAATCCGTAGGATGGGACTCTCATTAGGGGCGAATAAGCAAGCATCAACACTTTTTTTCGCTGTCCATAAGCACACGGATCACTTAATAGATCATTAACCACCGATATGCTGCTGACATGGACGCTTTTTTACATCTCGTCTCTCCATTACAGCTCGCTATTACCAAAGGGGGAGAGCCACCGGCAGGTCTGCCTGGATCTATTAGACGGTGGACTCGGGCTATATTAGAGAGCATTACGACCTAATGGGGCTGCCGTCGGGTCGGCCTCGCTGGGAAGGGGTTTTAGAGCAGCTCGTCGGCACGGCACGACTCGCTCAAGGCGCTTTTGAAGTTGGAGCTGAGAATTGAGAATCTCGCCTGCAGTTAAAGGGAATAAAAAGAGGATGACTTTAACTTGAACGTGCACCTCCACGTTTAAAGAAAAAAAAAAGTAGCTTGAATGAGATTTTCAGTGCATTAGTATGTGGTGATATCCAGGCGCTCTGAGGCTAAAAAAGAGAAAGTAGCACGTCTAAATAGGCTTAAGATGTTGGAAAGGTTCAGGATAAATCACCACTCTCTCTCTCTCTCTATGTCTCTTGATGAAAGCTAAAAATCACGTGAGGAATAAATCCAATCGAGAGTCGCTTTTAATATCTTTGAATTAAAATAGCCCATTATTATAATTTGCTTTTGGTTCAAATAATGACAGATTCATAAAATCTCTACGCTAGACTAATACTAGACTTAAGATCATAATAGCAACAATAATTATATCATTATAATTATAATAGTAATACACATGACAAATAGGTAAGTGATAATCATTCGTTTCTGTGAAATTTCTCATCAATGCTTCATGAAAATGTTGATATTCTCTTTTAAATTTGTAAATACTGTAATTTCAATATTATTTTTGAGCTTGTTTACCTTCATATAGTTGTTATAATAGGTCATACTTTTGTCTAAGCTAAAGTATTTTTAGATTACCTAAACTAAAACTTGAATTGCGTTTAAAATAAAATTTTAAATTATACATTTTAAACCGTTATAGTGAGTATGGGCTATGATTTATGACTGGAATCAGGGTTCATCGCTGCTGCACAGCTGATTAAGAATTTAAACCAAACAAATACGCCCTTCATTATCGGATCTCATCTTTGGCAGCCTCCTCTTACATCCAGCCTGATCAATACGCTCTGGTCGCGGCTGTACTCAACCGTGCATATGAGGTGGAAACGAAATGATAATCTAATCGACCCTTTAAATTGACTCATTTACAAGCAGTTTCTTTCTGTAGGGACCCGAGACATTTGCTCACACTACTTTTTTTTTTTTTTTTTTACAGGATATTCAGATCAATTCAATACGCGCACATATGCTGGAGGATCTGATCCTATATTGGCCAAACTACCTGTTAGACAATGGCAGCGAGATGATTAAACATGTGACACTGAGTGTTTATGAGACTCAAATGACGGATATTAATTGTTGTCAGTCATAATTGGAGGGATGTTTAAAGGATGTGACCTTTAAAATGAGCAATTAGCGCGGGGATAAAAAGAAAAATCCAAGCGCAAAGTGAAAGGAAATCTATGTAGGCAGCATCTTAGCAGCTTCATCGATTCGTGTGTTGGCCACGCAGGGGCAGCATTGAGCCTGGTGTTTTCTGGTGAATACCCTGTTGTGATGCTGCACGGTGTAAAACAAACTGCCCGAGCCAAGAGGAGGCTGATGTGGGAATCCGGGAATAATAACAGGCTTTGAATAAAGTCAACTCTACTTTCGCCAGAAAAAAATACACTTAACCCATAATGATTATAACACATGGTTAGACAAATACACACAGGAGTGCTGTGGTCATATTATTGCTTAAATTCTTATCTATGAAGTTCAGTGCAGGAAGGTCTCCATATATAGTCACTATTGAGGATCACATACACAGGCTTATCAATTATGCTAAGATTTGTATGGGATTATATTATGATTCTCCATTGTGGCCTTTATAACACAGCCTATTCTAAACTTCCAAATCTGACTGTAAGCCACGTGTGTTTGAGATTGCAACATTAAGAGCACAATAACGTTATGTGTTCTTGTTTGTGAGAAAGGTCAAGATTTCACTTTTCAATACTGTTAAAAAATTGGCAACCTTTCACCTCGACCTTTATCTTCTGGCAGATAGCATACGGTGATTGGTTTTGAAATCTCATGTAAACTTGAAAGCGTTGAAACATATATTAGTTCAAAAAGACATTGAATAGGTCAAAGGCCATTTTAAAATCAAGTTGTTGAAAGCTCTGTCATTGCAAATAACACTTTCGCGAAATTATGGGATTCATGTGGACCGCCTTTGTTTCTTTTAGATGGTTACACGGTTGATTTCTGGAAAAGGATACAAGCCAAGGTGCATTTTGGATACAACTGGGACAATATCAACAGAAAGGATAGGATTTCCAATTTACGTCAACGTTTACATTTTAATAACATTAACATTTTATTAAAATCTTACATTTTCTGAGGGGAGGGTTGTGCCCTAAACGTGGTATTAGATCGTTGTCATTGAACTCACAGCATTGTAGCCTGTAAAACACTCTCATTACACTACAAACTGTCACAAGGAAAGACAAGGAGCGGTGCGTTACACCACAGTCGTGTCCATGAAGTAAAGGCATTTCTCTCTACCTTCTGCTCTTAGGGAAGTCGGTCAGCTGACTGTAGCTGTCAAGACTGTATCGTGCGCCCTCCTCCTCTGTTTTTCCTCCTCCTTCTCTTCCTCTATTTCTGCGCAGAGTCCTGCTCCCATTGGAGAGCTGAGCGCTACAGATCCAGCCTTTCAGCTCGACGTCACGGTGCGCTATAGGGATAAAGCGCTGGCTGGCTCCAAGCGCAGTCTGCTGGATACCACTGAGTTGGAGAGAGAAAGAGAGGCGAGCCTTTAAATCTCTGCGGTGCAGAGCTGGAAAAGCTGCGTCTCAGCGAAAATCAGACGCCCTATTTACTCTGCTCATTTGCTCCTATTATTTTCCCGGAGAAAAAAAGGACTTACAACCAAGAAGTCGCAACGAGGACTGGTGCCCGTATCAGCGAACAGACGTGGTATTTCCTTTATTATTATTTATCTTGTTTTTGTGTGTGAGTACACTTCTACTGAAGGGACTGAGCTTTTACTTTTGCACTGAGACGCAGTGCATTCTACCTCCCGTCTGGTCACTCTGCCAGATTATCCCAGCAGAAGTAGGCTATATGACGCAAACAGAGTGCAGAGCATAGTGTGAAAGTTTTACTCCACTACTTTTTTTCATTTTCCTTTTTTTCCCACCGATCACACGCTGTTTCATGCTACAGCAAGTCTGTGCACAGCAGTGGAGGAGCCAAAAGAACTATTGCATGAAACAAGAAAGGAGAGAAGAGACACTATTTAACAAGTCAGTTTTTGCAACGCTTGCAAATACCTTTGCGTATCTGCAAAAGAGTCGCGACAGCAGCATGAGTGCAGAGCTTAGCATGGGCCCGGAGCTACCCAGCAGCCCTCTGGCTCTGGAATATGTCAATGATTTTGACCTGATGAAGTTTGATGTGAAGAAGGAAGGCCTGGCCGGGCTGGAGCGCAACGGGGTGCGCCAGTGTAACCGCCTCCAACCCCAAGGCTCTGTGTCGTCCACCCCCATCAGTACACCCTGCAGCTCGGTGCCCTCCTCACCCAGCTTCAGCCCCACAGAGCAGAAAAGCCACCTAGAGGAGCTGTATTGGATGCCGAACACCGGGTACCACCAGCAGATAGACCCGCAGACGCTAAGCATGACCCCAGAGGACGCAGTGGAGGCCCTGATTGGAGCCACAGCTCACGGCCACCCTCCGCCTCCGCATGTCCAACAGCAGCTGCAGCAGCAAGGCGCATTCGAGGGCTACAGGGGCCCGCATCACCATCACAGCCACCACGGCCACGGCCAACAGCACCATCACCCATATGCGGGGGGCATCCCGCACCACGCCGATGAACTGTCCGGACACCAGGGCGGACACAACCACCCACACAGCCAACAGCACCACCATCACCACAGCCAGGACCCCGACAGCCCGTCCCCGGTCTCCCCAGACTCCCACCAGTCGCTCCATCACCACCGCCACCACCATCACCACCATCCGCACGGGCACCTGAGCCAGTCGGCGGGGCACCACGGCTCCGGGAGCGGACTCAACGTGGAGGACCGCTTCTCCGACGATCAGCTGGTGTCCATGTCGGTGAGGGAGCTCAACAGACACCTACGGGGCTTCACCAAGGACGAGGTCATCCGCCTCAAGCAGAAGCGGAGGACCCTGAAGAACCGGGGCTACGCGCAGTCCTGCCGGTATAAGCGGGTGCAGCAGAAGCACGTGTTGGAGAACGAGAAGACGCAGCTGATTAACCAGGTGGAGCAGCTGAAGGCGGAGATCAGCCGGCTGGCAAGAGAGAGGGACGCCTACAAACTCAAGTGCGAGAAACTGACCGGGTCAGGGGCCAGTAACGGGTTCCGCGAGGCTGGCTCAACCAGTGACAACCCTTCATCACCCGAGTTTTTCATGTGAGTTGTCGCAGCCTTTTCTTGTAAACCCCCTCACAACAAACTTTACCCTCCACCTTTCCTTTCTCCACAAATGACTGACTGGCCGATGAACAAACGATAATAATCCACAGCTCCCATACTGTTTCTGATTATACTAATAACGGTAACAATTATATTCATATTAGAAGAATAATCCATCCAAATAGTATTCTCATATATAATCATCTCTCCATCAACGTGTCAACTGAGATACAAAGAGCAATGTAGAGTGTCTGACCAGTCGCAGCATCTTTGTAGATTAGTTGCTTTGTAGTGAAGAGACTTTTTTCTTTCTTCTTCAACGAAAAGGATCGGCTGATGAACTTTTACTTTTCTTCCTTCGAGGCTATACAGCTTTGAAATAATCTGTAAGTATGTGGGATGGCGTCGAGGCCGTTGTCTTGTAATTTTGTTCTCCTAAATGATGGCTTTGTTATGAAACAACAATCAGGCCTGGCCTCACAGCCTGCAACACACACGAGACTCACATTCGACAAGTGGGCCCGTAATCTGAGAAAAAAATCCCAAAAGCAAGACTCCACTTTATGCAAATTGAACTTCTGTCTACTAACCCAACACGGGAGGGACATTTTATGCAACATCTCATTGATTTATTGCCTGCTTGGTTATATTCGAATATATATTGAAACAAAAAATCTGCATTAAATATTAATCCTGCATGCTGGACATGTACGGTAATAATTTCTATTTTGTACTTTCATCTTCTCGTGTATATTAAGAGCATGTTCTTGATCTGCGCTTCTCCATAGTTTTGGGGGGTTAGAGAAATGCAACGGGGACAGAACAGCAGGACTGCCGGTGCAGTATCATATGGTGTGGGTTTCTTTGGGCTTGTAAATATTAGGCAACCGCAAAACTGCACAACAAGATTGAGGAGGCTGGTTTGAACTTCTTTCTTTCTTTGTTTAGTGTTTTATTCCATTTATTTTGTATGATTTTTTTTTATCATGTGGGGGTATTGATTGAGAGGAGTGCATTTGTTCTGTTGCAATTAAATACAACAAACTTTGTGTGTCAAGTGCACTTTTGGATGATGATTTGCAAGTTTTCATTTTGAAGTTTGTGCAGACCTCCCTCCAGGAAGACATACTATGATACTATAATGTGATATTATTCCGCACAGTGCAAAGTTTTAGAGTGATATTTGGACACATGTTATGTCAGGCTCAGGAGACAAACACGTGGCCACAATATTATTGGACCCAGATTGCACAGAATTAAGGCGAGGTTACAAGTTTTCTACATACTGTTTAGCAGCACACACGCTGTGGGTTAATGCTCTGTGTCATTGTAATTCAACGTGGCTTTTGTGCCACTAATTCAGAAAAGTTATGTTCTGCCTTTCTATTAACTCTTTAAACAAACCACATCAAACCCAGAATAAACCTCTCATTCCGATTGGCGGCCACCTGTAGCATGTTACACGGAGCCCAATATTAAGGATTTATATTTTTAACAACATTTAGAAACAACAACGTACTTGTCAGGGGTTTTATGTAGAGTTAATATGTAAATAGCGCGAGCATTTTAATACAAAGTTTGATTATTAATGTTCTGTGTTTTCCTGATTTTTTTTTCTGCCGGTCAGTAAAAAAGGGGATTCAGGTTGTGCAAATTCTCAAAATGAAAACAATGTTTATGTTATGTAATACGTTTTTTGTCTGTTCTATTATTATTTGATCATTCTGGTTCTGCTGGCCAGATGCATAGTTAAAGTTTTTATTTTAATGATTTAAATTAACAAACTGTCAGATCATATCGAATAAGCATGGTGCTTGCATTTGAACCTATTGTTGAAAAGTCATGCATTTAACAATCTTTGGTTTGTTACTGATTCAACTGTGTTGAAATCGAACTGAAACTGCAGCAGCGGGTTGTTGTTTTGTTTTCACCTATTCCATGTACTACTTTGCGATGATGGGGATCAATTTTCAATCCTGTTTATATGAATAATAGTTAAACACTTAAAATTGAACTGTTCCATTCAGGCTGGTTTCTGTTTTGTCTTATTTTTGGTTGTTTTTTGGAAGAAATTGTTTCCTATTTTGCTTATTAAAGTCATTGAAATGGCAATAATCACCTCTCAGACTTTTTTTCTGTCGCCATAGGAAAGATCTGTGATATGATAACAAAGTTAGGCATTACCAGTAATTAATAATCCCACACACACTGCAGTAGGAGCGCCAGAACACACTCACTTCATGCCGAGAAAAAGTAGAGCCAGACCTATTAGGACAATTATTTTCATCAAGAACTTATTTGCTAAATTGAATCCCATTCGTCCTTTGCCTTTATTTTATTTTCAGACTTGTGAATGATGAGGAAACTTTTGGATCAAAGCCCACTGGCCTACTGTGATTAGATCACCATGTCTGCTCGTTCATGTGGCGCTGCAGGGAGATTCCTATACATGCTGCTGGCCTCTGCTGGCATGCTGACTTCTGCAGAAACCCCGCCGTCACAAGAGCGCACGGTAAAAGGAGATCTTTGACCTTGCAACATGCCGGAGAAGAGATGCAAATCTCAGATTTACATTAAGTGATAAAACTATTTTTGCGTCTTCTGGGTGCGTGGCTTTGAATACAATAAACGGTTCAATCCGACTGGCTGTTACACAATTTGAGTCTTACATAAAGTCCGACCCTGTCGCGTGATGATCAGCGGAGCCAGACCTCAGCTTTAATATAATCCCCCGTGCTCGCCTGCGGGTGTGATATTTTTATGGTTAACATTAATGGGATTTATGATAGCCATGTGTCAACACGCTTGCAGAAGTCTGTATTCCTTCTTAATCATTACTGTAGCCTATGCAAGTATGCGCATATAGTGTCAAGTTCAGGGATTTCAATTACATTTGCTTTTCAAATAAGAGTTAAAACACATTTGTGATTTCGATACTCAAAAATATCAACAAACACTGTCGTTCTTCTATCTGCATGTCCGGGATAGTATGACATAGACGCAGAGAAGTAGAAAAAGCATAAGGGTGTAAGTGTTGATCTGGTCCCGGTCTAGAGTTTCTGGTGTCAGAACATTATCTGCCCCGTGTCTGCACATTCTCAAGGACAAAACCGCTAGGCAGAGAATCAACCAATGAGAACCAGGGAAGGCGAGTCTAGTTTACATTCTTTGCCCCCCCCCCTCTCTCTCTCTCTCTCTCTCTCTCTCTCTCTCGCTCTCTCTGGACAGCCACTGCAGCCTGGGGACATGAGTGCAGCTGGGGTGAACCAGAAAAAGAGGCATATATTTACAGTTATGATAATAACCCAAAAATAGCAAAACAACTGTTTTTAGTTGCTATAGGGGATGGTTTTCACCTTCTCGTTCTTCTTTTGATTTTATATAAAAGCTGCAGCGAGTGTGAACAAGTCAAACACACAGAAGGGGAAACCATGCTTTGTGCATTATGTACAGTACATATGGTCTATTATTATGATGATCAGAACTCAACACACACACTGTATGTTGACAATCAGCTGGACTCACAGAACTCAAAGAACAGAGCCTGAAGCGATCATCAGATAAATCAAACAAATAAGCAAACACTAATTTCAATTAAATGTAAAAAAGCTGTCTTACTGTGAAGTTTACTCCTTTATGATAAATCTCTAAAAGCAATACATTAATATAAAACCACTTGAAAAAGGGGAATCCTAATAATGTATTGACAATCTGATTTATAAATCAATACATCAATCGATCCACTGAGGTGCATTTGTGTAATATTTTGTTGCATCACTGATAGTGTCATTATTTACCTTTATGGATTATATGTGCATGATTAAACGTTGCAGAGATGACAACTTTTTGAGAGATTCTTACCTGCAGGAAGCATTTTAAAATGATGTGAGGAATAGCATGTTTTTGTTATGAGCCAATGATGTGTAGTGCTTCAAAGAGAAAACGGATGGTGGAAATTATATATAAATAATAAAATAAAATGAAATGAATGGGACACAGAAAGAAGGGGGAGAAAAAGCAGAGGAGGAAAGTAGAGGAAAACATCAGCCTCAGCTCAGCGGAAGAGCCAAGGACACAATGACCAGGCATACTGTAATGATTTTAGTCTCCGATCACACATTCACGCCCCCCCACAGAGATCCTATCTGCATTCAGCCTGCTCTGCCAGCCTCCACCTCCAGCTCTTTGCAGCAGCAGCAGCAGTGAGGAAGCCCAGGCTCGGCAGCCCAAAACCTGGCCTGCTTCTGTTCATCGCACTGGACCATCGTTTTTAAGCTGCTACAGCAGGTCAACGGCTTTTAGAAAATCTCCAAGCGTTAGTCTCAGCCCTGCTGCAGGTATTTCAATATATATTTTAAAACCTCTTAAGTGTGTGTGTGCACATTTCTTGAATCCACATTTCTTGAATGCTCTATACATACTGTACTTACTCCATTCACAGGGCCATATGGTTATTTAGATTTTAACCACCTGCTTCTATACTCCGTCTGTGTTATCATGTTGATTTAATTACATTCAGATACAATTCCATTTAGGTATACTGCACACACACACCCACATGCACACATACAAGTAGTCCAGTCCACTGCCACACCAGTGGTCAATTGACTTTCATTGGAAGTGACTTCCCTGCTAGTCTAAACACAATGATTTCCCAGGGAATTAAAGCAGGCTTTCCCCAAGACACGCACAGACACACACACAGACAGAGAGACACACACACACAGACATACACAGACACACACACACGCACAACAGAGAACAATAACCAGTTACTGAGAGGGGTTTACACAGTGTGTGTTGTGTGTGTGTGTGTGTGTATGTGTGTATGTGTGTTCACCTACCAATGCAAACACAATGATAATAGGGGATGAAAGAAATATATTGCTCTAATTAGTATTTGTCTATTTACGCTTTTACTTTACACTGCTCAAGTGTTGTTAGTTTTCCAACTACTTACCATATCTCAGAGGTGTGTGTGCATGTGTTTCAGGCTGGCTATTGGAATCTCACAGTTGTCAACACACTGGACCCGAGTCAATGACAATCCATCTTCACCATCTTCTTCTCCCCGTCTCTCCCTCATCTCACTCTCCATCCTTCCCTTCTCTCCTTCAATCTTCAACCGAGCCCAGCCATGTCTGGAGTTCAGATCAAGATGGCATCACTGCGCCTGTTATTTATCTTCAGCCTGTTACACCCCATTCATACACACACACACACACACACCACACATACACACACACATAAAATACACAGATGCACTTTCTTAAAATAATTGCACACAAATTGAGTCATATCACAACACACAGACTGAAACAAACAGGTGAACATAAATCTTCTTACAGTGTGTGGTCATTACATTCTGCTATACACACAGATACACACGCATATAAGCAAAAACACACTGACCTGTTCTTTCATTTAAAGTGTGTGGCTCATTGTTTTGTTTTGCATACTATATTTTGATGTGGGAAATCAAACCATATTGTAAAATCTGATTTTCCACATTAAAATGCAATTGACTCTACAAAGAAAATCTTTTCTAACTGAACGTTTGTGTTATACTGTAATTACATCATCAATAATGAAAATATCTCAAAAGGCTTCATTTCCGCAGACAAGAAGTAGCCGCTGCTTTCCGCTGACCACGTCCACCGCAGCCTCTCTTTGTGATGAATTTGTACCTTCATGGTCACAACCAGTCAATGGTCTGTATGACGGATACCTACTGTATGGCCATGGCCGCAGTGAGTCGATGAAAGTGACCCATGTGTACATCTCTGCTTCCGGGATGTGAAACCCAATTCCGGGTGGGATTGATCCATGTCTGGCCGCTGCGAGGATAAGGCCAGGGGGAGAAGATAAGAGCAGACACCGAGCGGCCAATGATACGTTTGAACCATCAACCTCTATTGCAAACAGGACATTATATTGTCCCCCCACCCCACAGACTTTTAAAGGTATACAGACCATATTTCATCAGGACACGTGATAGATGCTTGCTGCTGTTTAAGCACTGCTGACTGACACTGAAAATCAATGGTGAAGGAAGTATTCAGATTTAGATTATAAGTAGATTTAAGTAAACATAGCAATACTGCTAATTAAAGTACTTAAAGTTACTTAAAGGCAGCGTTGGTAACTATTTCCAATATACACTTTTTATATATAGTTTGAAAAGGTCTTTACACCCGGACAGCAATGAATAACTTATGAGCTCTGAAAAAGGAGCAAAATGTTCTGTGATCTGTAGCTGCTGTAATCCTGTAAAAACGCCCACCAATCACGGCCTTGTGTTCTTCTTGGAAAGAACCTATGAAATGTCTCCTTGCCACGCTGTGCCCCACAATGAGTCTGTTACAGATAATCAATTGACAACAATTTTGATAATCAATTTATTGTTACTTATGTATATATTTAAGTCATTTATGAATCAAAATGTGAAAGATTAGCTTGTTCTAGCTCCACAAAAATGAGGATTTTGGTTCAATTCTCTGTTTTATTTAAAGCAGCCATATTATGCTCATTTTCAGGTTCATAATTTTATTTTGAGGTTGTAACAGAGTAGGTTTACATGGTTTCATTTTCAAAAAACACAGCGCAGTAGCTAGGTAAGATCACATCAGCTAGATAACTCTTTCTCCAACTTTGGTCAGTACAAGGCAGGATTAGCTGGGAGACTTCTTCTAAACGAGGGACACTTGTGGAATACCTGCAGAACAGAGACATGTAAGTAGTTCTTTTGTAGATTATGGTGAACTAGTGTGTGTGTTGTAGCAGTGTTTTGCCATTGAGAACGAGCTAGCATGCTAGCGCTAGCATGTGCTATGGTTAGCCACCTTGTCTCGGCTAGTGACGTAAGAAAGCCGTGCAGATTTTGAACAGCTCACACGGAGACTGAAGGCAGAGGACATTCAGAAACTGTATCTTACTCAAAACAGCATAGATAGTTTTTCCCTAAGTTTTTACGCACGTGTAAGCACCAGAGACACCAAATAACACCCCAAATCTCAGAAAAATGTTTTTCATAACATGGGCACTTTAATTGTAAATGGAATATCTTTGTGTTTTTGAGAGTTGCAATTTGAAGACGTCACCTTGGACATTTCCAATATTCTCTGACAACATTGTTTATGCCATTTAATAGACCAAACGTTAATTCCCCCAATCACCTCAACTAAAACATCTATAAAGACATATGTTCTATTAACCAATACACTATAGAGGCATATCCCACCAGTCAATTACTGTAACTCTACCGAGTATGTGGACTGTCTTGCATGAGTACTGTTGGTGTGCTGTATCATCTCCTCCCTGTGTACTCTTCTGGCCTGTTGTTGCCCTAGGATGTGAAGTAAATAATTGAATGGATCCATTAATAAATAAAGTGCAGGGGATAGAGGAAGAGGAGGGAGGGAGAGGAGAGATGGGAGAGACAGGTCACTCATCTTTACAATCACCGCGGAGGGAGTGGCATGACTGCAAACACGCTGCCACTTCTCTCTCTCTCTGTGCTCTCTCTCTCCATAGGAGGTGTCTGGACATAATAGACATTAGCTGCAGTGAACTCTGACTCTGAGCTTAGAGCAGGATGTGGCATTTCACATTTCCTCTCTGATCCACCGGGACAAGGCTACTTCCTGTAAAACAGGTGGAGGGAGGTAACATAGAACTACTACCACAGAGGCAGGCCAAGTCTACCTTCAACCCAGCCAAACTGTTTTCCAGGAGGCCTTAGTGAATTCCAGTTGGTGGGTGTTACTCAATATGCTGTAGCCTGCTATTTAATACAAAACCTGCCAAGGGAGCCTTAACTTCAAAAGTGAAAATAAAGTTGTGGTTTTGAACCATATAGAATTTTAAGAGGGTTAATTATCAGCTATTGAAAAGCTGCAGTTCTTTGCTGTTACAGCAGGTGCCTTTTTGGCTGCAGATGATTTCATTCTAACTGTGTCTTCCTCCTCAAGATCACAGACATCCTATATATTTATTTCTGCCTATATTTGTCTGAAACAAATCAAAGGATGCAACTCTGGAGTGAAACACCAAATGAAGAATTTGAAGGTTCTACTTACTAAACAAAAAAGCTGCACTTAAATCACATTACTGCTCTTACATGCCCAGAAAGTATATATATTTTCCTCTCTACAAATTCTACACTAATGCTCAATGACTGCTGCTTGCTCTCACCCATTCAACCCATTCTCGCATTTGCTCTCTTGCTTTCCCCTTGTTTTCTCTTTCTCCGGGCCTTCGTTTTTTTATTTTACAGCCTGATCTCTATTTAGATTTCCTCGTTTGGAGTTGCCACAATGCTCCCCGCTGCCAACATCTGTAAGTGGTTTGAAGGAAAGAGACACTATGGAAAAACATCAAAAAATAAAAAGCGCAGAACAGCGCTCTACTACCAGGGTTAGATAGAACAGAGGCTGTGAAAAAGGATACAAACTGCTCTGCGATCAGAGGCACACACAGCCGGCAGGCCGGGCTCTGTGTGACTGAAAGCATAAGTGAATTCAGATAAGTGTCTAAATCAGGGAAACACACACTAGATGTTTATATTCTGTGAAACAGTGCAAAGCATAAATGTAATACCTGCCCATACTGTACTGTGGCTTAGATGGGTGGGGGTGGTGTGTGGAGTTCTTGGGACCCCACAGTTTGGGGTTTACTGAGGATTGACCTTAATCACGTGTCAGGTTTTAGGCAGATTGGATTTAAGCTGCAGCACTTTTAAAGAGATTATGTTATTGTAAGAGATTAGGGGAAGTAGATACATTGAAGGCTAATGAAGGGGTTCTCCCCTCCCCAGCTGCCAGCCTAATTCAGTGCTCACTGTCCTGTTGATAATACACACTACAATAGTATTACTGTGGTATTAGAGGCTTTACAGTGTTGTGGCAATGAGTGTCCCTCTGTTGATAGTGTGGCAGAGGTTCAGATGGTTGTGTATTGCATTTACTATACCAGTTTGTGTCAGCATGTGGTGGCTCTTTACACACGTGTAAGAGGGGAGAGAGAGAGAATGGAGAGTTTTTGTGTACAGTAGGGTCTCATTAGGTGATGAGGATGATTACGCTGCATTAGTTGGTGGAGAAGAGAAGCAACAGCCACAGGGTGGGAAGGGGAGAAGAGAACATGTGTCTGTGATTTGCGGCATAAGCACAAACAATTTAATTGACAGAAGCTCTCTCTGCCTCCTGATTGGTGCAGAGCTGTCCTCTACATGTCTGCTTGGCTCTCTCTGTCCTTGACTCGGAGGGCAGAGAGACAGATGTGGTGTGAAAGGGGCGGAGTAGGGGAACACAGGCGTGCGGAAAGGTACTGGACTGAAAGTCGGCTGCAGAGAGTGGAATATTGGACGCGTGTAAAAGTGTTTTGTAGGTCAGTACGTCGCAGTCATATAGAGCAGAAGAGGAAGATGGAAATGTTTTGTCTGGGAGTCCCCATGACAGATTGCTAAGTAATGTTATATGACTCTTCTAAAGGAGTAGTGGAAAAACTACAAGAGCATTGTCCAACATAGAGGAACAGTTGGCTGGATGTGTGAAGACAGGGTTCCCCTTGCATGGAGCTGCCCCCTCTATGTTCCTTCTATAAGTAGGCAGGTATTTTTACCCAGGATAAAGTGCTGACCCAGTCCCAGGTAATCACACCCCTGTTGGGCTTTGGCACAGACATGTCAGGGCGGTGCTGAGTGCACCTTACACCCTAGCTATGGGTAAACCACACTTATCTAACTATTTACAAGCGAGAATAGAGCCTCGCTCCACATGAGAGAGAGGGAGGAGGGCATACCTTGGCAAAGCCAGGATACCTTCCTCCTGGCAGAGGCCCACTGGCATCCCATACCCCATCAAAGAACACAAAAAGTGCACAAAAGAAATGAAACTATACTCCATATTTATGCAGAGGGTGTAATCAAAGAAAAGAAAAGAGCAACGTAAAAACTGCCAAACCGAAGGATTTGGGCAATGTTGTGCCTGTGTGTGGTACATTGTTCTGGCATGAATTCAATCCAATAATCCCTGAGAGGGTTAGGCACGTTCTAATCACTTCTAATTTAATAATGTTGAAAGATCATGAATGATGCATATATTTCTCGGATGCGGTATTTTAAAGAAAACAATGTCTCTATTAACATGTCTGGCTATGTTGATACTTTAAAATGATTTGAGGAGCATGACACTGACTTTACTTTTATAAAAAGTTGTTAATAACATAATACAAATATATAATCCTATCTAAACATACTGTACATGAAGGTGTTTAAGATCTGCAGCATGGCTCAAGGCCAATAGAACCTGAGGGCATTTGGGCAGAGTTCAGTTTTATCATCCGCTTCAAATAGAAATAGTACCACTGAAGATGCAATGTTACTAACTATGGGTTAAAACTACAATGATAGACTAAATCCATTGCACACAGATAATTGGGTCGTTGTCTTGTCGCACACATGCTACGAGTAGGCTAATGGCAAATCAACAGGTTGCAACTTGCTCGCTTGTTTGACAGTATTGCACAGATAGTTATATAATATATATATATATTTTAAATGTGTAAAGCAGAACGTCCACCAATGTTTTTGTCACGACAAGGCAAATTGACCTCTGACTTCAAAAGAGAAAAAGAGAACAATTCAAATTAAAAGACATTAAAATCCTGGCTTCAGACAGAAAACGGTTTTTAGTTTTTTAGTTGTTGGGCTAGTCTGGACCCCATAATTAGGCCGGGTCAGACTATGGCCAAATGTTTAAGCCAATGCAGTACTTCCTGAGCTCTTTACTAGCTCCAGAAGGATGGATGGTTCAAATTATAATCACTTTGAATTATTCTGTTTAGCAATGATTACTCTTTGTGTAAAGACTAAACCAAAACCATAACAATAAAAACATAACTCACCACCACAAGGCAAAGTAATTACATTGGTGTTTCATTTATCATAACCATACCCTGTATTTATTGTTGCTGTCAGGATGATATTAGCCCTGTTTCAGCCTCCATGCCATGTATAGTCTTCCACAACATGCCTTTAAAAGAAAAGTCTGCACTAAAGCCACTGAACATGTGTTTTTCACTTTGTCTGTGAGCTGAGCAGGAAATCTTTAGACCCAGTTGTCTTCAAGAGACTTTCTCCAGAATCTATATATCTTCTCTCCCATTAAATGTATGTTCTATGGAAACTATGTGCTGTGTGTTGCTAGGCAAAGCAGGGGCTTAGGGAAATAGCTGTGGTCAAACATAGTCCTTGAAAGACAGGAGGAGAGGAAAGTAAGAAGACAGAGTAGGACAAAAAAAAACAGAAAAGTAGAGCACTTTCTGAATTTGAATCATTTACCTATGTGCAGACACACTCATATGTGTGTGCACATACACATAAAGACATGCGCATGCACGAACACGCACTCGGACTGTTCCAGCTGATGTGCCATGTGTTATAATGCGCTGGTGGGAATGCGCCACTGCACGTTAATTCTCCCTTCACGCTTGCGTTGAGGAACACAGAGCCTCTAATTGATGCTAAACAAACTGCTGACCCAGACTCGGGATGAAGGTCTGTCACTGATGCACACGGAGACACACAAACTGGTACACAAACCATAAAATAAACTATTTGCCCCAAATTCACAAAACGTTAAAATGGACAACTACAGCTGAACAAATCCAAGGTTTCCTAAATTGTCACACACTTTTTTGGGTTCTATAAGAGGCTTATAGGTGTGGGGCTTAAAAGTCATCTATTGCATGCATAAGAATGACACACCTAGGTGGCAATGTCCTTGGTTTTTTTGAGATACATTTGGGAGTGTGTGTGTACCTTCTGGAGGGTGGGGGCCTTGGAAGGTAAACTCCTACTCATCCCTGTCACACACAAACACAGGCATACATACACACATGCCTGCCCCTAAAGGAAGCTCCAGGGAGGCACAACGACGCCTTTGTGCGGGGCAGATTTCCCATGTCTCCTTGCTCCAGCAAACAGATAGATCATCTCAGTACAGTCTGCTGAATGAAGGGCAAGTGCATGCACGCCATGCAGAGAGAGAACAAGAGGGAAGGAGAGAGTCAAAGAGTGGGAAAGAAGTTAAAGCCCAAACCACTTCTTTCCTTTCTCTTTTCACACTTTCCCCTTGTATCATGTCTCCCATGTCTTTCTGTCTCTCTCTCCCTCTGTACACTCCCCTTTTTCTCTCCCTCTCTCCGCAGAGGAATCCAGTCTCTCCATTGGGATTGGAGCTCTTTGAAGGTGATCCAGAACTGTACTGCTCGCTGCCTCTGCTCTCCTCCCTACCTCCACCTACCCCCACCCCTCTACCCTCCACTCCCACCCCTTATCCCTTAGGGGGCCTGGATCCCGCTCAACTGAGAGCAGCCATGCTCCAAATCCAGGCCGGGGCTTAACACTCCTGCCGCAGGCCTTGCTGATTGTCCCACTGCACCAGAGAAACCGAGAGGTGGGGGGCCTGGGAAGAGGAGGGCAAGGGGGGAAATGACAAAGGAAGAAACAAGGGAGGTGGGGGGTAAGAGGTGTGTTTGGTCAAATATATATTTGAGAGATTAGCAGGGAGATGCTGAAAACTTTCTCTAAATCCAGCTCTCCCCTTCCTCACCGATCATTTCTCCCTTTTCCCCTCTCTCCTTCACATAACTGTTTATTTTCCCTTTCATTTCATCCTCACACTCCCTCCCTTTTTCCATCTCACTTCCCTCTCTTCCCTCCATCCCAAGGGCAAGCTCCTTGCAGACTCGTCGGACTGGTTTCTTTGGCACATCTCGAACACACAAACACACACTGTGATGCCAACTTGCACTCAGACACATACCCCTTCATCTTAAAAGAGGGTCCTTTACTCAATGCCTCATAGTCGAGCAGGAAAGACAGAGAATGACAAACAGACATGGAAGGGAAAAAAGAGAGACACAGATAAAGGGTGGGAGTGAACTTAAGACATGTGCATTCCTTTGGCTTGCCTGGCTCGGGAGCACAGGAGACATGTTGCTGGCTGTTCGGTTTATTATCCCTAAGCCATATGGTTTGGCAAGCTTTTGGGGCGTGGTAGGATACATTTGTGTGTGTGTGTGTGTGTGTGTGTGTGTGTGTGTGTCAGGATAAGGCAGAGAGTGGGATTATACTTACATTATGTCTTTTATCACCTACAATATGCCTCTGTATGTGTGTGAAAAACCACACTTCCAGATTATTGCTTTCAATAAAAGATAAGTAGCTTCCAGTACCTCATAGCCTACATACCAATTTATGCCACACATTTATACACATGCACACACAAGCAAATTTACACAAGTTGGTAATTCCAGCTATATGTGACATAAATTGTTAATTGTAATCACATGATGGAAGGTACCATGCAGTTGTTGTTTTGATACTGCTCCATTTGATATCTGAGGATAGTTTAGGCTTAAAATATTGCAGCTTGAGTGTAATTTTCATAGCTGTGGTCATTATTTATGTTGGTTATGATAACATTGTACCCACAAAAGTAATTTCTGAGTTTTGGGAATGCGGTCAATCGCTAAAACAAAGTCCAATGAGGGGAAAAAACATAAATGGTCGAACAGTAAAACAGAAAGCAAACGGTTTAGCCAGATTAGGTAAACTATTTTATGTGCAGGTAAAACCCAAAGCGAGTACAGTAATAATCCCTCTGTGAGCATTCCTGTATATAGTAGATACATGTTTAAGTTTGCTTATATTATATTTCTTTAGTTGGTAACACCTGACAATAAGATACACAAAAAAATAGGTTGTGTGATGATTCGTTACTGTTTTTAAAAGAGTAACGAATGATTGGTTACTGTTTTTCAGAAGGGTAGTTATGTTTGTATTTATGATTATCTGATTACCCGTGCTTGTTGCTATTGGACTTCATTTTAGCAATGTTGCCTTGTTCTCTAACCGTACCTAAATTATGTTTATATACAACTGATTTGTGACAGCAAGTAATTTTTGAAGAAGACTTAATGTACACCGGATTAGGCTTTCTATTAACATATTGAGGCAATGTTAATTAATGTATCTGGCAAGTAACAAAAATGTTGAGCTATACATTGAGCATATCGATAAGCGTTATTGATAACATTTTTTTCCCGCCAAAACAAACAATCAACTCAACGCAATACAATAACCGTTCATAGTAACTACAGCATTATTAAAGGTGCCAACAATGTGTCATCAGATATTAAGGAAACATGCTAAGTTGAAAAACTATGTTTTCTGACAACAATGCTAAAACCAGTATTTTCTCCTTTTGAAATATCCGTTCTGTGACGAAATGTCTGCTTTTTGTTTTGGCCTGTGTGTTGGTATCAACTGCCCAGTTTGACAGCCAGGCCGTGTTGCCAAGAAGCTTGTAAAAACGTGAACCCAGCGTGCTACAGCTGTAGTACAGCCATGGAAGCAAACGAACAACGGAGACAGATTAATTCTAGCAGAACCAAAGACAAGGTCAAACAAGGGTAAATATTGGCTATGCATTTAAAAGATAGAAACAGCTTAGAGCCTCAAAAGACACAGAGTTGACTAATTTCCTCTTGAAAAAGTAAGCGCTAAGCTTCATTTATATCACGGCTAACGTAGGGATAGTCATTTTCACTCGTCTTAACATTTGTGTGCTCACGATAAATTATATAGAGTACTCGAGTTAGGTACTCGCAAAAATGTTTAGACAGCCGGTGAAGTGACCCTGACTGGTGCTAATGTCGCCATGCTAATAAACGCTAACTGCTAACGTAGGATCTATGATATATGCCAGAAACTGCAAGATTGACTTCCTCATAATGAAAACATGTAATTTAACTTTTGGCAAAACACCCCATAGACTGAATTTTTGATTGGGACACAGTGTTCTCTACAGGTCGCTTTGTCACGTATGTAACGTTATGTTATGTTATTGTGGCTAACGCTACTATCACCAGCTACTGAAAGTAGTAGTACCAACAATCTCACTCCTCCTGAAATTGTTTTGCTGCTTCTTTTCAGCGGGCGTAGCCGACAGACTGGGTACAGACAGCCGTGAGGTCACATTCTTTTTAGTGGCTGTTGTAGGGACGTTAAGTCGAAAAAAGGTGGTTGTCAGTCGAGCACCAAGCACTGCACGGTCACGGTCTTTTTAGCGGTCATTGTTGTTACGGTTACACAATAAAAGGTGACTGTCAGCCAGGTACAGAGCTCCATGAGAGCAGACGTTTATATCCATCAACATAGCAGCTTCTGCTGTGTAGTAATGTCTAGCAATGCGTGACTAGCATCAAGCTAACATTGACCGTGTGTGACGTTGGGTTTAGCGATCTCAACCTGGCAACCCCCATGAACTTCGATGCTAGGGAGGAGGGGCGGGGAGACGAATCTTTTCAGTATTTTGGATTTAGACTGCAGTAACCATTTTAAATGCTAGCTGTCAGTATTACATATTGGACCTTTAAACACTTATGGTTATGTTTAGGCACTGGCAGCACTTGGTTAAGGTAGGAAAAGGATTGTTGTCCGGTTTAATGCAATAAGACACAATGTGTTTATCTACATTTGACAAAAAATATGATCTTTTCTCAGCCTTAACCAAAGCGCTTTGCCTAAACCGAACCACAGACTCACAGACAAACAGACTGGTCTCTGGTGTCAAAGTCCTGCAGCTTTCATCCGGATCACCTCCCTCACAATTCATAAATGTTGCTCGCCATCCACAACTTAATTGAGAAAACAATTTAGATGCATATACATACAAGTATTTACTAGGATACAGGATTGGTGTTTCCAGATCTCGCTATTAAGAGTGTGACTACATTGTTATTATTCTCAATAGGCATGATGGCTGAAGCTAGAAAAATAAGACTTAGATTATTATTTTTCTGCATTTCGTTTTTTCCTCTGTCCATTGAAATTCTTTGGACTCTGTTACTTTCATCTTAATCACCTCTTTCTGGCTTCTCCCTGTTCTGCCCCTTCAACGTCACAAGGGTCAGCAGCGCTGTGCACGCTGAGTGGAGTGGGACTGGTGCTGAAGGTGTGTGCCTATTGTGCATATGTGTATGTGTAGTAGGAGCAAGCTATCTATAGCCTGTGTATCCCTGGGGATTTGAGTCTTAAACTCCATATTCATGACACATCACTGTGGGGATTAGAAGGGCATCATCAGATAGAGGGGCTTACGTCAGACACACACACATGCGCACGCACGCACACACACACACACACAGAAAGAAAACAACACAGATACACATTCTCAGCAGCAGTCTTGCCCTGAAAAGCATAGCATGTACACTTTCCAGGAAGTTCTTCACTTACTTCTGAAAGAAGTGTCTTTCTCTTCATACATGCACAACTGGTATGTTATGGCAGAGCAGTCAGGATAATTGCTTCATATCATTAACCGGAATAGTTCAGTGTTAATTTGAGCTATGATTATTTACCTATTTGAAACTACTTTAACAGCCTCCAGCGTTCGTCTCGCATAGCCGATTCAAACACTTTGAGTTGGACCAGGGAGTGCAAATTGTTGAGATGAGAACAAACCGAAATGTGTGAGGTGGAGGTGGAGTGGGTGTGCAGGAGGTTGATTAAGGCCGAAACCACATGGAAGCTGATCTGCAGGGGAGGTGGAAAGGGAGGGGGTGTTAAAGTGCAGGCAGCATGGATCTATGTTGTGATTGTTTGTTCATGGCTATGTGTGCATCCGTGTGTGTGTGTTTGTGTGTGTGTTCTTATCTCCTCTGACCCACAGCAGCAGGAGCATCAGAGGAAGCACAGCCTTTCCTTCCTGTGCCTTTCACACTGTCACAACACACATGAGCCATAAAACGCTGTGGCTCCGGCTAACGTATAGAGAGAGAGAAGAGAGAGAGAGAGAGAGAGAGAGAGAGAGAGAGAGAGAGAGAAGGGGGGGGGAGTGCAGAACATGTGTGTGTGATTTGTGGCATACAGCACATACCATTTAATTGACATAATCTCCTTCTTCTGTTTGGCGCAGAGTTGTTTTCTACTGGGAGGACAAACAGGGAGCATTTGAGGGCGAGATCGAGAAACAGCTGAGGTGAGTAGGGAGGGAAAATGGCCTAGCAGCAGTAGAGGGTACTGGGACAGTGGATGTTCAGTATAGGCTGGTGCCCTCCACGGGGGGAGCTGAGGAAGGACACTTCTCTACCCTACATTCTGCACCTGGTGCTGGGCTCTGGCAGGCAGCCATTCTCCCGCTTCACCCTGTGTTATCCATCCACTGCTCAACAGCAACAAAGCCTCCCTCAGTCATCCCTCTCTGTCAGTCTCAGAGTTGTCAGCAGCGCTATCACTCACAGTGGCCCACTGAAAGATTTTATAATTGAGAAATGTTATGGGTGAGTAATTGTCAATTTCTGATGTGAAAGGTGTTTGTGTAAATTCATTTTATGGAAATGATCCTCATTTTGATCTAGTTATATGTTGTTTATCTCTGTCTGCAGGAATGACACAGCATCATCAAGGAGAACGGGTGGAAGAAGATTGAGACGGCCTTTCAAGTACTAGATGATAAAACTTGACACAAAGAAAAAAACTCTTAGTACAGTGAGAATGATGTTGATTTCAAATGCGTTTCAACTGTCTAGTCTCAACAGTCAAACGTTTTGAAGCAGCCTATGTACCTTTTACTCACAGTTTCCTTTAGCGCAGTAATAGCAGCGTTAGTCCATTCTGCTTTAGATAAAAACTCTCCATGCTAAAGTTAGAAAAAGTGATTACACATTTATAAAATACAGCATTAAGGCCTGATTAAGGAGCCGTTATGACCTGGTTATAATCTTCACAAACGTTTTTTTGTTTCTTGGGGGAAAGCCTGTTATTGGTAGATGAAGTTTACATTAGCTCCATTATCAGTGGACATATCACATGCACATTACTTATCAACTCTCATGTGAATTTGGCCTTCTGGAGTCTGTCAAACATCACATCCACTTATCCTTTGGCTACATTTACAAATGTGTAACTGTTTTTAGCTTGACATTCATCAAATGAAGTGTTAAAACCTTAAAATTTGTATTTTTCAGCTAGCTAAAGTGCCATTATTTGATGTTATTACTATGCCAGCATAAGCTTGCCAAAAAGTAACTTTTGCCTAAAACAAACAGTTTTATAAGAATTCCTGTGCAAGCATAAGAGGTTAAATAAGGACACATCAGATCAGACATACATTTAGAAGCTTTGAAAACATATTCAGTTGAAAAGCACTCTACATGTGTGTGTGTTTCATCGTTCAGTATCGATAACTTGCTGTGCCCTGAAAAATGACTTGGTTCAAAAGTACTGTTAACCTTTGTATTCTATGTTTTTTTAAGTATCATAAAATACTCACCTCCTGAAGGCTTGAGAGGTGACTGTGAAAGGTTTGTAGCATGCTCCTTTGTAGAGGACTACAGGTGTAGTCAGTTTGGAATAAATAAGTGTCCAAACATGTGACAATTACAAAAAAAACTTCTGATACATGTTCTGCATATTATATGTTGAACTGTACTTATGTTTAGTTTCCAACAATGTTTTCTTCTTTGATAAACTGTATAATATGCTACTTCTAGGCTGTGTGGGGATCTTGGCATAGTGGCCACAGTCATAAATGCAGGTCACATGATGTGCATGGCCCCAAAAATACTTTTTCCCATACACAATTATAAAAAAAAACAACCTTCGGTTTATTATTTTTGGGCCATTCATGTGTGGAGGTGTCAACCGCCTTATAGGACTTCTCTAAAATGTAAGTTGTAATACTGGATCCTGTGAGTGCGACAGAAACACTCCCCAATATAAGTACAATATACAAATTGTATGTCTTTTTTTTGCTTTACGCAACTAGTGTGAAGCCCGTTTAGAGCATGTGCCTGTTCGGAAAAAGCCCAATTCTTGGTTCCCAGTATTCTTTTTATCTAACTATAAGCGCGTGTTACACCTTTCCTGTAATGGGCTCCCAGACCGTGGTCGGTAAGCACAGGGGAGACGTTCCCTCCAGGGCCGATGCTCTCTCAGGGGTTGATTGACCATACACTCACTGATGTCACTCACTCAACGCACCTGCCATTCTCCCTCAACTTACTTACTAACTTATGATACTCTTGTGACATGCGGTTCAATCAGGCGCAGCCGCGGCTTATCCGGAGATTTAGCTAGTCCCCTTTTTCTTTATCTAGAATCGCGGGGAGAAATGTGTGCAACCGCTGGCAACAAAACAAAGTGCTGAAAAGCCAATGAGCCTGCGTGTTCATCTTACATGTGTTTGTGTATGATTAATTTTATCATTTGCATGTAGGTAGACAACAATCAGTTTTGGGCCAATCATCACTTTTTTGGCATGACACCGGTCAACCCGGAAGCCCACTGCAAAGACATGCTGCTCTCAGGTCCGTCTAGGGATGTAGCAACTCCCCGGCCCCGCTGCTGTCCTGCACATGAGGGAGACAGACACATGCACAGAGATTCCTCGATTTATAATTGGATATACCACAAATCTAAATACACAATATATAAAACTGTGGGAAATGGGAATTAAATGTGTATACAGGTGGTGTAACACACACACGTACTACACACATGTGCGCACACACAACCAAACACACTCTTTCCATGGAGTACTGAAGTGGGAATGGTGCCAAACCAACACTTCATTTTAATTTCAAATCCGAGGCCTGACTTTGACCTTTCAACACAAAACTAGTTATAGACGCTTTCTCAGCTGTTCTCTCTCTCTCTCTCTCTCTCTCTCTCTCTCTCACGCCACACCTGTTATGTTGCTTGTCAACACACACACACACACACACACTCCTTATCTCCTTATCTTTATCTAGCCTAGGATTTCAATCTGATTTTTTCTTTTTTCTTTCTGCAACTGAGTACATCCTCATCTTCTGACAACTTCCTAAGTCTTGTCATGAGTTACCGTAAGTTAGTGACATGCACAGCTTATCCTTGGTTACTTCCTGTTTCCTGTGGCCTTTGAGCAGCACTTCCTGTCTCTGTGAGTTGTGTGGAATGTCACTTTTCATCATTATGGGACATTGACACATCTGTCACAGAAACATGTGAAGGGGTTTCTCTCCTCTGTTAAACTGTCAACAGTGATTGTGTGAAAAAGAGAAAAAAATAGAGGTAGGAGGTAAAGTGAGAAAAGTGAGATAAAACGTGTGGGTAGAGGAATGAGTTTGCAACCAATAAGGACACATTTCATCAATATTTGCATACTTGCATACTAGAGGTTTTCTAAAGGAATATCACTAATACTGCCAAAGATCTTTGTAGGTATACCTTTAGGAAATATTTCAGGATATGATAGTGACATAACCAGTGATGTGACCATCCGTAATATCATAGAATTTCAATAATTTCTCACTTCATCTTCCTAAGTTTTCTGATCACCAAATGGCAGTTATGCAACTCCAGTGATGGGAAGGTAGTGTGTTGCTCTAAGCCAAAGGAAGGGCGTGTGAGTGTAAAATAACACCAAAAACTACACCAAAGGAAGAGGAGAAGGAGAAAAAAATAGAGTGGGAGGAAAGTGGGAGTAGGAGAGGGGGGTACCCAGGCGGGTGCTCCAAAAACCTGTCAAGGTATTTCCTTCTGAAAACATAAACTTTGTGGGACTGTACAAAGAGAGGTGTGCCGACACACACACATACACCCCCACACACAAAATTCAACATATCATTCTAAAAATACACATAAGTGGTCAACATTACAACTTTGATTTAACGCATTCTTTGATTGTGTAGGTCTTAGGCCAACTCCCGTTTTCCTGTCCAACGATGTCTCCCGTCCACAGCTGTATGCTAACACCCCCCCCCACACACACACCCAAACTTAATGAGGCATCCAATACCAGACCTTGCTTCCTAGTCAGTGTCCAAGTCACTGTGTATCTCATGCCTGTAATACCCCCCAGTCCAGATAAACTCAGTCACGCATGCACACACACACAATCAAACTACTTCTTAATTTGGTCCACGTCTCCTCGCTTCTAATTCTACCATGCATTTGCCTGCATGCTCTCACATAAATATGTACACATGCACAGACAGACACACTTTGTCCCACTGCTCTCTTTCTATGCCAGCTGTACACCCAATGTGTTTACATAGTCTGCTGAACCAAGAAGAAGAGAGGGAGAGAGGGAAGGGAGAGAGAATGTGATAGTGTGTATTGAATAGACGGACCAGGGCTGTTTATCTGGAGGGGCTTTCCTGTTCTCAAAGGAAATGGTAAAAGAGGGGGAAACCAGGAACAGGAACGGGGAAAGCAAGATGAAAATAAACCAGACGACAAACCAAATTGTAGGTGGATGATACTAGAAGAGTCGGAAGAAGAAGAAGTCCGGAATTAGAAAGAAAAGTTAATGGATACTCATGGAAACATCTGTCCTGCTGTTCAGATAAGCCACAAGACAGCTACAATCTTCTCTTTTACACACTGCCCGCTGCAGGTTAGATCACAGATTTGACTGACAGAAACCTACGGGGTATCATAACAGTGATGTAGCATTTTGCATTTGGCCTCCTGTGGTTGTTGACGCAGAGGCAAAAGCTCAGTGTGGACTGCGGTCTCTTCATGGGAAATGTCACAACCTTTCCCACCATTTTACCTATAGGGTTTTCCTGTTGCAGTGCCATGTTTTGTTGCCACTGTGGTGAGTTTGGGTGGGTCTGTGGTGTGTAGTTTGTGCCCTCTGGTCGTGAATGGGGTTAACATTTTGTCTGTCCCGGCTGCCTGTCTGGAACTGTAAACAACCATGAATCACTAAATATTGATTCAAAGCTGCTAATTACTCCTCAGTATCCTCAGATTAAGAAACCAGTAGTGAAAAACTAGCTTTCTAACGTTTCTATGACCTCTTGTTCTATCTAATTCTTTGATTTTGCCATCAGTTTTCCTCTCGTCCACTTTCCTCCCCTAGTTCAGCATCTATTAGAGGCTGTGCTCTTCTCACTGGATAATTCACACTAATAATTTAGTGTGGATATAAATCAGTTCTAATAAGTCAGCATTTTATTTTATTTATTTTTTTTACATTTCTAGCAGCAATGTTACATTCTTTCCACTCTAACACCTGTACAAGAGTCATGAGGCAGGTAAGAGTGCAGCTATCTGGTCTAAAATGTATTTCACGTCAACCATGTAACCACGAGGTTCCCAGACAACCAGAAAAATAGTTGCAGCACATAAAGTTTTAGATTTTGTAGAGATTGAACATACTGTACCAGACGTAATATGTGAGTTGGTAAGCTTTAGAGAGGCTGTTAGGCAGATTGTTTTTAACCTGTGCACAGCCAGACTAACTGTTTCCCCCCTGGTTCCAGTACTTATGCTAAACAAATCACCTGCCGTCTCTAGCTTCATACCTGTATCAATCTTCTCATCTCTGAGAAAGTTTTTTTTACATTAACAGTAACAGTCTCCTCTGTCTTCACACCTCTACTTCCTGCTTTGTTGAGTCATTTCCTTTGTGGTGGGGTAGTGAGACCGAGGGTAAGAGCTGTCCACCTCTTACTCCTCCTCCTCTCTCCCTACCTGTCATACAGTACGAAGCCATCCCTCCTTCAACAGCCCCTGCTACATTCTTTCATCTGTAACCCTTTTATAATATTATTTTTCTATAATATTCTACTCTCGTCCCTCCTGCTCCTTTCCCCCCTTCTGTTCTCTGTATGTATAACAGAGTGAAGGGCCTCTCAGCAGCTTGTTTGACCTGTGATAAGGATTGGGGGGTGTGGGGATGTTGTTGCTCAGTGGAGCCAAGCAAATACTGTTCAGATCCTTTTCAGAGGAAAATGTGCAAATGCACAAACACACATTAAAGAGTCAGAGAAAGTCTGAGAGAGTGTGAGAGGTGGCGAGAGAGAGGGATGCGACATATAATTGTGCTCTAATGAAACATAAACAGTGCAGTCTGAGGGAGTGTGTCTGGGCAGGGGCCCTGGCTGGCCTAAAGGCTCTGCTCTCCTAGGCTCTTAATTATGACTGAGGAGGTCAGTCACGCCTCCTTTAACCCGTCACCAAATAGTAATACAAAGTATTGTAAATATTGTGTGTGTGTGTTTGTGTATCTCTGTGTGTTTATGTATGCTGTGTGCGTCAGAGAAAAATACAGAGAATGTCGACTTTGCGGGAACCAACTGTTCTGAATGTTTAACTGACCGGTTCCATTCCCCACTGTACAACGTCAAGCTGCACTGCAGATGCCCACCTGTCTTTTTTTTACACTCAGTGGTGGTCACATTCAGTTAAAGCCCTGTCTCTTTATTAACCTTATACTTTTCCTTCTCTTTAGTCCTGGTAAGAAAAGAGCAGCTGTCACATACCTCTGTTTCAGGGGTCACATTTGCCATCTTGAAGTGACTGTCCTTTTGTTTCCAGCTGGTTTTCTATGTGTCCTGCTCCCTTGGGAACCCTCACCGCCAGACAAGACCTAAAGAAAATGTAAAAATATGCTAATTCCAACAACTGATAACTCTCAGAAATGCATGTTCCAGTTGGTTCTGTAAGCTTGTTGTGTTGTCATTTATTTGAATTACAGTAGGTGTGTGTCCATGTAACGTGCATGTGTGGGAATGTGACTTGCGGCCAAGCAAGGTTTAACTAACAGAAGGGTATTCCCAGCCAAACAGTCTGGCCACAAAACCCAGACTAACTAACCTCAGTGTCTGGGTGGCTGGTCTGAACCTCGCTGTCAAAGTCCTAATCAGCCAGCACATTACACACTATTATGGTTACAGCCAGGGAGGGAGAGGGTGAGGGAGAGAGCAAGAGAAAGAAAGAAAGAAAGAAAGAAAGAAAGAATTCAGTTTGTGCAATTGTTGCACAGTTGATAGTTTTATCCATTTTTCTTGGCATGGTGTATGTCATGTCATGTGAGACCGAGATGAAGAAAAAGCCCATTATTTAACACCTGTTAACTTTTGTGTCTTCACTTTCTCAAACTCCTTTTCTCTCCTCTGTTTCTGTTGTTTCCTTTCCCTGTGAACAGACAGGTGAGACAAGAAGCACTAGCCGGGAGGCCCTGACCCTTGACCTCTCATCTCCAACCTTGGATCCTCAGCTGGGCTGATCCGGGTGGCCAAATGAGTTGACCTGAACTCAACCCTGCCAGTTGTTATTTGACTGCAACAGTACACAACAAGCCCGGGAAAGAGACAGAGAAGACGACCAATGGAAGACATACCCAAGTATAAGTGACTAAAGTAAAAGTACCAATTCAATAATGTAAAAATACTCCATTACATAAGTACAAATCCTGAGTGCAAAATCCTGCTTAAAGAGGCTATGATCAAAAAATGGTTTAAAAAAATTAAAAATGTGAAATGGGTTGTTATAATGGTGAACCTCTTGGTATTGTTACCTCCAGTAAATCTGTTTAAGGAACTTTATAGTGAGTTTCAGCATATTATTTATCTGTCCGGCCTCAACTTTACTGTTTAGGTTCACTCTCACCCCTCTCGGCCCCCTTCTTAGGGTTACACAATACATCTGGGGGGAAGTAAACATTCAAGATATTTAAATAAAACCATCACAGAAGTTTAGAAGGGAAAATATCAATTTGCTTGCTCTAACAACTCATATACATCTGAAAATGTGATAAGTGACCCAACTAGACACAGCTTTTTTGTAGAGTCCCAAATCACTAAGGTTGGGAGCTGCTGGTTTAATATATAAACTATAGAGGTAAAATACTAGTGAAGCGAAAAGTAAGATTTTCCCTCCAGAATATGGAGTAGAAGTATAGAAATAATAAAATCAAGTGTAAGAACCTCAACAATGTACTTAACTACAGTACTTAAATTAACTTGATATGTTACTTTCCACTACTATGAAGAGGAGAGCTAAACGAGCTTCCACAACACACCAGCTGAAAAAGTGTGCAAAATGCCTCCTCTACATTTGTAATTGCATGTTTTCTCCCCACATACCTGTAATTACACACTGCCTACCACTCATCTCTCTCTGAGGCAATACTCACACTAACCATAATGAAGCATGGCCCTAATGATTTACTATTGCTTAGTATTAACACGTGCAGTAACAGCAGGCATTACCAGTGACAGTAAAATGATATCTTTATCAAGCCAATTCAAATGATATAAGATTGAGAAAAGCATATATTTGACAAATTGTATTTTAGGCAAGACCTTTGTCTTCCACTTAAATGTTCATAGAGCTCAACATTTTTCAGTATTTGAAAAGATCAACAGTATTAGGCAACAGTGTTATGCCAGTACAGGTATAACTGCAAAGGCATACTGCAAGTTCTCTTTGAGCTTTACATCAGGCTGAAAAATATGAAATGGAAAAGTGTTTGTCCTTTGATTTATTTACATTTGTCCTGACTGACTGACTGCATGTGCCTTCCAAGGACAGAACTTACAGGAGAGAAAGTGTGCGTATGTGGATTAATTTGCATAAGTAGGCCATTGGTTCCTAATGGAGGCGTTTTGTTCAGGCGTTAACAAGGTGTCTCGCTGGGGCTCTTGTTCATTCTCTTGTTCATTCGCTCCTTCCTGTCGTCCGCTGACTCTGACGTCCAGGCAATCAGTGCTGCATTTGGGCTCTCTCTTTGTGTGATTTACGACCTCCCAGATTCATTTAAAAGCCATTGTTCTCCTCTGACGGATACCACGGCCCCCTCTGCTTCCACACTCTCGCTTGTGGACCGCACACACACACACACACACACACACAGACACAGACACACACACACAGCCGCCGCTTACTTTATCTCTCACTCACTCACCCACTTGCTCAATCACTCAACACATACACACACAGTGCCCATCTATCATGGAGCGATACAGGAAGAGATTGTTATCCCGGTAACCGTATTAACCCACAGATCCCCAACACTGGCTGATCCAGCAGTGAATTAAGACACAGGACTAAGGGAGAGGAAGAAAGGGGAATGATGGAGAGGAGAGGCAAGGAGAAAAATTAGGAAACAAAGTAAAGAAAACCAATATGTGATACATTTGTTCTCATTCATATTTTCATTCATATCTGTCATATGCCGCCTTTGACCACAACGTAAAGATGAAAAGATGGCCAAATGTCTCCTGTCTCCTCTACTGTCTTGTTTTGCTGAAGGAAATTGTCTGTCAGCGAGGCGTCTGACACACCTGCGCTTGATTAAGTGTGTTTAAACTGCAGATGGAAGGAGGAGGAGGGGGAGGGGGGGCAATTTAGAGAGCAGAGGTTTTATGAGAGTAATCATCTCCAATAAGGCCTGCTTGGGAATCTCAAGCCCCCGCCCTACACACACACTGTGCCTAATGTACCCACCCCCTGTCCCCACACACACACACACATACAAACACACACGCATTTGCACCTTCTAACCCTCTCTGCCTCAAACGCTGACATCCTTTATGCCTCTGTGTTCATTCTGGGGTTTAATAAGAGCCAACTACATTTTAATCTCATTTCTCATAAGTGGACAACTTGTATTAATTCTCCAAGCTAAGGACAAGTTGGCCTCCCACAAAGCAGGCTGTATTGAGTTACAGCCTCCTCTCTGCGTTTGTGTGGGAGATTAATTTCTTTCTCCGAGTTCATATTTTCATCTGGGCCTGACTGCGGCCACAGGGAGGTTTTGTGAAGGAAGAAAATACAGAGAGGGGGAGGGAGCAGGCTTGGAAAAGACATAATGTTGTTACATCATTTAATGACCAACTCATATGCACACACAAACACAGAAAAGAGAATAGTATGAGGCAACTAAGTTACTTTATATGAAAAGTGAAAGATCATTTACTTCCAAGCGCACTACATAACTTGAGTGGTAACACCTACTCTGGAGCAACGTTTAGTCTGAACGTTGAGTACCTTACAGTGTGTTTCCACAGTAGGAACTTTTCCAGTGGGTACAATATTTCCTGTTCCTATAATCCCTGTTCCACGTGTAGTACTTTCGGATGGTTCTGACTATAAAACACACCAGATACCCCAGGGGCAACTACAACTTGTGTGTACTGTTTCCAGAGGTGGAAAAAGTACTAAAATATTGTACTCAGGTAAAAGTACCAATACTTCGATGAAATATTACTGAAGTACAAGTAAAAAATATTAGTAAAAAATAAGTTTAATTACTAATGTTAACTAGCATTTTAGTTAGCAATAATTAGCCTGTGCCTATGTAACATGTAACAACTACGCTCTCTGTCTCTGCAAGATTGGGAATGATTGAGATTCCTCTTGGCACAGCTAACAGAAGACTTACAACTTTCAGACAGGTTGCTCACGTCATATCTACGTCGCCAAGTTCAGTTAGAGGCGGTGCAGTAACGCTCTGCACTCTGGGAAAAGTGTTTCTAATCATAGACAGTACAAGAAATGGACAACGTGACACAGTAGATTTCCACGGAGACGAGGAAAGTCTATTACAAGCATTTTTCTGGTGATGGCTGAGCGTTGCTGCGCAGCCTCCAACTGAGCTTGGAGACGTAGATGTGATGAGAGCAACCTGTCTGAAAGTTGTAAGTCTTCTGGTAGCTGTGCCAAGAAAAATCTCAGTCATTCCAATCATTCATTACAACATAGGCACAGGCTAATTATTGCTAACTAAAATGTTAGTTAACATTAGTAATTAAACTTCATGCGAGCTTCTCCTGACAATGAGGTAATTTGTCGACTATGTGACTACATGTCGCGTGGTTATGACACAATCGTAGCTTTTTTTACCTGGCCAGAATGTGAGATACAAGGTAATAGATCCTTTTATACATTGTTGTGTTTCTTTAGAAATAAACAATGGACAAATAGAGTCTTTAAAGCTTCAGATGTAAAGTTATTCGTTGTCAAAATGACGCCAAAATGTTTGGCAGTCAATGGAACAGCAGGTGATGGCTTGGTAGCATCAAAATGGCTTCATAGGAGCTTTGCTTTGTGGAGTCTGGCTTAACCCCTTGCTTCTAAAAGACTTCACTGGTCTCCGTGGAAAACAATGGGGTCATTTTCGCTGTCTTTCTTTGCAGGAGCAGCATATCTGTGTCTGAAATTAACTTGAATGTAAAGAAATGCCTATATTGGTTGACTTAAAATTAATCTTTCATGATGCATTTCATGGTTTCATTACATTTCACTGGAATTGTACTTTGTACGGTTTCATGTGACAAATAAATTGATAGATTGTCTTTTTCTACACACATACACAGTGTGCAAAACTATTTTTTTGTGTGTTTGTATCATGTGAGAGAAATATGCTATATGACTATCAGGACCAGGGGGATATTTCTTGATGTTACTTAACTCTCCTGTTGTCCTCGGGTCAAACTTTTACAAAGTTTCCATATCAGAAATTTGGGTTTCTTTCAAACAAATTGTTGAAGGAAAACAATGCGGATGGTTCCATACAACGCTCTTCACAAGTTAAATAAATGATTGGTTCACTTTTTTAACAAAATTTGGGTGTTTACATTAATATTATAGCATTTAAGCAAAAAAAATGTTAAAAGACTGTTGAAAAAATTGACAAAAAAGCTTAAAAAAATTGAAAATAAACAACAAAAATGTCAAGGAAAAAGCAACAAAAACATCGTAAAAAGTGATTAAAAAAAACTCGACCAAAACATTAAAACATACATTGTTATCTCTAGTATTAGTGGTAAGAATTTTACAACAAATCCTCTCTCCAAGAATGCTTGGAAAATTCTCCAAGTTTCTTTGAGAAATGTCTTAGTCTGAACAGCACCAGCCCCACTAACCTACAAGAACTCAACACAAAATCAATGGTGGCAAACAATGTTTTTTAACCTCAGTTACAGTAAAGAGAGGCTGTGTGTGACTCCAGGAGCTATAATAGCGTGTGTCAGCTAAAGTGTGTCGGGAAGACTGCCGGCAAAGATCCCGTAAGCACAGGCCATAGTCGTGCTGGTTTTAGGGTAAGTGGGATGTTGACAGCTTTTTGGACAGCTTGCCCTCTGCTCTGACAGGCCAAGAGTTATTATCCAACCTGAGACAGCCCAGTGGCACTGCTCAAACCCTTAAACATGCTCAGATTCAAGTGTGTGTGTTCTTGTATGTGTGTGTGTTTGAAGGCAGGCAGAGAAGGGCAGAGAGTCTTCCAGTAGATTTACTGTGTCAGTAAGCAGCTGTTTGTCAGTTTTGGCCCAAGGCTTTTCAATGTTATCCAGTCTGTGTGATTATATGCCATACGCTCCCCTCCTCCCATTTTCTGCTCTCTTCCTCAAAAGCTCACAGAAACTCAGTCATACTTGAGACACAGTATCCTTTACACAAAAAAGCAATTATGCACAACACATGCAGTATGTGCCCAGTCACACACCAAAATCTACACATAACTCCATGAGCAGCCGTTTTTTATGCTCCAACACATTTTCTTGCCAGAACTGATGCTGAGAGTAGTAACCTGAAAAGAGATTGTGACCTGACCTGAGAAAACACATAAGCAGTACTCTATTAGGAGTGTCTGTGACGTACGAACCACGTTGGATGGATTTGCAGCCAGAGCACTTGTCATAGTTCTCTCTCTGCAGGTGTTCAGGCTTGGTTTGGTTGGAAAGGATTACAGGGTGGAGGAGCTCCGTTAAGTACAGTTTTCTCTTTATGTCTGGCTCTCTATTTCTGTGTGTGTGTGTGTGTGTGTGTGTGTGTGTGTGTGTGTGTGTGTGTGTGTGTGTGTGCATGCGTACGTGTTGGGATCAAATGATAGAATAAAATGGCATTCCCGTCCTATCAGTCAATCCTCACCTCATACTATCTTAAAGTGAAAACCCATATCTCTCTCTCTCTCTCTCTCTCTCTCTCTCTCTCTCTCTCTCTCTCTCTCTCTCTCTCACTCTCTCTCTCTGACCTGAATCACATTGTAGCTCCCTCTTGTCTTCTAAGTCTGTCCCTACCATAACGTCTCTCTTACCTCTTATTTATTTGCAAGCACCAAAAACACTACAGAGTCCCTCTACAGCATTTATTGCAATGTTTGGTATGTCAGCTGGGGGAGTGATGTTGTCATGACTGTTGAAATGTATTCTAATCAATCTGAATCAATGCTTCATCGCAAACACACACCTTCGTAGGGCAGCTCTGGTGTTGGTAAGTCTGATAGTGTAAAACTTTACTCTATTGCATCAGCTAATGTAAATGCCTAGTATGGAATTCAGGGTGTGCAATTCAGTATTTAAATCTCAATCATTCAATCCCTTACTGAGTACATTATCAAAGCAGCTATACTCAATATTCTTTTAGTTAAAAAAAATTATAAAACGACAACGTGAAAGAATTTGTTGTGATGAATTTACAGAGAACTCTGCAGCTTCCCTCGACTTTACGGAGCTTTATAGTGAGTTTCAGCTCTTTTTTTTTAGCCGTTAGACTTTACTGTTTTGGTTTACGCTGACCACTCTCATAGCGTCGTTTTGGCCGCAGAAAACAGTCAGTCAAAAATCCGTTATTGCAGTGTCTACTCTAAATAAATAAAACATAATGACATTTAATAATTTCAACTTGTAGTATTTTTCTCATATCATTGTCATTTGTATCATGTTCTCATTCCTAGTGCAGTAATCATAACTTATTGTTATTGTATGAAATGTGTGAGAAGCAAAACTATACAGGAAATTAGTGGCATTAGCTCACCCTATCGGCTGATGTTTTTCTTCTTTCATAAAAAACCGGTTGGATATGAAACTTTTTAAGGTTAACATTTGTGTGTTTAAGTGTATTTGTGTGTACAGTGGAGTCTTACTAAAAACCATGCCCCCCCCCCCCCCCCTCTGCTCACCCAGCTTGGCCTCCCCTCCCCCAGGCTAATGGTTAAATAAACAGCCTGGTGTCAGCCCTGCTGTGGGATAAGTCAGAAGGATCTGGGAGTGTGTGTGTGTGTGTGTGTGTGTGTGTGTGTGTGTGTGTGTGTGTGTGTGTTGCTCTGCACACCTCTGCACTAATGCTGGTCAGAGTGTCACGGCCTGCAAGCTGCATGACTCCTTAGTGGGCTGACAGACACAGACAGACAGGGAGAGACAGACAGTAAGGTAGAGGAGAGGGTGAGACAGATCATTTGCTGAACGTTGTAAAAGCCATTAACTGTTTCTTGCCCAGTTTTCCTTTTTTGTAGTCCTGCAGAGGACGGAGGAACGACGGTCAAAGCAATTGACAGAATTTATTTTGGTCATTTTGTCATCCCTCATTTCTAGAGTTGTTTTATTCGTCTCACCTTTCTAAAGTATGTACATTTACATACGTCTGAGACACCCGGATCGTGCTGTAGTATGAGCAACCGTTACCAGAGCCTATGATGCTGGGAATGGCACAAGATGTTTTACATGTGTCAGCATGGTAAAAGGTGTGGCCCACCTTGCTGATGTGTTAGAGATTTGAGTTTAACCAAAGAATTTCTGATAAGGGAAGAAGTTCCACTCTCTTGATACTTCCTGCTTCTGAACTGGTTGTAGTTCCACCAGAGTTCCACTTGGGGCGCTTACAGGCGAGTGCAAAAAGAATAGGACTCTATGGAGCTATACCCCTCAAAATCCACTTTTCACAGGATATAATTTTTTGCCTAGTAATTTGAACGTTGCATTCCAAAGGAAAGGCTAAGACAAAACACCCTGCTGGGTGCTGGGTGACTTTTTTCGTTCTAAAAAGCCTTTTAAAATCTTAATGATGTCATACGCATCGTACGGCCGGAGATACAATACACGTTCTAGAAAGAGGATTGCAAATGTTTAGAAGATCGCACCGAAATATTCACTCAGACATTCTGGCTCCGCTTCGGATGCCATCAAGTGGGATCTCCTTTCATAATCAGTCCAACACTGACCAATCAGCATTCATTAGCAGAATGCTAGCATGTTATGGGCCACAACGACTCAACCTGTAACAAATCGAGGACATAAGTACTTGTTCATTCAACTTATATTATAATCCATGCTGAACTTGCAAAAACTACAATCAAATCATCAGGCAAAAGAGAAAGATTTAGCCGTCTAGCTCCATAGAGTCCCATTCATTTTGCACTGCGATCACCCCCAGTGTAACTCTGGTGGAATTGCAACCAAATTTGGTACACTGGGGCTTAATGGGGAATGAAAAGGCTTTCTGTAGACGGGCTTTGGTTTAACCAAACTGCAATAAGCACCTGTTGCCCGCAGCTTTTCATCCAACCAGTTTGCTGTGGCTGCTTTTTTATTTTTTTATTTACCACTACAACATTTACAAATGATCCGGTGACAAAAACAAACGTGTGAAAATATCCATCACTTGCTGTATTGACCAATTTGAATTCAACAAGAAATCGGTCACCAACCCTGATCAAAAATCAATGACAAATAAGGCTGCACGTTCTGTAGCTCTCGACAATAAAAGTCCTTCAGTGTTTCGCCATCAGAAAAGCTTTTAACTGAAAGCAGCAAAAACAGGAGAAACAAGAACTGTTTATCAGGATGAAGCAGTAGGAGAGGAAGCAGAAACATAAGAAAGAAAGTGACAGTAGTTACGGCAGAGGGGGCAGATCATAAAACAAGTAAGAGCAAGAACTCTGAAGCTAATACCGAAAAATACTCAAAGGTGAGACTTTAAATAATGGTACTTTCACTCTAGTCTCCTGACCACATCAGTTAAGGGCAACAACTCAACCCAGTTGAAGGTGGAAACTGTCGTTGTTTGGCCTTGCTCCCAAACAGAACCATAATATTACAGGTCAGCTGGGTTATCCCCTGCTGTGGGGATTCAGTGAAAATGCATATATGATTACAGCATTGCCTGGCTAAAGTGTGCTATACTGGGCCAGTGGAAGATGACTATAATAGTCTAGAAAGCTCCCAGCATTTAAATGTGACGACAAGTGTCTGCACTAATAGCTTCGCAGGACAAACAAGTTATAACATGGTACAGCATCTAACTTAAAAATTGGAGAAAGCATTTAAACAAGGAGCACCTATGCTGAAGACAGACCTGTTCATCAGTGGAAAAAGCCAATGCTCTTTATCACAAAGTTTGCCCAGTTACTGCACATGAGTCACACAGACAATAAAGTCAGGGGAACTTTCTTTCCATCAAGGATCATTCTGTGTTAAATGTGGCGATATACATTTAAGCTGCCTTAATGTATAGTACAATGGGTTGATAGTACTGTGTTTTTTGTTTGTGAAAGAGATAGACTGAAAGAGACACGAACATACAGAGGGAAGGCAAGAGAGAGAGAGAGCTAGAGAGCAAGAGAGAGAGCGATAAGTAGGTCATGACTCTGAATGGTGGCAGTGTCACGTCTTTGATGTCCATTTGTGCCAATATCCCACACGCCTGATTGGTCAGCTCCAAACAAACCGGCAGGAGCCCAGTTCAACATTTTGAGCACGCAAAGACAGAGGCAACCTTGCTGGCACAAGTTGGTGCATTTCATAATTCATTGTAAATCAACTGAACTGATATCACTGATCCAAAGGGATTTACAGTCACTGTCCTCGCAGTCTAAGAAAATTAAAATGTCTATGTTGATCTCTACCATAACATAAAAAGAAATTGTGTTGATTCAAATTATCCGAAGTAATCCATATACCTTTTTAAGACCAATTAAGTATGTTTCACTAACTCAACATTCACATTGCAGGTCTCAGAGGAGCTTTATTCCTACCACATAAAATCCCATCTGATTTTTTTCAATATATTTGTTTACTTTCTAAACACTTAGCTTGAGGGCAGTAAAAATATACCCTATTTCTCCATAACACATTACTTGTATACTTGTAAATGTTGTTAAAGCTGTTAAAACAAGTGTGTTACAAGTGTGTGTGTGTGTGTGCATGCACACACACACGCGCACACACACACACACACACACACACACACACACACACACACACACACACACACACACACACACGATGCAGGCATGATGTTTACATATTTAGTTCCCCAGTGACTGGGCTTGCTGGGGTAATAAGACGTAAACAAAACAGTTGTCTATAGGGATATTCCACATGTAACACATGCATACACATATACACCAACAGGAATACATGTATGTAAAGCATGATATGCAGACATTTTACACAAATACATTGTGTTTCAGTTTCAGAAACACACACATACATCCACACTCCACTCCAAAGGAACATTTTGCCATTATGCATTTAAAAAAAAAAAGAACTCCAGCATGGTGCACATTTGTAATCTCTTGGGATCACACACTGAGAAATGGAGGGAGACACAAATGGAGAGATTAAAAAACAGATGGAGGAGAGGGTACAAAATGAAGATGATTAGGGAACGAGTAGATGACAGCAACCTGGACTTTAGCCTCATTTTTATTTATACCAGTATTTGCTCTTGAACAATTATACAGCAGGCGGTATGTTTCATTACATGTCATTTAGCTGACGCTTTTATTGAAAGCAACTTCCAATTAAGTGCTTTCAACCTTGAAGGTGCAAACTCCAGACGACAAGTAGTAAGTGCAAGTACATTAGCTTTAAATAATCAAAACTACAAAGAGCCATATGAAAGTGCTGCTTCAAGATATATATATATATATATATATATATATATATATATATATATATATATATATATATATATATATATATATATTAAATTATGTTTATCCAAGGTGTAGTTGGAAGAGATCTCTTTTTAGCCCTCGGCAAAGATGCGTAGGCTTTTGGCCATCTTGATGTCAATAGGTAGCTCATTCTACCATTTAGGAGCCAGGACAGTAAACAGTCAGGATTTCGTTGAGTGATTAGTTGTCCCTCGCTGTAAAGGGGAAACAAGCAGGTTGGCTGATGCAGAGCAGAGTGGGCGCGTTGGGTATAGGGTTTGACCATGTCCTGGCTGTATGTTGGGGCTGATCCGTTCATGGCCCTGCATGCAAGGACTAGGGTTGTGAAGCGGATGCAGTTGGTAACCAGTAAAGAGAGCGGAGGAGCGGTGTGGTGTGAAAGAACTTGGGGAGGTTGAAGGCAAGTCGAGCTGCTGAGTTCTGAATGAGCTTCAGTTAGAAGGGGACGTATCCTTCTGATGTAATGCAGCATGTATCTACAAGATCAGGTAGCAATGTTGGCAGTGAAGGAGAGTTGGTTGTCAAGTGTCACACCCAGGTTTCTAGCAGTCTAGGTGGGGACAACCACTAAAAAAAAACGGTATTTTGTGAGGTCTTCATGGCCGCAGCTGTTCCGCAACAAATCCGGAGCACGCAGCCGATCTGCAGCCAATCTGCAACCGGTGGAAATCAGGTGTGAGGTCCTCATGTACAGTAGATACATTTGCAAATGTAGCGTTATTAGCGCCATGGCCCACCCGCAGAAAGTGCACGCTGTGATACTTGTCGTATTTACCAAACCTGCAGTTCATCGGGTAATCAGCGCCTTTCTCCGCAAACTATACCGTAAATTGCGCTGTAGCAAAGCGTTAAGTACTTGTGCTATCATACGGCTGACTGCAGACTGCGATATTCCCACTGCTGATACAATGACTGTTTGAAATGATTCTGATGCCAATATTTGTAATGTAGCGAGCGAGGAGTTTAACAACTGCTGGAATGGAATAGGAACGCTGAGTCGGAGATTCAATGTCATCTTAGATTTTTTCCAGTAACTGTAATATTGCATGGCTGCTTAATCTGTAGCGCTTAATGATTTTGCAAATCATCCCTAAGAGACAATTATGTCAGGATAATAGAATACTAAACACATAGTTTAACACTTGGTCACATAGATTAACAACTCAGTTACTGGGAACTGGACCAAACTATAGAAAGAAAACTGCACACACAAATGTGTGAATTTCTCCATCTCTGTCATTGCATCACTTAAACACACAGGGATACACACTCTCCCCTAACCAATTCTAAATGCACTCTGCATTTTTGTGCTGAGGCCAGAGGACAGGATGTATTTAAGGCAAAGTTACCCCTGTGGTGTTAATTGAAATCACAACTCGGAGGGATGTGTGTATGTAATGTACATGTCTGTGCTTTTACATGGAGGCCCCTGTATACAGAATATGTGTATGTATGTATGTGACATAAGCACACCCACACACAGGTACACGTGGGAGCAGCGTGCCGACTACATAAATGCTATTTAGGGAGAGTGCTTAGGCAGCACAGCGCAGCACATTTTCTGTCAGTTGCCCTGGTGAAATAAGGTTTATGGAGGGGTGTGGTACAACAAGGTGAGGTCCAGAACAATGATTGTTTGTTTGTTGTTGTTTTATTGGCAGTGATAATTGCTCCCCCTCCCCTTAAGGATGTCTCTAGATACACAAGCAAGCATGCCGGCACACATGTGCACACACTTACATACCCACAGGAATGCATCCACACTCTTGCTGGCATGTGCGCATACACACATAAACACTTGCATCCCAGTTTAATGAAAATTTCCACGTGTGCATTTCTGCACCAGACATGCAAGGGGAAGACATGAAGTGTTGAAGATTTTTCAGATTATGGAAGATGCAGGACTGATGCTGCCATCTTTTTATGCACTCATATACCTACATTGTATGAACACTCCAACAGGGCCATTTAATTTTTGTGGAAACTATGACAGCATATGAAGAACTGTTTCTTTTCGTATTATGATACTGTATTCAATGACTATATCAACATATACTTTCTAAAATTTCATACAGTCCTATAGGAAAAAACATAATTAGTTTGTACTGTAACAAAACAGCAGGAGCCACTGTAATCAAGAATCATTTTTGAATTGAGATGAAGCCTTAACACACATGAATTCTCCTATCCCTAAAACCGCATTGTGATCTCTTCATTACTCACCTTCTCGGCACACATACACAGAGGCTAGGAGTGTTTTCCTATGAGGCATAGGTAAAGACAGGCAGGCTCCAGAGCATAATTGAACATGTAGCACCACAACAGGGAGTTGGCAGTGCCTGGGGAGAAGACTTGGCTCTCCCCCAGAGAGGCCTGGAGCCTAACCAGGCCAAGCTGTGCCAGGCACAGAAACAGACACACAGCGCCCCGTTCGCTGCTATCCAACTCCTTCAAACAACACCCCTCTACTGTTTTCCTCTTCTTACGCACTTAACCTTTTAGATATTGTTTCTACTACTACTTTGACCCATTTTCCTCTGAAAGTGGGGTCAACAGGTTGACACACATACACATATAAAAATATATTAAGATGCGTTTTCAAAATTCCCCAAGAAATTTCCTTTGGCCCTCTGCCAGGTCCCAGTCAGTCAGTCAGGTGTGTGTGAATAAATGTGAGAACCATGTCCTGTCTTGTCTGATCAGCATGGCTGTCAAACCTCCTCTTTTACCACCACATGACAGTTTGCTGTTATAAAATGGTTGCAAGTAAAAATTAATTAAAGACTTACAAAAACATTTATTCAGTATGCAGCAAAAAGATTACACGTGTATGGGTGTATAGAAATACACTCAAGTATGTGCACATATACGAACACCAACATACATGCAGGGGCAGATATGCACACATACATACAGTGTACACAGAAATCACTGGCAGGCTTTTCCTGTCAAGCTGTGGTCAGTAAGGAGAAAAAGGAGGGTAAGTCTAATTTGGGATACAGTACCTATCCATTACATCTATAGCAGAACGTTCTAGATTCTAGGAATTTAAGATTTAATGATGTATTGATTGAAGCAGAGGCTGAATGTGATCATGTCTTCAACCATTCAAAATGTGAAAGGTCTTTGTCTATGTTAAGATGTGTAAAATATATATGTGTATTTGGAAGATTTTTCCCAACCCATATGTAAGTGATGTATGGTGCAACCATGTGTTATACCAACATCAGGCTGGTATTTACACTTCCCTAGCCTTGCATAGTGTGCTCTTTCACTGGCTCTCTTTGAAGAGTCTTACATAAACAGGCTACTCTGGCATGGACCCAACCTTATCCAACCCTGACCGCACTAGAGGCCATGGGTCGAAAGGGAAACTGTATGTTAGTGAAAGTGATGTTTTTGGGAAAATGCATGGAGCTACGGATTTATATGTTTGATGATATGAGCATCAGCCAATGGTGTTTGTCTTTTATACTGGGTAAAAGGCGGTAACAAAAAACAGAGAGAAGAAGAGCAAAGAAATGCCAGTTTGAACCCATAACATTGTCAGGCCAGGACAGGACATGGCATGTACGCTGCTCCACTGTGCCACCTGGACACTCCCCTCAGACAAGTTAAATCAACACCTGCCGTCTAAAGTTTGTCCTTCCTTGCATCTCCGCTTTCCCTCTTTGTTTTGATTGGTCTAGTATTTCTCCCTGTGTTCTGCGAGGCTGTGTAATGAGGCCCAGACTATAATTGGGCCAGTCATGTTTTTTTAGGGTTGAAGCGGAAAGTAATTACCCACCCTCTACTGTACTCTCAGAAAGACAGAGAGAGAAAGTGAGACAAGAAGACAGATTTTTAGAAACAAAGAGGAGGGTACTAAACAGATCTTAATTTAATGTTGTAAAATAAAGATGGGTTTTTTAAGATGATAGTTGAGTTAAACACTTTCCTCTCCAGCTGTCTTGGATGGGAAGTTGCTCAGCAGCTACAACAATCTTAAGGGTTGTGAAACACATCTCCTTCTTTACTTCTGCATCGGCTGCATCCTGTTGATGAACTTTCTTTAAAACAACGTGACTGTGACTTGGGCTCAGTTAAGCTCTAAATAACATAAAAAAGGGGAAAGCTGGAAACGCAACTCTTGACTTTGGATTGATTCAGCACATCGAAAGCATTACACAGACGAAAAGCTACTGTACATGTGCCACTTACTCGGATCATGACTAAGCTAAAGTCTGAAATGCTATAGTGCTGAAGCTCATCATGACCGAAGGGCAAAAGGTTGTATGCTGACCTCCACATATGAGACAGAAAATTTTATTTCGAGAAAGCTTTCCAGCAATCTTCTATTTTTGTCTGATCTATGTGTATAATGCTGCACACGGTGTGAATAGTTTTCACCACTACAGCCAGACACCGGAGTTGTGACTGCTGCTATTCATCTAAACATCTCACTGCAGCTGCTCGATCTTGAACTGCTTCCCAATAGAAACTACTCCACGTTTTGCCAGAAAAAGCTCTTAATGCAAACTAGCAGTATTTATTTGGTTTACATTAGCAGTAACTTAAAAGAGTACTTCACCAATTTAGCATATATAACAGATATTTATGCTAGATTACATACACAATTTTTTTCCTGTAAATCCACTGTGGGTGTAAAGGCAATTTGAAATCTATGTGGGAATGGCGGACTCAGCCACTAACATTGAAAACTATAAAACTATATAAAAACCTATATAAATAGGTAATTACGCTGTATTCACATTAACTGAGTAATGCTATCTGTTTTTAAACGCCCATTCTCACACAAGTCCCACACTCACAAAAATAATAAGAAAGATGCAGACCCTGCCCCACACTTCAGGTGTGTCATAAGTAATGATTGAGAAGAAAAAAAAATATTATTACTTAATGTAAGGATTCTGCAGTTAATGACATTAAGGGCCCTATTTTAACTAATCTAAGCGCACTGCGTGAAATGGCTGGCGCAGGTGCGTTTAGGAACTGTCCAAATCCACTTTTGCTTGTTTGACGCAAGAAAAAGGGTCCGTGCGTTGTGCACATGGTTCAAAAGGGTTGTACTTAGTGTCTTCATTAAGGTGTGTTTTGGGCGTAATATGCAATAAACCAATCAGAGTGTCATCTCCCATTCCCTTTAAGAGCAAGGCGCATTTGTACCACAGCGGATTTGCACCGTAATATTTTTAATTGTAATCTTTTGCATCTGTGTGTGCTGCTGCGCTTCCCCGAGTGTGTGTGTGTGTGTGTGTGTGTGTGTGTGTGTGTGTGTGTGTGTGTGTGTGTGTGTGTGTGTGTGTGTAACAAGCATAGTATGCACTGTTGCAACAACTAGTAATGTTAGAAAAACTACAACACCACACCGGCTCTAGCTAGACCGGAAACAAAACAACAGGCACGCCCACACACTTGTTTAGGCTTGCAAACCGGCCAAAGAGTAGTAACGTTACGTTGTGAGTGGATGGCGAGTGCCAGATGCCGAAATGGACGCCAATAAGATTCTGAAAGGAAAGTTTACTTTTTAAAAGTTGCCAAATGGTTCCCTTGACAAGACCAAATTGATCTGTGTGTTTTGTTGTTATGAACTGAGCTATCATCGCAGCACGTTCAGTCTGAAATACCACTTGATGGCCAAAGCCCCCCCCCACTCCCCCCCATCAAAGTATTTTTTTTCACCCTTTTAATGATGGACAGTGTTACATTGCGTGAGAGATTATTTGCTCCTAGTGTGAATGACTGCTCCAAGTGAGAATGTGTCCAATGTTGTTTTCAATAAAAAAAATATTTGCACACAGCAAGCTGATCAACTTTTACATGTTGATAAGAGCATTAAAATGAGAAAAAATAATGGGACAAAAAGTTAATGTGATTAATCGGGATTAAATATTTTAATGGTTTGACAGCACTAAAAAGAACACAAAAAATAATGAGTCTGAGATATGGGCACCCAGCCCGAGTGTGCTGTGCGTAATCTTGGCAGTAGTAACTATGATAAGAGAGCCAGTGAGGTAATGATTTACCACACCAAGATGACCTGTCCCTCAAGTGTTGAGAGATGATGTCATCACAGATCTTAGTGCAGTATGCACACTAACACATTTACAAGTCTTTTACAAGTACTTCTGTACTGTGTGAGTGTCGAGGAGAATAAACCTCCATCCGATAAGATTAAACAGTGCAAAACATGTGGTCACTCAGCCGGGCACACGGGACTGCACACACACTTAAACACTAGATTTAACTGTAAACACACACCTAAAAAGAATTACCCATTTAGGATTTGAAATGAATTCTTGCAGTCAGATCTGAACCATTTAGGCTGTGATTCTAAATAGTTTGTCTTTCCACCAACTAGTTTGTATAACAAATGTGATATTTCAAGTTTATTTTTCATTTCCTTATCATCTTCTTGAGTAGAGATTTCTTTTACTCAGTCCATTATAAATCAAATGAACGGTTAACCTGCAACCCAAAACGTGACACACTAAGTTGCCATTTATCGGAACTGAAAGGAGGGAGGACCGTATCTGCTGCCTCCATTTGTCTTCCTTTTCATCTCTCTTGCTAACCTCTTCCTCTTTCTGACCCTGACTCACTTTGAGACTGAGGGACGGTTAACGAATGTTACAACATCGAAACTTGATGGCCCTCACATCATGGTTTCAGTGGAAAAAATTAGAGAAATTCACTCAGCACTTTTGTTTCAGCCGGCTCTCACAGGCCAGGACATAGCGAGCAGTCACATTGTCAGAAGGAAAGAAGCGTGTGAACTAATGGAAAGAATGACCAAGCATTAATACTATAATGGTTAAAGCAGAGAAGAGGAAAAGAGAGCTGGACGAGAGGTCATTAGAGTGACCAGCTTATAAATAAATAGCAGGAAGAAGGTGACTTGGTGCAATCTGGCCCCAACCAGTTCTAAAGGACCTTAAATAACATCATTGAACATGTTGCAATGTTTTTTTTGCATTAATAAACCCACAGTATCTGTTTGTCCACATATGCAGTGTATAGCCTAGATCATTACAAGGAACTTTGCTGATGCAAACTTAGCAGTGTTAAAAGATAAAACAAACGGTGACACATTTTTAGAAAATCCAAAATAGCACCAACAAATGAGCAGAAATTTTACGTGCTGTTACAATTACAGGGTTATCCCTTACAGATTTATGTTTTCTTTGCTGTGTTCCACCTATATCACAGCTATATAACCTCTCATTGTGGAGGATGTGAAGAATTAGACCTGTGTGTGTGTGTGTGTGTGTGTGTGTGTGTGTGTGAGAGAGAGAGTAGACACTTGTGTTGTGTTCCCCAGAGTTGCCAAATGGGGAAATCTGAAAAAAACTTTCATACCAAAGGCTTATAAATTAAGAAGAGATGCGTAAACACAGGAATTGGATCCCTATTTTGCTATTCTGATCATGTTGGGAAATGAATTCAAATTAATCGAAATGTGGGTAAGGCCAGACTAAAACCAACTACTAATTCTAAGCATCACAAAAGGTCAAATTATAGTGCAATATGGGACTTTTGCCATTATTGATTGTACATCATACAGGGGACAACATTATTGTAAATGATACAATAATTGGTGTACATCTGGCACGCTGGTGTGCACCAATGTATTTGTTCATGTGTACAGTTATGCATTTGTGTGAGTGTATGTACAAATTAAAATTATATTCACATAATTCTTATGGCAAAGATAACTTTGTAACATTTACATTTAATTTATTTATCCTTAATAAAAGCAAGAAAGCCCAGTTGTGATTAAAAGAATATTTTTCAATGGTGTCCTGGCCAAGCTTCAACATACTAACAGCTAAGAAACACTACGTCGCACAACCATACTTAAACAAACTGCATTTGTAAAATTCGAAATAAATCTGATATATTCCTCAAACTGCAAGGTGATCTGCTCAGATGGATTAATATTAAAGGAGACCATTGATTTTAAGTGATTGTGTACTAAAAAGTTTCATGATAATTCTTCTTCACACATGAGAGGATTTACCCCAAAAACCTACACATGCAAACACTTTCACATGCATTCAAGGTTCCCTCCTTTGAAAAAAGAACAGGAGGGTAGATGAGGAAGGTCTACTTTCAGTTCCTTCAAATAAACAGGGTCTATAGAATGTGTGCGTGCGCATGTGGGTGCATGCATGTATGTCTGCATGCACAAGTCAGTCTGTGAGGAGCTATTAGGGTGGGGTGGGTGATGACTGTGGTTTTAAAGGAATTTTAGACCGTGCCTGGCTACAAGTTAATGTGAATGTGCGCATGTGGATGTTCTCTGTGAGGGAGAGACACAGATAAAAGCAGGGAGACAGAGAGAGAGAGACAGACAGACAGAGAGACAGACAGACAGAGAAGAGATGTGCTGTGATTCACGGTTCCTCCTCCCAAACCATAGCCGCAGATGATGTTGCAAGCCTTCGTCACAGCCGTATGAGGATGACAGAGGATGGAAGTGGCAACAGGCTCCAGATTCAACCAGACAGACCTGGTTCCAGGCTGCAACCTCATGACTGCATGCCAACGTCATGTAAAGAAATGTAAACAAGTTGTTTTAGGGACTCCTGATCCTTTAAATGGGCCATAATGAGGGGGTCAAAATGTTTTACTAGCAGGCTCCAGGCACGGACGCCTCAGCGGCTCCACAACCTCGAGGGTCTCAGTTTACTCTGCTCCTTAATTGTCACTCACTCAACTCCTCCCCTGCTGGCTTATAAATACATTAATTACTTTGGTACATAGAGATCTGGCCTGCATGACCTCATAGCTGGTAAACATACAAACAGAGATTAAGTGCTTCTGAAAAAGCACTTCTTACTAGTTTGACAAATCCATTTTAAAACTTAAATTCATTTAATCTGTTCTATGTCAGCATGGATTATAATATAACCAGTTAAACTAAACTATGAGATTGAAGAGAGCAGACAGAGATATGGGAGACGTGAGAAGGAGGTTAGGAGTCTTGAGAAAAAGAGAGAGAAAAGATGGCCGACGAACAGTAAAGATATTATTAGAAAAAGAAAAGAATACAACTAAGATATAACTTCTTCCCTCTCATTTCAACCAGAACCTGGCTTTACTGTAAATCAAACAGTGCTGCCTTTCCCGAGAGCAAATAAAAAGCACATACAAATGAAGGGAAAGTGACACTGGAGAGCAGAGAAATAGAATGGTAGAATGTGATGGAGTGGGGTAGAGTGGGAACTTTTATGAAGGTACTTTAGAGCCCTGCAGCTTTGTCTGTGTTTGTATGAGCATGTAAAAAGAGAGAAAAGCTATGTTGAGTCAAGCTGTCTCCGCTTTAATCCGTGAGAGAGTGAAGTGGACGTGGAGTGGAGAGGTTCTTGTGCCCAGTTCCCAAATGGAGGACAGGCGAGTTTAAGAGCACAGGAAGCAGAGATGATGCAGACAGGAAATACACAGAGACAGTGGGTATGCAAAGTGTGTTTAGAGGAGACAGATCCCTGTGTGGCAATAACAAAGTCATGGGTCAGTGCCACTAATAATCACAGGTCACACAGGATGTCTGCGATCAAAAGAAAAAGCTCCTGAAAGGCTGGTGATGCACATTGACACGTATCTGATCAGCAACTAAATTAAGATTAAGACTGCAATTTTGAAAACAAAGTGGATCCCCCAACTCTGGGGCAGTGGCTGGGCAGGGTTTAAGAAAATAAAACAAATAAAGTTGAAGTAAAATTGAATTACTGCAAGAGTTAGTCAACTGTTCAATATGTTGGTTGACAAACTGATCTATTTTAATGATCTACTGATGGGGCCCCCGCGGCTACCATGAACGCTGACCATGAACCACGCGTCCCCAGCTTGAATCCAAATGGGGACCTTTGTTGCATCTTTCTCTCCCTAATTTCCTGTCATCTCTCCTCTGTTGCAACATTTAATTGGATCAGGTTCTGAGATTGACTATTTTGGGGTTTTGGCATTTAATAGACTAAACAATTAATGGATTAAATATTTAAAAAAATAACTGACAGATCAAATCATGGTGAAACTAATCGCTGAAGCCCTTGTGGCAATCCCAGGTGGTTTTAATTTTTGAATGTGATCCTAAACACCCCGGGACATTTCTTAAACATTCCGACTGAAGTTGAACAATCACGCCAGGCCAGTGTGTCGTGAGATTAGCACATGCCGGGGGAGGCAGCGCAGGGTGTATGGGTAAGCCTGGTCATCTCTGCACTGGCTGCCATTTAGCAGGACAGAATTAAGCGTGAGGACGTCTGTCCGGTACCAAAGCATGACATCAGCCAGTTGGCAGAGGAGGTGTCGGAGCAGGTGCTATATGGGAACGAGGGAGGGATGGAGACATGCAGGGACGAGGTGGAATTGGGGAAGGACAGGGAGAGGATGGAGGTGTGGGACAGCAGAGCAGAGGGTGGTGCAGGAGGATGGGGCAGGAGCCAAGATGAGTGTCCAAGTGAAGCTATTTATAGCTCTCTATCATGGGCCATTCTACCAGGCCCTGATCACCACCAGTATTATACCTCTATTTCCCCTCTGCTTATATTCAGCTCATATCCAGAAACACATTTACCTCTAAATCATGTCATATCAGTCTATTCTTGGGCAGTGACATTAGACATTTTCCACCCTTAATGTCAAAAATATGACAGATAACCCTTTTGCTTTGTTGCTTTTCTTTCTTAAAGACGTCACACTTTCAGTGCAACTGATTTTTCACTATCTTCTGATCCATTCAGGCAAGTACAGCTAACTAGACTCTTTAGTCAACGGAAGTATTTTTAAAAAAATGGTTGCAAATCAATCAGAGAACGAAACAGTCAAATAAACCTGCAGTAGCATTTATACTGTAGATAGTCTTTTGACCTGTGCCTGACCTAAGACGACCCAGCTAAAAGAGGTCCGTTACTGTCCAATGGTCCAAAAAGGTTACCATGGGAACAGCACAAGTACCAGATCCAGTGAGTACAGCCATCTGGTGGACATCAGCTCTATACAAATAAACTCTAGCTACTGTTTTGCAAAGGTTTCAGAGTGACTGGCCTATAGCAGACATGAGGAGCAAACTACAGAGGTCTGGTAAGCTATTTCTTTTTAAAACCAACAGATTTTTTTTTTTCATTTTCAAGGTTCTAGTCTTTAACCACATCTACTTGAGGCAATTTATCAAATTTCATGCTGCTCCCTCTGGAGCCACAAAAGGCATACGTACAACTTTTTTCAACATATACTGTTATACTCCCCAAGATCTGTAAACAGACTTTCGATGTATAAAATAGGTGAAGTTCCCCTTTACGCCTGCTAGAGGGACCAAGGACAATATTATTCATGGCCAGAATATCACATTGTCTATATTGAGTGCAATGACAACAGCACCTGAAATTTGGACTCGCAACCAGAGAAATACATCCACAACTCTAAAAACATCCCTATAAATCGCAGGATGTCAGTGACAGATAATGTAGAGTTAAACAGAGTCACTGTACATGCATGGTTCTGCAACTAGATCTTATCCGGGCCAAAGCCACAGCAGCCTGCAGCAGAATGGCACTGTGTAGAGTTGTAATGTCTCTGGGCCATGTGTTACAATATAATAGTGTCTTTGTCTTTCATTTATCTGGCTACAGCTCAGGCTGCAGAGCAGAGTGTTTCAACAGCTATTGTCTAACTATCAGACCTAAGGACACAATCTTGCTCTCTGTGTGAAGGCTCATTGTCAACCTCTCTGCACAGACAAAAAAAATCATCTGAGTCGAGACTGATAAGTTGATTTTTACGCACCCACACAGATGCCTTTAAAGGAAGCTGGAGCTGCCAGAAGTAAGCTCATTTCCTTTCTCTGTGTGCATTAAAATCACTGTGCAACTAGCAGACATGCAAACATATTTGCTACAAACAAAACACATATCAACTCCATGACCACATGCACACACACACACACACACACACACACGTGTGTGGTCATACAGCAATGTGTACAGTGATAGACGTTATACTGTATGTTCACGTGCAAAACTTCTTACACCGCTTTTCCCTTAAATTAAAAAACAGACAAATACAAATGCAGCACTGACTGTTATATGTGGTGTGAGCTCCCATTTAGGAAATGTCCTTGGCTTTTTGGTTATTTTCACGGTGAATCCCTGAGTCCACCCACACATGCAAGCCCTGCAGAGACCTTCTGTTCCTCAACCCAGGACACACACAAAGATGCACAGAAAACACACAAAGTCACAGTCACAGTCATTTTTATTTTTCATTTCATGGTTTGCTTAAAGTTTGACATTCATAATGGACTGGTTTACTAAATAGTGTGCAGATGGTGACCTCTGTAAAAGATAATGACAAATCTGATCTGAGCAATATGAAATATCAAGATTGACAGCTTGGTTAAAAAAAACAATAGAAAAATACTAATTTAATTTATCACATAGAGTAGGTGTTATCATCTGCTGATTCTGTATGCAGCTGTTTTCTAACTTTGGATGTTTGTCTCAGATTTTCACTCGATGAAATGAGGACAAAACAAGAGTTAAATTAGATTCAATTGCACATATTGACACCAGCAATAACAGTTGGGCCTGTGTGTTTTATGGAGCCAGCAGAGAGTGGAGTACATATGGATGCCTCACATTATGGCACATAGCACTATAATGTGGTGTGGTAATGGCCATGAAACCACATGTCACTGTGGATGGGAGAGAGACTCCAGAACAGAGGCAAGGCTCAGAGCCAGACCAGTGCTGCAGTTCACCTTCAACTGCTCTCAATCTCTGTTTATGTCATCTCTCTTTTTCTTCTACTTGCTTTCTTATTCCTGTGTCTCTCATCACCTTTCAAATATCTCATGTCTCTTATTCTCAGTTTCTTTCTCATTTGTCCAGACTTCTTTACTTTGACCCGATGGTTACTGCCTCTGAAAGAATGTCATGCACAGGCCAAGGCGATATTGTGGTTATTCTTTGAAAGAGTCTATTTCTACAACATTGAAGCAAGGTTAAACCAATGATAATCCCGGGAGCTAAACTTATGCATATATTTTTGATTTTATTATGCATTGAATCAGTTTTGCTTCAGTGAAAACTACTTTTAAGAGTCCTTAAAATGCTATTTAATGGCCTTCTTCATATGTTGCCCCCTTATGTAAAGCAGTCTGTGAACACACACTCCATCGACAGGGCAACTTGGCTCACGTTCAGTCAACATGCTACTTTAATGTGAATGGCTTCATTCCCCCCCCATTCCACAGCCACAATGATAGCAAGAATGCCTCACCCTTGCCATTGTTCAGTATGATACAGTGTGCTTGTTACACAAGGTGAGTGTGTTTTGCCTGATGGCTTCAGAGTGTGCATGCATTCATGTTTGACTCCCAGTGCAAGCAGCCTGGCAAAGTCCAAGGGGGCTATTGACAGTGGACTTTGGAGGGTGGAGAGAGTGCCTACACACAGACAAACTCACACTTGGATCACAGGCTGGTGCTGCCTCTGGCTATTGCAGGGTAATAAAATGATCCAGAGAAAATGACAGGCAACAGCCACGTGTGTCTTACAGCTGCTATACTCTAATCAGATGTATGTTCTCTTTACATTTAACATGGGTCTTGTTTGACTGAAATTCCTTTTGTACAGCCATTGGAGAGGGTTTTAATCAGTAAATAGAACTGCAGTGATTAAATATATTTATAAGAAGATTGTGACAAACAGGGCTGTTGTGAATTATCCACCCCTGGGTGGGCTATTGCTGTTTCTCCACCTTCTGCCACTGTGGTTTACCTCTCTGGAAACTGCTGTTGGCACAAAATGGCTACCAGATGAAAGACGCTGGCATAGGTGAAAGTTGGCCACAGAAAAACCTTTTATGAGCTCCTCTTTCCTCTCTCTTTTCATCTGTGGGCAAATGCTGGCTACTAACCTAGCTCTGGGGTGCTTGTTTCCCGGAGTCCTTATGTTTTCTCGCCCGCAGTTTTCCCTGGAATAGGGTGGCACCTAAATCATGGTTGCAGCTGTTGCCATGGTACTGCTAGGCACCCTGCTACACCCTGCTATGCCCTGCAGTGCCCTGCTACGTAATGCTATGCCCTGCTACGTTCTGCAGTGTCCTGCTACGCCATGAACTACTACAACTACTATTTCTAGTCATAGTTCCATTATCTTTATTGTGATATATTATATCATATATATATATATATATATATATATATATATATATATATATATATATATATATATATATATATATATATAATTGCCACTGTTCATCACAAACCCCAACCGATACCGGTAGACACCGCCCACCAAGAGCCTGGGTCTGTCTGAGGTTTCTTCCTTAAAGGAAGTTTTACTCACCATTCAAGGCTTCTGCCTAAAAGGCAGTTCTTCCTCGCCACTGTTGCATTAAATCCTTGCTCTTATGGGAATTATTGGAATTGTTGGATCTTTGTAAATTATGGAGTGTGGTCTAGACCTATCTGTAAAGTGTCTCAAGATAACTATTGTTATGATTTGATACTATAGATACAATTGAATTGAAAGGTTTCTTGAAAGCTCTTAAGAATTCAGTGATGTATTGCTACTTATGATCAACCTCAATATACAGTACACTCTGCAGATAATCCTTTATGTATGGGTACAGATATAAACAGAACTGATTAGATTGTAATGAGATTAAGAAGCAAAACCTTTTAAGGACACACACTCACTGCATTCATTTATGCAGCCGAAACAACTGTTTCATTAGGAAGTCTAGACGAGACCTCTAGTACTTCTACTACTGACTCCTTCTCTTATCTGTGCTCACCTCATGGAACACCATCACCGTATTAATGACACCTCAGTTATCATTGAACATAAACAGACATACAGTACGGTAAATATCACCAAGATAAACAGAAGCATGCACGCAGGCACATTTTCATAGAATATCGTACACACACACACACACACACACACACACACACACAACTTATCTAGAGATAATCTGCAGAGAGAGATATGTTATTATAGGTCCCTCCCAGACATGATGTCACTCAGCTCATAAGAGGTGTCTTTAAACTTGACACATGCTGAGGCTCCTGACGTACAATTTTCATTATCTAGATAGAGCTGTCTATAAATTCATAGACTTTGTTTTGAATTAGGTTCAACGTCCATTGATGTTAGACATCAGGGTGAGTGTCAGCCTATTTGTTTTTGTGTCTAGGAGTAAAATACATATTCTCCAGAAGTAGCTACAGCAAGGGACTCCTCATGGCGAGGCAATGGAGCTGGATAATTATGGGGTGTGTGTGTGTGTGTGTGTGTGTGTGTGTGTGTGTGTGTGTGTGTGTGTGTGTGTGTGTGTGTGTGTGTGTGTGTGTGTGTGTGTGTGTGTGTGCGTGCGTGCGTGTCTGTGTGGTTTGGGGTAAAGGACTGGGGGGAAGAAGAAAAAAAAATGTTGTAATTTTTACAGTGAATTCCAGCTTGATAACCAGAACCAGCTGGCTTTTGTCTCACATACACACACATTCACAGACACACAACCAGACAAACACACAGACAGACAGACACACAGACAGAGACACCCACACCGACACACACACACCCACACCCACACGGATGCACACACACACACACACACACAGACACACACACACACACACACACACACACACACACACACACACACACAGAACTACCAATCCCTAGCATAAACACTTGTTTGTGAGAATATAATATTGAAACGTGAATAGAAAGCCTATGTGGGTCACATAATGACTAATAGGTGCATGATATCAGTGTTGTATCCTTCAGCTCATGTACACGGTATACAGCCACAAAAATAATTTGAAATACAGACACACAACTAATAACATTTATTGTTGCACAACCATTTGCAAAAACGGTGATTGCATAATAATATATATTGTTGTTGCTTATTTGCAGCTCAAACAAGTCTATTTTATATTACTTATTGGGAAAGCACAAATTAATTTCCTACTCACATACACTATTCAGTTTACTTTGTTATTTGATGTTGACAGTGCTAAAGATGACTAATCACCAGTCACATTTTTTGGTTATTATTGGCCATTTCTGAAATTGTTCCACTCCCTTTTGTGTTCATCTGAATCATTGTGGTCATCTCATCTCATTTTGGGGAAAGCTACCAGACAACACACACGCATGCACGCACACATGCACGCACACACACACACACACACACACACACACACACACACACACACACACACACACACACACACAAACAAGCAGTTATCAGTAACATTAGATAAAAGACACATGAGTGTGACTCAAGTGTCTCAATGTAAATGGAGGATAAACTACTTGAGTATCTCCCACATTGCTCTATCAATACTACAATAGTTTGCAGGCCTATGCACCTCAACCTCCAACATGTACACAGACTGCTCGGCAGTTGACATCTCTACTAAGCTGCCTTCATGACCCCAGTTGCCCCAGGCAACCCCTTGTTGTTGCAGTGTTTGAAAAGATGTGAGGAGCACAGTCTCCCACCAGGATAACTCTAGTAGCGAACACAGATTAAAAGTCTGCTAGTCTCACAATGGGAGCCCTTAAGGCTACACAGGGGAGAGCAGTTCTACATTTGTGTGTGTGTGTGTGTGTGTGTGTGTGTGTGTGTGTGTGTTGACGTACAGGCTCTAACTTTCTGTGATTTTTATTTTCTGTATATGTGTGTGTATATGTGTGCACCTCCATGTGTGTGCTGTGCATGCCTACTTCTACCTTACATCTCCAACGTGTATGCCCTTTAATTTTGAATGGAGACAAATGCTGTTCAGGCCCATATTGAGACAATGAAAAGAACCATTTCTCTCTACCTACAGATCAATGGGTTCCCATTCAATTAGAAAGTCTGAAGCCATTAGCACCCGGCTAATGACTCCATTCTGGGGAGCTAGGGAGCTTTGGCCTCGGGGTAGGAGGGTGGTGAGTGGGGGAGCCTAGAAAAAGCATCCAGGCTGGGTGGGGGATTTCTTTAACTGCATTCATTATGAGAGCATTACACTTCTTTAGTGTCTTATCGGGCAACACTTTCCAGATAGCATATTGCAGCAGGGTGTTGAATGCTTTCTCCCTCTGGTGTTGTTTCAGCAAATGCTAAAGCTGTGCAACATTGTAATAGTTTCCTTTTTGCAGTATTTATTTCAGGTTGTTTTTTGTTAGAGTTAATTGTTTTTTATAATCCTTTTATAGTTCAGTTTGCCCAGCCCACTTTATTGCAACTGAACTTTGTGTGGTTCTGAGATGAGTGAGTGGTTAACTTGCAGGTCCTCCAACTGTTCCTGTAATCATGGCAGCTATTCATTAGTGTATGATGGAGGCGGGACTTTTAGGTGAATTCAGACATCCGTCTACCTTAAGTTTTGCTCTACCCTTTTTCTATGCAGTCCAGCGGCAATCATTCATTTGCCTCAAATTATCAAATATGCATTTAGAAAAACTGATCAACAGTTCTAGTAATGAAAATAGCAGCTGGTCTAAACACAGATGCACTAAGAAAGAAAAGAACAGAAGAAATGAAGAAAGCAGACAGTAGAATGCAGAAAGAAGGCAAGCAGCCAGGAAGACAGACAAATGGGTGTATATAAGAGGGTTTACAGGTAGGAACCATGTGGCTACAGGCAGAGGTAGGACGCCATGGTCAGAGTCCATATCCTGTGTCTTAATAATGCGTGCTGCGGCCTCAGGGGAATGGCAGCTTTAATGGGGAGGCAGTCTGCCACTGGTAAACACATGCTGGAGCTCAATGAAAACACTGCTGGCAAGGCATTTGGTAATTTGTGATAAGCATGAGAGCAGTGTTTCCTTGAAATGATTTTTGGTTTTGTGTGTGTGTGTGTGTTATGTGAAAACAAATTCTCCCCTATTAAACATTTGTTTACCTTGACATTAGTTTACCTCAACAGTCTGTTAGCTTAGACAAGTCTTAATCAAATTCCTTTTCTGTCTATAACAGGGAAACTAAAATCACTTTAGTTTTGGGACTAATTCATTGTACGTAGTCTGTTACATTCAATAGAAGGGTAAAAAAAAGTTTCTTACTAACAGTACTGCCCCCAGCTACTCATGCTGCAGATTTGGACCCCGCATCCAGCGTAAAGCTATCAGGGATATAATGATATTACATTTCACAGCGGCATATGTACGCAGTGAATGAGCCATGACACCAGCCACATGAGGTAAGAAGTTGGCCTGGTACAGAGGTAGCTGAGGTTAAACGGAAAAGCAGGGGATGTGTCATTATGCCAAAAAAACATTTGTCATGATTCTGGTCACTATGTAGTGAAGATCAAGTGTTAACATAATCACTTCTCCAGATTTCAGAGAGATTTGTCATTATTAGAAGTAGAGTGTTTGATAGATGGAACATAAGTCAAAGTTTAGAAGAGAGGAGAAGAGAGGAGAGGAGAGTGCCAACCAGTCCACCGATTGGTTCCCAGTTTGATTGCTCTGGTCTGGCTCATCTGGTACAGGAAAAGCTGGGGAAAGTGATCGGGCCTATCCAGACTCGACTAGCTGAGCCTGCTCTACTTTCCTCCTGGGACTTCCAATTTGGTAGTGTGGTATAGGGAGATGGGGGAGAGGAGTTAAAGGGGTTCACAAGGGGCAGTGGGAGGGAGGAGAGACTAGGTGTAGAAGGTTGCAACGGGGGACGGAGGAGAGGGTGCACGGTTCTCTCCCTAAGAAGTGCTAACTTGGACAGTGGGAGGAATTTTCTGTGGTTTATCCAACGAGAGCTGCTCCATCTGTATAAACTGGAGCCTGCCAAAATGTAGGCTCGCTCTCCATACACACACACACACACACACACACACACACACACACACGCACACACACCACGCTGCCAGAATGTCGACTCCCTCTGTCCAAAGAGGAGCAGTGGAACTTAACTCCCTCATTACTCGCTCAGATAACTAGTGCTCAGATACTTAGATAAGAAACACACAAGCACACACAGAGCAGAACTCACACAAGTACACACACACATGCACACAAACCAATAAACTCAGTCCATTGAAAAGGTGAGTTCTGAGACTCTCCGGTCTGCAGAGTTCTAAAAAGAATTGTTTTTTTACCGGTTTTGATGAGCTGCTTTAATGACAGTGGCGTGGAGACAGAGGTTATGTAAGTGTGAGCTGCAATCACACTCCACGCCATTTAGACGTGACTCAGCTGGCTCATCGCCTGTTTGCGTGAGTGTGTGTGGAGAGAGAGAGAGAGAGAGAGAGAGAGAGAGAGAAAGAGAAAACGGCAGAGTGAGTGTATGTAAAAGAGAAAGACACTGCACAAGAGAGTCTGTAAGATAGAGACAGAAAAGAAAAGAGTTTGAAGAGAGGTTAAGAGTGTGCATATGTTTTTGAATTTGTGCATGTAGGGGGTCTGGATTATAACACATCTGTTGGATGTGTTGGATTGGACGTTTTATTTTGTTTGCTACTAATACAGTAAAAGGAAAAATTATCATAACACACATATGTCCCTTCTTGCATTTTAAAACACATTTACGCATGGCTGCTCAGTGAGGGAATATTCAAGTGTGTGTGTGTGTGTGTGTGTGTGTGTGTGTGTGTGTGTGTGTGTGTGTGTGTGTGTGTGTAACTGTGACATACAGCGGCCCCTTAGTTTCCCAGCAGGGCTTGTGGCAGAGGACTGACATCTTTCCACAGGATATGAGAACTCTGTGATCATCCCTGTGAACTTTGAGCTGAGAGGAAAAACACACTCTACAGCGCCTCCTTTCGTGCTTCAATTTTTATTACTCTCTCTCTCATTTTCTCTCTCTCTCTTCTGAGATTGCTTGTGTCTCTTTAAAACGTTGCTCTTCTTTTGCCAAGGGGGCAGGGTTGTACTCTGTGAGTCACTGGGCTGTCCCTGGCACAGACAGACACACGCAGATCAACGTGCGCGCACACACACACACACACACACACACACACACAAACACACACACACACACACTTAAAGCTCTCCATGTCTATGAGTGGAGCTGGCCTTATGCCCAGCCTTAGGTCTGCACGGCCCCAGCACGGTATCACTTAACCCTTCAGGAGCACGTATTGCTCCAATTTAATCCCAAAAGAAGCATTGGCTCAAAATCTCAAAGCTTGACTCTTCAGGTCAAGCTTCTTACGGTTTTTTATCAAAATGTCTACAAGTAAATGCCACAAACAATCATTCCCATTAAAGCCAAAACTACTTTTCAAGCGAGCTGTTCCTTTAAAGTTCAGTACAGTTGGCTGTTTAACTCTTTAGGAGGTCTTCCCAAGCAGCTACAGTGCTACTGCTGAACTCAACAATAAAGAAATAGGTTTTTATGACAAGATTTATGTAACCACAATCACAATTCGCTCATTAACCTGTTATTCTTGTATTAACCTGTCATTCTTGATGCCCACTGACACCAGCAACCTTTGAACCTTGAACTTTGCCAACTGTAATCAAGTGTACTGTAATCTTCTGCATTGTACTGATGTATTAATAGTTCTTTATCTTTACTGCCTCCTCACCTCCAATCTTTTTGTCTCTTACACACATGCATGTCTCCGCACAAATCTCCTCTTTGTGAACATGCAGGACAAGAGACAATATTCGCTATATGTCAGTGTGTGCCCCTGTAGCTCACTAGCTGGTGAACAAATAGAAGAAGACAGAGTATGGCTACACACAAAGAACATGGGCCATCAGCACGTAATGACCATACAGTAACTTGGAACATGACACAGACAGCATAGACGGAGATGGGATGTAAGGCCATTGAGAGCTGGTGTAAAGTGTGTTAAGTATGATGGGTGCGGTGACAGATAGCTTGACCTTATCTGCAGCAGTTGTTGGATCTGACTGTGAAAGACGTTGGACCTCCTCTCCTCTCTGTTGCCTGTAGATAGATCCCCAAGGTGCAATAGCTGATCCAATAACCATGTCAGCTTGAAGGCAGGGCTATTGCCCTCCCACCTTTACCAGACGGTAACCTCTGGAGTAATCCCTTGAGGGTCCAGACTAATAATAGTATATGGATATGAAACTATGGAAATGATAGTCCAGCACAGAATTAAATGGCAGTCAAATGTATGTTAAACACTGGATGTTTAAATGTGGTGTGACTAGTATGGGATGAGTGAAAGTCAGAAATGTGGGCTTTATAACAGTGTTTTAACTAAAACAGTTGGCAGCACCTAAACATACAGTGGTCGATCCAAAGAAACATACATGTACACACTAGAGGGCATGTACACACACATATTAAGTATGGCTGCTGAGGAGTGTTCTGTAATTCTAGTGTGTGTTAATGACTCTCCCAGGCACACTGGAGAAGACGTTAAAAACTCTGGCTGTGATTTACTGTACAGCGATGCAAGCTGGGACACGACCCAGAGTGGCACGGATACTCATATTGTTCCACTCACACTCACATACACACACACACACACACACACATCTAAACAACGAGGTAGAATATAACAATTTACAAAAGAAAGTTGATGTGAAGATAAACTGCTTGAATTTGTAAATGAAACATGTTTTCATTGAGCGTTAGACACATTTTATAAACTAGATAAATAATTCAACCAATTAAGTCTTCATTATCAGTCTGTGCATTTGCGTGTTCAGTGTTATTTTATGGCCAACTCTATGGTATTGTATTTGAAATAAACACTATAAAATGTATTCCAATTCTCTTTATACGGGCCATATACTGGCATTACAGTTACACATCAATCATGGGCCAAGTCACTTAGCAGCCATTAAACTGTAACAATGTTTGTGTTTTTACAGCTTGGCTCTGACTGAAAACAAAAACATATGTCCTCATTTGCCCACCACAACCTCATTACGGCCATACAAACAAGTCATTTCTAATCCTCCAATTACAGATGAGAAACAGGAAGAAGAGATCTACTAGACAATCTATCAAAATTTTGTGGCCGGCGATGGCTGTAAAGTGCAACGCCACAATGTCGCACTGGACGACTTGCGGTCTTCCAAATGTCTTTTTCTGAACTGAAAGTAAAACAAAGAGCATAACAACCACTGCAAGTCAATAAGAGAATAGGTTTGGTTTCATAGTAAGCCCTTGTATACTTTTGCTTTGCCCAGAGCCAGACACCTGGCCTGGGCTGGCTCTGTAAGTCCCGGCCAAGGGCATACACAGGCCTAAACCTAAGTCACCTGTATTTTCCTTGGATTTACTGAACGTCTACAGCCCAGTGGTGTGATTTGTATGATAGGATTTACTGTGATGTGGATTGCAACATGAGTTGGGTAATACCACCTCTGGTTGGGTTAAGAAAAGATTGGTAGAAGACTGATGAGGTTTGTTTTGGAGATTTCCACTCCCCACTCTCGGAAAGGTTTGTTAAGTCCTGTTCCCAGAGAATACAGCTCCATGGCCTACTTCTGTCCTCCACCAAGAATAACATGTACCTGGACAACAGTGACCATTTAGACAGCTGCAGGGAGGGGGCGAGTGAAGGCTGTGGTACAAAAAAGAAATATGGGCGATTGAAGGTTGCGTGTGGCACACAATTAAAGAAAGAAAGAAGTAGAAAGAGGATTCAGGGATTGATGGGAAGAAAGAAAACGAGAGGGAGGAACCCATAAAGTTACAGTGAATGAAGGAGACAGAGAGATATGCCCCTATCCTTTTAAAAGTTAGTTGAATCTCTGGAGGTTTAATTGAATTTAAAATGAGTCGGGAGACAGAAATTTAGCAGAAGCTCTGGAAGGCTTAGTGCTAAAGATGAAGAGCCGATGAATGACAGGAGAGAAGACAGAGGAGGAGAAGACTCCATAGCAGTAACATACAGAGGAGTCCTGTGTGAGGAAAAAGATTTGGCCACGCACAGGTAAATTGATCTCACGGGAGGGTGAATAATAGTGGAGTAAAAGCTATGAGGGAAGGTATGGATTGGAAGCACTAAGGGGTGAACAGAAAAAACAGAAGAAAGCATGAAGATAAGGAGAAATTTAAAAAAAATAAGGAGTCGTACAGGCAGGGGCAGAGAAAAAGAGACAAGCTGTGAAGTTGGAGAGCAGTGGACGGAGGCAGAGCTTCTGCAGAAATAGAGAAGGTTTAGAGTGGGCCTGGGCTGAGGGTTGTGAGGTGCAGGGTTCTCTCTCAAGAGCAAACAGAAGCTAACAGAGGGGCTGTTGTCTGGGTCAGGGTGGGCCAGGGGAGGGGACAGCAACAGCAGGATGTAAAATGTGACAGATCTATTTTAAGGCTCCAGCACAGGAGCCCTTCCCTGCTCAGAACCAGGTGTCAGGGTCAAGGATCAAGGGCAGGACAGCAGAATCTAAAGCACCAATTGAAGTGGATTAGTTGAACTGGAGGTTTGACTGGACTGTAACTTAATTTGTATGCCTGTGTGTGTTCCGGGTTTTAATTCCAGAAGACAATTCATAACGTTCCATAACGGTAAACGTCCTGCTCATTGCACATTATGAACATGTCTACTCAAACTGTGTTGCTTTATCAAAAGACCATGAGTTATTCTGGTAATCACTGACAGGGCAGTGTATGCAATTTTATGCCATTCATTGTTTCTCAATATTCCAGTATTTTAATGTTTTTTCAGTTGCTTTTCTACAGAAAAACCAAAAGTACATATATATTTCCTGTAATCAGGCGTGCGTAACTCTTGAAATGATCTAAATGTTTGGGAAGTTAAAACCAATGTGAAAATGTGTTAACTCCTGGTGGTTAATTTTACAATGTTTTATTAGTCATCAGCTTTGATTCAGATGTTGTGGTTTACTTTTCACAGATGATCACAACTCAACATCCCGCTTCCTTCCCACTTCCTGTCCCCCTGGTTCTTCCTTCTAAGTTGCTCCTCTTTCCTTTACATTGCTCATAATCCTCCACCTACACACCACCACCACTTCCCTTTCTCCCCCACTTCCGTTTCTAATCTTTGAAAAAAAAAAACCCCACCTGCACTCTGGTCTGGGCCTATCAGGATCCAGTCAGAAGGGCTGATTATGCAGACAGCTGTCAGCCCTCTAAGGTGAGGCCCCCCAGGCGACAGTTCAACTGCTTCAGACCTAGGCTGTGCCACTAAGCCTGACAGTAGCAGGAACAACACAGAGAAAAGAATGCTAATGGATCAAATCAGATGAGAGCTGAGATGAGAGGAGGGAGTGCGGAGCAGAAGAGGAGGGCGCTGGCAGGCACTCCTGATCAGCTGTCATTCAGACGAGGCCCTGCGCGTGTGTAAGCGTGTATTTGTTGTGCATGTTTGAGTGAGACGCACTGGCCGCCCAGGATTACGCCCCCAGTCACTGACATGTTTTCCCTCCACGGTGCCTTGAAGTTTGAGAGATGAAGGAAGGGTGTGAACAGAGGGAGGGAGGGGCTGGAAAAGGCGTTAGATGGATGGATGTGGGAGGCTATGTACAGTACAATGCTCTGTTCCTTTATTCTTCCATCTAACATGCCTTTCCCATCATCTATCTACCCGGCATAACTCAACCCCTCTCTTTGACTATCTGTCTGCCTCTGAGCCATACCTTACTGTGGAAAAGGCAACATATCAAAACTTAACGGCATTTCCTTTTCTGAATAATGCTGAGTTCAAGATTATTTTGTTTTCAACTTCACTCCTGTGCTTGATTGTTCTCTCCTCCAGGGCAACCCCTTCATGAGGAGAGACAAGCTGCTTTAGCACCATCACTTACGGGCAGTCAAACAGCCTCCTGTGTGGGGAGAACTCGGGATTGAAACACAGCAAGCTGAAGACTTCAGTTCCCCTCTTTCTCTAAATGTCTGATTCCATTCGCCTTCCCAGGACTACAGACAGAAAGTTAAAGCCTACATGTGCATGTGTTCATGCCATGAATGAATAATGTATTCTGACAGTAGAGACAGATGGATATATGATCATCAGCTAAAGAGGATTGCTGTGACACTGAACCAGGAAGTGCTTGTCAAGTCATGTTACAACTCCCAGCCATGAACTCACTGTAGATTTCTTTTAGCGTTGCCTCAATCGACACCCATAATCACGGTGCAGGAAAGTTTTAAGTTTCAGATACAGCACAAAATTACCTGAAATAGCAAACTGCCATTTTCCCAAACATCAACTCAAATGCCTTCAAACAGAAACAGCTTGACATGCCCCTACCCCACTGCTCCCCCTTTACCCTCACACTCACCCCATCCCTGGCAGATGGCTTTAATTAATATAGACATGATAACGAGATTCCCTGCGATTAATACACACAGCAGTTATGGATTTGAGTGCTAGGGATTCCAGATAATATGATTAACAGCAGTTGAAGTGGGGGCATCTGGCAGATGACTTGAAATGGAGGAGGGCTGGAGCGGTTGCAAAAGCGTGTGTGTGTGTGCATGTGTGTGTGTGTGTGTGTGTACTGTGCACATTTTGTGTGTGTTTATTTGTGTGCCTGTAGGTCAGAGAGATGGATATAATAAGAATGCTGGTGCCTAACGTCATGCAATCTTAATCGGGAGTTTTTTATCCACTTGTCATTGTGTTGCCAGCTGTCTTTTGTGCCATAACATGGACTACATGTACACCCAATAGATTGAGCTACATGGTATTCCACCATATATATGCATCTTTGTTGGTACCTTTGTTGGTACACTGTTCTATCTTGTAATATTTTAAATGAGATTTAATCTGCAAAAACAGTCTTGATAGTTAAGAACATTATTACTTTGTATGACTTTCTTTAAAAAGACACATCAGATCAGGTTTTAAATATGAAGACAACTATTCATTATTTGCCCAAAAATGCAAAGCGGCCTAAAACCTGTTTCTGAAGTATTTTAGCTGTAAACAAATCATAACAAATAACACAGATGCAAACAAGTGCATCTGGGACAACTGCTTTGTCCTGTTTCTATAGTAACCAGTAAAAGAAAAAAGTTATTGTGGATAAAGAGTATTTAGGGAAGTTAAGAATCTATTTTGATGGTTCCTCTATGGAGAAAGTCCCTCTTACTCTTAAATGTATGCTTTATTTTCTTTTTCTACATTTAGCTGTTTAATTCCTGCAGTTTGAATGTGAATTTATTTTTTAACACGTGTTACACTATGTATAAGCTGGACAAACTCAGGCCATATGGTGAACAGTGCACAGTGAAATCCTGACCTTCTGGCTCTTGTTTACGCTGACGGCTACGTGGCTGAATCATGTATTTGCTGGCATTTAAATTAGTATTAGCCATCATGACAGAGTCTAGCTCAAAGTAACACAACAGAGTTCACAACGGCTCTTCTTGGGGTTAACGCTGAAGGGTTATCATGTCAATCTCTGGCTTGTTTCAACTGTATGGTGCGTGTCTCCACACATTAGTCACACTCCAGACTATCTGTCCAGTCCCCACCGATGCACTGTGATGCAAAAGAAGATGCACCTTACAGATAAACTAAAAAAAGGTCGTCAAGAGTATTATTGGAAGGATTTGGAAGACTGTTTGTGTGTAGTGTTTTTTATTACAAAAAATAATTACGGCCTCACAGTTGTATGCCTCCGTCAACCAGTCAAATTACAGCTTACATCCATGTCTGTCTAGACTCAGATAGTATATTTTGTGAAGACTACAAAGAAAGTGAAGGAAATGTATTGTGTATTTTTTGGAATGAAAGTTATGACTATATTGACATGCTTGAGTCCATGGAATAATTCCCACTGAGAAACTTGCTGTCTTAAATTAGAGACTATTTTTTACAGTACATTACAGAGGACTGATAGGGAGCTTCCTCACATGGTGCAACAACATCACCTGAAGCTTAATATCAGCAAAACCAATAAGCTTGTGGTGGACTACCAAAGGAACAGGAGGCTCCCTGTTCTGGTTGTCATCGGGGGGAGGAGTGGAGAGGGTGGACTCAAACAAGTACCTTGGGGTCCGAATCAATAAATTGGACAGAACACACAACACTGAAGCGTTCGTCAGGAAGGGCCAGAGCAGACTGCTCTTCCAGATGAGACTCAGGTTAAATCCACATCCCACTACAAAAATCATCTCTCCACTTTGACCAGAGTTTGGTTGACATTCAGAATCTGGGTCAGGAATGGCTGCACACAGCTCTCACAAGCAAACATGAAGCTTGCTGAGCTGTAATTGGCTCAGTAGCACAAATTCCAACCATCTCTGGCAAATGTACATGAATGCATGTACATGAACTGGCGAAAACAGTAAACTTTTATTCCATGTGTTATATTGTGTTTTACGTTGACCCCTCTAGGTTGATCATCTGATTGGCAGGCACCTGTGCCGACTAGTGGGTTGAGACTTTAGAGGCAGGACCTTTTCTGCAGCCCCTTCCCTTTGTAGTGCTTGGTATTGGGTTTTAAATTATTCATCCATTTATTTCAATAAGCTTACATGCAGTAAACGTCTCTCCCAGTATTGTGTCCATTATGTTTGGTGCTTGAGGCAGCCATAACACATACTTATTCTTCAGAAACACAATGTTTAGCATTAGGGCAGCATTGGCTATAACCAGGTGCTCCAGCCTTATGTTAAATCACAACTCAACAACATTCATTGCTGTGTTTAGTTGCAAAAAAGGCACATAACCTTGCAGCCAGTGAAAATTATATTTGCCACTTAGTTGCTAGTCAACATGTTTTTTTTTCCCTCCCTTGCGTTCCTCTCCCCAGCCTCTCTTTTGCAGTCAAAGAGACACAGTAAAGAGAGTGAGGGAGAGTAATTTGACAAAGAAAGGGTAGAAGTTGGCACTTAAAGTGAATCAAGGGAGCAAAAGCAAACAGAGGAAGGAAGGAGTGGGAAGGGGGGGGGGAAAGTGGAGGAGGGAAGTTGGCGGGGAATGGGAGAAGGGATGAGGGGGTGAAGCTGTGAGCCGAGCGCAGACAGACTCCAATGAAAACAGAGTGTGAGATGTAACATGTTTGTGCAGAGCGAGGACTGCTTATAATGACCCACTTCCACTTGTGACTGGACACTTTGGTTCACAACCCCAATCACAGTTGTTCAGTCAGAAGGAGATCATAGATCAAAAACAGAAAAGGATAAACTGTCATTGAAGTCATCACTAACATTGTCTTGTCACAGAACAGATCGGCAATTACAGATGCTAACACACCAAGAGGGCTGACCTACTGTATCATGCATGTCCCTCCTTGCACACACCAACACAAACCACATACACATGCACACTTAAACCCACACACAGCACACAAGTACATCTATGCAGATTCAGGGTCACTTTAACTGCAGCCACTGGGACAGTGCAAGACAACCATCTCTGCTTCCTGTTTTTCTGGAAATGAAACTATGTCAAAGGCAATAATGCTGGCAGTTAGAAACTGATCTCTAAAGCTCCAAATCCAAATCTGATGCACACACTGTGACAACTCACACACCATTTTAAAACAAGGGTTCTCTTAAGCATGCTCCAGCATCCTGGATTCAATCAGAGATGTAATCACCGGCAGCAAAAATACAAACATGACATGCAAATGGTGATTTTATCTATGAATCCGACTCTTTACAAACCTGCTACCGTTCGCTACTGGAATGTTTAGCAACAGCTTGCCGTCATTTCCTTTAGCCTCCAGTCCAGGCAGCAGTGAGTCTGTAACAGAGAGAGTTTGCAGAGTTTTAAAACAGACAAAACAGAACTTTTTGTGACTCAATTTGGGAACACAGCCCTCCAGGGCCCCAAAATAAAAAATGTAGCCGAGGATAAATGTCGCACCTCTGAAGAGAACCAATTGACTAAAGACAGGGTATGACAGAGCTTTAAAAAAAGGCTCCAAGCAAAATGAGTAATATAGAAGAACGTGAGATATATTTTTGTAGTAAACAGAGCTAGAAGAATTAACAGCCAATCAACAGAAAATTAACTGCACCTATTGTGATAACCAATTAATCATCAATTTAAATAATACCAAGAATGTACTATGTTCAACCTTTGATTTGTGAATATTGGCTGGTTTTCTTAGTGTTTGATGACAGTAAACTAAATTTCTTTGTGGTTTACTGTTGGTTGAATAGATTATGACATGTTCTGACCGTTTCAAAACCAAATTATTGATCAGTAAAATAAGAGATTAATAGAGAATGAAAATAATGGTTAGTTGCAGCCCAAATGCATGGACAGATGAGATATTAAACGTGAGGTGTCGTTAATCCTGGACCAAAAGTGGAATGGCCCTTTAGCACAGCTGGAGGTAGTAGTTGTTGCTGACCTCTAACCCGAAACCTTACTCATTACTAAGCAGAAGATGTGTTACTATGGACATCTACACAGTCTTACTCTCTGCCATGCACGCACGCCCACTCACACACACACACACACACACACACTGCATTCTAACTTTTCTGAGAGCCTCTGACCCATCCACAATAACTACCACCAACATGCACAAGCACATAAACACTTCCTACAAAGTCGAAACAGTTCAGTTCAGAATTTCAGCTAGCATAAACATAACTTGACATGTAGCTAATTACAACATATTCTGCCTGTTGCTGCTGTTCTGTCCTTTATGTGCTGTTGTATGCACTATTATGTCTGGTAGAAATGTAAAGTTAGATGTTATTTCTAGTGATGTTTCCTATAAGCCTTTACATTAACATCACCGGCCACCATTCAATTCTAAGACCCCCAGGGGGCTCACTCTGTTTTGGCCCCCAGTAGCCCTTAGCTCTTTTCCCCCTACACGTATCCCTTGGACCCTATAGGCGGTGAGGGATTGTACAAGAGACAGGGTCTGAGTGGGGACAAGAAAAGAGAGAGAGAGAGAGAGAGAGAGAGAGAAAGAGAGAGAGAGAGAGAGACGGGAGGAGGGGCGGCGCAATAGAGAGGCGCACTTATTCAGGAAAAGCATTAAAGAGGCAGATATTGATTTGGGATTTTAAATGCTTTTGCAGTGATATATCCAATTAGCCCCTGAACCCTCTATGGGTGTAGAGCGGGCTCCCCTGAGGTTGAGGAGAAGGCCACTATAACACTTTTCCTCAGGCTCCCTCAAATTATTAGAAATAGATAATACCTGTTAGAGTCCAGACTTATAACAAAAGGGGCTCTAGGAACCATGTGAAAGAACAAAATCTATACTTACATTAGTTCATAGGGATATTTGGACAAAAACTAAACCCTTTTCTGATGCAGGTCTATAGAGGCTTTTTTGACTTGCATCTGTTTTTATCATGCTCTCCTATCTCTGCTGTGGGTGACATGGTGACTTGTTCAGGCAGTGCAGACAGCTCCTGGATATTGGTAAGCTTTAATCCTCTCTGCACATCCATGTCTCCCTCTACTCCTCCACCCCCTCCTTCCCCCTTCCAATCGATGGTAAGTTATTTAGCAGATAAAAGAGTTGGATCAATCTAGCAGCACATATCAGAGTGCCAGCAACTTGTGTATATTATCCAGCATGTGTCTATATATATATATATATATATATATATATATATATATATATATATATATATATATATATATATATATATATATATATATATATATATATATATAGAGAGAGAGAGAGAGAGAGAGAGAGAGAGAGAGAGAGAGAGAGAGAGAGAGAGAGAGAGTGGGATTGTGTGTGTCTATGTCAATGGAATAAGCATATGTGTCTTTGTACCTGGATATGTGAGCATGTGTGTGCGTATTTGTAGTTATACCGTAGCCTTGTGTGTGTGTGTGTGTGTGTGTGTGTGTGTGTGTGTGTGTGTGTGTGTGTGTGTGTGTGTGTGTGCTGCCTCAAGTGTGCATAACCACATGTCACTGCCACTATGTCAAACCCACAGTGAAAGAGAAACGTAGAAAAGGAGAAAGTGTGTCCTTGGCTATTGAACAACAGACACCTTTTTTTCTTTCTACAGATGGCTTGCCAGGCCATTTGGCTTATTGTAAATATCTTATGTAATTCTTTGTCATTAAGCGTCTCAACTGAGGCAATAGATTTTAATAACTGAAAATGGCTCAAAACCTGTGTAGGAATACGCCTCCCAATTACAGTCAGACAAAGTGCTGCTTATAACAGAAAAGGAATGTGAGAGAGAGAGAGAGAGAGAGAGAGAGAGAGCAGGAGTTTGTTAGAAAAGTACAGAGCACAAATGCAGGCCAAAGTGGGACAGAAAGATGGAATGATCATGAAGAGGGGAGTGAGGGACAAGATGTTAATTTGATGTCACGAAAGCCAGGATGAAAATGTTGTTTTATGCCAAAGCAGAAATAGCTTTGAGTACTGTGATAACTCAAAGCAAATGTAGTGATCTACATTCAGTTAGAGGAGGAGCAAAGGCACTGTGCTGAATACAAACAGGGGGGAAAGTCTTTTAGGTCTGTGAGAGCAAGACAACCTTAATAAGATCAAAGGGGACCAACTGTAAGTGTCAAAGGTCACCACCAGACACATACAGTCCGACACAGACCTGCAAAGCATCACCATACACACTAATACACGTATATACTCACACAAAAGCCCTGTTATAGGACTGTGATTATTTCTTTCTGGTGGTTAGCTTGTTTCTAGGCCGAACAAAGCATTTATGAAAAATGAGACTTGTTTAAAAGTTGCTGCGAGTTTGTATGTGTCCTAATTGCCTAAAACAAAGCGTCTTGAAAATTAGAATACATCAAATACACAAACACAGAGGCATATCCACACTTGTTATATGTACACACACGCACGCACACACATATATTATGCATGCATAAGAATACTAGCACACTCACAATTCCTGTACCAGTGCACACCACACACAGACAAACACACTGGCGATTATGTGAGTCATTGCGTTGCCCAGCAGGGCCTGGGGAGCTGGGGATTTCCACACTTAGAAAAACAGGTGACATCTGCCCAGCTCCCATACAAATCTATGTACAGTACAGCTACGTACAGCTGCTCTGTGTGCAGTAAAACCTCCAAATATAGGACAGGTAAAAAGAAGCTCATATATTATGTGTATAAGAGAAAAGAGAGAGGAGGACACAAAGAAAAGGGTAAAATTAGTCAGGTCATTAAAGTGTCAAAGCGCATGTGCTTCAAATCACTAAAAATCACCTCAACAGCTGAGACACACCTGCTAATGTATTTGCGCACGCGCACACACACAAACAAACACACACACACACACACACACACACACACACACACACACACACACACACACACACAGTCCTCACCCCTGAATATTTAGCGTTGTGCTTTGCTTACCCATATACATAGTTGAGATGGGCTTGCACCTGTTTTCACCTCAAATAAAGTTCAGAGAGACTGTACACAAGTCAATAAACAACATCCTAGCTTAGCACCAAACATTGCTTGGCCCCTCTTCCTGTATCACTTCTTGAGTTTCAAACACACTATGTTTCTTCCTTCCTTTCAAGTAACATGCAGAGCTTTGACACTGTCCCATTGTCTTACCTGTCTATCAGTTTGTCTGTTCTTACGAAAATTAGGAGTGAAACGCACTGGGTGATTATAAGGCCAAGTAATACCATATTTGGCCATTCTGAGAAGCCACACAGATGCCTTGGATGGGAAATTCCCCATTTTAGGCTTGGCACGAAGGCTCAGGTCTGATAGTAAGATTTCATTGTTCTTAAGTGTGAGGAGATTTTTGAATGAACTACCCTGAACTAAAGTTGCACAAATTCTATTAAAACATGTTTGGAGATTACAGAAGGCATAAAGCTGAATTTCTGGTGAGATAAAATGACAAGTGAATTTAAAAACATTAAATCAAAGCAGAGGTTATAAACCCACGTGGGGTTACTTAATATGCATGATCAATATTTATGAATTTATATATATATATATATATATATTACGGCTGGGCAAGTTAACGCATTATTATCGCGTTAACTAATTAATTAATTAATTAACGCCGACAATTTTTTTATCGCGCATTTTCGCAGTTTTTCTTTTATTATTGTAAAATCTTTTGCTCACAGGCTTTTATTTTGTAATAGTCTGTTGCTGACTGCTACCGCGCTTACAGGAACCGGAAAAGAAAAGAATTGGCGAATAAACCCCAAACCATGGGAGAAATAAACCAACAAACATGCAGAAGGGTACGGAACTTTAATATGGTCATTTTCATTTTAAAGTTCTTCCAGCGGAGCAGTCGACAGAACTAAAGTGATTTGTAAATACTGCAAAGCTGAATTTTCACCTACTGTAAATGCAATACACACAGTTGATACAAGCAAATTATTCAACAAAACAAGCAGTGGCGCGAGGCTTCGGCAGACTACTTTAGATGCAGCGTGTGGGACAAGTATAGATAAACAAAGGTAAGAGAAGCTAACAAATGCCATAGCGAAGTGGATAGCTACAGACTGCAGGCCCATTAGTGTTGTGGAGGACATCGGTCGGAGAAACATTCTGAGAACCGCAAGAAATAAGGTATGAGATTCCCTCAAGACGCACCATCACAAGAAGATACACAAGTTGTATGAAAAGGAGAGGACTGCAAAAGCGACAACTCTACAACATGCACCCGCTGTTGCTCTTACTGGGGACTACTGGACTCACTGGGCAACCATAATTCTCTCTGCGTTACAGTGCATTATATTGATGAAAAGTGGGTGCTGCATTCACATGCTATGACAGGAATGAAAAAAGAGGAGAGACATGCAGAAACATGCGCGGGACACATTATTGATGTTGCACAACAGTGGAATGTGTCAAATAAAGTCACCACAATTAGCACAGATAGTACGAACAGATACGAAATATGATCGCTACTGCGAGACATCTACCTTTTGACACCCCAGTCCCCTGCTTTGCGCACAGTCTCCGGCATTCTGTCACAGTATCTCTGCATAACAGTGCGTTTGACAGTGTCCTTACGAAGTGCAGAAAAGTTGTGGGGCACTTTAAACACAGTCCAGCAAGTGCAGCAGAGTTAGAGCAACAACAGAAGAACGTGGACAGAAGAAGGAGTCACTTATGCAAGATGTTCCAACCTGATGGAATTCAACTCTGGACACGATAAAGCATCCGCAGAAACAAACAGCCACTGAGGGATGTCCTCTCCACAAACACCAAGATTGTCATGCCAACAGCAGCTGAAATGGACAAACTGCAGAGGTTGGAAACACTACTGGAGCTTTGCATGTATGTTTTACATAATATTTCTCACTATCCTGGCTGAGTGCATATAAGAAAGAAATACTAAATATGTGTGTGTAAAAATGCAGTATGAATATGTAGAGGATATTTTTGGGGTATAAGTGAATGCAATTTATTTTGACTGAAGTGGAGTTGATTTTCTGGTACAGGTATTTGACTGAACTTTTGGGAGGAGAAAAGTATGTTTCCTGCTCTGTGGCTCTGCCTGCTTTTTGCCATGACCCTGCTTATGTGGCCAAGTTCAAGTCTACATTCAGAAAAGACCTGGAGACACACAAGGAAAATGCCAAAGGTTGCATATCTGAACATTGCTACTTACATTGGACCCTAGATTCAAGGACCTCAAGTGTATACCCAGAGCTGAGAGGAGTGAGGTGTGGGCCTTAGTCACCAACTTAGTCAAGGAATAGAGGGTTATTGCAGAGAAACATGTGGAAGAAAAAAACATCAGAGCCACCAAAGAAAAAATGAACCCCATTGGCTGCATCATCTGAGTCTGATTCTGAACAGGAAGAAGACTCAATTAAGAACAGTGTGTGTTGATACAGAGTAGAGTCTTGTCCATTAGAGTGGTGGTCCAAACATTCAGGCTCACACAGCATGTTGGCCTCCTGTGCACAGAAGTACTTAGCCACACCTGCAACCTCCGTACCCTGTGAAAGGTTGTTTTCTCTTGCTGGTCATATTGTACAGAAGAAGAGAGCTTCTTTAGCATCTGAAAATGTAAATAATCTTGTGTGCCTTAGCAACTGGCTTAGTGCAGAGGAGTAAAAAACGTCAATTTTTAGGAATCTACAAACTGAACTGAAAGTGTTTTCTGGTTCTGAACATAGACTGGTTATGCTACTCCCTGATATAGAAAAAAAAATGTTTCTGCTGTTACCTCAGAAATGACCTGTTTTAATGTTTATGATTGTAGCTCAAGATTTTGTGGGCAGTTTTTTATTTTTATTTATAACAAACAGGATAACATTAATGCCCTGGCAGTGGCAATAAGCTTTCATTTTATATTTGCCTTAAGTTGAGATTTACACTAAATATTTATTTATTTAACTGCTACTGTATAAAAAAAATGCTGTTAAGTGTTTGTAGAATGATAACAAATGTTATGGCACTTTTGAATAAAAGTAAAATTGTACTATATACACTACTTTTAAATTCATTATTCCATTTTGTGTTTAACAATGCGATTAAATCGTGATTAATCAGGGAAATCATAAATATATATATTTGGGCTGGGCAACGATTAAAAGTTTTAATCGCGATTAATCGCATGATTTCTCTGATAATATATATACTGTATGTATATATATACTGTATGCATGTGTGTATATATATAGTTTTGTATTCATTAGATAGGTTTGAAGGGTGTTTATTGATTTATCGATGCTCATTTTTCAATCTGAAGTTCCCTCTGTGCTCATTAAAACTAAATATGACACAATTACAGCAACACAGAACAATTGACCTTTCCGTAGCAAAACAAATGGAAAAAAGGGTGATAACTTGTCTAGCTAAAATTTCTTTTCTTCAGACCATCAGCTTTAACTATTGAGAGTTAATGGTGACATCTTCTCCAGACTAAGAGCATTTCTCAAATATATTTTACTTATATATTATAATTTCAATTCATCTATGTATTTAATGTATAGTGCATAAAGTTATTATATTGTCCCTGTGTTAACCTTTTCATCCAGTCATCATATTAACCATTAGAAAAAACATTGTGTAATGCAAAGCATTATGCAATATGCATTTGCACAATGTTTGGGACATTGCATATGTCCCAAACAGCTGCATATACACTTGTCATATTTGCACAACTACTCATCTATCTGTGCACAGGTTTTTCTTTCAAGTCCATATGTCTAACCCTAACCCATCCACCTGTTTGAGACAGCAGAGACACAAAGGCTGGGTATCGATCCCATGTGTCTGTGGTGGGCAGAGAGATGTGCAGTGTGGGAATGACTGTTGGGCAGTGTTTGACACAAACCGATTATATTCATTCCGAACAATATCCTAAAATGGCTAATTATACAGACCAATTAGTGGGCTAATTAGACAATTATCTAAGCAGATGATCTATTGGATGGGGAAAATCGATACTGGGAAGAGAGAACTGCAGAGGTTAGGATTTACTTTTACTACCTCAACTGCTTACCCCACTGCACATGAAGCTAAGAGATGCTCTGAAGGTTACACACTCATCGTTTTGTTAAGGCAATGAGTCCAAAATAAAACCTATAATCCTTTAATTTTTAATCTGGCACATTTCCCTCTCCAACAAGTTCCTCTTTATTTTGTGGAGATGTTCGATTGTAATGTGTGTGTGTGTGTGTGTGTGTGTGTGTGTGTGTGTGTGTGTGTGTGTGTGTGTGTGTGTGTGTGTGTGTGTGTGTGTGTGTGTGTGTGTGTGTGCGTGTGTGTGTGTCATAGGCAGAAAGAGGAGAGAGGTGACAGCATGTTTGTAGGAAAGAGTCAAAGCTGCTGTTCCCACAGGACAGGCTGGGTGAGTTAGGTCCCACTGCAGATCTTATCTGATCATCATGTCAACACTACAGACCTTCTCTCCTTCTACTGCCCTACTCCTCTCTCTCTGTTTACTCTCCCACTCCCATTCTCTACGGCAAAATCACACAAAGGATTCATCTTTCTTCTTAAGGTTTTGTACCTGACACAAACGCACAGCTACACAAACGCACAGACACACACACACGCACAACATTGGCATCCAGTCAAAGTGGCGCTAAATTGTATTAAAATAGTGCAGTGCTCGTCGCAAATTTACATGTGAATTAGGGAGAGTAGAAGTAATTACTCCGGGCCAGTGCCACTAATTGAATAAGGGTACAGCCTTTTCGCTCCTCTCTCCTTCTCTCTTCTTTCATTCTATATTCACAGGACTCTGTGCTTCTCTTCAATGTCATTATGGTACTGCTTTACCCTTTTCATCATAGGCAAAATAAAGCAATGGAGAGCGCTTTGCATGTGTGTGTGTGTGTCTGTGTGCAGTTATAGGTATTTGTTTTGCCATAATATATAAATGATGAGAATATGATGGTCTATTGTACTCTTTGTGGGATCACCAGTGTGTATTTGTTTTCCTGAGCCATATGGGAAATTAGACAGATAAAATCTATGCACATTAAGATGTAGATGTGTTTAATGGGCACTGTCATTCTCTTCAGGTCTTGTGGGAGACAAATCAGAAGCAGAGTGAAAAATGCAAGCAAATAGGAAAACATGACCAGAGCACACACAGACAGCCTGGGGTTGTTTGAAGTTAGGCCATGAAGAGAAGACGTTGCCTTTTAGGTGTTGTGTGACTGTCACACTGACTTTTTTCCCATAGGAGCATTTGCATGGCAAAGCGTCCCCTGGCTGATTCCCAAGTCTGCTTAATTCTGTAATGGCATTGAGTATTAGAAAGCTGCTAATGCATGCTATACATCTGCAATTGCCCAACGTGGGTTTGTGCATGCCTGTGGAAAATATACCCAAAAGATGTCACCCTGTTTTATACTTTAAAACATCCTACAGAGGGACATAAATCGTATTTCTTTCTGTAGGTCTATGTGTCAGCCATGCCTTGTGAAGGGGAGAGGCTGGCTGCTCTCAGGAATATCAACCTGTGGCTGTCAGCCTTATCAGATCTAACCCACTCAGGGAGAACTAAACACACTCTCCCTCTCAGACAATCTCTCTCTCTCTCACACACACACACACACACACACACAAACACACACACTTAGAGAGAAAAGCATACACAAAAACCTACATACTCACTATATACTGTATGTGAATTTGTTGGAATTGTTGGGTCTTTGGAAATTATAGAGTGTGGTCTAGAACTACTCTATTTGTGAATTGTCTCGAGATAACTCTCAATTGAATTGAATTGAATATACACATGTGCATCTTCGTTTACAAACCTTTTCACAAGACCAGAATGCATGCATGAGAGAAAGCTCACAACAGACCTGGCCAATTAATAGATCAGCGCATCACTACTTGTTGTTTTTACACCTCTGTGTCTAAACTAGGGTTTAATCCTGGGAAATCTGATCAAGACTATTTCCCAATTCCCGGGAAACGTCATGACGGGAAATGGGAAATAAAATGAAATAAAAAACGTAAGGAGTGCGTGTCTATTGTTGTCATACGGTAACATTGATGCAGGCTGTGCTGTAATGTAGCTACGGTAATAAAGGCTCACTAAATTCATTATGCAGCACTACTCAATTCAGTTTTACATCGACCTAGGGCCCTGTCTTTTTCCAGTGCACAGTTGTACATTTCTGTGGGTCGTTTTCTTTCATTTAGTTGAATTTGTATGTGTTTAAAAGAGCAATATGCCTGCCCTGCCCTGCCCTATTAAAGAAATATTTTTCTTAACTTTGAGTGATTACTCCCGTTTGCAGCCGCAAACAAATCTCAAGAGCCACAGAATGGATTTTGTTTAATAGAATGGTTTAGGAATCATTCAATGGTTTACTTTAGCACATTTCAACAGTTTGTATAATGGAGTTCTGTAAAATATTGGTTGTATACGGTTGCCTAGATTTTCAGAAGACAAGTCAAAGACAATCCACCTGGCATTTCGTAATTAGCGCTGCAGCAGATGTCATAGACGCAGCTCACCTGATCACGCAGCAGAATTGATCATTGCAAACTGTGTTGATGATGGACATAAACTGTGTTTTCTTGCCCAAATAATAATAATACAAATAAAATAAAAAATGGGAACACATATTTGAATGATATTGATACATTACTTGGGCTAAAAAAAATTTTTTTTTAAACAGCTATTTCCCGGCATTCCCGGGAAATTAGTCATATTTTCTCGGGATCTGATTCATCTAATTTTGAGGAAATACTGTATATTAGTCTACACCAGAGGGGCTGGTTAGGCAAATTTTGTTAACGGACAGAGCTAGCTGTTTCCCACCCTTTCCCTGCTAAGCTAACAGTCAGTTGGCTGTAGCTTTATACAGTTGTGGTCAAAAGTGTACATACACTTGTAAAAAATCATAATGTTATGGCTGTCTTGAGTCTTCAATAAGCTCTACAACTCTTATTTTTCTGTGATAGAGTGATCGGGAACACATACATGTTTGTCACAAAAAACAGTCATAAAGTTTGGTTCTTTCATAAATTTATTATGGGTCTGCTGAAAATGTCACCAAATCTGCTGGGTCAGAAATATACATACAGCAACATTAGTATTTGGTTACATGTCCCTTTGGCCATTTTCACGGCAACTAGGCGCTTTTGGTAGCCATCCACAAGGTCCTGGCAAGCTTCAGGTCGAATGTTTGACCACTCTTCTTGACAGAATTGGTGCAGTTCAGCTAAATGTGATGGTTTTCTTGCATGAACCTGTTTCTTTAGCACTGTCCACATGTTCTCAATGGGGTTTAAGTCAGGAATTTGGGAAGGCCATTCTAAAACCTTAATTCTAGCCTGGTTTAGCCATTCCTTTACCACTTTTGATGTGTGTTTTGGGTCATTGTCTTGTTGGAACACCCAACTGCGCCCAAGACCCAACCTTCGGGCTGATGGTTTTAAGTTTTCCTGCAGAATTTGGAGGTAATCCTCCTTCTTCATTATCCCATTTACTTTCTGCAAAGAACCAGTTCCACTGGCAGCAAAACATCCCCAGAGCATAATACTACCACCACCATGCTTGACAGTAGGCATGGTGTTCCTGGGATTAAAGGCCTCACCTTTTCTCCTCCAAACATATTGCTGGGTGCTGTGGCCAAACAGCTCAATTTTTGTTTCGTCTGACCAGAGAACTTTCCTCCAGAAGGTTTTATCTTTGTCCATGTGATCAGCAGCAAACTTCAGCCGAGTCTTAAGGTGCCTTTTCTGGAGCAAGGGCTTCTTTTCTTGCACGGCAGCCTCTCAGTCCATGGCGATGTAAAACACGCTTGACTGTGGAGACTGACACCTGTGTTCCATCAGCTTCCAAATCCTTGCAGACCTGCTTCTTGGTGATTCTTGGTTGACTCTTGACCATCCTGACCAATCTCCTCTCGGCAGCATGTGATAGCTTTGCGTTTTCTTCCTGATCGTGGCAGTGACACAACTGTTCCATGCACTTTATACTTGCGTATAATTGTCTGCACGGTTGCTCTTGGGACCTGTAGCTGCTTTGAAATGGCTCCAAGTGACTTCCCTGACTTGTTCAAGTCAATAATTCGCTTTTTCAGATCCACACTGAGTTCCTTTGACTTTCCCATTGTAGCTTTTGTAGCTGAGTCTAATCACTGGGTCAAATGAGCCCTATTTAAATGGGCTCATGAGAAGTCAACAGCTGTAGTCAATCAGAATCACTTAGGAGAAGTGAAGAGACCATGACATGAAGCTAATTTGATTGACACAACTCGCTACATCACCAAAATTGACATATTTTGTTGCTGTATGTATATTTCTGACCCAGCAGATTTGGTGACATTTTCAGCAGACCCATAATAAATTTATGAAAGAACCAAACTTTATGACTGTTTTTTGTGACAAACATGTATGTGTTCCGATCACTCTATCACAGAAAAATAAGAGTTGTAGAACTTATTGAAGACTCAAGACAGCCATAACATTATGATTTTTTACAAGTGTATGTACACTTTTGACCACAACTGTATCTAGCATACATACATGAGAGAGTGGAATCAATCTTCTAACAGCTATCTGGAAGGAAGCAAATTTTCCAAAATGTCAAACTATGGTGTTGGATCTGTTAACTTCACACCACTGTAACATTATAATGTGCCAATAAGTCAATTCATTTATAAAATGGCACTAAAAGGCCTACATTTAGAACAATCAAACACAAAACACACATTTTAATCTATTACAATTATGACTAAATGTATGCAACTCTGACTAAATTCAAGCCCAGAATCACTATCATTACTATCAGGTCAATAATTTTGTTCATTGATTTTGTTCAAGTTTGAATTGATTCAGAAAAAAAAATGAATTCACAATTTCTCTTTTAGCTATTGCCTTAGTGCTAGGTCATGTTCATCACTGTTTTTCAGTGAGTGAGTGAGTAAGTGTGTGTGTGTGTGTGTGTGTGTGTGTGTGTGTGTGTGTGTGTGTGTGTGTTCCCTGGTGGCGATATTATGAGTAAAAATACCTGCTGACGCACAACAGCCAGACTTAGAGGTCAAACACTACAGAGCTTGCCTTCATCGATTCATAGCCCCAGGTAGGGAGCAGACATTGAGTCCAAGTGTGTATGTTGTGTGTGTGTGATGTGTGTCTCTCTACACCCTAATGTGTCTGTTAGTGTGTCTGTCTGCACCCAGCACTATTGCCCCAAACAGAGCTTCAGGCCAGCCTGTGTTTCCTGGCTAGGGGCACAGTCACTGCGGTTAGGGTGTTAACAGGAGGGGTACAGAACCAAAGAACAAAAGATGTGCCTGGAGCCAACACTGAAATGCCTTTGAGAAGGAAGGACGAGGGAGTGTGAGAAAGCAACGGGATTAAGCGAGAGGACGTAATAAAGGGACACACAGTGGAGCTAAACACTTTTGAATCAAGGAGGGGTTTCTCTCTCTTGCTTCTCTCTCATGTCTCACGAATGTACTTTACAGTAAACAGAGTCCTAAGAGCTCCCCTATCTAACTAATCAGTTCCTGTCAAACAATCAGAGGAGAGAGAGAGAGAGAGTGAGTTAGAGATAAAGAGATGAAAGGAGAAGAGAAACCACAGAGGTGAAGAACAGAGGGAGCAGCTAAGGATATCAAAGTGATGACTTGTGTTTGTTCAAGATTGTGATTACGGCAACTAGTTGCAGGTGACTGACATGGGTCTGGGGTATTTGTGGGACACATGTGCATGTTTATGTTTGTGGTTTTATAGCATTGAAAATCTTTTGTTTAGCAAGCACATCCTCTGTCCACATCATTAATCCATCTAGCTAATCCAGGTAGTTGACAAAGAGCTATTCTGGAGTGTATATACATTGTTGCAGCTGATTCTTATCAAGACACAAAAGGACCAGGAACAGAGCTGTATTCATTATGTACGAGGGGACACCAGATCTTATTCTCTGTTGTAGTGCTTCTACATGTTGCAGGATATTTCACCACTCAAACATGCATGCACACAGCCAGCCATCATCGTCCCCTTGAAAAGCAAAGCACAAACAAAAATATTAGTCTGGTTCTTTATATATTTACATTCCTTATTTCCTATTCAGGGGCATATGTGATTTCCTCCTTTGTTCATGTGCCATCTATCTGTTTAGAATAAAGCCAGATATTTTTTGCTGAAATGTAAAAGTAAACACGGCTGTGGAAGTCCCTCCATTTCCTGCTGACTTCCTGTCATGGGGATTTATGCGTGCACACAGACACACACACACACACACACAGAGGGTAGTGCTCTTTCTCTCTTTCCCAGCAAAGCTATGCTTGTCAGCAATCGTTTTTCTACACTGACCTGTCATAACCACTACACAAACAGGTGGATCAGGGGTGAAGTGGAAGTTAAGTCAGGAATAAGAAGAACTATTTATCCCTGAAATGACTCCAACTGGTAAACCCGAAAGTCACAAGGACAATTTAAAGACATGCAGTCAAATTTGCTTTTAGCAATAATGCTAAACATAAGTTTAAAGTTTCATTTAGCTTCTCATTTCCCATCAGCTCTGTCAGGCCAAGCCTCAAGTAGACTGCACATCTTTTACTCATTAAAGAAATCCCCTCAAACTTTTGCCAGCTTTTAGATTAATCACAGCTCCTCACATCAATTGTAGAAATTATCATCCTGTGTAGTCTTACCAGGAATCAACAAATTCTGTAAATTCATGAAGCTTAATGAAAACAACTCAGCCAAATCGTATTGCTGCTGCATATTTTAACAGCTGAGTACATAATGTAACATTTTATACTGTTAAGTTAGCAAACAGGCGAGCAGATGACAAAACCTGTTGCTGGAAGTGTGTTAGTGTTAAACAAAGAGGGAAAAATAACTACCTGACAATCAACATAGCAGCGGTCCATTCTTAAGAATACTTCCTAATTCACAGTAATTAGTGGAGAGCCTGCACTATTAATGGGGACAAACCTTTGATAAAACCTTGTACACTTTATTCCTGTTTCTCTCCTCATTCGTACATCTAAATACTGAGTATGTAGCACTGGAAAAAAAATATTGGACATATATATAGATATTGGAGTGTTTCTCACAATAACAGGAGAGTTAGCGGCATAATATGCTTTGAATTATGATTCGATCAGAGTAAATATGAAATATTCATCTGTGGTCTCCTGCAGGGACAGCATGCCGTTAAAACAGCATTGATTTGACAAGCCAAACAAACGCTGATGAGGCCTGATAATCAATGGCGGCATTGATGACAGTCTGTGGTGGCCCTGGGCTCAGAGCGATTGGATGGACTCACTGTGAATAATGAATGAGGAGAGTCCTGATTGATCAGTGAGGTTGTCTGTCTTTTAGACACTCAGCTGGCATTTCAATGGGGCCTCCAGCTCCAGAGACAACACGCCAGCAACACCCCGACATCAACCGTCCTGCAGGACTGGTCGCTTTGCTGCTTTTCAACCCGATTAGGACAAGAGGGTGCCTGGGTAGCTCACCTGGTGGAGCACGCGCCCATATATAGAGGTTTACTCCTCAATGCAGCGGCCGTGGGTTTGACATCGACCTGTGGCCCTTTGCTGCTGGTCATCCCCCCTTTCATGTCTTCATTTGTCTTATGAAAATAAAGATGCCCTAAAAATGAACTTTTAAAAAACAGTCCAGTCACAATTGAAAACAGTGTTTTTTGAGCATATGAATGAGAACACAGTACAGAATTTTATAAAAATGCTGTCAGTAAATGTGGAACATGGGCTACAAGCACGACTGGGACAGGTGAGAGGGCCTTAAGGGTCTTCAGTGAGTTTGTCCTTCACTAGAAAATGTCTGGTACCCGAGGGCGTTCCCTCATACATACCCAAACGCAAGCATAAAACCCCCTCACACACACACACACACACACACACACACACACACACACACACACACAGGTGACAGCAGTGGTAGGGTGCGTTGCGTTCTCATTTGCCTGGCTTCCTCACACCAGTGCTGAATGTCAACTCTCTTTTCTCTTTTGTACTTGGAGGATATGGGGGAATGATGAGGGGAACAAAAACACTAAACAACAAAAAAGGTCCCCAACAATGCCACTATCTTCGCAGCATCTACTGCTGCTGTCTCCTTCTCTTCGCCCTCCTCTTCCTCCCTCTCTCTTCCTTTGTGCTCTCCCCTCCACATTCACACTCTCGTAGAATATCACTTAGCTGTGCCCTTGAATCCTCCTCTGTAAGTGCACACACTGAGGTGCACTCTGAAAAGACTTGAAGAAAGTGGGTGGGATGTCGCCGCATTAATGACGCAGACCAAATGTAGTCCAATGTTGTCTAAAGGTAACAGCAGTTTCATGTCATGCATGTTGCATGCTTTGTGTTACACTTGATGGGTGGTAATGAAGAAACACTGCTACACTTTCCACTGCTAAGTTGTCCCTTGATTTGTATAATTGTCAACTATTCCAGCTTTCCATCTCTCGCTCTGAACTCTGAGTTCCTCTCCCAGTGAGAGTATTTATTTTGATGATGAGAATGATTATGCAAATGAAAGAAATGAGCATCGATCTGTCTAGCCAATAAGAAACCCCTCCATGATTTCTTCTCAACCAATTAGCCAATTCATCATAATTTCTTTCCATAACATGAAGACAACCTGTCATCTGCTATTATTTCTTGTTCCCCTCGCTTTCTATCCTGTAGAAATTTGTCTGTACCCCTCATCCTTACCAACTCTCTCACTCATGTTTATTTATTTGTCTTTTCACCAAAATATTCATCATATACTCCTCACCTGCTCATCCTTATTCCCTCTGTCTACTCTTCTCCACAGCATCACTGCATATAAAAGCAGGTATAGAGAGTTATTGATCCACAAAGGAGAACGCAACAAGGAGAATTATCTGCATATAACCGGGACCATGGGACTGCATTTACTACATCTTTACATCTACATTTGCTATTAATGCAAATGAATGAATGTAATTATTTTCAAAATAAGTTTTGATGTCAACAAGTGCTAAAGTGTCCTTCCAGATCTAAAAATGAACTAGTTACAAGCCAAGTCTATCTTTTGTCTCATTTTCCAACAAGTCCCTGCTTCTCTGGGTGGACTTTCTCCCTCATCTCCCTTTCTGTCTGTGCTCTAAAGCTTAATCTGCTACTTTGACTCCATATCCGTCTCAAGGAGGTAACATTGCTTTGGATAGACGCCAAACCACAGCTCGCCATATGGGGTTTTCAATGCAGACCAGAAGCCTCAAAACAAACCTATAGTCATTGTGTACAGGTCAGTATCACCATAGCTGTGTCACTGTGAGACAATGTGTGACAGTGTGTTGCCCAGTGCATCATATACCCAGAAGTGAACAGCCTTTGGCAAAATCCCAGTTTCCTCCTCTTTGCTCCCAGTAACCAGGCTTGTTCCTGGACTCCAGCCAACCAAATTCTCCCTCTGTGAACTCCTGAAAATCTAAGCCGTCTATGCTGTAAGAAAAGGAACAAAAAAACAATGGAGGGTGAAAATAGCTAATACCAATGTTTGTTCCTCTCAATTACAGTTTTAAATGGAAATCAATGTAGAAAGGGAATGAGTAGAACCCTTAACGTTGGAGTGATAATCACATTAAGACAGGGCTTAAATCAACACCAGACCTTGGCCTCTGGAAGGGGAAAAACAACACAGAAAGAGCAGAGACTATTCAATTCTCTCTCTCTCTCTCTCTCTCTCTCTCTCTAGTAATCTATCTATCACTCTCGTACAACAGTTGTCTCCAGCTCCCAAACCGCTGTCTGGTTGCTGGGATACCACCCATAAGTTTCACCATGGTAACATCTGGAATAAAGGTGGGTGGGCATGGTGCCAGGACAGGCCTGGAGTTTCACTGTGGCCATAAAACTAACATAAATAAATCTTTGTTCAACTGCTCTTCCCAGCACGATGCAACACACACACACACACACACACACACACACACACACACACACTTGCACCCCTACCTCAGCCAATTTAATCCAAGTTAACTGTTTCTCATCTCCAGTAGGAGAAATACAGTGAGAGGCTTTTTTTGCCCTGCTCTTATTGAAGCTTAAACAGAGAAGTGAACACTGAGCTGAATTGGTATTTTTGTGCATCCAAACATTGTGTATGACAGCTGAAGTTACAACACTGGGCTCCATCTTTGTGTGGGCTCCAGCAAAGTGGAATTTACTGGAGCAGTGAGGTTCTTCCCTCGCCTGTGCCTGGTATTTTGGTGACTCTCCAGACACCAAAGTAGGAGGAGAGGTGCAGAAGGGGGAGTGTCACTGGCACTCCAGTGAAGCACTACAAAACTGGTGTCATGGTTCGCTAAATAATCTGTTCAGAGCAGGTCAAAAGAGGACTGTATCTCATGAGTATTGTCTATTACAATTTCATTACCCATTTTTAACCAGTAGAGACATAAAAATTACAGTTGTATATAGTTAAGGGGAATAATTTCAACAAGGCAGAGTATTAGTAGCATACCTCTTCCACAACAGCTTACAAGTATGACCGCCTTCTCTGTCAATTAATTTACTCCATGTATAGCATTCTGAAGATAGCAGCTACTGTGTGTGTTCAATCAGCACTCTTATTTGAGGGATGCAGATTGTCAAACTATGATTAGCCGTTCCAGATTCACTGGTTACTTTGATTTGATTATCTTAACTAGCTGACAGTTATGACACACAAAGCAGGTTCATGACACAGCTCTTTGATTGGTTTTATACTGGTAATTCAGAAAAACATCTCTTCTCAAATGTTCATGTTGTCTTTGTATAAAGAAGAAAGGAATGAGAAATTACTACTCAACAAATGTACTTTTACAGCCATTTCTACATAAAAAACCTTCAGAACATTTACAAGAAATTGCCTTTTAAACATATCAGAGAAGAACATGTAAAAACTAACATGTGCTGAGCCACTACAGTCAGCTGAACCATAATATTCTCATTTCTACCTGCTGTAACACTGACATGCAATCTCCCCCTATTCTCTCTGTGTCTCTAATAAATGTCGTCACAATCCCAACCTGATGATGCTAGAAAATAGAGCACACACACACACACACACACACACACACACGCATCCCCCTCCTGTGCACATCCTCTATGCTTGGAGGGTGAAGATATGCAAAGCGTCACTACCATCAAAACAAAAACTGCAGGGGAATATAGGGCAATTGAGTGAATTAAAATGCATCCCTGGAGACATGTCTTTCTTTCTCTTCTCCTCATTCTCTTCCCCTGATTTTCCCACTGTTCTTGCAGGAGAAGTAGGCGTCTCTTTGCAATTTAGTTCAAATTACATATCCCTGTTTTAGCCAGATGCTGGTCAGAGTTATAGTGACATGGATCAGCATCTGTGAGTATTTAGTAGGGCCGAGCGATATGGACCAAAAATTATATCTGGGTATTCTGGCTGAATGTCGATACACAATATATGTATCTTAGTATAGGAAATAAATAGCCTATAATAGATAATCAACAACAGGGTTACAGATTAAACAGATTAAAAGAAAAGAGAGAGCTCATTGAGAGAGAGGACGCATGTGATGGACTAAAGTGTATAATACAAAAACTTGTTTTGATCATGAACCCGATTGTTGACTGTTCAATTCTCTGGTTTATCGGTCAAGCGTATAAACTACACCGCAGATGACTGACTCATACAAACGGGTCCAGAGCGTCTTGTGTATAAAATGTTTGTATCGTCATGATAATCTGGTCATGGGTCAAATCTCTCACCCGCATCCGTTTGTGGTCTCATGCACTCTTACTCGTAGAACTCAAATTAATGTTACATCAAGTAACTACTTCAGTGTTTTTCGCCATGGTGCCCACCGCAATAGAAAGTTACCAGTGGAAACACTGGTACAACTACAGTTTTTTTTAATCTCCTGCTTAACATAATATACAGCTGTGCAAATAATAAAAATGCTGACAAATGTAAGCCTTGTGGACCGGCACTGTCCCCTCATTTTGAAGGAGAGCCTGTGAACGAGTGAGGGTGGGGTTGCCCGGAGAGTGTGAGAGGAGGGATGCAAACACATGCAGTGCTTTATGGAAGAAATACTAGGTTATGTAACACAACATCAAACTATATCAATGAAAACAGTATTGTCTCATCACATATCTGGTTTAAAAATATAGAGATGTAACTTAAACAGTTGATATACCGCCCAGCCGTCTTATTTAGAATTTGAAAATGAAAAACAGTGAAGGTTAAATGTTTTAGTCATACAGCTGGCACTCTTATTCACAGACTGGCTGTGTAACACTTTTGCAGGGTATTGGTGCAACCGAGGACATGTACAAACCATAGTTAGAACAGTGTTCAGGGCAGAGACAACACAAATTAATAATAATGATATCAAAATAAGATGCAACATGAAGTGGCATCTTACGAAATCTTGAAACAAACAATGACCAAATATTACCTGTGTACTATTTGTGCTGGCAATACTGGTACTAAATCTGGTTGGTACACACACTTCTGGTCAGTAATAGCATTTTTTTCTGTGCATAAACATAAGTAAATGTATAAATAAATAAATATACTTAAAAATACATTGAAATAATCAGACTGTTAACAAAAACGTCTCTCTTTGTATCTCTAAGAAAACTTTCATGACTACACTGTTGACACGATCATTTCTGCCTTGCAGAGTGATTTTATGAATGAAAGCAGGGGTAGCTGAACAATGTCCAGTTTGATCTAGATATTGCAGATACACTCAGTTGCACTTTTATTAGGTACACTCAGCTAAAACTAGGTCTATAATTTTGTCCTCCCCCTCACCGCCATCAGCAGCCACCTCCTACATCCTTACCTTGGATAGACAAATGATTGTGAGCTAGACGGTCACATAAGTGGGCAGAGTGAAATGGATGGAGGTGAAAAGAGTAGACGGGGAGAGGGACAGTAAGAGATGTGTGTACAGCCAATGTCCAGACAGACGCTGGTCAATAAATCAATGAAGAGGTCACACAAGCAGGTGGTTTGAGAGTAGCTATTGAGAGCTGCTCTTCATCTGATCAACTAGATTAGAACCAGAATGAAACAAAACTATACCCCATGCTTTCACTGTCAGTTTCTTCCTTTTTGAACCCCCTACCTGTCACCTAACCACTTAACCAACTACTGCGTGTCCTTTACACTACGCTATCAGAGAAATCGAGGCAATGTTGTGGAATGAATGCTCTAAAATTCTCTACAGAGGTTTCAGATTTTTCAGTAGTTGGGTGTGACTGTAGATATAGGATTCCCCAAGACACTTGAGTTGTTTTGAAGTAAATCGCCACAGTTAATGTTTTTGTTTGAGATATAACAGCGTCTTGATTCATCTTCAATTGAGAGAAAGCACAGCCAACCACCTGCATGTTTTGCTTTAATCCTACTACTTAATCTTCATGGAGAAGGCTCCGCTTATCGTGTCTACCGCATGTAAGTCTGTTTTTATCTTCTCCTCTCTCCCCCAGACACCCGCGCACACAGAGAAATGCACTTATGAAAACACTCACATACATACATACATACATACATACGTACATACAAAAGCACAAACAAAAACACACACCGTGTGTAAAGCAGGCGCATGTAATTACCTCAGAACAACGGTGCTACAAAATGCCAGACAGCGTGTATGTGTTTAGAGTTTTGTAATTAGCAGAATACATTTAAATACATTTGGCTGAAATACTCCTGGGAGACTTCCTGTTTGCTGTGTCTGCCACAATCTCTCGCTCCCTTTATTCTCCCTACTCGTATCTCACACTGCCTGCAGTACTTACATTTACCAATCAAACTCTTCCCTTCATGCACTGGTGTTTTGTTCTCTCCTTTATGTTCTCACTACAAACTGCTCGATCAATGTGCCTATTGACGCTGCTGTGTAGTTTGCATAATGGTAGGCCACTATGGCTGAAAATCTGCCACCACGTCTGGGCCTGCTCTCAGCCTACCACCACAAAATAACCTAACTTCCCTGAGGACGGCATAATCAAATTGTATCTGCTGTGCCTCAATGAGGTCTGATACGTCATTTTTGCCAAAGTTGTGAAGTCCATCTACACTCTTCCATCTTGCTTTGAAAGCTAATCAATAATCACACACGCACAAAATAATTTACTAATGTCCAAGTAGCACATTTTATTTCACTGGACACTCATCGAGTAAGGACTTAGACTCAACCTCCCTGCCGAGCCCCTGCCTGCTCATCAAACCAGTCTTAATTATTCAGCAGGCAGCCTGGTGTCTTTCATCTCCCTGTTAATTGCTGCGGTCGACTTCTCACTGGGACCACTGTGCCCAATGAAAGCCTCTGCTCTCACTGTATTGTAACACCGGAGGATGCATGTGTAGCATTGTGTGTGTGTGTGTGTGTTGGGGTAGGATTGAGGTGTAGGGATGGAAAGGTTAAATTCTAAATGTGTTTGATTAAACTGCTGACATGCTTACAGCTATAATCATGGACAGAGTAGTTACACGTGCAAAGTTGCAGCTTTGGGTTTTTGTGTGCGTCAAAAATGGTGATCCTGAAAGGCCGTGTTCTAAAACACAATTTACACAGCTATCAAACGCAATGCATTGCATTATGGGTACTGCATATGCTTATTCTTAGAATTTTGAAAAGTCCAATTATGGTGGAATGTAAAAATGTTTACACTTAGTAGCAAATAGGGAGTCCTCTCAGACACACCACTTATTGTATTATATTGTTTATTAGAGCCATTAATCACCAGGCTAATATATTGGCCATGTTAGCTTATTGCAGATATATTAGGTTCAGGTTTATGTGTGGGCCATTTAGCAACAAGAAATTTGGTTTAAAATCATTTCGAAACAGTGTCAGCAGAGAGCACTGAATGCCCCACTCAGTATTTATCTTAGTCACAATTGTTAAAAAATCCAACAGAACTGTATCAAGATAGTGGTTTATGCTTAAAAATGTACTATTGACAAACTGCCAAATATTAATATCTGTACTGGCCTAAAAAAGCCAGTATCAATTTGGCTATATTGTTTGTTATCTTACATGTGCACTAAAATGTTTGTCAGATCTACCTAAAATCCCAAGGAAGGGAGCCAGAGGGTTATAGGCAAGTCTGGATTTTTGACTGGGAAAAAACGGGCAGCTTTCCTCGGGCCCCACAACTCCGAGGGGCCACAAAAACCCCAAGCTTAATTTGAATAGTTGTTAAAAATTAAATTAAATTATTTTATGGCTGGGTGCTGCATTATTATTTAAATCCCGTGGTCCTGTCGAAGGTATATTTGGATGACTACAGGTCAACAGTCATATGTGAGACAGTAAAACAGATAGGACGACAACCAACTTTAGGACAATGATTTTGAGTTCTCGACTACAAGCCACAAATAATGTCTGTCACATCTGAATAAAAGATTCAACAAATAAGCAATAGATATGGGGGGGGGGACAGTTGACAGTTAACTTTCGGAGAGAAAAAAACATAGCTGGTATTGTAGTTAGCAGATAAATTGCAGTTAGCCAGACACTCAGCTCCATAATCAGTAGACAGACATACTGGCGCGCGTGAGCACACAGAGCAGGAGTGGGAGTGATGGGGTGAAAAGTGATGGATAAAGAGGGAGAAATGGGGAGCCTTGGCCACAAGAGCAGAGATGAATGGGTTATACGTTGGTCTAAAATATACAGTTTGAAGGAAGACAGATATATGAAACATGATTGCATTGGAGGACTGCCTGGGAAAGAGACATGCACAGAGGAAAACATGGAGACAGCAAAGGAGGAATGAAGCTAGCTTAACTATGTGGTTGATTTGAGAAGGACAGAAAGACGTCAAGAGAAAGTAAAAGGAGGGAAAAAGAGAAAAGAAAGAGAAAAGGAATGTAGAAAGTTACAACAGTGAAAAAACCATGATGCGAATCTATCATGTTTTCCCAGACAGCCACTTTAGACCAGAGACAGTACATTCTGACTGGACCTTTGCAGCATCACATACTTGCACACAGAGACACACACACACACACACACACACACAACCCTAATACAACATACATCAGTGGGCTGGAAACATCACATGATAAATTCTGAGCACAATACATTTTGTCCAAAAGATTTAACATCTAATTCAGGTCTGACAGCTCCCTCCATCTCAAAGCTAGAATGGTTACATTGATCTCCACACCACGCACAGGCGGCCTTGGACTTCTCAGATAGTCACACACACAAACACACAGACACACACACACACACACTTTCAGGGCAAAAAGACAACAGTTCCTAAGTACAGAGTAAAAACTTGGGAGAATAAGGATTTCAGCTGTAAAATAATATACGCCTATTGTGTTTGTTGGTTAAAGCAACCAAATTACTCAAATTTCAGAATAATAGTTTCCCCAATTGCATCGAGGGCTTAATATCCTCCACTCTATTTTCTTTCTTAACTTCTTCAATCCTTGCTTCTGCTCACTGGGGAGTCTTAAGGTCTCCACTGCTGGGTAGACCATTTGGAAGAAGATGCTAAAAGTGTGTGTGTGTGTGTTTGTATTGATATATGGTTGTGCCAAAAAGTGTATGCAGGGTTATTGACAGGTCAATAAGAATGCATGCATGTGCAATGACTGACATTAGGACAAACATGTAAAACCCAAAGAGACAGGTACATGAAACTAGACTTTGTGCAAAGACACATGCAGAGTGGCAATTAATGTAAAGCAGCTGTGTATGGCTACAAGAGATGTGTGTTACTGTAGTGGTTCCGGGTCCTTAGTGTGACTAGCCAAAAACATAATCTTTGACTGCTAATTCCGATAGAGATAGACTGAGAGTTATGGGGATGCAACGATCTCTGGGGTCATACACACACAGCATTGGTCGTCACTGTGATTTTTCAAGCTAATGGATTGCATGCCTTAGATTATGAGTTGGCTGCATGCCCTGTAGCCAGATCAGATACAACTTTAGAGGATTTTACAGGCAGGACATTGGAGTCTCAGCTCCCTAGACTCCCCACGCTCAGACTCCAGCCCAGAGGTGCAGAGGCCAGGGCAAACACTGACAACATTAACTCATCACTGTGTGGCACAATAGAGAGTGTTAGCGCACGCGAGCGTGCGTGCGACTTTATATTTGATTGTTGGCTACTTCAGTTAAATAAAAAAATATAGCAGTTAGGAAAAAAACAATAATATTTAATATTTCTCAAAATAAGGTATGAAAAAAGTATTAGTAGTATCAGGAGCCACTAGTACACAAAAAATCTAAACCACTCCCAGCCCTGGTGAGAGGTGTACAATCAATGCAAGCATGTGTGTGCATGTATACATACACAAACAGGTCTTGGGGGACCATGTCAGAACACATTAGTGGCAGCACCCCACACTCAACTTACGCAAGGTAACGCCAGCCCAATTTGTTTTCCTAATAGCTGGTATATTATTCACTCAGTCACTCATTCACCCACATACACACACATACGTACAGTATATACACACACTAGGCTTATCATTATACAAGTATACCCTTGAGCGGGCCTCAAGTTCATCTGTTGGGGGTGGAGAGAAAGCCTGGTTGATATTAAGAGAGAGGTCACATTGTACTGTAAACACGCTTTGTCTGCTTATTCATTTATTTACTACGCTTTCCCATCACACCTCAGCTTGTCAGCAATAGGGAGCTGGAGGGGAGGTGGTCTGGGCATGGGCGATGTTTGTGTCGGCAGTTTGGAAACACTTTGGGTGATGGATAACTCAAGACCAAGTTCATTTTTCAAGGCAAAATATTCATTATGAAAGTCAATTATTTTGTTTGAATACCAGTTTGAATTCGAGATATCTGTATATCCAGCAAAAAGAAAAAAATCTTTCTCTATGCACCCACTTATGTACAAACCCCCATAGCGTGTCCCTGTGTTGACTGTAGCAGCCCTGTCCCGGTATCGACCCCCTGCTGTTTAATATTCATAAAGTCTATTTCAGCAGCTTCAGTTGCTGTAGTGCTGGGACGCTCCCGCCCTCTCACTAAATCCATTCTCATTGATCACCATTGGCTTTCCCAAACGCACATTGATCCCATTCAAACTCACGCTCAAGGTCCCCTCAAACGCACTCACCTCACAATTCACTTACAAATGAAGTCCTTCCACCCTTCTGGCGTTTCATCGAAGAGATTATTTTTGATCTTTTTACCATTGTGCAATTACTGTTCTTGCTGAAACCAATAAAAGTTGATGTTTGCTATCGAGTCCGGGCTTTATATGAGATGTGTCACTCTGTAATATTAGTTTTACCATCAGAAGTCAGAGATGAAGTTGTTTGGTATAGTGAGAAGGAATATCTTGTGTTTGTCCTATCATATTTTATCACACTCACATTTATCTTTTGGAGTCTATATTTCAGAGCTTAGAGTAGAACTAACAGCATGCAGCTGATCTGCATTTCTTAGCTCTATTACACAACATTTGTGTTCTGCATTGTGGGGTTGTCTATGGGTTGTATATGTGCATGTGGGTGCATACAAGTGAGACAGCTTTGGCATGTGTGTACTGGAAGTTATAACACTGAGATGTCTCCAGGCGGGGTTAAATTGATTTAAAGCTGTGCTTTAAAATGAACTGAAGACGTAGAGAGATCCAGTCTAAGTACAGTAGCAGGCGGGAGAAACAGAGAGAAATCTCTGCTTTCCTTTTTTTTCCCTCTTCATTCCCACTCCGTCTCTTTAGGGAGCCTGTGGCTGCTCGTCTGCATGGCTAATCATACCATTGTGTTAATTATCGCTTCACAGCTAGCCCCAAGCAAAGACATACACAACAGAACACGCACACACACAGACACACAGTCTTTCTCTCATAGATGCCCACATTTACACACACTCACACTGTATCCTCCTTGGCTGTCAACCAACTTCAGATTTATTTTGTCTTGGGGAGAAAAGATCCCATTGCTAAACTTGAACACACACTTATGTCTTACCTAACTGAGCAAACTGGATACGCCTGAATCCAGCAGTATGAAAACACAAACACACATACACGCACAGTTACACACACACACAGGACACCGGCTGCATTATTAATTCTCCCAAATTGGGAACACCAGTTGTGTGCTCACACACAATAAACAGAGACAAATTCATCAGAAATCTCCCAAGTGCAAAAAATATGAAAAATTGAATCATACCACAGAATGAAAATTCATAAGGAAATGTACAAAATCAATATTTTATGCTACTTACTGTACCTATTCTTTATTACAAACCTATTCAAGAACAAGCATTAAAAATTAAAGCTGGCAGAAAAGACGGGAGGCAGGAGAAAGGATGGGTAGAGAAGAGGAGGGAGGAGGGTACTGCAAGGGACCCGAGAGTTCAAAAGCAATACTGTTTCATTCATGTTTAAAGGCACTTTTTTTGTTTCTCGAAGAGCCACTGAAGCCGTTTTGAAACAGGCACAAATGCTTTGATAGATTGAGCGTTCTGAGCAGCCAAGGCGCTGTCAACATAAATAGCGATAAAGAAGTGGGGGGAATTTTTTCAACTTGAGTTTTCAAGGTTATGGCCCATGACAATGATTTGAAGGCACCACTTGCTCTGCTGCACCACTGGTTATGCATGGACAGTTGCGTGTCTGCCCACAACATGTTAATGAAAACAGTCGAGTGTGCATATTCATGTAGCATTACTGTATGTTTTGCAGAAAGCTTTGTTTCATGCATTAGCACTTAAGGTGAGTGGTGCAGTCCCGCTCAGACCAACATAGACCATGTGCTGTGTATGCTGTATGTGTTGGCTAATCTATTCTGCACTTTTCTGCTTGAATTTATCTATATTGGTCTTTTTAACAGCACTTTACACACACTCTCTGTCCTTTAACCTCCCTTTACTTTTTCACTGTATTCAACTCCTGCTCTTAACACATTTATGTCACTTTTGATAATAGGTATTACATTATTTCTTTTTTATCTTCATTATCCATAGCTCAATTAAACGTCTTGTCATTTTCTGCCAAAACACTTGACATGGAATAAATAGTGTAAGGAGCAAGTCACTAAAACCCCTGAGAAATGGAAAAGGTAAAACAGCCTAATGAGTGACTGTAACCCTTTTATAAACAAGCATATGGGACTTGTTTGGACAAAATCAAGAAAAATGTTTTCAGCCCACAATAGCTGTGGCCAACTGTTAAACATACGTACGGGGTGTATCGGCAGTAGTATAAGAAGCCATGTTGTTAGGACATTATTATTACTCATTATTTCTGGTAATGTTTCTATATGGTCATATGAGGATACAGCCAAGGACTGTTTTAAAGGATCAACATTACCATATTGTGTTCCATTATGATGTTTCCATATCCATAGATGACAAAACCCTCATACACATGGCTGCCTGTCAGACCATAACTTTGGTGAGAGTGCAACAATGACAAATATTATGTGAATTGAAATCTGGTACATAATTTCATCAAGCAGGTCAAATTTTTTTACGTGTCCAACTTCTGTGGTATGTTCAAAACAACAACCAATTACCAAGTTTGTGCAAGTCAGAATCTATGGCCCGACCATGGCTCTGATATACTAATAGCCTTTCCGCGCTGTGTACTGATAAATCCATGGCACTGTCTATGGTGCTGAAGTAGCAGACGTATTTGTAATAGCGTCTTTTCTCACCCTTCTGTCATTTACGTCTTAGATTGCTAATATTCTCTAACGATATCTTATATAGGGGGTTACTTAAAAGAACCAGTCTTCTCATCACTAGGGTGGACCCCATTGTTAAAATTAAACAAATTGCCTACTACTTATAGCTTGATGCTAGCTTTGAAAATGCATTCTAGTGCCACCTTTTGGTCTTAATTTAACCAACAAATGGCAAGGAGCTAAATATATAATGATAAAATGTACATTTGCACGAGACTAGTAATAACTAAGGACTTCTGGTAATTTGAAAAAATTGTGGATGTCTTTGAACTTAATCCCATGCAATCTGCCATGCCCACCACATTCCACCACAAGTTACCTACCTTATTTCGCCAAAAACAGAGGTCATGTGATAGTAATCAGCATTTCGGGGATTTAAGGTCAAAACAGCTGTGTTGACAATTATTATTTTCTAATGTGAAGGTTTTATTGCTTGACTTGTTTTTAATGTACTGGTTTCATTGTAAAGTGTCTTTGAGTTCTTTGAAAATCTGTTATTATTATTATTTGGAGGTTTTGATAGAGCTTCAACATTATATCTAGGGGATGTCAATAAATTCTTGTAAAATACAGACTTCATTTATTCTTTGCAAATGCGTCCCACCAGGTCCCCTGGTAATACTTGTACTTGGGGCTTAAAGCATTATTTATTTATTGATTGTGACCAAGGTTGGTTCCATTGTTTATTAAGATTAAGATTAATGTATAAAGGGAAATTACAATTTACACTCTGTTGTTATTACACACACAGGCCTGAATTACACACATGCTCAGTACCTATGCATGCACTAAATGACAGATGTCAGGGGTTCAGTGCCTTGCTCAAGAGCACCTTGGCAGTGCCCAGGAGGTGAACTGGCACCTCTCCAGCTACCAGTCCACCACACTTGGACTTAGTCCATATGTGGACTTGAACCAGCAACCCTCCAGTTGCCAACCCAACACCCTACAGATTGAGCTACTGCCACCCCAACTAATTTGATTGTGACCACTCTTACTAGACAAAGAAAGGTTTAAACACAAGTTTGAATGTTTTACCTTAATATGATTTTCAGGAGTGCATCAATGGTAAGTGCAAGCAAAACATAAAACTCCCACAATTTTTTGTTATACCTTCTTTTTTTTTGCTTTGTAGCAGTTAACTTTATACAAGCAGAATAGAATAGACAATTGTTGTTGTTGTTGGATGCCCAGTGCTGGTGTTTCCTCATGGTACATTTAGTGTTTTACATGAATGTTCACTGTGGGTTACATGGGCAACAACAACTTCAATAACACACACACAGACACACACACACACACACACACACACACACACACACACACAGATAGGTACTAAAAAAAGAGACAGTGAGGCAGAGATGAATCCTGTCTCTCAGCAGACTCTAATGGAAGAAATATGTTGTGTTCCACAGAGATCATCTCCAGACTGTTAACTCATAACAGTGACTCTATCCAACTCTGTGTTTCTCTCCCCTTGGATAACGATCAGCCTGGATTCATGATAGATATCAATTATCCATTAATGATGGTTCTCCAGAAAAAAAGAAGACTGTTTCTGTCTTGCTGACAGACGTGTACTGTCAACAATTGGCTTGAGGACCATCTGAGAAGGAAAATGTGTCCTTTTCCACTTTCTTACATATGAATTCCGCCCAGTCCTCCAGTCCCTCGTGGTAAAGACACAAACATTCAGAGCTGTGCCCCTCCTCTCATCCCTGTGGTAGCCTCCTATCTTCCTCCTCTCTCCTCACTTCTCTCCTCCCCTCCTTTGTCTCCCTCTCTCCCAGTGGAAGTGTAGTGCAGGGCCCAGGCCCCTGCCTCTAATTGCTGGTGAATGGAGTGTTTTCATGGGGTGTTAGGCAGGGCCCTCCCCTGGATTAGCATGCTTACATTCACTGGCACACACAACATGTACTCAGATACACAAATGGATTAGTGTGCTCACTCATGGGGAGAGGAGGTTGATTTGAGCCGACAGCAGCAGCCCTTTGGAGAAAGCCTGGGCAAGCCTGGTGGATTTTCAAGCACATACACACACACACACACTCACGTGTGCACACGCACAAGAATAAAGAGAGAGAGAATAAGGGACAAGACACATCAAAGTTGCACTCACTCATGTGAACACACATACGCACAATCTCAGCTCCCAAGTGGAGTCCTTGTGCAGAAAACATATGGAGTGAATCATGTGTTAACAGGGAGTACTGATTAACACATCTGGAGGGAGCCGGCAGAGGGGGGCATGGGGGGTGGAGGGGGTGAAATACGAAAGAGCAGGAGGGGCAGAAGTGGACAGAAGTAGGAGAAAACCTTAATGCATTGGGCCTGATCAACTCTAATAGAAAAGACCAAAGAAAACAACAAACCTGGAGACTATAAACACACTGGGAGGAATGAGGGACTCTCCACTCATCTCCCTCAGGCCACATCCTGTGTCATGTCAGAGGCAGTCAGCTGTGCCACAGCACCATGCTGCCCATATGCACATCAGTAAGACAGTCTGCAAAACACAAAGCTAACATGAAGAAAACTCATTAAACACACAGTTGTTTCCACATAGTGTGTGTGCAGCAAGTTGATGGATTCTGTGCATTCTCCATCTGACATGGGCCTGAATTGAACCAAACATTAGTTTGTCACTAACTAGTTAAATGACACAAATGAATAATAGCGATTTACTATCTGCCATTTTTAATAGGTTTTGTTTTAAAAGTAAGTATTGACTATTGGTTATGTATCCAAAAGTCAATACAAGCCTTTTAAAACAAAACCTCTTGTTTGACTAATAGAAAACATTTAAAAAATAAACATTGGTGCTTTTGACAGTCAGCAGGTAAACAAGGCCCATGGGTGCCAAACAGATAACTGCTTTATTGTATTATCTAGTATGTATAGATTATCTGTATATGTGAGAAATATGGACTGGATATGTTCTTTTCTTTTTTTATTGACAGCTATCAAAACTAATTATGTAAGAAATTCAATCCGCCTTCCATAAATTCATTGGCTCTTATCAGGTTCTATTATACTTTGAAAAAGGGAAGATATAATATGTCATTTTTGACCTCACTCTATCTACAGTATGCTGTGAGACTGATTGAACTGAGGGCATTGTCACCCTCTCTACAGCTGGATCAGACGATTATGTGCTGCTCAGTGCTGATTCCTATCTATTTATTTTCCATGGCCAGCATTTTTTGGAAAACAACGCCTTTACACAGAGAAACCTCCATGGACAAGGGACCCGCATGGAATTCTGTTGCCTTTCTGTGTGTTGTGAGGAAAGTGCAATGATCTTATATCGTCTTTTATCTCAGCTTGTATCAGTGTCCTGTGGTTTCACTACCATCAAAACAGCATAGTTGGGTTTAAACCACTATGACGCAACATAAACATAAACAGAGACATATCTGCGGTCATGGTCACTTTAGAGCAGAATCAAGCAATCACACTGGCACTGAGCCAAGCGCCCACATTCAAATTTAGTCCTGCCAACCTACATAAAAACACATGCACAATAAGTTTTCAGGCACCTGTTCAGGGCACCATGTTAGCATTACTGTGGCTGCTACTGTTGTTGTTTTACACATAACTAACTGAAGTTACTGAAGGCAGTTAGGTGAAAGGGTTTACACAAATATAATTTCTCCAAGAGAGACAAAGAGAGGTAGAGTTGTTATGAGATATTATGTAGATTTAATTACGGCTCTTTAACAGCTGTATTTATACATGGTTTGTATAAATATTGAATGTGTGTGCAGACTTAGTTTGTCTGTAATCCTTTTACATGAGTAAACACACAGAAAAAGGACAGGATCCCACATAAACATTGATTCACATTTTGTTTTTCATTCAATCCGTCAACAAGTAACTCATGTACAATCTTCATGATGTGGCTCAAAATAATATCAATTTGGGTAGAAACCATTGTGTTAGATAGATAAAAGGCAGATAAAAGGCAATTATAGAAAAGCGGTAATATAATAACACAAAATTGATTGCCAGCAATGAAGTAGCACACATGTAATATGGGATGCATATAAACAGGCTTGCAGTATTTGCTTACTGTGGTATTTTCTGGCAGCCTTGTTGTTGTTTTTAAAGACTGTTGACTTGTCAATTGATTGTTTGTAGATGCAAAGCACCTACTTAACCCCTGTGCAGTTAATTGCAGCGACTTTCGCCCGCATGACATTGCTGTGCAATGCTGATAATGCAGGTTGACCATTCACTAAAACTGTCCAATTAATGAGTTACCTATCTGTCAGCAAGACTTCTTTTTTTAAGATAATTTGTTGGATGTTTTAGGCCTTTAAAGACAGGACAGCTAAAGAAGTGAAAGGGGAGAGAGGGGGGATTGACCTGCAGGAAAGGGCCACAGGTCGGAGCCAAACCCGGGCCTGCTGCGTTAAGGAGTAAAGCTCTATATATGTGCGCCCGCTTTACCAACTGAGCAATCTGGCTGCCCTTAGACCTAAAATCTAAAATAGAATATTTTTCTTTTTTGGTCTGGACAACGGGAACCAAACTACAGGTGTAACCACAACTTACTCACCCTGACTAATTTTTCCCAGTACCCTTCCAGTCAAGGGCACTGAACCATTTCCAGTTTCGCTGTAGACTTGTTTCATTTGTATCCTGGCCTAGATTCTGTGTATAAAATTTTTTTAATGGTGGCAACTAACCAAAACAAATCTGGATAATTTTCAACTGTTTTTGATCCAAGATCTTGGAAATACAGTGTAATGAGTTAAAGTATTGCAACAAAAAGTATTCCTTTCCCACACTACTCTAGTGTACAATGTGCTTCTAATAGTCAGTGGTTAACTTCACTCTTCTGTCTGCTGCACTGAATTAGACGCCTAATTCCCACCCAACCAGGCCAGTCAATACCTCTACATTATTCAAAATCCTCCCCACTTAATTATATATTTAATTGACTACCTGTAGACACATGCTGGCATAAATTCATGCAAATGACATCCCGCATAACCTCCCCCAGGGTAGATTTAATGGTACAGTCTGGTGAGGACAGAGTTCACTGATCACTGCTCTGTGACCTGTCCAGTGGATCAGTTCTGAATAATACACTTTTCTACTTAGCTTGAACAGAGATACAGTTAGTTGTCATTTTATTAGGTACACCCAACTAAAACTAGTGCAGTCTAATAAAACAGTCCTGCATTACCTTAATACCTTAACTAAGGCTCCCCTTGGCCCTATGTTTGAAAATTGCATCAAAAACATTTCAACTCCATTCAACAGTTGGTGCAGAACTTGGGTAGAGGTGAGTTGACACCTGAAATTTAAAATCCTATGAATCAGCTTTTAAATGTGGGGGCTGACCTGCCCTAACAAAATGTATCAAATTAAATGTTTAGTATGTACAAAAAAAAATTATAATAATAATAAATACATGTTTTAGTGTATTGAACTTGTTAAATCCAATCTATTAACATTCAAGTAAAGAAATTAGCTTATGCGTTATGGATTACTTAAAAACATTTATTACGGCAATCACTTCCATTTTTAAAGTCAATCTTTAAAGTAAAGTCAACTTGTCTGCATTAACAGTGTAGTAAACTAGAGTGTAAGTTAAAGCCTGTTGAGGAATATCTTTTTTACGAGCTAAGGTTACTTGGTAATTGCCTGCAAACAAAAAATTAGCCTTTAGGTGTCTACATTGTATAGAACAGGAGTAGAGAGCAAGCAGGGAATGGAAAGCCACTGGTTGATTTTGCACCTTGAATCTTGTGACTCTCGTGCTCTCAAGGAAGAAAGCAATAAGTCCTATCGCAGGTGTCTGGGCCCACTGTATGCTAATGGGAAGGATCAGGCGCTCTTCTCACATAATGGGGTTTGACAAAGTGAAAATTAACACAACCCCACTCCTGCTGTCACTGTAAGAGGGGGTGGCTGATATGACTTTGTCTCAGACTATGCTTTTCTCACACACACACACACACACACACACACACACACACACACACACACACACCTTTCGACAGATACCATGCAAGGCGTCGTTCTCATTCTCACCCAGACATTTACGTTGTTGTCCCCCCACCCCCCCGCACCGCTTCCCCTATCTAGGTGTTTGTGTCCTCGGCATAAACACCCCTCCATCCCTCCTCCTTCCCTATTTTCTCTTCTTCTCCAGCGACTCTGTTTGCTTCAATGGACTTTCATGACAACTCACTCCGTAAGGGTCCTTTTTTCTCTCCCTCTCCCTCTCTTTTTCTTTCACTCTCCCCAGGTGAAATATTGATGGATTTTTTATGAATAGCTATGAAAAATTCATTCAAATTCCAAAATGAAAAAGCGTAAACATTCCGCATCTGCCTATGCCTCCCGCATTCATTATCCTTCACAACATCCTCACTCCCTCCCTATTTTTCCCACTCCCAGCCCCTGCTCCTCCTCCTCCATCACCACCCCTCCTTGCCCCCTGTCTACCTGAAAAAAGACGTGCCGCTCTGTCTCTTTTTCCGCCACTTGGCCTAATTGCTTAATTTGACCTGCTCTCTCATCAATTAAAAGTCTGTCAGTGGTAGACAGATGGAGGATGGATCAGAGGGCCAGTCGATGGACAGATCAATGACAGAACAGCTCAATAAGTAAATGGAGAAGGCCAGTGATGGAAAAAGGAAATGAGGGAGAGGAAGAAATAGAAGAAGAACAAATTGAACAGGCTGTCATGACAAAAAGGTGCAGCACCAATGTTCCTCACTCGGATGCTCTGACTCTCTTCCTCACTATGTCTCTCTAAAGCTCTGACTCTCCCTCACCTTTTCTTTGTTTCTTTGAATCATTGACTCCCAGAAACAATCCCAACATTCCCCAACTGCTCTTCTTCTGTAATATGAATGTGTTCATGTAAAGTTGAATTAACAATACAGAACATTGGCAAAAATCAAGTAGCAAATATTAGAGAAAAAAATAAATATGGGGGGATAAAGCTATTTCCACTTTAAACCACATCAACGTAAATAAAAGTCATATGACCAGAAAGTAAACTAAGAATAGACAGACAATAGACATATGGGGGAGGGAGGAAAGGAAGGGAAGCTAAAGCACTGAAGATTTACCTCACGTGTGACTGCATGCAGTCGTATGCATTGCATGCATTGTAATACAAGAAAGAATTATTAGCCTGTGTTACTCAAAAAGATGCAATAACACTTTTGCTTAATATTATTATTATTATTATTATTATTAATCTGCTAGCCAAATAGTTACATGATGATTCACTTGCAAGCGAACAGCAAGTCATGTTTTTGTAAACAAATACAACTTGACTGAAACATGGTCTCACATGAATACACACAGATATCTGCACACACACACACACACACACACACACACACACACACACACACACAACCACAATTATTTTGTTATTTTCCCCTTCAACACCTTGTTTTAATTAGCTTTCTCATGAGACAGCAACTCAGACCAATTAGGGAAGATTATCAAAGAAGGGTCTGGAGTAGGGTGCATGCCCACTATGACTCCTGTCCCTAAGGATAGGCCAGGATGAAAGAGACCTCAGCCCCACACACACACACACACACACACACACACACACACACAAGCAAGCAGTTCTCAAGAGCAAAAATATGAACCCCATATATGATCTTGCAAGATAGAGTCTTATTGTACCTTATAATATATAAGAAAGCATTCCGGTTCAGCAGCATGTATATACAGCACATGCATGGTGAATGACTCTGTATTGACCAGCTGCAGATGGATCACTGAGGAGATACAGAATGGGGTGCTTCCCCTCTGTCCCTCAAGGGGAACTAAAACCACTCCATTGATGCAATTACTAATGGAGACACTTCAGAACATTGAGAAAGATTACCAACTCAGAATTAGGCCATTAAAAAAAAAAACATTAGGTGTTTAGGATGAGCACAGGAATAAAAGAAGTTATATTGGTGATGCCAGCACTTGCGCTCTCTTGCTCTTATCTTATGACAAATCAATGAAAGCTCTTTTGGAGTTATGCTCTGCTGAGAAAACCTGACGTATGATCAAGGGGGTTACCACCAAGGAAAGTGGTCTGTATAATTACTAAGGTGTCATCATTTATCTCTCTCGCCATCTGCCTTTTGTTTCTCCTCTAAAACAGGAGGAAATATCTACTTAACTACAGCCTTTATAGCATGTTTATATTTATCACAGTGTGATATGTCAGTACAATACAGTGTGTATGTTTTGTCATAAGCTAGTCCGTAACCTGATGGTAGGTTAATAGCACTCAGTGGTATTATGTGCAACAGTGATTTGATTGGGAGAGGCTGAAGGTGCATATTGGTTTGATCCCCGAGGGCCAACTAGAAGAGTCAGAGATCAGAGGTCAATCACCACGGGATCAATGTCAATCAAAAGAGCTGTGTAACATTCAACGACACACTTTATGGCTTACATTGAGTTGATCTAATGTATATGAGAACTTTTATAGGTTGATGTTTTAAGAAGCCCAAAAGAGAGTATTTGCCTCCTGACTTCCTCTCCCAGCAGAATGTGCAGGATTGTCTCGGCTGAGAGAGTGAAGGTGTGGAGTGAAGATACAGTACATCTAAAAGGAAAGTGACTTCCCCCGGGACTTCATTAAGCTAATCTGGCCACCAATACTAACAGAGTTTAGAAGAGGAGGTGAGGAGAAAGCTCAGAAATGAGATGAACACTTATTAGATCAGACCAAGCAATTGTCTTTCGCCGCTCATAGCAGAATGCACACTCAAACACACACACACATACACACAGTTAAACAGGCTCAGACAAAGACGGTACACAGCGTGGGATTGGCAAAAAAAGAATCATATGTTGTCTTGGGAGGCCTAAAGTTAACTCCGTCTCATCGTCACAGATTGCCCTAAAACAAATCTGCTAGCCAAATAGTTATATTAATAGGACTACGGCTGAAACTGATCATATTTTCTTTATCTTATTCCTCTGCTTATTATTATTATCTATAAACAATCTGTTTTTTTCACAATTCATTGTTATTTACAAAACAATTTAAGAAAATAGTGAATCAATTGTTGTTTCCCAGTTTCCCATATACTGTATGCAATTGTGTCTATCATCCAACCAATTACATAATTCTAAGAATTCCAGTTTACTTTTATATGTTAAATTCAAAAACAGCAATTGCTCAAATTCAGGAAACTGAGAATGTTTGGATTTTTGTATTGATTGGCCAAACTGTTGCCAATTAATTTTCAGCTGGTCTGTTGTGAATTTGTTTGCTATAAACAGGACTGTGATGTAGAAGAGCAACACCACAGCCCAAGGACAAAAAACCAGAGCATCAGACCTGGTCTCGTGCAGCCTGGGGACAGAAACAGGTTTTTTGACCATGCCCACCTGGGAGTCAGCTCCTGCTCACCACTGAAGAGAGCGAGCCAGGATGCCGTTATCACCCACAAAATATCATACACACCAGTGCCTATGGTCAACAGAGAGGGAAAGCATGACACACTTTCTGCTTGTCTTACCCTAGGATCTCACCCACTGGTGAGGCACCGACAGGTGGTTCCACACTTCCTCCATCTGACCACTAGGGCTATGAAGAAGAGGACAACAAGAGTGAGAGTTAAAAGGTTTAATCCTGAAATATTTTCAAACTCATACCATTTTTAGAGAGAGGATGTGAAGAAGAATTACCACTGCCTGTTTGGCATAGCTAGGGCTGCTAATAGGTAGTCACATCCTGTGTCAGCCTTTCTCAGAGGGAGTCACCTCTGCCAAGGTGGGAGTCAAAGAACAAGCAGGGGATTTCTCCATGTTACTTGAACAGGCCAGTGGCAACTGTTCTTTCCATACTCCCCCTCAAGTCAAGGGAGGGGAAGGACTGCTTGTACATTGCTGCCATTTACTGTAACTGTCCAAGTGGGAGATTGAACATGGGGAGGCATCAAGGTCCTATAAGAAAATTGTCTGCTTGCCACTAAAAGCAAATCTGAAAGAAGAAAAATAACACCTTTGAGTTGTTTGTGATGTTATTATAGCACAGCCTCATATAGAGTGGAACAAGGTCTTTGGAAGCCCCTGCTCCCCAACGGGATCTATTTTCAGCCCCCACTTAAAGACAAACTAAGCTGCAAGTCAGGTTGCCGTCACTGACAACTCCAGACGTCATAAGGCTGGCAAGGAGGAAGGCCTGATTGTGCCCAATGAGTTTCGGCAATACTCATCTTGGGTCTTCTTCTTTCACTGGGAAGAACAGAAGATAGATACACCAACACCAGACTAATCATGTTTCCTATTCTGGTCACAAGCGTGGTACACAAAACACCAGAGAAGATGACAATCTTTGTATCTCTGCAACACAGAATTATTGTCATCCTGCAGAAGAATACATTTATGTGGCAGGCAAAGCGCAGGGTATGCTACTACACTCCACCTTCCTATCATCACAGTGAGGTGAGAAGATTTGAGGAGATTGCTGGGTGGTAAAAGGCTTACTGCTGCTGACAAGCACTCTTCAACTGGTTGTGGATTTTGGCAGCGGTGCATTTGATCCCAAAATCAAGTGTGGGTCGAGGGCCAGAGCAAGAAAAGCAGAAACTTGTGCAGTCCTCTCAAAGAGCAATCTGTGACTATGAGCAACTAAGCCTGCTGTTGCTGAAGCAAGGTTGATGAAATGTAGTGGCAGCACTGCCCTTCTATAGAGGCAGCCCAAATACATGAAATGGGCTCATCCTAATCGGCAAGACATGCATGCAAGTTTTGTTGGGGAGACAAATTAGTAAAGATGAGTTGTAGAGTGTCATTAGAGGGCAAAGTCTGTGTGAAACACAAAAGTGTATTCGAAGACGACAAGAACAAAGAGGAATGAAGGAGGGAGAACAGGGTAGACAGAGAGGAACAGAGGGTAGACAGAGAAAGGGAGGGAGTGCCACGTCGTTCTTAATCTAGTTTGTCTGTCGTAATCGTGTCAATGTCACTCTCAATCAGGCAGCCACAACTAGGGCTATACAACTTCAGTTTGATTGGCCCAAACCTTGTCTTTAAAATGACCTCTACAGGGAAGGTGTGTATGTGTAGATAGAGAAAGAAAGAGAGAGAGAAAATAGAAAGAGGGGGGTGAGATGAGATGATGGGCAGGAGAATCTTCCAGAGACAATATAAGAAAGAAGGAGAGAGGGAGCACAAATTAACTGTAAACCTGTTACTCCCCCACCTGTCTGTCAATTTCACTTTGGTCTCTTTCTTTGTTCCGATTTTTCTCTGTGACAGTATCGATTGCCCTCTCATATTACACAAGAGGATACAGAGATGTCTGTCTGAGTGTGTGGTGTTCAGGTCCTTGCGTAAACTTTAGTCATATTCCTGCCTTCTGGCGTTTAAAATATTTAAGTCGGGCTGCTCTGCTCTGTTCATGGGTTGGAAACAAAGATGTAATTCAAAATGTTTATCTATTGTTGAGTTTTACCAATAAAAGTGTATGGGGGAACACATGGATGAAGATAAATGAACAGCTGTTTACGTTTGCACGTACATTTGTGTGTGTGTGTGTTGTTTCTTTTAGGATTAAGTTAGCGTGTGAGTCTATAGTTACATTCAAAGGAGAAAGCCACAACACTGTTGTTATGCATAAACATAACATAAAAAATAAGGGCGTTTTTAGCTAAATCCGCAAGTGTCAGCAGATCCACTTCCCTGCAATGTGTACGAGCAACAAAACCTCGGGGATCAGCAATAACACTCATACTTACATTCAATATCATTTCTTTATATTCTTAAAATATCATAGTTATGTAATAGGTTAAACAGTTTTATTTTGATCACACACAATATTATTGTACAAATTACTCCAAGGTATTTGATCTTGTAGGAGATTTTTCTGCCATGATTTGAGAGATCAAGTCTTTCACCACTGAATATTTACTAAGACCCACTAATACCACTTTGGCGTCAAGTTTGTTTTATTGTAAGTGTTTCTGCGTTAGAGCATGCTGCCTGAAGCCACAGGCAAATTAGTGAGAAAATGTTTGTACACTGTTGGTATTTGCTTTTTGTCTCCTTCGTGCACACTTGTTTTTGAGTTATTTAGTCCCACTCAGCGCTGGTTTTGATTATGTAAATTCTGTTGGACTGAAATCAATATTTCTCTCTTAAACTGATCCAGTCAGTATTTGGTACATTGCTGTACATAACATTCAAATCTAGGTTTTCAAAGTATTTGTGAAAATTAAGTGGTGAGGTCAGGGTTTTTTTTTGTTTGCAACCACTGTGGGGGAACTTGGTTGTAATTTGAGTTTCAGCATGAGTGGAAAATTTCAGGATTAGTGTCTCTCTACCCTATCATCTGTTTTTTGAGAATCTATGAACACATTCTATAATTAATCCCTTCAAAATAAATCCCAGATATTGGTTTGAAATTGTTAGCTGGATAGCCAAACCCATATAATCACAATGGCCTGTGTGGTTTGGGTCTGGGGTCTCCTCTTGTCATGAAAGCAGAAGGGCTCCAATGTTTTATTAATTCGAAATTCCAATAGCGTTAAATACATTATTTGTAAATGCATCTTCGGGAGAACCTGGCTTTTATTTGTGACTGACTATTGTTAAAGACAGGCTTTTATTTCTCATCTCTCCTGTTTTATACGTATATTTGATCATATTTACGCACAAGACATTTATTGTGTCACGTCTGCAGAGATGTTAGTTGAGTTCCATTACAGCAACTTAACAGAGAAAACTTGGAATAGTAAAATGATTTATATTACTCAATATTAATCAGTGACTGAAAACTGTTCAGAAGAATAACTCAGCAACAAAGTGATGTGAGAATGACATGATCATATTGTTGTACTAATGTAACTATTGCTGTAGAAAAGTTGGTTGTGCTGAATTTACTACGTAATGCAGAGGTGAAATCATGTTGTCAGCTACCTGCTTTACCAACATAAGACTATGTGCCACCAGCTGTTGTCGTTTTCTTCAAGTGCGTAATGCTGTAAGGTGAAATTATTGGTAATAATGTTCAAGCTGTACATGCTTTACTTAATATAACCTAGTAAGAGGATGGCTTCTATTCAAAATCTCAGCCCAGGGAAACTGTTGCTTCCGAAGCAAAGCAGCCAATAGTCTTTTATTTCAAATGAGCAATGGGTGTCGAGGAGCAGCAGCAATGGCACACTACAGGGTAGATGTGTTTATCCAATGGGAAAAGTCATTTTCAGAAGTGGGAATGATGAACTCCTCCTGCTCGATGGTGCTTGTCACCAACTTTCACTGCTATAGTAGATCAACACATTCTCACTCCCATCTCGTAAAATATGGACGCTTGGTCAGGTGCCCTTGTCGTTGTTATTGACGCTAAAAGTCTTCTTTAGCGCCTTTATCTAAACGCACTTGGTAAGGACTATTGCCGTCCCTTTTGACGCTGTTATGTTAAGGAAAAGGTTGTGGGTGGGCTTACGTTTCCGTGACACCCTGATGAACCCTGAAAGTCCTGTGTTTGACCCATACACCACCCAACCAACCTCCCTGCGCGGAATTTACTACATACTACTCGCTAAATCCCAGTATCTCCCCAGTATGTTATACAAACACGCTGAAGGGCGCCTTTTTCGTCCCTTTAGACGCTGACAGCCACTGTCCAAACTCAGCAAAATACCGAGGTACTCCCGGAAATTCCTTGATCGGATTGTGCTTTAAATTTTTAAGTGTATTTCCAAATTAGTATGTATAGTGCATGTTACAAATACATTTGACATCATATTTTGGATCTACAATCATAGTGCCACAGTATTGCAGGATGGTGCAATGCCAAATGCTCCATTCTTCAAGGAAGCTCTGGATTGGTCAAATCATAACACTGGGCTAAGTTGGCCAATAACAGAGTACTGTAGAACACATTAAAAGACAAAGCTACAGGCTTAAAGCCAGTGAAAAGTGGTATGGAAAAAACTTCATTTGGCAACTAACTAACCAGCCAACTGGTCCAAATGTACCTCCAACTGGCCTTTGGCCATTGGGCAATCCTTATTGTTGAACTCTATGTCAGTGCTGTCTGTTGTGGCCTACTGCTGCACAACATATGGTCCTAGGCTTTTCATCTCTCCAGGGATGAAAACACCCACACAAACACATGCACAGACATATTCTCACTCTCTCACACACACACACAGAGAGCAAGAGAGAGGAAGAACTGCCGACAGACAGAACAAAATAGGAACTAAACTCATACTCAACTCATCAAATGCCGGTCTTCAGAAGTAAATTTAAACAAAAACAAAAACAAGCTATCCGGAGTGATATGTTTTCAGGGTGATCCCTCTCTGGCGAGCCCCGCTCCTCAGAAATATTGCACATCAGAAAATTTTCCCAGGAGGCACCAGCAACAGGCCCATGTGAAGGATGACCAGCTCCAGAAGACTTTTTCAGGGTTGAGGAAGTACCGGACATGTTATTCTTTTTCATCCCCCCGATTTTAGTTATAGTTCATCCTCATGCAGGGTATCTAGTTAATGAACGTTTAGTATACCTGAAAACATATGGATGACACAAAAAAACACAAAAATGCAGACAATCTTAGAAACACACAGACACACACAGACACAGACACACACACACACACACACACACACACACACGTACGCACGCACACACTCAATTCCACTCTGCTCTAAATCAAGGCTCAGCCAGGCTAATGCATGGATCCATACTGCTCTGGGTGAATTAACGTTAGTAATAAGATATCATGGCTTTGATTGATTCGCTATTTCCATGTCCACACCATAAAATGACCCAAGCCCAGCCACAGCACACCATCACTCTAACACTGCATTGATTCCACTCTGGACTGCTGTGAATGTAAGTTTAAGCTTTAGAATAGGGTATGGCTGGAAGTGTGCGTGGGACAGGAGCTCCTGATACATGACTGTAAAACAAGAGTTGGAGCTATGCAGTGATGCTACAGCTGTGGTAGGGCAACCCGGGTCATGAAATAGTCACGAAATTTTGATTTATTATTACGTGTACTGTACATGTCATTATTTTTTAACGTAAAGTTTCACAAACTGCCATGATACTGAGCTGCTCTGGGGGACGCAACAACGGGGAACTCAAACGCCACACGTGGGACGGTGACACAATCCGCAATCTCTGTGGCACGCCAAACGCCGGCCACATCAACGGGACGGTTGTGGTTAGGAAGAAAATCACGCGGAAAGGAATTGCAACACGCGGGACACAATGCCCGATCCCCAATCTCTGGGGTGAAAGTCCTGTGTTGTTTGACCCACCCACAACTCCGACCAATGTCCCTGCGCGGATTTTCGGCTTTTCAATACTACTCGCTACCGTAATCATGCTGTTATCACGAGACAGGCTTCCCGTTGAAATACATTACTTTAAATTTGTAATCAACACATGAAAATAACGACATTAACGTGATCTGTACATGGATCAATATATTATATAACGTGACAATCTCACAAAATGCCATGAGACTGGGCAGGGTGGTATAAAAACTAGAATAGTGGGCTTAAGTCCCAAGAGAAAATATCAAAAATATATATTCTATCAAAGATAACTAAACAATACATGTATTTTTGTTGTTTAAATTTTAACTATTTAGAGATGTACCCAGCCGATTTTAAGGATTGGTGTCCGGGCTGATTTAAAAAAATTGTGATCAGCTAAATAAAGCCGATCAAATGCAAAACCTTTCATTACTGTACTCTGCTGAGTTTTGCTCACCTTGGCCTGCTAGTGTTGCAGTGCCGCTCCTCTAAGACATTAAGCTCTATATGGGAGTGAACATTAGCGTGTGAATGATAACAATTATTTGAGCGCACCGGTGCAAATTCTGATGTCCAGGCTAACAAAATACACACACTGGCTAAACACTGACTTTAAAATAGCTTGCTCTTTCTCACTGGCAAAGTGTTGCAGTGTACGTTACTTTGGACAGTTAAAATAAACAGTGGTGTCAACAGATCATATCAGAAGTCACTAACTAACGTTAATTCTGCAAGTACCTTGATGACAGGCTAAAATTAAACTTGCCTGGTGAAAGTGCTCTCGGCAGCCGGTGTCTGTACTAAAGATAAGGACCATTTGTTAATGAAGAGCCTATACTCTGTAACACCACTGCTCAATTGGGCGTTTTTCTGTAGTTACAACAACTCCACCAGTGATACGTATTCTATCTAGCAAATGTCTTAATGTCAATTTCAGTAGTCAGTCACATCCAGGTAAACTTTCATTAATATTCATATTCATCATATCAGTAATTTAAGATGATCAACTTCATAGTTTTGAACCAGAAATTTTGGTATTTGGATTAGGTTGTAAAATACCAGGTGTGCCAACGTCAGTAGGCTACAACTGTTGCTTCAATATGCCAGATACACATTTAATCAACATTGCAAATATCCTGCTACTATGTAAATATAAGTATTGAATCGGACTCAGTATCTGCAGAAACTCATAATTAATGGACTTGGATTGGGTACACGCCATCTGGATCTGTCCCACCTAAAGAACAAGAACACATATGCACAGATTCAGATTATTGACTTCAGCTCTGCGTTCAATATAATCTTTTCCCTGAGCCTGACAAATATAAACCACACTCCCTTGGACTGAGCACCTCAATGTGCAATTGGTTTCTTGACTTTCTGGACAAACCCAGACATCAAAAGCCACACCTGCACTGTGAACACTGGAGCAGCTGGGAGGAGGCCTTGGGGAAGACCCAGGACTGGGTGGTGAGATTATAGCTCCACCCTGGCCATTGAGCTGGTTAATGTGGCTTGGGAAAGGTAAGTTTGGGGTCCCCTGCTGGAGTTGCTGCCCCCGTGACCCAACCCAAGAAAAGTGCATGATGATGAATGGACTTTCTGAGCAATCCTAGACAAAAGTAAAAAAAATCACACTTGCACTGTGAACAGTGTAGCAGCCCAGGGCTGTGTACTAAGCCCACTGCTGTTTACCCTGCTGACCAACAACTGTAGCCAAGCATGAGGACAATCGCATCATCAAATACGACGATGACACCACATTTGTGGGGCTCAACGAAGATGAATCGCCATATAGGTAAAACAGCTGGAAGTATGGTTCAGGTACAACAATGTCTCCTGGGGGTGCACATCACTGACAACCTCTCATGGAACAAGAAACCACCACCTTAGTGAAGAAGGCTCAACAGTGCTGTACTTCCTAAGGAGGCTAAAGAGAGCTTGCAGAAGGCTGTGCAGCATCTGAGCCAACACTACCAGGCTCAAAAACAGCTTCTTCCTCCAGGCTGTCCGGATGCTGAACAGCCAGACTCAATGAACTAGTCGGACTAGTCATGCAATGAACCAATGACCTACTTCATGTGCTCGCACACACAGGCTACAATTTGCATTATTGTCTTAGGATTAAAATTAATACTATTTCTTTTAACATGTATGTTGTATGTGAACTGCACCACGGCCTTGGAGGCATCGTATTTTGTTCTTTTCTTTACATGCCTGTAATGAGAAGTATGACAATAAAAGCACTTTAACCTAAGTATGAGGCTGGGCTTAAGGACAAGACACAGCAGTAACATACAGTAGTTAGGCTGATGCTGAAACTACAGACTGGTACTGGTGCCCAACGTTGGCACTGGGTTCAATCAAAATTATCAGTGAGGATCTATCCATCAACTACTAATGAGCTTCTTAAGCTGCCAGCTTATACCGAATACATCATGAAGCCAAACAAAAAGACAAAAAGACAAAATGACCCATTTTATACTGTCCAAGCAGCCTTGGGCGGATGGATTCACCAAGTATCGTCACACGCCAACTTGCCTGATGACAGAGCAGAAGTCATTGAAACCATGTGAGGTTATTTAGGGGAGCAGATTCTTCCAGGAAACTAGTAGTCACTGTCAGAGGTTTGGTCCGAGTTTGAGGAACTGTGATTGATTTACAAACCACCAGAGGGCCAGTCACAATCACACCTGTCCCCACTGGACAAGGACCAGCTGGATGAAGACCAACTGCCAAATGCACCTACACACATACATAAGCACACACACCCCGACACACACACAGATATTCGTCCAAACACATTCCTGCCTGTCTGAATTACATGCTGGACAATATCCCACGGTCATTAAAACCAGATTGCTTTGAAGACACAGACACCACGCAAAGACGCACGCACACTCACACACACACACACACACACACACCTATTGCTTCAAGGCAAATTATTTGTTTCCACTGTATAGTCTGTCTGTCTGTTCACATGGTACACAGACTTATCAGACAAGTCAACTCACTGTTGTTAGTATACAGCAAAAACAAACCAATGGGCAGACGAGATGAGATAGACAGACAGAGATACAGACAGACACAAACACAGAAAGACATGTTCACATGACAGCAGACATGAAGTGAGTAATTTGATATAATATCAAACAGGTGAAAGACCGAATCACAACTGGTTGGAACAGTGCTGTATAAGCAACTCAATAGGCCAGACTAAAGCAATAATACAAAGCATACACAAATACATTAACACAGTGGTACCTTTGAGACAAAGCCAGGTGTGATTTCTCTCCCGACACACACACACACACACACACACACACACACACACACACACACACACACACACACACACACACACACACACACACAAACACACACTCCTGCCTATAGTTACAGACAATAGCATGCAGAACAAAACGCATCACCATGTTCACATTAGTGAGCCAAGAGGACTATTTTTATATTTTTCTGAGTCACAAAGAGTCTTCTCCCAGCAGCATGTCACTATTCTCATATCAAAGCTGAGTTTATAGCAGACAAAGCTTTGAAAGTGGGCCATGGGCCTTTATGGCTCATAAAATGAAACAGAAACCATTTTTTATGTCCCTGCGTGTGTCACTGTGTACACTAAAAGATCCACAGAAACAATGCATTTTAAGTCTACACTTGTTGTGTGTTTAAATGTATGTAGGTGTTGTTGATTTAATTCCCTCCACAGACATTGTTCTTTTCCGATCTTTTTTTCCGGCTGACAGAATGTGCAGCCTTAACACTCAGCTAACAACCCTGGCTTCCTGAATCGCATGTAAGCTAATCACTAACACCATCTGTTAATTATGTTAATACAAAAATGCCTTGGCTGCTATTCCCATCCATTCTCTGAATTAGCACCCCACTACCCCACCGAGCACCCTCTCCCCATGCTTTCTCCTCTTTCTCTTGTCCAATCCTTTCCATCATCTCAGGCTCCCATTTTCCTTTATTTCAAATCTGGTCTTTCTTATCCTTTCTAATTCTGTCTCCTCACTTCCCCTCTATGTTTTTTTTTATCATCCTTGCTAATCCTTCACATACTTGCTATTCTCCATCATCCATTCCTTTATTCATTCCATCAGCCTCCTTCCAAATGCCTCCATAGTCCTCCCTTGTTCCAACTCTTCCAAGTACTACTCTGTCAGACATCTCAAACTCTTAATTCATCCTCACAATCCCATCCCTTACACCTCTCAGCCTGCTATCCCCTGGGTAACTGCTGTTGCTCCCAGCAGTGAGTCAGAGGCTAGGGTGGCTGGAAATCCCCAGAGAGGCTTTGTCTGAAGCTAACTTATTTTGGTGAATGATATTGATCCCATTTTCCTCTTGATTGTTATTCACTATGCTAATCTGTTTTTATAAATCTAAGTTGCTATTGATCTGCAGGTTACATAGTAAACTTTGCCTTGCGACCATGCACAGAATAAGCGTTATTGTAATGGAGGGAAAACATCATTTAATAGTTGTATACTGTGTTGGTCATTATATTAACACGATCGAACAGCGGACCTAGCCACGCATAATCAGAGGTATAAGTAGGCCTGATGGCATTGTGACTGTCCCCAGGGAGGTCCCCGTTCAAGCCTGGGGATGAAACGGGCAGTTTGCCCAGGAGAAGCAATGCATACAGAGGCACAAAGCCCATCTGCTTGACTCAAGAAATAAACAACAAAATAAAGTGTTAAAGGAAAGTTCATACCATATGTGTGACTGAGCGCTAGAGATTTAAGTTGATAGGAGAATGTGGAGTATTTGTTATGTGATATATGTGTAACAGGACTTAGAGTCTACAGCCATGCTAGATACAGTGAGGCGGTAATGATCATTGTCAAGGTGACATAGATGAGAGTTAAAGTCCAAATGTGTTTATTATATTCAGCATTTGTTATGAAGTAAATGTAATATTTGAGGGTGGTCCCAGAAAAAAAGGCCTTCTGATATATCAGAAGGGTTCATCATCTTTTGTGCATGGCAGTGTTAAATTGTGTATTTGTGTGAGGATGCTGTAAGCCAAAATGTCATCACGTTGAGATTTGAGATCATATGTAATAATGGGTGAGCAAATCTTTTTTCACACCAATCTTATTTCCCAGCACTCCACCAAATAGTTTTTGAGACATGTCAGTCTGGACCAAAGTGGTGGCCATTCCTGCAGCCACTAGTGTAGCTAAAACACACTCTAGAAATAGAAAGGTCAAATTTTTTCAGGAAATCTGAACCACTGAGTCGTATTGTTAATGTACTGGTAAGAGTCGGGGGATTTCACAGCATCACCTTCACCATAATAAAACAAATACATTTCACTGGGGTGTTTTAGCCTCTTCAGCTCCCAGTCCCAAATCCAGCCACACAGACATACATACATGAAGAAACAATCAGTTACATTGCTTTCACACACCCACACATGCAGCCTCCCCTCATACACACTAGCAACCACACATGCAAACACTCACCACCCCACACCCTGATGCCCTGGCCTCCCACAGCTGGTTAAGCGAGGCCACAGTTTGGGTGAAGCCCAGAGTTTCTTACACTTGGCTGTGAATGTTATTTATACTGCGAGTGCTGCGCGGTGAGAGGTGCATGGTGGGAGGTCGCAGAAAATGCAAGATCCCTGAGCAGATATACTGTACTGACATGGAGGAAACAGGCCTGTAGCTATTTCCGAGTTCATTGGCAGATAATTTGTGTGCACGGGCAGGCACGCACACAAAAACAAACAAATAAACAAACAAACATACACACACACACACACACACACACACACACACACACACATATACCATCTTTTGTCCTACATGCCCTTAACTCTGGGCACTGCAGTGTTTCAACTGTGCAGCGAGAGCTTGTCCTTTAGTGCGCCACTGTTTAATGTAGAATTAGTGATGGTGCTGAAGACAAGTTCAAGATGGGGTTCTGATCCCTGTGTCAATCCCTCAGATCTAAGGTGAGGAAAAGCAGGGTAAAGGAGGGCACCGCTCCCAAAAACAGCTGCCAGCCTGTAGGATGCCATGGTGCCCCTCTGGGCGTGATGAAGCGGGTAGGAGATTAGCAGAGAGGGGGCCAAGGTTGTGCCCACATGAGGAGACTCTTGAGGAGGCAACGTCGCCTTCACCACTGGGCCTCCATCTGTCTGCCCCCCTTGATCCTCCTCCTTAACCTTTCTTTCATTCAGGGAATCACTAACTTTCCTCATTTGTTCTCACTGATAATAGCACATAAAGTATGTGACAGTATAAATAGACTCTAATTATCACATTAAGTGTAAAAGAATTTTGTATCTGTAGTGTAGTCTGTGCCCTCGGATAGCTGGAAAGGCAGAAGCATTTGAAAAACACAACAAAAAAGCAAAAACAAATATAATAAACAATTAATCCTTTAAAAGAGTGATTTAACGTGGCAGTCCTAACATTGACATACTCTGTTAAAAAAAAGATTGAAAACCATAATCAATCGATTGTCTTTTTTATTCCAAATGAATTCCAAAAGATTAAAATTACTCTTTGAGGCACAACAATGGTTAATAGACTGGCGTAAAACTTTACTGCAGTGCATGCAGTACAGTGTAGGTTTTCTCTGAGCTTCAGAAATACTAGAAAGAAAATGGATATGGAATTTTCTGTAAATTTCTTAGCAACAGAGGGACATATGATACTTTGTGGCCCATACAGTCTTGGAAACTTTAGTTACCCTTGTTAGAAGTGAGCATATGTTACAGGTGGTGTGGAAAGCAGTAGAGAGTTGGCAGTGAAGAGTGCGTGGAATCTGCTGCCAGGGTGAGAGCATTGGTGCCAAGGTGAAACCTGAGTGGGCCATACAGCTTCATCTCAACACACACACACACACACACACACACACACACACACACACACACACACACACACACAGGCACATAGAGTATGATTGACAATGCACATGTGCACACAGTACAGTGGGAAAAAAATTGAAGATATGAATGAGAAACAAACAAAAGAAGATTTTGGTAAGCACAATGAATTTGAGTCACTCACAATTACAGTAAAGCCAGAACAACAACAACAACAACAACAACAACAACAACAACTGTGGTGGATTCACAATTCTCCATCTCGTGAGGAAAAAAATCTATTAGGCTATAAATATCATTCAGTCTGTGGACCATACTTATGTGTGTTAATGTGTGTGATGTGGTTATACGGCAGCTGTATTCTCTAGCGCGTGCATGTGTGTGTGCAGGTTTACGTGCCTCTATGATAAATGGCAGCCAGACATTGGGTTAAGAGGCGAGGCAGCACAGATGGACTCCTGTTTGTGCCCATTTTTGGCCAACATAACACAAGACTCTACACATACAACCCACACATGAACAGGCAGGCAACACATACACCAAACAGTCCATCTTTCACTAATTTTGCATAATAGCCAATGGGGTTCAGCATTGTGACGTGTTATTAGTAAACGCAAACTAACCGGTGGAAATTAACCCTCTCTCATTACAGCTATCCTATCATTTGTTTTTTTGGCCATTTTCTTAGCACCCCCCACTACTTTTCGCCAATCATTTTATCCTGTTTCCCCTCATCTGTTGTCCTGACTAAGTACCTTTTACTGGCAGAGTAATTTTCCCAGTCTCTTTACCTCTTAAGACTGACTATGGGGTGAGGTAGTGTGTGGGTGTGGGTGTTAGGGGGTGATGGAGCTTTTTAAAAGGTTGAGCTGAAGGGTGTCTTCTGTCTACCACATCCTCCTTCCTGATCCAGGAAAACATACCCAATTCCAGGACTCCAGCCCCCCCAGCCTGCCAGTCCCATCCTCAGCCAGGGACTTTCCAGAACTGCCCTGCCCAGCTAAGGAGAGCAGTAGTCAGCCACAGTCAGGGTATAGCCCCCTGTGTGGGGCTCAGAGCACTATAATGTGACATAGCAGGGTATGTGTTGTCATATAGCCATGGAATCAAGCTATTTAGCCTGTAATAATGACTATCAAAGTTAAAGGTAAAAAAACAACAGTTAATGACACATGCATCAAGAAGTTAATAATTACATGAAGCAAACCTCCACAAAGTACAGTATTTAATAGATCAAAAGTATTGGGTTACTTTCTGAACTGGTTATCTAATAAAAAAACCTTCAGAGACTGGTGTGATTCAGCACTACAGGTGTGATCACAGATCTAAACTGCTGTATATCAAACACATGGACCCTTCGTGATAAACTCCCATCATAAACAATATTGTAAAACACAGATTACACATCTGACCTTCTCCCAGCTTCTCTCCTTTACAACTCTTGGGTGATCTCACATTCACTCACACAGCTGAAAATCAAACCACGTTTATGGGTGGTAAAATAGAGCAAGTGGCAGTAGTTCTGTACACTGTCAATATGACCATGTGAGTCAATCAGCAGTCTGTGTAAACACAAGAGTATTACACTAAAATACAACCATCTGATCAATTTACGATGATTAAATTCAAGATGTAGTAACGCTCCGATGTCTTTCAGACTAATTTGAATCTAATTTAAAATAAGTGTCGTGCCTGAAAAAGCAGTCAAGGTTAAAATATGAAATGAACAAACACAGTATCCCAGAACTTACTCACTTACATTTCACACGCAAAAAGCAACAGTTTTAAGACAACAATGATGTAAGACTCTAAAGCAATGTTTAGCAACTTTAAGACCAGTATTGACTTTGAATCTTCAAAACGCATGACCTTTTAAAGACCTACCACACATACACCACCCTGTGATATATTACCTGATGCCAGAAACAGCTACATGGGAAAGTACCTATTTCTTAAGTTGTGACTAAAATGAAGCTGGCCACAATGTAAACACATGTCAGAACGATGACTGACCATTTCCCATTTTAACTCTCTGTCCACTCATCCTGGTAGTGCTAATTTTTGTCTTCACTACTCCCTGAAAATAAGCGAGATTAGAATGTCTGAATATAGCACTCAGAACCCAAACAAAACCCACAGACCATGGGCTTCCCGCTCAAGAGCAGGTGAAGGGGCGGGTTGCGTTTCCCAGCCCAGGAGACGGGGCCTGAATCTGGGGAAGATCGGAGTCTGCCTCCCTTCAACTGCCCCGACCAAACGTGACACAGGGAGGCTTTGTTTAGAGAAACGTATGAGAACATTCAGCCCCCAGGCAGCACTGACACATCACTCTTATCTAGGATTGCCAGTCACTGTTGTGCTAACTAACACCTGACAAACACACATACTACATACACACCCAGAACTTATTAGTACACAGAGTACCGGTAAAAGTAGAGAGCGATTTGACCACATTGATATGACGATTAGAAAATGGCATTGCACGTAGCGTTAGAAGGGCTATGGGGAAAGGATGGCCATGCAGAGGATGACTGTGCTGCACATGTCATTACAGCACTTCCAGTAGTGTGTGACAGGACAGAGAGGAGGTCAGCATGATAGCAGCATCCTGGAAGGACCCAACCAAAATACCACATCGAAGGACATGATCTGTAAACCATACGCACCCACGCTGGCATATAAGCTCTCAGTGGGCGACTAACTGTCAGTGCTGCACATACACACTACTTTCTCTCAAGCGCTTCTCCCCTCACTCTTTTCAAAATGTCTCTCTCTCTCTCTTTCACACACACACACACACACACACACACATTATACAACTGACTATGAAAGGACATCGGGCTCATAACTCTGTTCCCCTGGGGCAGAAGAGACCCAGTCACTGTCAGGCGAAAAAACAAAACAAAGAGATGGAAAAATAGAGCAAAATAAAGGCAGGAGAGGAGACAGCCGCTGTGTGATTAGAATAAACGGGGGAGATATGAAGGGAAGCTGGGACAGAGGCTACTACCTCTCCTTTAATATAGCTGGGAAAGCTTCCCTCTTTCTTCCATGACGGAGGGGACGACAGGTTTGGGTGATATTCTAATAACTAGCGGCCTGAGGTTATTATGTTGTGTGTATGTGCATATATGAGCTTTATGTGTGTATGTGGCTCTGTGTGTTGTCTGGACAGAAAAAATACAGTCCCAGGTAATGCAATAGATATTGTGAGAGGGAGCTAGTAAGAGAGAAAGATAGGGAGGCACTGATCTGCATTGAGGTGATAGAAAGAAGACTGACGATGGGGTGACAGAATAAGAAGCCCTTTCGTTTTTTATCTACTTTGTCTGGACATTTAGTAATCAATTATGTAACAAGTATTATATTAAGAATGTATCTTCATGTAAATCCCCAAATGCTTAATTTTATGTGTTTATGTAAAAAAATAAAAAGTAATATCAGCCGATATATAGCTGTCAGATTTTTTGAAACTGAAGAAATATACAGTACATATCTATATACTGTATTAGTATCCATATTCAATTCCAGATCAGGCTACAGTACAAACCTGGTTTTGCAAATAGTAAATTTAACCTTTAAGTTCTGGGCCAACGTAAGATGAATTGAACGGATTTAACAACTATGATGCAATGTTTTGTTCCAAATCACATGAATGAGTTCCTGAATGTATAGCTCTGCCTTCATCAGCAATAGCACAATCAGCTGAGACTCATTATTGTAGTAGTCAAAGCCATTTGCCATGATGGGAAAAAACTACTTCTTTTTTATTTAAACTGATGGCCAGAACACAAGCCTTTACTATTTTTACTTTATTTTTTGTGTGTGTGTGTGTGTGTGTGTGTGTGTGTGTGCGTGTGTGTGCTGCCAAATTTGTGTTTATGTGTAATATGGACATGCACCAGCAGGCAAATAAAAAGACCACAACAAAACGAACACAAGGTCTGTGATCTCCCGGAATTAAGTACGCAGAGTGTGCGATTCAGTGATTGAAGTGTGTGTGAGAGCGTGTTTGTGTCTGTACGGCCTTAATGCAGTCTTGTGGATCTTTTCAAACAGCGCACACAAACCCACTCTCACACAGACACTAATAGTGCACAGCCATATGGTCAGATCATGAGCGTAATTAGGAACACTTTTGGAGGTACTAATAGTGTACTTTGGAAAGGGGGGAGGAAGAAGGGAAGAAGAACGAACAAATTGCTTGGACAGGAAAACAAAAATGAAAGAGGGAGAGACAGTGAAGTTCTTAGTCTGGCAGCAAATGAGTGCAAACTGAACAAATAAACTGCGACCCCAGAGAGGATTAGGTTTCTCACACTTACTCCTCTGGCTCAACCCCACATGTGAAAAACATTACCCTGCACTTGTTGTCAACCTAAAATTCATCTCAATAGCTTTATGTCACAAACATGTCAGGATCAGGTTTGGCACGTTAGAAAATATTATGATAAATGTTTCTGCTGAAATCATTTAGTAAATTTACATCAGATTCACTGAACTGAACCAGATGTTACAGTTGATTCATCTTTCCCTCTGAATCAGCTTTTAGTGTCACTGTGTCATCTGTGGCTCATAACCCTGAGGGTTTTTTCTTTTCTTTTTCTTCCATCAATTCAGATGACATAATGTGCATATAAAAGGTCTCCTAATCATGGTCTTATTACTTATATGTTTCATACCTATTTTACCTTTTTATGAATAATTATAATTGCTCATCTAAAATTATGAACAATCAAACACGTTTTCTCACTAGTTGAGTACATACAACTATATAATGATATTGAAGAATTGGACCCCATGTCTTTGACATGGCCAGAGGCTATGTGGAATGTTCTCCGAACTGTGGTGGACGTTTTGTCTGGGAAAATAAACTTTGTTTATGGAAAGTGCCACAGCACGGGGAATTTTGAGTGGCGTAATATGTTTTTGTCCCACATTCAGTGGTAAGTCAAAAGACCCCCGTCAAAACACATACATACACCCTCCCTGTCACTCCACCTTTCTTGACTTTTTCACTCTGTCTCTCTCTCTCTCTCTCACACACACACACACACACACACACAATCGGCAGTGTTTATGACACTGAGAATTAGTACAACATAACTACCAAAGCTCATGCACTCATTTACTGGAATGTGAACTTGGAAAAACCCCAAAGAGAGAATAACAAACACACTGCAACCATCAACTGCAACTGCAGCTCTATCACTAACTTCAAATAAGCTAAACGCCACAGGTTTAATAAAGGGATTTAAAATAACAGCTACGTCCGTTTTACACTGTGAAAGTCAAATTAAGATATGCTGACGCAGGTTTGGACACTGCTCAGTGAAACGGAGATGTGATGGCTTTAGCCGTGGTCACATGGAGCTGACTCCCAGCCAGCCATGAACGGAGAATGCCGACTCAGCTGGACGCTGCAGCTCCTACCTGTTGACTCACGCTGATGACATCACCATGACTATTCTGGTTACATCAAACCAGACACCAGAGCTCAGAGAGCTAGAAAGAGAAAGCTGGAGAAACACAGAGAAAAGTGAGAAAGGAGAAAGAGAGTGATGGCAGTGGTGGGGGGGGGATCAGATGACCATTAGGTCATAGCCTGCAGGTCTACCGGGACAGGGCAGACAGCCGGGTCAGCAGATCCCGCACCTGCGTGAGTGAGATTTAATGCTGAGTAGGAGGACTGATGACTACATCATGGTGCCTGAGAATTAACTTGACTGGCATGGAGATCTGTGTCCTTTTTGGAGTATGAGCAAGATCAAAGACAAGAGAATGAGGGAAAGAGAGAGGGTAGCTGAGTGTGTTAATCTGTGGTGTGTATTGTGTAGCAGAAAACACACTGAGCCTGCATGAGTTGAGTGTGCATCTGCGTATGAGTAAGTACAGTACGCTATGTAATCAAGACAGAATAGTGTGTATGCGTGTGCATTCTGTGAAGATCATAACCAGAACTTAGTGCTGCTGAGTCAGTTACATATCTGTTCATTTCCTCAGTAAGAACTGTAAGTACCACTGATGTGGTCACAACAGACTACTAGAGACCAAACCAAGCCCAACAATATCAAACCAGACCAGGAAAAACAGCCCACAGCTCGCCAGCTGCCTCCCGCAAACCCAGACCAGCATGCATGAGTCCGTCAAAGATTCCCACTTAGGGGAAGAAAACAGCCTTCCAGGCAGAGCCACAGCCCAGTCCAGGAAGCAGCTTTCTGCACCTGGATTAAGACACCGGGGTTAACATGTATGTTTGATTACACTTAGGACTGAAACCAGAGGGACAGACAAGCAAACAGTGAGTCTACAGACAGACTGAACTGAATCTGCACACTCCTCCATGTCAAATCAAATTTTCTGTTTCTAATTTGACTTTGCTTAACAACGGATGAGTCTAAGGCTGACAATATAAACACGCCATGAGTGAAAGATGAGTGGCCCCAACAGTACATATGACTATTCCCACTATATCACCTTCTAGTGCTACATTCTTTCATCAAACTGGTGATCCAAATATATGATGAGATGCATTCATATGTTTCCAGTTTGGGCTTGATGAGTTTCACCCTGCTGGTCTCTTTAAACTACACCCACACATGCTCATCTTGTCCAAATAAACGCACGCACACACACACACACGCTCAAACAAGTAAACATAGGCTTAAACATTATCTACTTGATCTAACATACTATACATTGACAGTGTTTTAATCGGTTTTAGGAATCAGCTGTTTGTCTGGCGTATGCACATATCAGCAAATACACCCAATTTGTCTGTCACATGTCTACAAATGCATGCACACATATACATATAAACATATTTTGCAGGGATATGCATAAAATAAGGAGGATGGGGATCCACTCTTCATAGAAAATTACTGTATATATTATACCAACATACACAGGTAGACACCAAAAAATGATGTAGTGGGCACAGTACCTTCATTTATAAGAACTCATATGCAACACTTAACAGCAAAGAAGAAGCCTATGGGGTTTCTGCACTGATAGAACAGATCATTTGGAGCTCATGGTGACATGTAGTGCTAAACCATTAGAAAATGTATGTTGGTAATCAATTCATTGTTTAAGTTAATTATCAAGCAACCATGTCAAACATTTGAGAAGCTGTTGTAGTCCCATTTAAAAATGTACTTAATGCAGAACAGAAACTTCACATTGCATTTAAAGTATTTATCTCTGGTCGCTTTTAACATAATTGCAGTATTGTCCAATAAGAAAGATGCAAGTATTTGTATGAATAATTCAGCCAAGTTGATGAAATGGAAAATAAAGGGGACAGATTCACAGAAAAAAAAGAAAGACAGAAGAGGAAAGAGAGAAAGGAAGGGAGAGAGGGATCCTCACATGACACAGATTTTAAGACCTTCTTGTGTAAATGAGGCCTTTTCCTTTTGTACACTTGCTGCCACACAGCCTGCATGGAGAATAAGACACACACAAGAGTAGCTACAGTAAGAAGGAAGGGAGTATGGGACGGAGAAAGATGGGAAAAAAAGTCTTTGATGTTGGTGCGTCTTTGTCCATGTCTTGCTCCAGTGCAAGCTGTCTCATGCGCTCTCTTTACCCATCCCCTTGTTGGTAGTTAGGGAGTAAATCCCAGCATTTTACATACCGGTTGTCCACCATTCCTCCAGTTTCTTCCTCCCCCCTATGCCTCTAACTCTCTCTAATTGCCTCTTTTACCCTCTAGCCTGAGTCCCACTGAAGACTGGATACAGCAGCTCTCTGTGGACTGCTAAGAATCCACGTGGACAGGATAAGAAAGCACATCCTGTATCTTCCAAGTGTCCCCAATGCATTAAGTCCAGTGTGCCACGATTCCTCAATGACAGAATCTCCCTGGGACATGAGACACTTCCTAATGGACTGGATTGAACAGATTAATCCTGGAGAAACTGGGAAACTGAACAGAGACACTCACTTAGGAATTTTAGTTAGCATAGAATTGTATTGTGATCAGTGTCATTTACATTGCAACAGTCAGTTCAAGTGGACTATTTGGGATTTAGGAGGTGCATGTTGACATGTACGCATAAAGCAGGGTAGAGGTAGAAACCAGGTAAGGCAATGAATAAAAAGAATACATTATAACACACTGCTATAACCTGATTATCATAATCAGCTGTAGGGGAGACCAGAAAGCAAGCAGCGTTTTAACTTCCTTCTCTAGCTGTAATGTGTTGCACAATTATTAGTGGCACATTTCGTATGAACAAACGAATGCCACACTATGAATGCTGCTATCCCCATGTTTTAATGTTGTTTTCACTTTGCCTTCAAGTTTGGCCGTTCGGAACAACTATAACAAACCGTCTTACAAACTAATTCTGTTGGAGCATAACCCGACCATTAGTGTGCAAAGGTTTCAGAATTTTTATTTGAACACATTCAGTATAGGGATGACGCGTGCTAACACTGTACAAATGGTCAGAGACGCTCTGCAGCACAACCAACTGTCTGTGTTAATGTGTAAGCGCCATAAGAAATTCAGTTACTGCAGAAAACCCGGCTACTTAACTGTGAATAAAGACTGTTTAAATAAAGGAGGCTGAGAGCAGCATGCTTTATACTCTATGATGTAACAGGTGCAGATTAGAATGAGAGAACAGTTATGGTGTGCGTGATCTGCTCGTCAGAAAAAAACAGACCTGCTGTTTGCCCTCCCCTTAGGCCTCTTTCTGTATCTCTCGCGCTCTCCTTTTTTCATGTCATCACCTTCCCTCTTCCTCTCAGTAGCAGTGGCAACAGCCCGTGTGGTGTCTCTGTACGTTTCTGTAAGTGTTTGTTTGTTTGTTTGTCTGTGTTTACTTCACAACAGCTGGATAGGGTTTGTACTCTTAAAACTGGCTGTGGGACTCATCATCGCTGTGACGAGAGAGAGAGAGAGAGAGAGAGAGAGAGAGAGGTGTTGTCACTGGTGCATTTTGCAGTTATGAGACATAGAGAACATAAGGTTGAGCGTGAACTCACATATGTTGGTGATATATTTTACAAGATACTGCTATTGCTTTATATTGCCACCAAGAGTGGTGCATCTGGATATCTCCCAGCAAACAGTGAGATATGATTACCAAAAGTAGATGGTGTGGCCAACTGCATGCATGTAAATGAATATGAGTGTGTACCTGAGTTTGTTTGTGTTAGAGAGAGTGTGGGGGATGGAGAGAGAGAGCACACCGCGCTGTGATCCTTAATAAGTGCACTCGGTGTATGATACAAATTCCTACAAGGTGCAGATAAATACACAGCCATCCCCCGGCCCCCCTTCACATCCCTCGTTCTTTCTTTCTCCTGTCCTCCTACACATCCTGGCCCTTTCATGTGCAAAGCAGATGGAGTCAATTGACATGCTAATGAGACAAGGGCTGCTGCACAGCAGTCCGGGAGCCACTCCACCACACATGGACAATGTACATATACAGTGACTGCATATCGTGAATGTGCATTTGAGTAGGTCCTGATCAACTAAACCACCCATCCACCTACCCAGAGACACACAAGAACACATGCCAGTATGTATAATTTGACTCAAACTGTAAATAGTTTTTTCTAATAAATGATGAAACAACAATATTTATTGGTGGACTTGGACTTGGAAGCTAGGACCTGTATGTTTGGAAAAGTATACACAAGATAACCAACTTCAAAAACAAAAGAGTAAGACACAATAATGCTATATAACTTTGTTATTCATCATACCCATTTTGTCCTTTAGAAACATGCCTCTGTCATATCAGATATTTGTAATGTTAAGAGGGGAAGAATATATATTGTTTTTATTATTTAGAAAAATGCCTCAGGATTAAGCTTTGTAGAACCTATTTGCAGCTTCATAAAATCCCCTAAAAACAATCATATTAAGATTTACATTAAAGTATCACTGAGTGCATTACCTGTTTCATAAAATCCCATAAAACATGAAAAGATACCAAAAGTTTATCAGTACATTTACTATTAAATGTTGAAGTTTTAACAAGAGACAAAACTGGCAACACAGTGCCAGCCTGGGACAGAGACTCCCATTTGAATTTGCAAGGTCAACATGGCCATAGCAGCTTTTCTTTTGGTTAGCTCACATGTAAACTCCACACTAACATAAAGAGCTACAACTGGTTTCAATAGGACTATAAGGTTATAGTTTAGTTTAAAAAGAAACAAAGGTGTAATACTGTGTAAGTGCATAATATTGTGTATGCCTCTGTACTGCCCAGGTGTGTGTGTGCATGTAAGTGGGTGTCCTCATGTTGACTCATGTATTACAGTAAGTAGAGGTGTAAAGGTTAATCGAATTAAGGCCAAAAGTTCTATCTTGGTCTCATCAGACCAGAGGATTTATATATCAGAAAACCATACAATCTGTGCCTTGCCACAATTCTGTCTCTGAGCTCTTCAGGCAGTTCCTTTGACCTCATGATTGAGTTGGCGACAGTATATCGATACAGAACCACAGATTTAACACAAATTCTGTATGAAGTGTGTGTGGGCTTCAAGCCATCCACAACTTTCCCTTATTATAAGAAATATGGACTACTACATACAATGTTACCTGACCTTTACATTGTCCTATCAGTCTTCAAAATGCTGGGGTCACATAAATCACGTCAAATGTAACACACACTTTGTTACTTATCAAAGAAGGAGAAAGAAGAAGAAAGTTACAGAGACAGGGTTAGTAAAGTAAGCTGGTGGTCCAACCATGTTGGAAATCATATGTGTTTATTGTTGTTTTTAACAGCCATACCGGAAGGCAGAATAAAAAGAATTTGTATTGGTGGGGCAGAGGATGAGGACCTAAGAATTAGGGGTTTTCCTTGTTCAGTATTTGAAATACAAAATTAGGAAAGAACTGATTTGTTTAGTTCTGCTTATATTAAATCAATCAAATGTATTGTATTGAATCGATGACTGTATATCTATCAAGGTCACGTCCGCCAGAAAGAGCTAAAATGCAATCAAGATGCTATTCTAACTGGGATGTCAATGGCAGCCTAATTGTTTGACCTACTGTATGACCTTAATTGTACGAGCTTAAAACCTTAGACAGTATTTATCTAGAGTATTTTATTGCACAGTATGTTCTATGTACAGTATGTATCTTTCAATAACATGTTGTCTCTCATTCAGTTGAATCTCAAAAGCTCAGGTACATTAGTTGATGGGTGAGTGCACTGAGCAGCCCTTGAGGCCAGATTAACAGGTGACATTTACGAGGGTGTGAGCGTGTGTGCGAGACTGGCATGGCCGAGCACTGAGTGATATAGGTCTCCCTATCAGCAGACAGGAGTCAACTACTCCCACTACTCCCACCCTAAAGGGCAGGCTTTATAGCCAGATCCTGATATATGCCCTTCCACGCAGCAACTTTTATTTAGGAGCCCCCTGTTGAACTCCTGTCTCCTCTGGCTCACTATTTATGAACTTATTAAAAGACCGGTTTGGTGTTATTCAATGGTGGTTAGTTACGTTTTATTGGAAATGTAATGAACTAACTAAATTCGACCTCTTCTCACATTATCTTGTTTTATAGCGTTTTTTGTAGCAATTTTAAAAGAGATGAGCATGTATCTTATCTGAGCTGTTTTTTCCGTATGTCTGTTTAGTCTGTTTATCTTAAGACATGTCGTTTATAGGGCTGCAACTCAAGATTATTTCCTTATCAATTAATCTGACAATTATTATTTGTTTATTCTATAAATGAAAAAATGTCAATTACAATTTCCCAGAAACCAAAATGTCACAATAAAGTAAAACAGAAAAAGAACGTTTAAGAAGCTAGTATCAGCAAATGTTTGCCATTTTTATTTGAAAAGTGAAACAAAAATTTCTATTGATCGACTGACTAATTAACAAACATTTTTAGATCGAATCTTTTTAAGTGTCATTGCATCTCATGTCATTGCATTGAACATCAGTTTGATTTTTTGTGTGATTTTGCATACAGTAAATTATTATTATTATTATTAAAATTAAACAATATATATCAATATTGTATATCAAAAACATATTTTTTATTCATTGATATTTTACTGATTTCTACCATGTCCTCCAGCCCAACATGTAAGTAAACACTAACATATCTATCAAGTAGGGGCTCATAACAGCACTGATTTACTAATGCCCTTTTTATTATCTCTCTGACACAGTAATCAGGAGGCCTCTTTAAATATTCATTGTAAATACTGTTGGCGCTGTGCAGTGATCTCTTTCCAGGAACAGGTGGGGGAGGAGGGCCACGCTACTCCTCTCCTCAGAACCAGGAGACAGTTAACTGAGCCTGGGCAGGGCCTTTACACCTTGCCCCCGGCCCACCACATAGCTGGGACTAGGCCTTTGCTATTAGATAAGATCAATGCTGTTATATTTATTCATCTCGGCAGCCTTTAGTGCAGTCCCCCAGGCTATGGGCCACTCTGAAGGCATTTCTGCATTCTCTTTCATTCTCAAGCTTTTCACTTCAATCCTTTGGTCATATTCTAACCACCACTCATAGGTGTAGTAGTTGCCAGCATCATCATCTTCCCCATTACCAACCTCACACCTGTTTCCAATTGCATACACTCATATTGTAGGTCTTTCTTTGAACTACTTTATTACATACACTTTCCCTGCTTAGTCAAAAAGATTATAGTATAACTGAAGCTGAATAAGTCATAGCTCAAGTCAGACACAGTGTGTGTGTGTGTGTGTGTGTGTGTGTGTGTGTGTGTGTGTGTGTGTGTGTGTGTGTGTGTGTGTGTGTGTGTGTGTCTGTGTGTAGCCTAGTAATTGGATGGACTAGATGAGAATACAGTCAGGCAAAGGTGGTGAGCAGAGGGGTGTTAATTTATGACTAACACTTAGACACAGGATCAATTGCCAGTAAATGTCTAAAGGCTCAGAGTGTTGAACACTTTAAAGTAGGGAATGCTTTAGACATAAATGCCTTAGAGATAATTTCAACAACCCCATCCTCTGCCATCTTGCACAATGCATTTTTAGTTTTCATTTTTATATTATTACATTACAGTCTTACAGTTTATGATGTGTCCAAAAACAATTATGCTGCTTGTTTTTAATGGAAGGTTTGAAAAATGACTGACAAATTGAATTAGTTTTGGAAAAAGCTAAAATATGCACAATATGTTATTTTCAACCTACCTGCCTCATGGCCTTCCCATTGCCGATCCAAAATCACTTGAAGGTGGATTCCAGATTTATAACCTTAGGCTGTTGCTTGGTTATGCGTCACTAGGTGGACAGACTTATTCGTCTCGTTGTGATGAAAGATGCTCCAGTGTTTTATATTGTTCATTCTCAATTAAACCTTTGGGATTGTGGGTTGGAACTTGGAAACATTATCCAGCACAGAAGCCGACAATGAGCACATCATAAAGGATACCTATCAGCATTCATTAGCTTCATCATCAATTCAATTCATGCCTTGGACACTAGGTGTACAGTAGTCTATAGGTACAAATCAAAACAATTAACTTGGTAAGAGGCACAAAAATACACAGGAGCAATACAAAAATACCTTAGATAAATCATAAAAAAGGAACAATATTAGAAAAGCTGTACATTGGAAGCTCAAGGTCCTTTGCCATCTTACTGCTAGCTTCTCCATAACTACCTATGTATAAATGCATAAAAATAAAAATATCCCCCTCTAACTGACACCGACACACACCTAATACTGCTTAACAACTAGGGTATTTTAAGAATTTGCAGCAGTGTGTAGGAATACTTTTTGCAATACCAGTAGCTATATGGTAATAATATTATATTGTATGGTAATAGTCACCGTAATATTAAAGCTAAATATGAAAGCAACGTGGTAATGGGAGTATCATTGTTATAATGATCTCCGGAAGGTGTGTGATGGATGCACCTGCTGCCACACAGCTGATTTAGGCTCCATTTTCACACTATTACGGTTTAATTTTAAAACATGTTTTTAAAATACAAATGTTCTCTGTCCTCACAAGCACACAACTGTCAGAACTAACCTCCATACTAACATGCCTGAAATGCATATCATCGACCATCGTACAACGGGCATGCACGTGCTGGTGTAAACACAATGTAAGGCTGATGAAGCAGGACTCTCAGCTGACAAATGCTGCTTAATTTTATTTAACCCAATACGACTCTCCTTTGTTACCACAATGTTTGTGATTAAGTTACACCACAATCAAAGTTTTTTTCCCCATGCGGTGTTCACATTATTTAGTCTACCCCCTGTAGATTAGAATCTCTATAAGATTATAGACTATAGTAGTTAACAGAGAGACCTGTGCATCCTGTATGACAATAATTAGTAATAAGTGAAATGCGGACTTCTAATCACAGTGGACACAGCACTTACTGTACAATGTTGAGGGAAAACATAGTATCTGTGCTTAAAATTCAGCTTCAAATTAAGATTCAGCTGTTTGAATCTTGCTTTTGTGATTTGCTCAGCAGCTCGTTTACAGACTTTAAGAATTGTGTGGGACAATAAAGATCTGTTGGCAAGCACAATGTTTCCACTTGTACCTATGCTCGGTTGAATGGGATGAATAAAGTTCTCAACAGTATATCACAATATGGCAGTCATAGTGTTTGCTGCACTCAAAAATTCATTGCAGTGATACTGTAACCCACTGAATAATCCAACTGCAAGGCCATAGAGAAAATACCTGTTACCTGAGGTTATCTGTCATATTTTGCGAGTGGACTTTTAGTAGAACTCATGTGATGGCCACCTGTGGAATAACAGTGTTTTTCTCTTCCCAGACCACGGTGGCACTACATCTCTCCGTCTGCAGAATTTCCCTGAGCTGAATAAGCTCGGCATTTGCCTGGGAAAGTCTTTTTTCTTCTCCCCTGGGCTCTGTAAGAACTCAGGGCAATTCCAAACAATACAAGCTGGAGATTGTGGGTGTATGTAAGCGTGATTGTGTGTGTGTGTGTGTGTGTGTGTGTGTGTGTGCGCCTATGAATGTATGTCTGAGTTTTTTGCCTCCCAGAGGGGCGGAGGTCTATGTTTTGACAGTATCAGGTGTACAGGCTTTAATCTCATTCCCTCTTTAACTCTCTCTCCAAGTCATGCATCGTTCATATTAAAACAGAACAGAAAGACAAAAAGAGAGAAAACTATTTCTGAATAATAAAGGACAACCTGTGTGTTTCCAAAACTTAAGGACCCTTCCCTTTATATAAATAATCTGTCTCAGGTATCTGTGTCTCATATCTGACTAATGCATGCTACTGTAAACAATCACACAGTGAGCCGCGATAGGTTCAGGAAACTGTTGGGCAGAGAGAGAAAGAGATTGAGAAAATGTGTGTCTAAGTAGAAAATGGAAAAAAAAAAATAGAGTGTTCTGAACAGGCTCAGTGGTGTATGTTGGGAGGGTGTGGGAGGATGGGGGTTAAAAACATCAAACAATCAGCCTTGCCCTCCAGGCCACCTCTGACCGGGACTCTTTAGGGGTCAGGAGTCTTAGTAGATACTTAAACCTTTCTGCAGAATTTTGACCTGTCCTTCCCTTCTGGCCCGCCATTCCCCAGCCTCGCCCTTCCCATCGCACTATGCAGCCCACCAATAATCCTCGGCCAATCAATAGTAACTGTTCTCTCGATAATTCATAACATTAACATACACTCAATGGCCCAGCGGATGGATGGGGAAGACATAGGAGGGCCATCATTCCAGTATTGATCCCCCTTAGAGGGAGTCGATAGGTGGCGAGGTGATGGAGTTATAGCCTCCTGCCTCCTGGAGGTAGAGCCACAACAGAGCCTCAAATAAACAGACAACACACACGCCGCTATTGTTTCATGCCCACAGACATACGGACAGATACTGACACAAGTTTTCAGTGTGTGGGATATACACATGTACTGTACGTTTGTCATTTGTACATGTGATGCTGTGCCAGAGAGTCACTAACAGAGATAAGAAGAAACCCTTTTAATTACCCCCCTGAGCAGGGACCTGCTTTTCTATCACCACTCCGTCTCTGCTATTACATTTATCTGTATCCCTTCTACGCTGTCTCCACCACATCGTTCCATCTTCTTTTTTTCCCTGCGCTCCCGTTGGTCCTGTCTGCCACTCCACAGGGTTCCCTGTCCCCTAAGATTTAACTACAACTTTCGCCTTTTGATTTCATGTCCCCATTGCTCCATACCTCCCCAGCTCCCATGTACTGCATATCCCCCGTGCCTGTTTCTACCTCTCATCCTCTCAGAGAATCAGCTAGCAGCAAATCCTCAAATCATTGTGCCTCAGATGTCGCAAAGTAGTCTAAAAGTACCTGAAAGTATTCAGAATACATGAATAAAAAATGTGAGTGATCTCTTGGAATGTGCACACTAGGGCTGGGCCACAATTAAATATTGTAATCGAATGACAGCCCAAAAATTAGGATTATGTTCAATGGAATTAACTGTATTCATTATATATTGTATACTGTATATTATGTCAGACAAACATTTTCACAGATTAAACAATACTTGGGACAAATGTTAGTTTTTTACAACAATTTGCTTGGGACTGTTACATTTGACACCAGATTTTTGTAGAAGGATACCATGATAAACTAGAAGAGCACAGACCTCCACCAAAGCATGCCCTATCTCAAAATGTTTGACCCAAAGTGTATGTGACAAATAGTTCTCTGTTCCCTTCTCCCTTGTGAGACGTAAAGCACCCTTCACCCATATCCTCCTGCTTCTCATCCTCACTTCCACATCTTTCCCAAAGCCCCACAAGGGCCCTACACACAGCACCCTGAAATATAGACTGGCGTAATGGCCCACTAAATTAACTCCTTGTAAGCGTGGTTTAGGAATGGCTGTAATTAGCATATAATAGGTGTGGGAGAGGAGGAAAGGGCCAGGCCTGCCCTGGGGGCCGCAAGGCTGGGGCTGCCGCCCTCTCTCGTCTTCATCTCTAATAGTGCCGCAAAGTTCAGCCTTATAAACATGTCAGTGAGACGCGTGATTAAACGGCACGGTCATTAGATAATGGATCCTGTACCTGTGGGCCGCCTATCACTCCCTGTCAGGACAGCTCAGCGCTGCCTTGGCTAAGTCTGCAAACACACACACATAAGCACACATATGACTTCACTGTATCTTCTTTTATTCTGCTAACTCCGCACCAAAAAATCCACATGCAGGAGATAATAGGTAAAAGTGAGAAGAGAGAGAGTGAGAAAGAGAGAGAGACAGTAAGATAGAAGGAAAAAAACAACCCCAGCACAGAGCAGCACCCTGACTGATGTAGTTCCAATAATTGCAAGGCCCTGCTTCCTCATCCAAGTGCCTTTTACTTATTTAAACTGTTTGCTTTAAGCGCCACTGAAGCCAATTAGGAGAGGCATAATTCAATGGGGCAGGGAATGAAGGGAGTAGGAGGGCTGTGCAAAGGAGGAGGGAAGAGAAAAGAAGAGAGGACACTGCTTTTCAGCAAGCCCTTCATCATTTTCCTGCTTTGACCTCTTTCCTGCACTTAGTCACTCAGACAACCAGATTTAGTCTTTTACACCTTGATTCTTAATATTCTGGGCCTGGAGTTATCCAATCTATCTAAGGAGATAGACTAATTTTACTTAACTAAAAATAATAACTGAAACAAAAGTAATGCTTAACTAAAAAAAAGATTATGGAGAAGAATTTGATATTCAATGAACTGCAAAATCACTATAGCCTACTACTTCTTTTGATAAGACACTGAAATGCATTCACTTCAGTTTCTAGTACCCATTTAATTTAATCTGGCCTTTGAGGTCTTCTTCTCTCTTTTGATTTTTGGATGGATACTTGGCCAGTTAACCCAGCCATTTTTTTCTGTCAAGGCACTTCCCCAAGAAGACTTGCTGGTCTTGCACAAACAACAAGGCATTACAAATGCCATTAAAGATAATGGTATTGCTCATGTTAACAAGCCATCAGTTATATATTTAAATGCACACACTTACGCACAAGCTTATATCCTAATAAAGTGAACCTCTGCTACAGTCCAAAAATTATAATGTTACAACACTTTTACTAACACTGCCGAAAGGAAAAAGCAGCAAAACCTGAAATAATAAAGAACACATACATGCATTTATAAACATGCAGGCAGGGAATGTATGTGCACAAGCTGGACCATTTGAGTATCATTCATATTTCAATTTAAGAGTCTACGTAAATGCAGGAGCAGAAAGACAAGTCACACAAAGAGAATAACATTAACAAAAGAAAGAAACTGCGGTTCACTTTGTGTGTGGGAACCAGTGGATAAACGATGCTGCACTGAAGATGCAGGGAGGACAGACAGTAAGAAACCAAACATTCCATCACACACTTCTTCATAGCTAGCCGCTTCAGACATTTATCCATTCTTTCAGATTAATAAGAGCTACAGCTGGTGGAGCAACGTGGGCTGGCCCAGACTTTCACTCATTCTAACAGTCGTTTAATAAATGTGATTGCAAATGGAACTTGTCACTTGCACTGGGGAGAGCTGGCCAGTCAATACCTCAGCTGGCAGGTGCCTGGGGTCACGTATAAGTCAGAAAGTGATGGATATGTATCCAATAATTGATGTAGGGCAGCAGTTATTGTCAGTTTGGCTCCTGCCTCTATTGCTTATTAAAAGCTGTTGGCCTTAAGTACCAGCCAGCTAATTACTAAGGTAGCGAGGTGACTGTTTAGGAGCCTAGACCCTTAGGCTCTCTGTTGAGAAAAGAAATGAACTAGTCTATTGTTGTAGCACATGCATGCCTCTCTGTATGTATGAGTGCATGTATGTGTGTGTGTGTGTGTGTGTGTGTGTGTGTGTGTGTGTGTGTGTGTGTGTGTGTGTTTCATTTGAAATCCTGAGCATTTATTTTTTCAGTGAACTTCCTCTATTTTTTTTTGGTGAGGCTCTGTTTCATTGTTCTACCAAAGTGGTTTCCTCAAATGTACATTTACTGTAATACAGAGCACATTAATCTGATGTGTGAACTCGTGCCTCTCATCAGGTCAAAACAGAAACACTCTCCCTCTCTATTGTTGTCACTGACCTTGCGGGTTATGTCAGAGCCTGAGAAAAGTAGAAGGTAGCAAACAGCGCTGCTCTGCGTTGACCTGTTGACCTCACCCCGCATTGCTTAGTTATTAATAAACTGGCAAGTTTCTTACAGTTCCTGTATCTTGGTTCAAGGTTAATTGTTCGGGAGATGAACTTGTTTGTACTGCTGTCCATATCTCAGAGAAGAGTGGGAATCTCCGCAACTAGACACTTAAAGTACAGGTCACCGTGTGGTAGCCCTGTGTGGGCAACAGTGTGACAGCCTTGTCAAATGAGTACACTCCGCACTAAAATTCAGTAGCATTACCGCTACTGCGGCCATGCAGCTTACCACAGCAGCGTATTTCCCTAACACAATCTATCAGCTCATTTCTCAGCAGGGAGAAAGCAGAACGAGGCGTGATAAAGCTCGCCGCAGGCCCTAACCCTAAGACTGTGTGGAGAGAGGGAGGGGAAACTTTGGATGTGACCGCGGCGTGTAGTAATTGTAAAACTCAGAAAGAGCTGCTGAAGCAGAATTTTGACATGTAGCGCTGCTTTTCAGTTCTGATCAAAGGGTCCACCAGAGCAGCAGCTGATAACCCAATCAATTCACTTCTTTTGTTTTTCGCTGAATGATGCACGTTTAGCGCTAACCTCCAGGCAAAGAATGAAGGAAAGAAAGGAGCTAAGGGGGGGAGGGATACAGTGGGTGTTGGGTAGGAAGGTAGGAAGGGGGAAGGTGACAAAAAAGCAAAAAGGGGAAAAAATTAAATAAACTTAACAGATTGTTGGTGAGTTTGATGGATCTATAGAAAGGTATTAAGAGGTGCTGCAGGGGATGTGATGCGCATAGGAGCCGATTACAATATGAAATGTTTCAGTAGAGAATGAAGTAAAAAGGCAGAGAGATGGAAAGGAGATAAAAAAGAATTACCTGTCTACCGCTCTTGTCCTTCAGGAGCAAGGCAGACTGAGAGCCCCCTACCTATAGAAGACAATCAGTAACAGACCAAGAGGAGGGAGAAAGTGTGTGTTTGTGTGGATGAGAAAGAGTTAGAAAAAGACAAGGAGAGACAGACAGATGCTTCTGTAAAGGTAGGAGGTCATAAAGATCGAAAGAAAGTGAGAGAAAAGCTAATCATTACAGTTTGCAATGAAAAAGAGGCTTCTTAGACACCAATCAATCAATTGATCAGACAATCAATCAGACTGTATTTAGTAGGCATCATGTCCTCTAGACAGGCTGGCAGAGAAAGGGGAGAGACATATGAAGAGACATCCAGCTGCTGGGAAACATAGTTGCTGGGTATTGGGAGATGATAAAGCACACGGCATAACAAAGAGACATCCCAGAATATCTGGTGGTGTGAGCCATAGACTGTAAATAAAGATGGACGGCTTGACAGGTCTTCAAAAGTGAAGCCAACACATCTCCGTCGCCCCCTGATGGCTGGTTGCAGTACAGGTCAAAAACCCCGCCCCTCCGCGTTAGCGGAAGGAACATGGGCGACACACAAAAATAAAATACATATAATATAGTGAGAGGAAGTGGAGATGTGTCCCCTATCTTTACATGCAGTCCATGGAGTAAACTGATTCAAGATTGTTGACTAGCACCACATTTGAGCCCTCACAACAAATGCGTACCTATCTTTATGAGATTTGTCCAGAATACTCTGGCCATGTTTTACCTCTTTTATCAACCTCTTTTCCAGCCACAGAGCACAGCTGTTTTCATCAAAAAAGCTCTTTAAAAACCACTGTGAGCTTCATGCCCAGCACTAAACTGCAGCCGAACAAAACAGCATCTAGCTGGTGAACACAGTGAAGCATTTAGCAGCCAAAGAGCCACATATTTCACTCGGGGAGGTGATAGAAACCAAAAAAAAGCTAAAATGATAGCAAATATTGGACTTACATTCATCAGGTAAAAACAAACACAACTCAAAATGAATGCTAATTTTGTTTGGAAAATAAAACCTCACATATTATAAAATTATGGAAACATGCCCCAATCCATCTACATATAGTTTATATACAATTACAAATGTACCAATATATAAAACATTCAGAATTCTGAATAATCTGTATTTTAACTGCACATACACATGCTTATAAAATATTTAGGACAACAAATAAAACAATATAGGAGAATGAAATTGAATAAAAGCAATGCATTTCAAGTTGACCAGACATCAATTTTACAAATGTTGTAGTGGCACATTTTCAAATGTTCCAGTCAAAAAATCTGAAACTCTGCTGTAGTTGGTATAATTTGAGTCACTTCTTGCAGCTGCAGACGGTGATCATGTGCATGAAGTAACAGATGTCAGCTTTAATGTTCAATTCGTGGGGTCGCCCCCATTTCGAATGGGTTAGGCTGCCGACCATGAACTGCAATAACCCAGTTCTAGTTCAGCCATGAACCTTTGTAGCATCTCTCTCCCCCTCATTTCCTGTTTCCCTTTACTGTCTGTGAGAAAGGCACAACAAATTAGAAACAAAGAAAAGTCACTGTGTTAATAGTTGACAAAGTAATGAATGCCAATTGTTTCAAGTGAGAACCAGGGCTGTGGTGCTGCTTGCGAACTGAATGAGGTGTGTGTGTGTCTGTTATGATCGTTAATTGTCAAAAATGTAGTTTGAGCTGAGGATGAGGGTATAAGTAAAAGTAATCACATAAGTGGGAACTGTGTGTATCCACACATCTCCACTCCAGAAAATCTCCTCTGTGTATTCCAGCACTCTCCTACGTGGTGCTGGCCTGCCCTGACGTATGGGGATTAAAACACGCTAATGTGCGCACAGGGGCCGCTGACCTTCCAAAGAGATTGACTTTACACCAGTGGAAATGGAAGCCAGTAAATCAGCAGGCTGCTGTGGCGCTCGTCCCGACGCATCACTCCCTCTGACACTGTCAGCCGAGACAGGAGCACATTAATCACAAACATAGGCCCCAACACTGTGCTGTAGGTACAGTGGTGTCCCGTCCATTTATCCATTTAGCACTGACTTTAACACACACACAACGTATACACAAATGATGAGATGAACATGCAAGGACAAGCATCCATGAAAGCCTAAAAGCACAGACAGACTGACAATCTCACACTACAGGTGAAACAGGAAAACATCTCTTTATACTTACTTCATTAACAATAAGACTACAATGTTATATGTACAAGGCCTTTTTTAACTTTCAATGCATTTCCCACATTTATAGTATGCTTAGATTTAAATCTAACTGTCTTTTTAATGGTGTGTTATCTTTGCAAACAGAGCACTGCAATCTGTTAGTTTCTGCTTTTTGGTTTTTATCTGTGTGCTGGGACGAGTCTTTTGTTTTTTCGTCTCTGGCAGCCAGGCCTGGTTAGGGAAGAGGAACATCTGTGATAAATTTCACATCGAACCAAATGAGCTCTGGCACAGCAGAGGGCCCATGACAAACTTCCTGCATGTGCTAATATGAGGATGGATTTGGAGCTAGTCAATTGCAAGCTGGTACACATACACATGCATTTAGACACCTAAACACACATGCGTACATGCTCATGGCCAAACACCCAAATGCATCCACTTATTGTTATCTAGAGAGACATACAACTCTTGGGATATGTTTCAAAGGAATGAGAGGCAAACAAGCTTAATTTAAGTGTAAATGGACAGAGAGAAGAAAGGACATGGAAGAAGCATTTATCTTGTAAATAAAACTATCCACACTGGCAAAGATAAACACCAACAGAAAAATAAAGTATATTCAGTTCATTGCTCTCCAGGCAGTGTTGGGAGTATTATCAGCAGTGGAGTTGTTTCAAACTGGTAGTTGATAGAACTCATTCAGTTGTATTGACCAGTAAAGGGCCCCACTGAGACTGCAGTCCCTTTATGGACTGACCCTCAGCATTTCACCATACATAGGCCAGAAGCTAGTGAGGGCCAGGGGGGCATTAACCCTCCTACAGGTCAGGGCCCTGACCCACTACAGCCTGCCAAAGCTCATTCCCAAGCCCAAGCGTGGCCCACTCCACTCAATACCCTTTTAATTGCATTGGGATGGTTTGCGACCTATCGATTAATACGTGTATTTATGTCATCCCTGGCCCAGAGGCTACATTGTATTTCTGTGTGGCATATTCATTTATTTACCTATCTGTCCCGCCCCTCATGCATCATCTATATATCTATCCATCACTCCTCCGAGAGCACTTCAATTCAAGGGCTCACATAATTACTGCAGCCCTATAATTGAGTGCTTTGATTTAGGATTTTTCTGTTCCTCTCCCCTGCCACTGCCATCACTCGCTCCACGCTTCTCCCAATGAAAGACAGAGGGATGAGATATGGAAATAGAAAAATGGGAGATGGAAAGTAGAAGATACCCCCCACTCTTACACATGCAGACACCCTCTCTCTCTCGCTCTCTTTCTCTTTTTCTCTCTTATCTGAATCTACTGTTTCTGTCATCCAAGAGGGGAGGGGTAAGTTGATAATTACTGAGGGAGATTCATGCAAATCGATGTTAAATTAAAGCATTATAAAGGCTTTTATCAGCTTTTCTTTTCCAAATTGAACACGATAAAAACCCATTTGAGAGGCGGAAGAAATGGCCCCCTACCCTTCATTTAAAAAAAAAAAGAAGAAGAGAACTGTAATTATGTTAACACCAATAGAATCCAAAAACCCTTTTCTTAACTCACTTACTCATTCATAATTAATTAATTTCCCACAAAACTGGGCAGGATGAACAATGCAGTCCAGCGTCTCCTCCCCTCTCTCTATTTTCAGGAGAACAAGGGGGAGTGCATGAGATATTGTTGAGTATTGTGACAGAGGGCTCATTTCCATACCTAGCCTAACACGAGGATCCTCTGTTTCCTTAGCTTAGCTCTATCTGCCTCGGGGCAGCAATAAAAGTGTCTCTGTTTTAGAAACAAAGGTGGGTGGACAAGGACGGGGATAGTGCATCTGGAGCTAAGGGAGGCCTACAGAGACTCAGAGAGCAAGACGGAGAGAAAGGAAGACCGAGAAAGAAACAGAGACAGACAAAATCAGAAGAGACATCCTTGACCACAAATATTTCCTACACCGAAAAAAAAGGAAAATAAGAAAACAGAAAGTATGTCATTTTCCATCCACACAGCCAACAGACCTTAACTTGGGGTCTGTTACCAAAATATGGAGTTCCCTGCATGTACGTCATGGCCAGTTAGTTTGTACCAGCTCTGTAGTTCAAGGCTGTGAGTTTAAGGAGAAACAGGTCTATTGAGTAAAAGAAACAGATAGCTACAAGACAGACACAACAGAGATAAGACCTCGAAGGGAGAGCGATTGAGAGAACGACCCCCTGACAGACAGTCACCTCAGGGCTGTCTCGTCTGATCTATTAGACATTCAATGCTTCAGTTATAGTACGCTCAACTGCAACGGCAACGCTCCTGCTCATCCTCCCCCTCCTGAACGCTGTGACGGGACAGACCAAACACCCATCTGGAGGTGTAGACTTGGTGGGTGGGGAGTGCAACTGTCTCTGTGGAGTGACAGGTTATCTCTGTCACTCCACAGGGACAGATGCACCCCCACAGGGTCTTTACATGTAACACATGGTCGACACATGTACATACATCAACCTTTGCACCGTAGCCAGCCTGATGTGTGGGATGTTTGAATGCCTGAGATCTTAACCATCGCGGCCCAAGTCACTCACACCAAACACATACACGCATGCATTTTCAGACAATTGAAAGGCATTGATAAAATACTCATTCCTTAGAAAACAAAACTATGTTTTGTATGTTTGTCTTTCTACCTACCTATCTATTAGACAAGAACCCTGTCATTTACAGTGATAAACTACATACACAGCTGCAGGGTTTGGCTGAGCTTCTACTGTCTGCATTTTTTTTCTGTTTATATCCTTTTTTAGCCTGTGTTTGGAGGGGTCAACAGCGCCAGCCAGAAGTCGCTATGCTGCTAACCCAGGCTAATGTGCTGTTGACAACAGCCCAATTACACAGGACTCCTGCAGAGAGAGGAGAGAGAAGCAGGAGGAGGGGCTGAGGACAGAGGGTGGGAGCGATGAGGAGTGAAGAGAAGGGGCTCGAAGAACCAAAAAAGAAAGAAAGATGCAATGAGCGCATATGAGGCAAAGGCTGGAAAAAGAATAAGAAATACAATAAGAAATACAATAAACATTTTTTTTTAAAAATGGAGGTTAGGGGAGATTGCACGTGTGTGTATATATTTGTGCACGTGTGGTTTAGTGGCGAGGCGTGGCGCTGTGCGAACACAAGCCTGCTGGGCAGAGAGACAGAGGGAGACTTGGTGAGGCAGTGTGGAGCTGCAGGGAGCCTCATTACAACCAGCAGGAGCCTCACTCTGCCTCATCACTTCTGGCTGTATTGGAACAACCACTGCTTACTACTGTACACACACACACACACCGCAGCACCAGATAGTATAAGCACAGGCAAGCTGTCCATCTCACAGTTGAGCATCACTTAGATAAACTACTTCTGTAGCGGACAAAGACACATTCATAACTTATAACTAACTTTATGGATGGATCATCATCATCATTCATTACCTTCAGAGTATGTGCAGGAACACACATTCCAAGTTGTTTTTTGCACCATACTGAGTTACAGATGGGTGACAAATTAAAAAAAGAAATCTGAATTAATTAGCAGAGAAAGATAACAAATGCAGACAGAGCATGAGGAGTCACATCAAGGAACAGTTTGACATTTTGTTAAATACGCTTGTTTGCTTTCTTGAGAGTGAGAAGAGAACACTGACACCACATTCATATGTTTGGTAAATATGCAGTTATAACCAGCAGCCAGTTAGTTTATCTTAGCATAAAGGCTGGAAACGGATAGCCTTTGTTGGACAGCAACAGTAGAAAGATGATCGAAAATGAGACAAGATAGTATGGAAGACGAAGGAGATGATCGTCAACTTTAGGAGGAAAACATCCCACATTCCCAACGGTGAGCATCCAGGGATATTCAAGTAGTGGAGAGCTACATATTCCTGGGTGTTCACCTAAACAATAAACTGAACTGGACTGATAACACCCATGCACTTTCCAAGAAGGGCCAGAGGCGCCTCCATCTGCTGAGGAGACTCAGGTCCTTTGGAGTGTGCAGGACTCTCCTCAGGACTTTCTATGACTCTGTGGCCTCTGCCATCCTTTACGCTGTAGCCTGCTGGAGAGGGGGCAGCTCGGACGGGGACAGGAGCAGACTCAATAGACTGATCAGGAGAGCAAGCTCGATCCTGGATTGTCCTCTGTATTTATATTTTTCCATTACACATACTTACTTTTTCAATATTATTTATACTACAGTTACACTTCAATATAATTTATATTATGGTTACTTATTTTTGATATATTATTTAATTACATATTATTCAATTTAATTTCACATCACTTACTTACTTACATTGCAATATTTTTTGTACTATGGCCACCTCACCTTACTTTACAATACCTTTTATATATTGCCACTTTACATTCATTCAGTACTTTTTGCACATTGTTGTTTGCCTGTTGTTTGCTTGTTTGTTGGTTTGCTTTTTACTGTGAGAAACTGCTTCTGTAACAAGTGAATTTCCCCACTGTGGGATGAATAAAGTATTATCTAATCTAATCTAATCTAAGAAACAGCTTTAGGGGAGCTGGTAGGCCGATTTTATTATGGACAGAGCCAGGCTAGATGTTTAACCCTGTTGCTGTTCTTTGTGCAAAGCTAAGCTAACAGGCTGGTGGCTGTAGCTTTAAATTTTGCGCACAGACATGAGAGTGGGACTGATCATCAGTCTCTTAGCAAGAAAGCAAATCAGAAAGACACTTGTCACCCATCTGGAAATATTTTTGTAGAAATGCTGTAGTAAGACAGGATACGTTGACCAAGTAGCACCGTGGAGAAACACTCACAGCATTATAAATCGGCAAATGAGATCAGTTTAAACTAATAATGCTCTATAATTAAATTGAAGCTGTACAACACATTACAATCACAACACAGGAAGGGAGAGCTGACTAAAGAACAAGAGGCTGAGAGAGATAACTTAATGAATCGAGAGAAACAATCAATGGCTGAAACACATTACACATGAATGCATTTGAACAAACTTATGTGTGAGTGTAAGCGCACGCACGCACGCGTACACACGCACATAGTCAAAACAAAGCTCATCAGCCCACCAACAACAGCCCTCCTCAGGGCCACAAATCCAGGAACATAAATCAGGACTGGCAGGAAAATGAGGCTTGAGGAAATGGAGAGAGTGAAAAGCGGACAAGAGCGAATGGAAAAGAGGAGAGAACAATGTAAAAAAAAAAGAGTGATAGTGGATAAAACAGGCAGGAAATACAGAGAGGAAGTTGGATAAGTATCAGGAAGGAAAGAAGATGTGAAAGGATGGAGTGGTGAAACTGAGGTAAGGGCAAGGAGAAGCAAGTGAGCAACTGAGAGAGAGAGAGAGAGAGAGAGAGAAAGAATTAAATAAAAACGCAATAAAGCAGCCGGTGTGAAATCAATCTGCTTAGAGTTTTGTTTAATAAAAATTCATGAAGGGCTGGTGGCCGAGAGCTCATGAGAAATATTGGTGGCAATGTGGGGGACGCCAGACTTGGAGGGGAGGACAGCAGGGGAGGGTATTGCTCATGTCTCTGTTGATCGTGTGTGTGTGTGTGTGTATTTGCTTGCTTTTGTCTGTTTATCTGTGTGTTTGTTTTGACATCAGTGTGAGTTACGGGGCTGCAGTGAGTCCGTGAGAGAGGGAACAAAGAAGAAAAGGATTGAAGGTCTTCATAATAACAGCCTTCCTACAGTGGAGAGAAGGAAAGGAACTGACTTACGGGCTTTAAGTCATAGTGTCTGCCTCCACGTCGGTGAGTGTCGCCACACATCTTTGTCTTTGTTTCACTCTTGCTCTCCCTCTCCTACTTTCTCGTCAAGGCTTCAGAGTGTGAGGCATGGCAGGGTTATACTAACGTGGTGTAAATCTGTCTGGCACGGCAGAAAAGTTTATGTATTGTCCAGGAGGATGAAACCAGATGTCTGCAAGCCACCAGCATGCATGGTCAGTGTCCATTTATTAGCCTGGTAACAGTGTCATCAAAACTGTACTTTTCAATTTTCTCACATAGTAATGAACATAGTCAATAAAACAATGTGAGGATTAAATATGTCTTGTGTATTTCAGGCCTATGTGTAGTGTGTAATAACAATAGAGTGTAAACTGTAATTTCCCCACTGGGGATTAATAAAAAGTATAAATAAATAAACAGGCACATTTTTGCGCACACAGAAACACCCATAGAACAGAGAAGTGCCTCAAAAATGTATGTATGCTAAATTGTTCTTCATAGTTTTTCTGTAATTTCAAACTACATACAGGTATATACAACACAAACACCTATTTAAGAATTAAAAATGTAGACGCATAAGGTAAATTAATACATTAAAATCCCAGACATTTCTTGTTAAGGCTGGCAGCACACTAATAATTATTTTTATTATTGAATAATCTGACAATTCTTTTATCAGTTCATCCATTAATTGTTTTGTCTATAACATGTCATTTAAATTGCTTATTCTACCTGGAAACTACAACCCCAAAATATTTATTTATACGTAATATAATATCTATTATCAGACATGACAAAGAAAAGCAACCAACACATGAGAGTAGAGCAGCACGGTATTGACAAAAAACTAACCGCGGCTTCTGTCCATCCAGGGGAACAACTGACATGATCTTTTCTACTCACCAACTATAAGAAAAGTGTCGGGACCAAGGACTGCCTCTGTACTTGGCCTTTACAGACTTGACAAAGGCCTTTAACTCTGTGGATCGTCAGGCATTGTGGAGCATACTATCAAGGTATGGATGTCATGACAAATACATCCGTGTACTGAGGCTACTGCATGACGGTATGCCACCCACAGTGCTCAGCAACAGTGGCTCTGAACCTGGGCCATTTATTGTAGAAACTGGGGTCAAACAAGGATGTATCATTGCACCCACCCTATTTGCCATCTTCATCGCAGCCATACTCCAAACACTGGCCTAGAGTTGCCACAGGGAAACCCAATACTTTCCAGGACTGATGGCATGCTCTTCAACCTAAACAGGTTCAAAGCCAAGAGCAAAGTCAAGAATTCCACCATCAGGGAGCTGCCATACGCTGATGATAACATCATTGCAGCATATTCACCTGAAGACCTCGAGGGCATCCTAAATGCCTTTGCCAAGGCATATGGAGCCCTGGGGTTGGCCTTGAACATCAAGAAAACTCAGGTTCTACCACAACCCAACCAGCCATCACTCCAGCCCATCATCAAAGTGGATAACACCACTCTGGAAAGTGTGGACCACTTCCCCTATCTTGGAAGCATTCTCTCTTTCAAAGACGATATAGACTCTGAGGTTAGCCATCGCCTGAGTTGTGTCAGTGGAACCTATGCCAAACTCAGAACAAGAGTTTTTGATGACCGAGACCTGAAGGCTCAAACCAAGCTCCTGGTTTACAGAGCTGTGATTCTCCCAACCCTGCTGTATGGAGTGGAGTCCCGGACCACCTAGAGCAGACACCTGAGAGCCCTGCGGTGTGGAACTATTCCATCAAAGAGTCTTAAGAAAAATCTTGAGGAACAACTGGGAAGACAGACGTACAAGCTCCAGCATTGTGGAGGAAACGAATATGCCCAGCATCACAACCATCATAATGCAGCACCAACTCTGATGGACAGGCCATGTCATCCGCATGCCAACAACCGTCTCCCTAAGCAGATCCTGTACTCCCAATTAAAAGAAGGACAGCGAGCCCCTGGTTGGCCAAAGAAAGGCCAATATCAAGACCAGCCTGAAAAGGTGTAACATCACATCCGGTGACTGGGAGGATCTTGCATTGAACAGGGACTTCTGGAGAAAAGCAGGTCAGGAAGGTGCAGCACACCACGAAACAGAACTCTGCCGTGTCGCAGAGGCAAAGCGGAAACACCCCAAAGGACAAACAGAGAAAGGCTCCTCCACCACACACCACTTCAATCTTCCATTGCCCACATTGCGGCAGAATCTGTGGATCACGGATTGGCCTTTACAGCTACCTGAGGATCCACAAATAAGATGACCCAACAGAGAAGACAGTCATACTCGTCTCGGGTGGCCACCGAAGAAGAACTTATTGATATACAAATTTGAAACTATATATTCTTTACAAACGTTACATATTCTGATAGAACTGATACCCTAAAATTCCCATAAGTCCCATAATGTTCGAGATGAGGGACACTGTCAACGCTTTTTAGAGGGAAATACGTACATATTATCACATCTCAGTGAAAGACGCCTTAACAAATCTTGAGCCACGTTATGCTACTGTGGCAAGACTGAAGACTAAATGGCCTGATTATTATTTATTGTAATTTGATGCTTTTTAATTTAACTTTTGATTAAATCTTGTTTTGCACAGAACTTGTGAATAATGCATTGTGAAATAACTTGATGGCACAACAAAATGTGCCAAAGGTCATGAGGGTAGAATACTTCTGCAAAGCACTGTAGACAGGATCCAGCTGCAGGGACATTCTGGATGCCCCCATCCTCTAAAGGTCTTTCACGATGAAAACACACACACACACACACACACACACAAACACGTTTCATTATTTCATCCTCCTTTGGACCAGTTGCAATTACAGGCAATGAGACATTGCTGTTGACTTTGACCATTAAATATGTATTGTCCTGTAAATTGCTTAGAATACAGTCCGAGTCCCTACAGTCTAATCTACATAATGTAAGTCCAGGACTGCTTACCAGATGATACAGGCTGCCAGGCAGGTCTGAGGGTCAAACAGCAGAGGTCAGAGGTCTGGGTACAGTGGCGATTTAGTATCTACAGTCATGAGTCAAAAGGGTCAGGGCCAAGACAATTTAGATAAGAACCCTTTATCTGTATCCCCTTCCTTTATTTCCTCCTTTCTTTCCCGTTTTAAGCACAGAAAGTAGAGTCAGAGGTTAGAAAGTAAAAGCCATTTCTTGAACTTCCTGTTCTTAACCACTCCTTTTAGGCAAGACATGCCAACAACTGTGATTTTAACACAAAAGTTCTTAGTATGTTAAACTGTAGTTTTCTTTTTGTCTATAAACAGCAAAGCGGAGTCCCTGCTTGTCGTCCTCCTCAAGGCCAGACTGTGCTGTTGACGCGCTTACTTTGCACCATGAGTCATGTTACGGTAAGACATGATAGATATCAGACACTTGAGCTTTGCCGTGCTTAATGCAATCAAGCTTAAGGTTCCACCCATGATCTTAGAGGAAAGCGCAAGGTAAAACCAGGAGCTGACTACTGAGATTTCACTACCGAAAACAACGCCAACAAAGCTCTTGAAAACTTTATTGCTGCTCTCTTAATCCAAAAGATGCAACAAGACACCATATTACCAAATGAAACAGTCTGAAAAACGATGGGAAAATGTTCATGGACATTGAAACACATTTTAGTTCAGTTTACGGTTAAGGGTTTATTAGACTTAGAAACTAAAACTACTACTATGATTTTCCACTCCACAATTTCAATGTTAAACTATTGGCTGTATCTGCTTCTAGTCATGTCTGTGCATGATTCTTTCAAGGTGGGAAATGTGTCCCTCACACATGTCTCCCATGTTTCTCTGTCCTGTCTCTTGTTACCGCATGGCACACTCCTGCAGCCTGCACACTCCTTCCTTCCTGTCCTATTGTCAGAGAAGACTGGGGGGAATCCCTGCACTCGGATACGAGGCCCTTTGAAATCACATGAACTCTGATGTCCTCTCACCCCTCGTCACCCTGTCCGATAGTCGTACCGCTAAGGGGCCTGTAGGTGAGGGACAGGACACGCACAAATACATGCATAATCACACACAGACACTGCATGGAGGCAAATCTTTGCGTACGGGAGAAAGAAAAAAAAGGACAAGGAAAAAATATATACAGAAAAAAGATAATATGAAAGGCTTAGAGAAGAAAAAAAGAGCTAGGAAAAGCTGAGACATGCAGCAAACAGTCTCAGGACCAAACAAAAACTTTTCTGCCTTAAACCCAAAGGGTCTTTAAGCACAAAAAGTGAGAGAGAAAGCGGTGCAGAGAGTGAGAAATGTAGAGGATTGAGCATACCTAATGAAGGCAGGAGGCTGCTCCTTGACAGCTGTAATGAATAACACTAAATACTATTAAGTAGTACAATCGCTGTTCATTTAGCGTAATCACTAGCATGGCTTCATGAGAGCTGAGCATCACGTTCACACTTAACTGAGCACTTTACTCCCCCTTCAACTTTTTTACCCTTTCCTTCTACAGAGGACATGCCTGTCAGTATTCTGCTTTTCACTCTCTTCCTCCTTTTTCACCAACCAAACAACCCAAAACTCTCACTTTCCCTATCATTGACCAACTCACTGTGCCATCTCCATATCAATTCCTGTGTCTTCATCAGCTGTTCTGGACAGTATGTAGGCCATTGGTATAGCAATGTACTAATAGCAGGAGGGTAATTGTCTCAGACCGTAATGTGTGGTGGTTTAACATCAAACAGGACTGCCCAGCTTCCCCTGCTGTTTCCCGACTCCACCTGAGACAGCGGTGTGGGTCTGTATATATTGTTATACTAGTATAGTCTAGTAAAAGAAGGAATAGAGGACAGAAAGTACAAATAGATTCAAGTTTGTGTCATCACCAAGATCATTTTACTATAATAGCAAACTATTTTTACTGCACTGTGCCCCCCTACTCACACAGCTTTGCCTTAAACTCATTTTGGCAGGGCTAACTTTAAGAGCATAAGGAGAAGGAAAGAGACCCCCTCCTTCCACCTGGGCAATTAAAGTGGGAGCCAATTAAAATGAGTGTAATAGTCCCTGCCGGGTGAGTTGTTAAGCAAGATGGGGGTTATTGTCCTTGGAGGAAATGGCCCAGAACTCAAGACATCTTTGCTCTTCTGTTCGATACACCTGCCCCTTCTGCTCCTACTGCCCAAACTTTCTGCTCCACAAAGATGGGGCTCTTTTTAACTTAAACTACAACAAGGCACACACTTTTAACATCTTCTGAAAACTCCCTGATATTGTGACTCTTCTAAGGTGATACAGAACAAGGAAAATTGTATAAGAAGCTGCCACATTTGCAAAGTTCAGGAAATAAAAAACATACAGGAGAGGAAGAGGGTCTACACTGGGTCACTGGATATAAGGGATGAATTTCCACCTCCAACACAGGCCAAATTTCACCCATGTGTGCATGTGAGCGAATTACAGGAAGGCCATCTGTAGCTTCCTCTGCTGCCCAGCGCTCCAACAGCTTCTACTTTATTACCTTTATTTAAGCAAGAATTGGGGGAAACTCATCTGCACTAGAAGACCTGTTTTTTTATTGCAGAGGTCCAAGGGTGATTCAGAATAGAAAGATATAACAATAATGAGCAATAAAAAATATAACCACTTTAATATACATAGCGAGTATGTTATGGCTGTTTTGCAACAAACATGGCACCGCTGTGGCAGATAATCTTCTCTGGCTAGGTGTACACTGTGTGAGCATGTCTGAATACATCACTCTCATGCTTTAATGTCTCAATCTCTGGAGATTAAGGGCCTAATCAAGCCAGCGTCTGCCCTAATGGGGGAAAATTGAAAGATAGATATGGTACTTTACACAGCTGATTAACCAGCAGACTGTGTGTGTGTGTGTGTGTGTGTGTGTGTGTGTGTGTGTGTTTGTATGTGTGTTTGTATGTGTGTGTGTGTGTGTTTTGTATGTATGTGTGTGTGTGTGTGTGTGTGTGTGTGTGTGTGTGTATGTAATATTGTAAGAATATTTCACTACAAGCTCATTAAGCTAACCATGTTTGTATTTTTGTGATGCACACAACTACATAATAACAGTTTATTTGCCTGTGGACTACACATATTGTCAGAATGTGTTAACTGACAAATGCATATGTAGATTTGTAGTGCAGCGCTTACACATTTTAACACGGCTTGTTGTGCTGCTTCTGCATGATTGCTCCTGGAGCCCGACCAAAAAATGACCTAGCTAATATTATTGGCCTCAATTAGCTTACAACGGATTTATTGGTATTGCGGTCAGTCGATAAGTACCAAATTAAAGCACAGTAATGCCAAAGTTGTATTTGCAGTCATGTAAAAACAATGCTGCTATTAAATACAGTAATTTGTCCAAGAAGGACACCTGTGTCACTGTAAAATTCCCCACTCATCTTGGTCACAATTATCAAGATGATAATTATGTAATTGTTATGTTAAGTAACCAAATTAATGGATGCTTTCTTTGTTAATATTTATTGTTAAAACATATAGTACCCAATATGTCGTCATCAGAATTTTATCCCTCAAAAATAGTATGACAGATTAATGAGGAAGATACAAATATTAATCTTTGGGAGATTAAAAAATCTGGATATTCATATACATTTTTACATAAACACAGAACATAAACAAGCAATCTTAATACCGATCTCTTAGATACCTTTTGACCAAGATACATACTGAGTAAGACCTTTTATCGTTGCAAAATCAACTTGTCAGTGCTCTCTAGCGGTCAAACTATGTTGTGGAGACATGTTTTTAAGTTACATAAACCTAGTTTGACACTTCTGTAGGGCAATTTCTTGGTTTGGGCTTTAGTTGCTTCATTTCCTCAAGGTGTTACAAGGTGAAACTTTCAGGCTAAATTAAATTCCACAATGCTACTTAACAGTTTCCCAATCCCACTGAAAAGCAGCTTAACATAAATCCACATAAAAAAGTTGGACATTTCTTCCTGAAAATGAGATTTCACTGTGTGAATGTCAGTAAAATCTATACTTCAGTTAATATATCTGCATATACAGGCAATCACCAGATTGGGTAAAGGACGATAGGGAGAGCAGTGCTAAACCAAATATGGCCTCAAGCACAGCAATCTTTAAAACCTTTTTTTTTTCTTCAATTGAATAGACCTGAGAGAAAATTATTTTTCAAAAGTACTGTTCCAGAGTTCAAGTCCAATTAGCTATTTCTGAGAGCACATTGTAAACAATCCGACCTAAAGGCTCTCTGGCAATATCTGAATTATGCATTGAATGTTTGATTGATGGGAGTGAGCTCCAAAATTATATGTTGATTGAGCGATAACTGCTGTGTCAATAACAAGTGTTTGATAGATTGCTAATAAGTGCTACTGAGCCTGTAACAAGTGAGCAGTGGCTGTGTGTGTGTCTCCGCAGGGACCTGTCAACCCATCAGCCTTATCAGCTGGGTGAGAGGTCTGCATGGCGTCGCTGAATATCTCGTCACCTCCGGCACAAACACTGTGGAATCACAGCGTATCTCCTCCCCAGTGGAGTGCGGAGGGGCTAAAGAGGGAGCTGCACACAAAATAAAGAAACATATGGAAAGAGGACAGGCGAGGAAAGTGTGTATGTGTTTGTATAGTATGTGGGGGTGGGAGTGTGGAAGGGCGAGTACGAAAGTAGCAGAATGTGCATAAAGGTGCAAAAAGAAAGTGTTTTGTGTCAATAGGTGCTGAAAATGTGGCAAACAGAGTGAGATAGCACGGGTACATGTGAAAGAAAAGAAAGCTAGTGTGTGTGCATGATTGTGTTTGTGTCTATGTGACTGTGTGGAAGAGACACACAGAGAGCAGTGGCCTATGCAGTGTGGTGGAACTTCTCTCATCTCAGCGCATTTGGTTTGCTCCCATTCTTCATTAACTCCATTAACAGATGAGCCGCTGCGATTAGCGAAGGTTCCCGCTGATTCAGCTCTCACACCCTCCCTCTTCCCTACCCCTCTGTCGCTACCTCGTTCCAACACTCCTCCTCCAACCCACGTCTGGGGTCTGTTACACCATTCAGCCCAAAGTCATAAGGGGAAATGTACTGTACATACATGCACACACAAAGTGGCACACGTGACGAAAACATTATGCCAAAATAATGAACACTTTCTAGGATTTTAAACACAAGACATTTCATAGTTTGCCACTTAAGCCACAATAAGTTAAACACCGGGGTGTGCACAGAGGGCCATAAAGCCTGTCTATCCCTCCCTGCAGTGCCTCTTTATTCAGCTAACAATTTTTACTGCTCTGTGCCATCTTAAAGCCCTCTACTCCTCCAGCGGGCAGTGCCAAGGGGGCAGTCTGCCTGCCGTACACTGTGCCATTAGCCACGGCTGGCTCTTTAGCCAAGAGGAAAAGGGAAAACAGGCACTGATTGCCAAAAGGTACTTTAGAAAAGGGAGAGAGGGGAAAGAAGAAATAAACAAAGAGACAGACAGGCGAAGGAGATGTTCCTTTTATTCCCAAGCATCTGTTCTATAATAGCCCCAATTAACAGATTAATTGGACTCTGTTCCCTCCTCACTGCCTCTTCCCCTCCGTCATTGTACCTTTACTCACAGTGAGCTAAATATCATGTTGCCACTGACTGACTCTTCTGGCTCAGCAGTGATTTGCATCCTCTTTACAGTTGTTTTAGTTGCTTAGACATACACACGTGTCACAGTTCAGATGACATTCCTCTCTGACAGAAAAATGACAGCATTTGTCCACCTATGAGTCACAGAAGACCGAGGCCTCAGTTCTGACTTTTGAGCAGTAATAAATCATACAACAAAGAATCTGCCACTCGGAAATCTGTCTTCCTCTTCGATCTAAGATCTGAAAGGTAGTTGCAACGGTTTTTGACACATTGGAAACAATAACAACCACAACAACAAAAAGACTTTAAAATGCATAAACATGGGTTTATTAAGGGGCTCGGTGGATGCTTCTTGGATGGATCAGGACACACACGGTTATACACCACGCTATTTTTTTTCTCTCCATCTTCATCTCCAGTGCTCTGGTTTTGCATCATGAAATTAATGACCTGCCAGTTGACTGAAGTGAGGCTGTTTTTTGTGGTGTGCAGGTTTGTAACTGTGTGTCTGTAGAGCTGTGCACACGGATATCTGTGAATGTGTGCGTGCATGTGGAAATGCTCATTTACATATGCCTTTGGTCTTCTGAGAGAGTGTGTGTGTGTATGTGTGTGTGTATATATATTTTTGTGTTAACGAGAGCCTGTGCTCCAAGCATAGCAGTGGCCTGAGGATTCCTGGGTAGAGCTCTTTTTGCCCTTTCTGACACAAGAAGGAACTTGTTATAAATTATTGACACTCCCCAACCTATCTTCTCATTTCCCACCTATTAATCTCTCTCTGCCCCCCGCATTGAAAACCTCCACTTCCTCAACACACAAACACTTAAAAAGGGAGAATCTACCTATGTTTCCCTCCAAAGAGCACTGTGTGAGGAAGAGAAACAGGCCTGCCAATTGAAGCCTAACACATTGCTCCTGTCTTGTTACTCTCCCTGCACATCACAGCGTTGACTCCAAGCACCACAGGAAGCTCATAACATACATACTCACGACAAATTAATTTTACCTCTCTCTGAGCATCAACCTCTCCCTGTTTCACCCCCTCTCTCCATCACTCTTCACGCTGAAGACGAGAGGAGCCGTGCCATCTGGCTGCGTGTCAAAATAATATCATTTAATTTGTTACATGATTAAATGGCTTCTTTTCACTGGGAAGCTCTGACTCCTAAAAAGTACTTCCAGGCTCTATGTATCGTCTGCCTCTCGCTCGCTGTGTTTCCTACACTACACTATGAGTTTTCTTTGTCCTGTTGTACACGACAAAGCGATCACTCTTTGTCTCCCTCTTCTTTGTCTAGTTCTGACTGTCTTGTCTCAGGCCATTTTCAGACACTGGCGGGCTAACCTTCTTTTACACAGGCTCACATTATTAGGATCCTAAATACAACAAAAGGCCCACACAATATAGAGAGAGAGGCGCATTGGAAAGTGTAAGAAAATGGAGCAGGCTTCCATTCTTCCAGTGACTCGTGCCTGTCTCTTACATGAATAAGAGGCATGGCTAAACGTGCTGCATAATTTGTACTTTTAATGGCAGAGCCTTCCATTCCTGTGACATGACTTAATCAATAACCAGGCCTGTCGCAGTCTCAGCCCAGACTCGGCTGGCGTTTTATTAATTTTGAACAGGCACACTAACTAGGCGTCTGCTAGCGAGAGGCATTTCACACAGGATAATAGGCACCCTGGATTGATAGGTTCATTCCATGTATGCTCAAACCCTCATCCCTCTCTTTTCCCCCTATCTATCTCTCTACCCCCTTTATCTCTCTCTCTCTTCCCTTTCTTTCCCTCTTTCTGTCAAAGAGTGATTTAGGAAGTACTATGGGACGCTTGTGTGTGTGTGTGTGTGTGTGTGTGTGCATGCATGCGTGTGTGCATGCGTGCGTGTGTGCATGCGTGCGTGTGTGTGTGTGTCAGCTGAGGGATAAATAAGAAGGGAAGAAGGGATACATAAAGAAGTGGAAAGAAAGAGACTGAGGTTGTGACAGAGAGTCCTTGTCTAGATAATAGAGAGCCGTGACCTACGAGTGTCCACAGTATTGCAATATCCGTCTCTCAGGAGGTCCAGAAAACACACACACACACACACACACACACACACACACACACACACACACACACACACACACACACACACACACACACTTATACTTACACCTCAGGGGTCAAGCCTTTTCGATAACACACATGAGTATCCACAGTTAAAAAAAGAAGATGGACTAAAATGCACAGCCCATTCAGAAAAGACACACACAGTCTCTTAAATATGCACAGAGAATACATTAATTAGCCAGTCACCTTGATATGTCCCCCTTTGACACCAATCAATTCAACAATGTGCACACCAAGAATGACATCACTTGAAAAGAGCAAAGAACAAACAGGATGACACAGAAGACAAAAAAATTGAGTAGTAGTTCTTTGGTTCAATGCTTTGGGCATTTAAGTTCTAAGATCTATTCAAATGGTCTTAGTGTGTGTGTGTGTGTGTGTGTGTGTGTGTGTGTGTGTGTGTGTGTGTGTGTGTGTGTGTGTGTGTGTGTGTGTGTGTGTGTGTGTGTGGGGGGGGGGATGCACAGACTCAACACTCAAACATCTAAATAAACCGATTATGATGAACGCATACTGAACGAGTTCTCCACAGTCTTTCACGAGACAGAATTGCTTCATGGGATGACAACATGTTTTGTTGACATCATCACCTAATTTAATGCTAAAACTCCCATCTACTCTGTACCGTTCAAGTACCTCATCAAAATGAATAATAATGTGGTAGATGTACTGATTTGTTACCAATATTACGGATTTTGAAATAGGCTCACATGTGCCTTATTATTCTTCTTAAACCTGCAATAACTGATTTTGTTGTGTCACTTGAGAGCAGCAGAAACAAGTTATGAACAAAACACTGACATATCACCTTTTAAGTTAATAAGCAACAATATCATCCAGTCGTGTTTGGCTAACTGGTGAATGGAAGTCTAATGTTCAATCTCTTTTTGCACTGTTTTTGGCCTCTATCAACTTTATAGGGAAATATCTGGCTCTTTAGCTGCTAAATGCTCCATTATGTCCACCAGCTAGTCACTAACTGTGTCTGTCTGCTGTTTGGTGCTGAGCAGGTAGTGTGCAGTGAGCTTTTAGAGCTTTTGACTGTAAACAGCTGCCTTCTACGGATGACAACAACGTTTTTGAGAGCGGTAAGAGTGAACCAAAACAGTAAAGGTTCAGGTTGGACAGATAAACAATGAGCTGAAACTCGCTATAAAGCTTCCTGAAGCCAGTGGCAGCTGCAGATTTAAGACATAATTCTCTGTAGGTTCATTACTACGAGCAACCACTTTCACATTGTCAGATTGTCTTCTGACACATGCTAACATCTAAATATTGATTATAGCAGCTTTAAGCATTTCAAATAACATAAATGTATGTGTCTTTAAATAAAAGCATACATTGAACAATATATATAATTCATATATATGATTATATATCATTTCAAGACTCAAAGAAGCAAACTAATCTTTGAAATTGTCAAGCACATGGTCAACAAATAACTTCATTCCTACTTCCTGCTATATGTCACTTTATAACTCTTATCTTGTCGTGTGGCCTTGACAATCATCACATCCACAATAAGCTCAAAATGCCTCCACTGTTGTAGACAATGTGTTTATCTCTGACCAAAAAAGCACGGGACTGCTCAAGATGAGGGTGGAAAGTTCCACCCTCATCATGTTTGGCCAGTTCAGATTGCAATACATTGTGTATTTGTGCTTGGAGGTAAAAGCAGAGAACTAAACATTTAGCCCCTGACACGGGCAAGCCTGTGACTCATCTTGTTGATAGGCCTAGGGAATGAGGGAAAGACAGATGGATGGAAAACAGCAAGGCGGGGGGGGTGCAATAGATATTGTAGGTTTTGGTGGAAGGGAGGAAGAGAAAACAAGGATCTGTGTTTACCAGAGGCCGGAGAATGAAGGAATGCATCTCTTGATGAGTCAATATTGTTGACAGCCTCCTCCTCCTCTTCCCATCACGACCAAACACCAGACAATGAACAGCTTATCATACTGGCACTACACAATAATCACAATAGTCAATAACTCTGCATGCATTAAACTGTCTCTTGCATTAACACAGATTATTGGAGGCAATATTTTGCTTTTCAGCCGGATACAGGTTGTACTCTGCTGCTCGGTTGTGTTTGGGTAAGTTATATCTGAGAAGAAGTTGCGCAAAGATGGCCATTACAAAAGTTTTATAGTTCAGTGTCCAAGAATTCCTAGCATTTATCTGCCCATATGGGATGTTTATGACCTTTGTGTTCTGGTATGTACCACACAAACACCCACAAACTTGCAAACACACTGAGCTACACACACACACACACACACACAATGGATATGACTGGCTGTTCTGTGCTAGAATCATTCACATCCAGCTTGTTCTCTTGAGTCTCCTCCCTCTGTGGAATGGAATGTCTCAGCCCTGGACACTCAGATTATTACACTTCTAATTAGGACATAGTCAAGGTTTGTGTTGCTCAGACAGTGCAGTGTCTACGAGACTGGAGGATAGCTTTAGTCACTGATCTATCTGATTGCAATTTACACTTTAGGGTCAGATCTCTCAAATTACAAACATGTTTACCTTTAATGGTATCTAGCCATGCAAAAGTTTCTGCCTCCAACCCAATACAATGGAAGTCAATGGAATTTCTTTGTCAAAACACTTTGGAAAATTCAACTAAAATCCCTTTCCAGAAACAATGTCCCAGTTCCTCAGGATTCCTTCATTAAGACGTTTCTTCAACAGAAAGTAATTCCAATCATACGTAACTGTCACAGTGAGATCTGTGGATTATCCAGAGTAATAGGGGCAATGCATTTTTAAACTTAATTTTTCAAGGTTTTGTGAAGTGCTGAATTTAGAAATTTAACAACTCAACAGAAAAGTAATCAACACCAATTTTGATAATCAATCGTTTAAGTCATTTATCAAGCAAAAATACCAAACATTTGCTGATACTAGCCTTTTAAATTTAAGGGTTTGCTGCTTTTCAATGCTTTATATCATTGCACATTGAAGATGTTAACTTGTGCTCTTTGAGACTGCATTAGCTATTTTTATTTATATACACATATATTCCAAATACTAAGCTATTAATACATGTAACTATTGGCAGGTTAAAGAATGAATGAATATAATCCTACATAAATTCAATTTTATTCACCTCCATGGGGTCGAGGCAGAGAAAGACCTCAAAACCTAGCCTAATCACAAAGGGTAAGTGAGAAAATATGCTTCTTCATCATTTAGATGAAATACCTTTTTAGACAATGAGTAAAATGTTCAGAGAAGATAATAACAGGATTTGAGCATCAATAAACTGTTGCGATTCTTACATTTTTAAGGATATTACTTTTCCATTGACCCATGCTGACATCCCTCCTATGTCTCCCAGCACTCCAGAGACTTCATGTCTTTATTTAAGCCTCACCTGGCATCTGCTCTAAATTACACCCCTTCTATTCACACTTGGCTCTTCCTTCCTTCACTGGCCAAACCTTTTGATCTGTCCCAAACCAATGCTTTCACTGCCCATCTCCCTCTCTCCCGCCATCAATATTTCATAAACGTACAGTGACAAATTTATTTGAATGAGGACGCAGAGATGGATGGGCCGTTCGGGGTGGTGGTGGGCTGGTGAGCGGCATGGTAGCGAGCAGCTTTACCGCATACATTACTCACACACTCGCAGGCTGCTGGTGGAAGAAAGGGGGGTCTAGGAGAGATAGTGTATGGGGGTTTGGAGAGAGGAGGGGGGCATTGTGTGTGAACTGCATGCATGTCTATCAGAATGTGTTAGCGAGAGAGAGTAAGAGAGAGAGAGAGAGGAGGGGGCTACTCTGAGACTTGAAGGAGTAAATTTATCATAGTTATGGCTTTCTGAGGCATCCATTTTCCAGTGGTCTGTTGACAGCTAGTAGTATCTGCATACCCACCCCACCACCACCACCACCACCTGCGTGATTGACGGCACTGGGATTTAACCTAACAGACCTGGTTACACACTTCAAAGCTACACACACACGTGCACAAGCACACATGAACGCAAACACACACAACCTGAGATTTCTGCTTATTACCAATAATCAGTGAACTGCAGGTCATTCTTTCAACTTATTTCATTGAGTCTAGGATTCAGTTTACCAAAGTGAAACTCCTATGACCTTTGATTAACTTTAATTGGATGGTACACACAAATGTGTTCATGTACTTTATCTATTCATGATGTAAAATGTGTTCACATAATATCAATGTCCAAATAACTTTGGCGCTTCAGAAAACAAACCATTGCATTTATTTGAAAAAATTTGTGCTACATGAATGGTGGACAGAACCTGGGGCTAAAATAAAACAAAGCGAGAAACAGAAGACAGAGATAAAGGGGCATGTATGCATATATGTAGTCTCGCTTTGCTGGACCCTCCTCCAAAGCCAGCTGAAGGAGGGTCTTTCTACTCCACATAGCATTCGGGGGTGGTAGGAAAACGTGCTCTAGTTAATCGACATTTCTTTAAACCAATCAGAATTATCATGGCGGTGCTAAACCCTGCACAGAGCCGCTGCAAAGTAGTCATGCAAGAGAAAACTCTCTGTCCCAATTTACCCTGCAGAGATCTGAGGAGCAGTCAACAATAGTCCTCATTAATCCACCAAATAAAAAAATTCCAACACAAAGAAAGTGGAAGGAAACGATAAATACATGCACCGGCTGAATATACTGCAGCACCGGAGCAATCCCGGAAGTGGAAATCAAAGGATAGACTAGCATACAGGTAACTCTACGTTGACTGTGAATATCCAGAGTAAGATAATTTAAATATGACCTTTGCTGTGTACACAGTGGGCTGACAATAACACAATTACAGGACACCTTAATGCAAGCTCGATGACTTGCCACATGAGCGACACAAGACTCAGTCTACAGCTATGAAAGCAAGGCTCGTTGTAAAGAAAAAATGAATTGTTGGATAAAGTATTGACGGTGCTAAATATAAAGCCAGGGGATTATCAAAGACCATGAAAGTCTGCACTAAATTGCATGGTAACCAAAACATTTATCACCAAAGTCGGCAGGGTCGTCCTCTGGGACCCATGAATGTCTACAAAACTTCATGCCAATTTATCCAATATGTGTTGTTGAATTTCAGTCTGGGGCAAAGTGGTGGCCAGATCGAGTGCCAGACAGACATTGTCATCTTGCTATCACCCGATTGTCAACCAATCTGGACTACCCAACTAGATTGTACCTGAAGAACACCAATTTCTGATTCATACATACACAGAACCAGATTTCTAATTGGCTTCTTTTTTACATGTGCACATGTACATGACAAAGACCTCAGACAAAAACTGCAGTGTATTGGAATTACTGTAAATACAAGTAGCGATACATCCTTGTTTTATTTTTTTATGGGGGATCATGTGCTTGACTATTTCTTGGCCTGGCAACAACAGAACCAAGAAATATGTACCACGCTCCTATGAGAGTGGTATCAATCTTCTAATTTAACTCTCCGCCAGAAAGTAAAAAAGTTACTAGCCAAAATGTCAAACTATTGCTTTCACCTGGGAAGGAGTACACACCTCCATGACATGTTGTTGCCAATGGCTTTTTTCACATGCAAGCGAGGAGTTTCACCAAGAGGGCACCACGCATTGAAGGTTTATGCAAGCGCAGGCACGCACACGCACACACACGTACACGCACACACGCAACATGTGTTGCAGCAGCGGTTGTACAGTTCACTGTGGCAGAGAGAGAATGAAGCTAATTGTTGTAATAATTATAATGATTACTGGGAGAAGAAAAAGGAAACGGATTATACCCAAAGAGAGAGGGGGAGCGAGAGAGGAAGAGAAATTACCTGCATGTGAGTAGACTGTCATTAACCTCAGTTTCCCTCCCTCACACACTGTCCATCTTGTGCAGTCTCTCTTGTCCAGTGGAGTGCCAATCTATATCCAATTGTTCCTCTTGCCTCTCATGGCCCACACTAATTGAAGGCAATGTGAACATGCTTCTTACAGATTCTTATCTCACGTCTCCCTCATCCCGGACATGTAGCCACACAGACACACAAGAACATCTGTACCTATATACTGTACACACACACACACTTCTGTCTGATCTAAGACAGAGAGCAAAATATATATATACAGTATATTATGCGGCCATTATGCCTCCAGAAATAAGAAGTTGTACACCAGTAGCAGAGACATAGATACTAGAAAAGTCTCCTTGTGTTACAGGGTTATATGTTTCACAATAAAAGGTGAGTGCAGTAGGAGATGAAGGAATATATTTCACAGCATTTTAGGTTTTGTTCATTGTTTTAGGTTTGTTTTTTGTTTGAAAATGGTACCTGGAAACCTACATTGCCAACCCAATATGTACAATATAATAGTATAATATATAGCTATATTCTAGTTCCCTTACAAATGGGGCATTTGTAAGGGAACATGCATTTGAGGGATGAGTATGTGGGTTGCTCCATGAAAAATTTGCCAAATCTTCTCTGCCAATGCCAAACAGCTTATTCTGCCATTGACTCGTTTGATGTTTGGTGGATTGGATGATTGAAGTTTGAAGAAACAAGACATATTGGCAAATTAACAATTTACAGGCGCCTCAGTAGTGTGTGGAAGAACCATACACAGCCACAACAGCCTTGCCCCTCCTCCTAATGCTGGTCACCAGTCTGGTCACATACTGCTGTGGGATGGCATCGCAGTCTTCAACCAGCATTTGTCGTAAGACAGCCAACGAGGTTGTGTTGGCCAATAGCCACTCTGGCACGAACAGCATGCCCAAGTGTTCAATGAGGTTGAGGTCAGGACTGTGGAGATATGGGATGGCCACTGGTGCAGAATCAGGCACCTGATTGTCAACACCTCGGGGTACCGGTAGCTCAAACCAAGAGTCTATAGCAACAGCAAAGAAAAGCTGTTGGGCATTGACAGAGACCATTTGACAAATTTTTCATGGGGAAACCCACATACTCAGCTTTGCTGTTCATCCCACAAATGCATGTTCCTTACAATTGTGGGACCATTTGAAAGGGAACTAAACAGGCTTTCCAACGGTATAATATTTATTGCCAAAAAGCATTGTTACCACAGAGAAATAATCTACCAAACACAAATTTCCTTACTAAGTTTGCTAGTGTCTACGGACTCATAAGTGTTAGTTAATACAATGCCATAAAGGCATCACAGATGTTGTGTGATCACAAAACCGGTAATATTATCAAAGTCTGAGAATAATGACTGATGTCTGCTGTTTAGCTCTGCCATGTTTTGTTTACTGGGTAAATTTGCAGTACGTGAAGAGGCAAGCGACATCAGGCCCAAACAATCGCCGATCTCAACTGATCACTCCAGTCTTTCAAATATACAACTGATAGAAAGAGTGAAATACAGAGAGAAAAAGAAAAGTAAGAGATAGACAAATAAAGAGGCAGCCTGTGTGCCTTGGTGTAATCAGAGCACAAGAAAACAACCACTGTGCCGGGAAATTAACTAAACATAAACACACACACACACACACAGTAGTTGGACCACTGAGGATAGACCGCCCTCTACTGACGGACCAGAAAAGGTCAGCAGCAAGTCTGCTCAGCCTTCAACTCTAGATTCCAGAACACACATGAAGCTGATTACAAACAGATAACATGTTTTACACTGTACACACAAAAAATGTCTTATGAAATAATAATTAATTCCCTAGATTTTAATGCCCTTCTCTGTTCTGGACAGCAGATGAATGTAATTGCTTGACCTGATATAAATCCTTAAAAGTCATTTAACGCCTTATAGTTAAAGGTTCAGACAAAACAATAGTGACACACAGAATTGAGATAATCCTATTTACCTATTGTTTCCACAGTGGGTACATTGCACAGTATTATTATCATCACCTTGTTGCTAAGTCCTTATTTGCCATGCAGACTGGCTGTGCCACTTATTTTTATTGTCAAATAACCTCATTGTGGGACAGGGCAGAGACAGCCAAGTGGCACATACTGCCAACTGTTGACTGTGAGACTGAGAGAGGATGGATGTGTGTGTTCTTCCTGGACATATTGCTGCATCCCCCTCACACCTCTGATTGTGATGATGAGGTGACAGTGTGACCGCTCGGGTGCCAGAACGCAGGGAGCTTTGGGAGTGCTGTTGGTGGAACGGTTCGCTTTAGGGTGGGGTAGGGTCTTGAGGGGGAAAGCATTTTGAGAGAGGCAAGGGAAGTGATGTGTGGGTGAGAAACAGACCTCATCTGATAAGTTAATACTGACACATGGGCCTTTAACATTAGAACTTATGTAAGTGTTTGTGACAACACTTCTGGCTGCACTTTTTTGTTTTGTTCACACCTTCTGCCCAATTGGGGATATTGCTATGACTGGTAATGCACAGACTTAATATCAGGGCCCTGGTGAGTACATATGCGAGTGAGTGAGTGTGTGCGTGCGTGCATGCATGCATGCGGGTGGGCGTGCGTAGGCATGCATGTGTCATGTTTAAGTGTGTGCAAATCGATATGAGGCGTCATCGCGGGTTCTCTGCTCGTCTGAGAAAATCACACCTCGTGCTCGCTTCCAACCCCCTGCCAGGGACAAGACCGGCTGACAGCACCGCATTGTTATTTCTTCATGTTTGTCAGATGTGGTGTCTCGATGCACATGCACATATACACTCTCTCTCTCTCTCTCTCTCTCTCTCTCACACACACACACACACACACACACACACACATACAGATGCTGTCAGCAGTTCCCATCTTTTCAGACACCTCTCACTCCCAAGTGAGACAGAGTTTGTCAACTCGTTGCAGACGACCCGCCTGGAATCCACACACTCTGTTTCACAGTCCCCTTTCCAAAACCATCAACTTTCTTTCTAACTAATTTCTTAAACGACTTCACTCTGTTAAACTTTTTTTTCTTGTTTGAGAGATGGTTTGCAACCAGCAATGGCAATATCTCAACAACTTTAAAAGGGGGAGTGATTTGGATCACCAAGCTCTATTAGCACAAAAGCCTTGCAGACACACACACACACACACACACACACACACACACACACAGAGGGTGGAGAGGAGTATAGTCAGTCCACCTGCGTTCAGACAGGCTACCTCCTGTTCCTCCTGCCTGCAGCAGGCTGGCCCACTGCTTGTGTCTCCGTCTGCAAGCAGCCGCCTTTTCCAGCTCAGCAGCTGAGAAAGTGCCAATCCCACAGTTTAAAGGCCCCACTGGCCCTGCCAGCATGATAGATAGTTTAGAAATGAGGACGCGTGTTTAAAAGAGGGGGAAGAGAGAGGGAGAGAGAAAAAAGGCACGCAGCAGCAGCTGTCAGACAACACAGAGCCCAAGCTTCCATGACCAGGCTCTTCACAGAGAGAGAAACCAAGAGCAAAAATAAAAAAGGGCCTTCTGAGGGGTGAGGCCTAAGCTGTCAGGTGTTGAGTAGGAGCGGACTCGAATGGATGAGAAGATAAAGACATACAAATACAAACTGTTAGGCAGAAAAAGAGATGAAATTACAGGGGGTACATGACAGAGAGGGGACCTCCAAGGGACTGCTTGTTTTTTATTTAAGGAGGAATTTTGGGATCTTTAGTCAAAACAGGCTTGACCCTCCAAAATGATTGGGAAAAGAGACATGACCCTCCCCAACTATGTATTGATGCCTTCTGTTCTGGTTTACGCTTGGCAAAGATCTACAGATAGCCACTGTTTTTACAACGATGACATACACAACTTAACCTCTGCTTTCTCAATTTACACATCACATTTTATGCTCACTAAAACTGTTATAAAAACACAATAAGCATGGAAACTAAATGCACACTTCCTGCATTACTGCATTACTTGAAATACTAAGGTACTCCCCTAGTAAACTAGTATTAGCATGAAATAAAACAATAAAACATTGAGAACATTCAACAAAGCACACTGGGTAACAAACTCAACACATGAATTGGTTGCTAGGTTTCCTCAGTCATTGTATTGTATATATTTTAGCATAGGTAGAGCTTCCGAAGCTGAACATTATCCAAAACTCCATTTCTCAGACGAGCTTCAATTTGGGAGCTTGCATGCTACCACTCCTTCCTTCTCAAATGTCTTGAAAAGACTATCGTTTGCACAATTTCAAATCACCGCCGATTTTCCCTACTGGCGGTATATGTGGCACACGTGGATGCTCAGTATTTCCCGTGGGTGCTCGAGCTCAAGGCAACGTGAAACTTTTGTGCTAGTCATCTTCATTATATTCCAGCTCCATGTAAAGTGACAGTTATCTAGGGTTATATTTTCAAAGAAAGCAACTCCAAACTGGTGTTTGTTGAGTCCGAGATTGAGAACTAGACGGAAAAGTACACAGCAAACAAGACACTTTGAAATGTTGCTGTTTTCATGAATACAAAAGTTGGGTGACCCTCATCCTAGATTAAAAAACGTTGACCCTCCCCACAACAAAGAATAAAATGACATGACCCTCCCCTATTTTCCTCTGGTGGTCCATTCCATGAATACCAAACTGTCCCCAACAGTTCTCAGCAGAAAGCAGCCTGCTTGGTGAACTTTTAAAATAGATACTAGAAATACAGTAGTAGTTTAAAAATCAATTTGTGGAAGAAAAGAGTACTGCATTCATTGAGTAGGAATCAAATTACTTGAGTGCATGCATTGGTGCATGCATGTATCCCATTGACAGGAATGTGTTAATGCCATACGTACAAGGGTTATTAACAGGTTGTTTGAAATATCACCTCTGTCTGGGTAATCTTGACAGACTGTCAGGTTGACTTCTAATGTTCACACCACTGACACCTTCAACCCCTCCTCCCAGCTCCATCACACACACACACACACACACAGTGGGACTACACTCAGTGGACCTGACTACAACTCATTAGTTGACACACTGTTGAGATTAGAAAATGTATTTTTGCAAATTAAACAAACAAAATATCTCACCCTCTACCAGATCCCAACACTGCACCCATCTCAGCCTTTTTTCTGTGAGCCCTTCTCTTGGTGAGGAGTGTAAATGCGGTCAAATGTGCTGTCATTCAGGCCCCAGTGAGTTGGGCTCCATTTGCAGATATGTATATGCCTTCTTTTCCCCTACTGCTCTCACAGGGGCCCTGCCTAACACTTATTAAACAGATCTTAAGAACATCTCCATTCATCAATGCCACCTCTCTCATGCATCAATGTGTGTGTGTGTGTGTGTGTGTGCGTGCGTGCGTGCGTGCATGCGTGCAGCCCCAAGAGGCCTACTGTCGTTTCAGAAAGGGGGTGATGTAGGAAGATTAATATTGGTGTGATGGCAGAACCATGCCAGGGAGGAAGGGTCACTCATTACCCATATGACCAGCCTTCTCCCAAACACAAAAAAGAAAACACACACACACACAGGCACACACACATGCACACACAAGGCAGCTGCAATAAGAAGCTTCTGTAAACTTTTCTCTATCTTAATTGTCCATTCCCTTTCCTGCTTTTGTTAACTTTGTCCACACTCTCCTCTCCTCCTTTTCCTGTTTGTCTTTGGTCTGCCTCTTGGATTTTTATTCAGCACTGATGAAATATATCACTATAGTCTTGTTAGGTTTATGGGGAAAATGCCTGGTGTATAAAATGAATTGACTGTCTCCGGGCTCATCTTTATAGTCAGAGTGTGGAGGATGTATGGACAGAGAGAAGATGGGATGTGGTGTAGACAGGAGAGGGGTCAAATACTGCAATTACCGCCCAATTGATTTCCATTGGTGTGACGGAGAGAATAAGTGTTACTCCGTCAATGTTCACTCAACCTGGCAGGGAATTCTCCTCTGAGAACGAGGAAGAGTGGAGGGAGAGAAAGAGTGAATCCCTCTACCAGTCCATTCATTCATTCAGTCAGTCGGTCAATTATTGGGATGTTCATTTCATTTCTTTCAAATGTTTATTTGTGTATTCATTTATTCAAGTTGCAGCTGATAATCTCCAACAGCACAAAACATAATAAGCCTAAAACATCTGGACAGGAATACAAATGGATCCTCAATAATCTACTCGGCTGAGCAAACAACAAGCAACAAGCCTGAAGTCCTAACATGTCTTTTAGTGTCATTTAGGACATGTTCTTAAAATTGTCAATAGGTTATGATGATGACACTGCTCAGTGTATTTTCACCCTTTCAGTTTTGTTTTAATACATTGTAAGTATTCTGAAACCAGACAGACAAAACTTTAATAACTTTACAAACTTCATAAACTTGGAAAAAAATGACACTTGATCCTAGAAAAGGGGACTTTTCTGGTTTCAGTATTAGAAACAGAGGAAATTATCTCAGCTGTTGGCACTGGCAAGATGTGATTTTTGGACATAAAAAATGTCTTGGTAAAATAGGAGGGGAGGGTTTATTTGCAGTGAGAGGAAAAAGAGGAATACTTGGAAGATGGAGAGGAGGGGTGGTGCTATCAAGGCAGGCTCATGCTTTCTCTGAGGTTTTACAGAAAGTACCCAGACAGGCTATCATAAAGTAAGTGAGTGGGAGCAGGTCCCACCGCCTTGCCCAAGGCTCCCTGTGAAAAATAAATAAAAAATACATACTACCCACACACACACACCCTGCCACTGCTCTCAGCTCATCCATTCTTCTATCACATCCGCTCTCTTCCTTTCTTCTCTGTTGTCCAAGCCCCCCCTCTCCTGTCTCCTCTCTAAAGGGCCAAACTGTGGTCTGTCAATAGAATCAGTGGAAAACTGTTTGGAAACCCAAACCTCTGAAATTATTTGATTACAACCTCCCATTACTTGCTGGTTTGGAGGCATTAGAAGCTTGCTGAGAAGTAAGGATTTCCATTTTGTGTTTTAGTTGTAATACAATATTTGCTGTGGTTTCTTTCCAAGGACAGCGTGTAACAGTTGCTTGATTTTGTGATTGTTTGGACATTTCTAAATTGACATTGTCGACATGGAAATACAGATAGAATTGAATGGGTGAAAGAAAAAAGGATAGATTTGAGCCACTGTTAAAAAAGTGGAAAACTTGTGTAATTATTTACCAAACTGACCATATTAACCCCCTCATCAAACTAAGCATAATTCTGATTCTATGGGAAAAGTATGAGTTAGTCGGCAGCAGTTGACTAATTAGTAAAAAGTCACAAAATTATGACCCTGCAGAACAACATGAGAGAGACAGGGACTAATTAATGCTACCTTGTTTCTCACCAGCAATTAAAAAAAACAAAGCTCTGCAAATTTTCACCCCAAATCTCTCCGTCTCTTTGTCTTTTCTTCTTAAATTATCTCGACCCAATTTATGCTTTTCATTTATGTCTGAAAAAAGGTGTTCAATCATTTTTATGTCATTAAAGGTTATGAAAATCACAGTGCCATGGCAAGGGAGTCTGGGATGTTGAAGACTTGTATAAAGGACTTGAAGAGATGAGGAAGAGAGGTTAAAGGAGGAGAGGATGGGGGGTTTGATGACGTAGTTCATCTGGTAGCGGGGGATATTTACACCCTTGTGTTGTATGTGCATATACAGTATATAGTAGCATTTGTGTGTGTGTACATAAACACGCTTGTTTATACTGTATGTCTACTGTATGTACCGTATATACGCATGTGTGTGTGTGTGTGTGTGTGTGTGTGTGTGTGTGTAAGTGTGTGTGATTGGGCTGTTTGGCAGGTAGAAGGCTGTGAGTGCAGCCTGTCACAGCCCAGCCCTGATTACTCTGCACCATTCATCAAAGTGTCACCTCCCTGACAGCCGCTAATAAATATACTGCCACAGACCCCCACTCGCACCTGGCAGCGCACCACATTCACACACACACACACACACACACACACCATACCTCCCACACCCCCAAAAACACGCACACTCATACTGCCACCCCCAGCAGCCCGATGCAGCACCAAACACAGCTCGAACTGCAACACATCCTAAAGCTCATTTGCTAATTGCTGCAATTCCCATCAATTCTGTTTCTGTCTTGTTCAATGTCAACAGGAGCAAAATTATTTAAAAAAAATAATAATTATATGAATAACCAATGGGGAAACGCGTTACATTCCTCCCTTCCATGTCTTTTTGCATACTATGGCATATCTTCTGTTTCCAATTGTGAGCACAGACATGAATAGAAAAACAAAAAAGATTTAAAAAAAAAAAAAAAAACGCACACAAAAGTTTCTTTTCTCTAGCAATACTTTATGGACTGTTGTTTAATGCAGAGTGCCCTAGCTGTTCCACTTTTTGCTTGAAAACTTCTCTGCAACTATCCGTACTTTCTGTATCACACATTTTGAAATATAGCTACATTGTTTTTTGCTCTCATGTTTCTGTTTCAATATTTCTCAGTCCTAGCCACCAAAGTTATTGCAGTGCAAACTTCTGAAATGGCATGTTATTGCAATGTTTCAACAGGCAGCAAAAAGTAGATTGTTGCCTCAAAAATGTGCATTTGCATGTAATTGCTGGTTTGCTTTCCCTTATTCTACTTCATTTGTTTTGTGTGGAACACACACCCATGTGGTCATCCTTCCTCTGTTTGTCTATGATTAGGCAGTATGCGCTGCTGTAATGATTCTTCTCTTGCTGTAAGAACAGCCTTTCATCGCTGACTCCTGTCTCGGCTCAAGCAGATGCTCCCCGGCTCCCCCTGTTGGGAGACAGATGAAGCGTGTGCCTCAACAGGGCTGTGTGTGTGTGTGTTGCGTGGGACTGATCTGGTGGCGGAAGCATGGATATCGGTATATCCTGCGCTGGAAGGTGTCCTTGCCAAGTTGTGTGTGTCGGTGGGTGATTGTGTGTGTGGACACAAGGCTGTGGGCATGCTGCGCTGGCAGATGGCATTTCTGCATTGCCGGGCCACCCTGGCTAACAGGGGGAGGACAGGGAGAAGGTGGGAAAGGAGGAGGAGATGGAATCTAAGTCAAAGAGTGGGATGGGTGAGGATGGTTGGGAAAAGGAAAACTGTGAAGGGGGGGAGTAAGCAGTGGGTGAGGAAAGGGTTGAGCGCATGAGTTATTACAGGGAAGATAGGGTTGATGAGGTGATGAATGAATGCATGAGGAGGATGAGAAGAGGACAGGGATGTCAGTCCTGCCAAGCAACTCCAACTCTTCACACTGTTGCCCAATTCATCTTCCAACACACTTTAACACAATAGTAAAAAAAAATTTTTAAAGAATACTATACTCATAGTATAGCATTCTTATAATTTTGCTCCTCCAAGCGTGATTCTGTGGTGGTCAGTGTTGCCAGCTGGGCTCCAGTTTGTGCTGTGTACATATATGCACATGTGTGTGTATTGGAGAGCGCTGAATGCCTGCTGGGCAGCAGCGCTGGGCCAGGTGTGGAGTGGGAGCAGTGGGAAGATTGGGAACAGTGGGCCTGTTAATTAGAGAGGGGTGATTAATGGGACAGCAGAGAAGAATCACTATGTTAGGGAGGATAAAGGAAGTTGGGAGGGGTTGAGGCGAGAAGGCAGGTGGAACTGCAGGGGTAAACTGTTTGGGAAAGGGGGGGATATCTGATCATGGAAAAAATGTTTTTTTTTTTTTTTAAAGTACATATAAAGCCATTTGCTTCAGTTGGTACTCCAAATGAATAATCTTGTCATACGCTAAAGAGTTTTTACCAATGCCAACACATGTCTGTTTGTGCGTGTCTTTGGTGACGTCTGCCTTAGGATCCTGTGTGTAATTGAGATGTAAGAAGTGGCGTTGTGACAAACACTCCTCAGGGGATGTGGCGTGTAAACACCAATCATTTGGCAGATGCGCTGTGAGCAAATTGGCGGTGTATTCCCCATGGCCAAGCCACACACCATTATCAGGATTGAGACTAATCGTGTGCCGTCTCCCATATGAGGAGCAATTAATACGCACCGAATCAAACTGCAAGAGAACAGAGTGAGGAGTGGAAAAGAAGAGGAGATTGAGCGATGGGGAAGAATAGAGTGGTGGTTTGTGAACAGGGAGAGAGAAGCCGAGGTAAATGAGAGAAAAGATGTTTGTGTGTAGTTTGATACATTTTCAAAAAGGATCGAAACACGCTGAAAAAGAAATGCTGCTTTTAGTTTTGCTTTCAAAGTTGCTCTAAGAATTCAATCTTGTTTTTCAACTGGGATAAACTTTCTACAAATGCTCACAGAGAGGAGAATAAATGACAAATGAGGAAGGCAGGAAGGGGAACTGGAGTGCAAAAGCAAGAGAAAATTGACTTGAGAGTAGCCGAACATTTATAAATGTATTTCCACAAAGATTTGACACCCTGATAGTTTTACACTATCTGTATTTCTAGAAAAATGACATTTACAGGGAATCATTAATGGGAGGTTTCCCCGTTCTCACCTCAATCCAGTCTTGTAGGCATTGTAGGGGAGAGCCTGCACAGCCAGACGCCGAGCCGTTATTTCCTGTCTGATTACTCTGCGGCCAGTGCGATTAGGGAAGAAGACTAAAAAGGTAATTTTTCACTGTGATGGACAGAAGGAGGGAGAAAAGCAGAGCTGTTCTTGGTTTAATCTCCTGCAGATGGAGAGAATGGGGGGGTATGAGGGAGGGACAGCAGCGAGGACAAGAAAGCCATCATTTCAAGAAATACAGTACCTAAATTAATCGTCCGGCCTGATGGCCTTTTGGATAAGATAAGTAGCATTATAATAAGGAAGGCCATATAAAAGAGCAGACGGAGCTGACAAGCCAAGAGAGACAATTCAAAGTGTCTTTTTCTCCATCTCATACACACACATGCACTGCAATGATTGGTCATTCAACCTACGTCATTATTCCATTGAAATAATTTTACCCCACTGTAGGGCCGTTTGTGCGTGTGAAAAGACAGAAGGGACAATGAAAAACAGACTGATACACAGTGAAAGAATTATAGGCAGAGGACAACAAAGTGAGACTTCTTGGAGCCCGAGAGACAGGAAAGAGTCTAGTCCTGCAGGATTATGGCCAAAATGACAATCACGATTATTTTGATCAATATTGAGATCACGATTAATTAACCAAAACAAATTTTATTGTCACATAGGCTATTTATAACTGCTTTCACATCCATATTGTGCTACATTCCTCTTATGTTAAAGTTGTATGTTGTAAATACATACAGCTGCAACACATGTAAATGAAAATCATCTAAAATAAATAGCCTAGGATATATTTAAAAAGCTGAGAAAGCTCCTTCACTTGTTTTCAACAACAATAACAGACTGATTAAAAGAGATAGGGAGAGAGGGGGGTGTGATGGACTGAAGCATCAGTCAAACAGAGTGACGGCTGACTCATTATGAATGGGTCCAGCACGGGTCAAATGGCGGGTCAGCAGTTACACACGTGATATGTCTGTATTGTCACTGAGCTGCATTTTTATGAACTATGATGGGTCACATCTCTGGCCCAGGTCCAGCAGCTCCGTCTCACACGCTATTACTCTACGAACTGAAGTTAGTTGCATTCAATAACTTCTGTGTTTTTCGTCGTGGCGGCTTTTTAAACCATATTGACATAAACAACATTGCTTCGTTTGTGGAAAGGACCGGAGCCTTCTATGAAAAAAAATAAAAAAAATAAAATAACGCAAATTTGATCGTGGGAAGCCAAAATCATTATCGTGATTAAAATTCAATTAATTGTGCCGGCCTAAAAGAGTCAACGCAAAAGAGATGTTTTTGAAAGCTCTTGTAATTCATCAACTTGTCACAGGAAAGCCAGGTTGTGTACGTAATTCTAAGTGGTAATCACAACTTCACAGCGGAGGTGCTGTACAGTGAGATAAAGTAACACTTCATACTGCTCAATAACTTGTTTGTCAACTTTGTTGAAGATTTATTTCACCATAAACTGCCAGAGAGGTTCTACTCGGAGGAAAAGAAAGGACAAGCCGCTATAGTCAGAAAGCAGAAAAATCCACAGTGCTGCGGGTATGTGAGCAGGTATTTACACTCTTTGTGCTTTTCACATACAAAATACACAAGTCTGAAAACAAATACTTTTGGCATATGAAAAAGGGCTGCAATGCTTCATGCATACAAGGCAAAATGTGTCGTAAATGCTATGACAAAATATTTTAATTTTCAACAATCATTAGTGGCTTGCAAATGAACAACTTCCAATTGGATTAAGATGAATCAGTTGCTTTTTAAGATGGATTTGTGATTGATTACAAGCCTCAACATCCTTATATACTCTGCCGAGCATCATCATTAGTAAATATGCTTGAAATCAACTCTGTTTTGTTAAGACATTAATATCTTTCATCACCAACAGATACCAACACCTTTCCTCTCAGTGCTGTCCTGGCAACTTAACCGGAGAAAGAGGTTTATCAGCTTGGTATGTCAATATCTGCTACCCCCTGCTTTGAGGTTTTAAGCTTCTGTGTGTAGTGTCTGTGTTTGTTTGAGCACTTGTGCATATCAGCATACTCTTGAAAAGAGTCTGTCGGCTCTCTTGCAGTCCCAGTTTCGCTCCCATTGAGTGATTTGTGTGTGTGCGTTTCCCGCAGAGCAAACATGTTAGTTCGTCTGTTCTCACAGTGGGCAAACAGCGAAGGGGGCTCATGAGTGGTGTTAATGGGGAGAAGAAGGAGCGGGGTAAAGGGTAGACTGGCGAGGCGGCCCAGGTGGCGGGAGGGGAATTGTGGTTATATTTTACTGTGGAGCAAGATTTGCATCAGTACTTAATGCAGGTGTTTGATGGTGTTTATGTGTGTCGTATACAAGTAGAAGTGGGTATACATCTATGCGTGGGTGCATGTGTGCATGTGTGTTTTGTGTGTTGTGTGTGTGTGTGTGTGTGTGTGTGTGTGTGTGTGTGTGTATAAGGGGCCACAGGGCAACCTCAGAGAAACTCCACTAATTGCGACCACTGGGTTTTACCTGAGGGTCTTCTCGGGCTAATATCATTAGCTAATCTGCTGTGTGTTGTCCCCCTTGCCCTCTCCGTCAGAGCGCCCCGCTCTAGTAGCACAACCAGCGGCATTCAACCCCCCCCCAAAAAAAAAACACTTACACCCCATACCTCCTTCCCAGAGCCTAATGCAGACTGCTGAGTATGGGCTTGTGATGCTGGAAGGCCCCTGCATCTGGGCTCCACTGACAAAGAAGATTAATACCTCAGCCACACACACACACACACACACACACACACACACACAAACCCACAAGCATGGGCATACATTCGTGCCCACGCAGCAAGGTACCCTCATGGATCCTCTTGTAAATGCACGCAAACACACACGCATTCCAACCTTAATCAAAACAGAGGGAATCGGCGCATCCTATCCTCTCACCACCCAAACTCCCTCCTTCAAGTCTGCCTCCCATCATCTCCGCAACCCCCCTACCACCCCACTTTAAATAGAATCTCCAGGCCACAGAAAAACAACTTTCTGCTGATGTGACTACTCCTTCATCCTTCCCATCGTTCCCCTCTTACTCCCACTCCCATCACACACCTATGGTTATGGGGAGCACGGCTGACTATGAGCCCTGAGCTCTGATGCAGACGATATATGTGAGAGGGATGCAGCGTGCTCCTGATGCCCCCTGTGGAGAAAAAGTCCACGAGGCAAACATGCTCTCACAAGTCTGCATCCGGCCTGTCCACCAGTTCAAAGTAATAACACATCATTGATGCACAAGAGTACGGCTCAATGAAAAAGATTAAATAAAGTTTGAATCAATTATATAATTTACTGTACACACATTTGAAATGATGAATAAGTGAAACAAAATCAGATGTTAAAAAATATTAATAATAATAATAATAATAATTTTATGTTTAGTTCCCACAACTTCCAGATACGGATGTCTAGCTGACCACATATCTGTTTCAGAGATTTGGAAATGTGAAATTGCTAACACCATATCACCTAAAATATAATTTAAAAAAAAATTGAGAAAGGTGAAAAGGCAAACGGGAAGCAGTGAAGAAGGGAGAGGGTTATTTCCACATGTGAATGATTTCTTTACGTGTTCATAGTGGAAACTCCCAGGCATTCCCCCGGGGAATGCCAAATGTGTGGTTTGGCCTCTGAGAGAGAAGAGGAAGGGGCACGACCTCCTTCTACCACATTCACCTGTGACCGCCAACATGAGTGAAGGACCACAGCTGTCACTGGGGCCAAGGAGTGTTTACATGTGTGTAAATGTAAGAATTGACAAAAACACCTTTTCACTCTGCTGCACAATTTTCAGGGGAACATTATAAAATGACAGAGAGAGAGATAGAGGGAAAAAGAGAGGGAAATGAATGGAAAAACAGTTGACCGTAGCGTTGGAGCAAAGGATCAGATAAAAGAGTGATCACTTAGGCAGGGATTACTCTAGCACATCTCTGCACGCCTAAACGCTTCCCTGCGTCAGCACATTGGCTGCTTGTCAAAGAACAGAAAGAGAGAGCGACAGAGAGACTGAGATAGAAAGACCAACCAGTAGAAGGGAATCTTCATCTGTGCCGAAACCACAAGAAAAAAAAAACGTACAAGAAAATCAGCAAAGGAAGAGGGCGACGAAGCTGCAGTCCTGGGGAAGTTGACAAAGCAACTATCCGCACGCTACATCTCCGCCAAAAGATGGTGATACAGGTGAGTGACACTTTACTAAATAAGCAGAAACAACCAGCAGACACTTGCATACGGATATGTACCTTTAAGAGGGAATGGCCAGGCTTTTATATCAATTAAAAATGAGAATAATTCAGATAAAATATTTAAGAAAGATGGTGACCAGCAGTTTGAAGGATGCACCGCACACACGCACACGCACGCACACACACACACACAACTTCCTGGCCTACGTATTTGAGAAACGACTCAGTAAATGTCAGTGCAGTGTTGATATTGCTCATTATGGATTTTTCTGGGTTTTTTTCTAAACTGCTTTTGTATTACCGTGATGGAGAGCAAAGAGCAGTGATGTCATCCTTCTTATCATTCCAGTATCACTGGTATCTTTTAAAATGTTTTGATTTAATTGTTTCAATAGAAGATCCTAGTTGATACATTTATTTCCTTCAGAAAACAAATTAGATGATTATTGTATTAAGTAAAATTGTGAATTATAACATCCGATACATTTCCAAATCCTAGCTCATATCTTAACCAATTATAATAGGGATTTTAATGGGGTTTTTTAACCTATGTATCATTTTTAAACTATATTTCATATATTGTATTTCAATTTCATTTGAGTGACTCATGCACCAGCGAGAGAGTTTAAACAGAAAAAGCAACAAAAGTGGTTAAACTGATTTGATATCAGGCTTTATAGCTTCCATGAAAATATATCAAACTGTCTTTTAGACTGTGCGTGTGGGGGGGAAAGCAGAGAAAAATGTAGGTAATATCAATTTAAACAAAAATAATAAAACACTTTTACCATGTAATTTTACCATGAGTCATATTTCAATATCAGAATATAAAGGGGACCATTTGTGAGCATTATAAAAATGAATAACTACAGTGGGAAGTGTCATGATCAAACTTGTAATGTTGTTTGGGGTATATTGTAGGTGTATTCTTCCACTCTCTTCGCCCTATCGGACCGGCATTCCATGTCCTTATAAATAATTCATTTTTTAATCTGATTTCCCAGAGCGATTCTCAGTGTGTTAGTCACATATTCAATAACGGTGCCGGTGAATAATCTGGCTGTGTTTCCGTGATTTTCCCCCATGTTCTGCGGAGGGTGGGGTGGGTCTGTTGGAGTCTGAAAGTGACTGTGGAGGAGGACGATGGAGGAGAGGAGTGAGGTGCATCATCAGTCAAAATCCCTACAGGTTGACAATGAACAGCTGCATGCATTTCTACTACACGTCCATGTTTAGGGTTCCTTGTCTCTTTCATCTGGAGCCTGAACATCAGCGCTGTCTCTCTTAGCGCTCTCTCACAGCTACACATCTGGAGGGCTGGGGATGACTTGTTCAATGATTAAACGATTTCTCAATTTACAAGGAGAGGCAGGTCCAAGAACAAGAACAATTTGAAAAATCCAGGGCATTGTGTAAATATTTCTATCATCATTTATTGTAAAAGATTTTTATTTTTTTTTATTTTAAAAGGTCTCCTTTCTTTTTTTTTTCTATTCCGAGGGATTTGCAGAAAAGCAAATAAATAAATAAATGAATTTACATGAAAAAATCTAAATAAGAAAAACATAAAATGTATTAGTTTGGAATTCTTGTTCTGTGATGTTTTCCAATGTTGTCTTCTCTTATACAGTGCAAGCTTAATATATTGTGGACATTTCTTTTTCTCAAAGTACCACAAACTTGAGATTGTGACACAAATACTCTGAGTGGTAAAGGAGTGGAAATGGCTCATCGTACCATGCCACGGTTTTTCCCCCCACAGTGCCCTGGGGCGCTGTTTCTTGCAGCCGCACAGTCTGGCCACAAATACACAGACAAACATGCAACTGCACTTCACCAAGAACTCACAACACAGCAGACACCAATCTTAATACGTTGCCATTTTGTATCTCTTTCTTTGAAAAATATGTATTTAATTTATCCTAATATGATTTGTTTCAGCCACAGGCAAGTGAATCCCACAACAATAGAGCTGAGAGGGTTTGTACTGTGTAAATACAAATAAAAACAAAAGCATCAGACGCCACGATGATGGAAAATTACACAACAAGAAACAGAGGGTTTGAACGGTGTGCTGCAACTGAAGAATGTGTGTGTGAACTTCCACATGAATGGACAGCTAAATCACAGTCCATTTTCTGCTAAAGGCTGCATGATTGAATGACTGTCTGTAACCTAATCTTAGTAATGAAACCAGCACGGCCGACACAGAGAGCTAATAGGTCTGGAACCAGGTTTCTTTTATTTTTATTTTACATGCTGCTTTTACTGTGTTGAAACTGAGAAGACGCATCTCAAACCTCCTGAATTAGTGTTTTTGTGTGTATGTGTGTGCGCGCTCGTGTGTGCGTGCGTGCGTTCATGTGTGTTTGTGTGTTAGTGCGTTCGTGTGTGTGCGTGTGTGTGCATTCATGTGCGTTTGTGTGTGTGTGTGCACAACAAGGTACAAAAGAAGAGAGGGCAAAATATGCATCAATAAATACAAAACTAGTGCATCTTCCTTATTCTGAAACTACCTAAGCAAGACTAAAATGATATCTCTCAAGCACCCAATTAGTGCATTTACTTATGTCCATTCAGCATGTTTGTTCATACTCAATGGCATTAAGTAACTAAATATGAAGCGATGGACCCAACTCCTGAAAAACCCTCATCTATTAACTATATTATCACACAATGCTTTGTAACTAAGAAACTTAACCTCTGACCATTCAGTGACATAACCGGAGACACAGAGTTAATGATAAAGAGTTGTTAAGGCAGGATGTGGTGTGATTGTAATGGGAGAAAAGGAAGACTGACTCTTGGCTTCAATTTGGATCGCTCTCTGGACAGAAAGTGCACTTTCACATCTGCATGTACGCACACACACACACACACACACACACACACACACACACACACACACACACACACACACACACACACACACACACCAAGCTGAAAGCAGCATGAAATCTCAACAGTTGGCTGGACAAACCTAGAGCACCCCCTAGTGTTGTGTTTCATTTAATCCACAAGGCCATAATGATCAACATAGAAAACACACGCACACACACACGCATGCACGCACGCACACACACATACACACACGCACGCACATGCACGCACGCACACATCAAAGACTGGAGATCATACATATGGAAGGTTGTAATCCGATATTAATAAAACCACAAGAATACAACTGCCTTTCAAAGATAAGCTGGATCACTTCATAATTTCTCAATGGAGCACAGGAATATGCCTTTCTTAAAAACCTTTAACATTTTTTGATCCAATCAAGCAACTAGGGTTGAACGATTATGACCAAAATTTTAATCATGATTATTTTGATCAAAATTGAGATCACAATTAATTATCATGATTATTTGTTGATTTTGACCAAAACAAATTTTATTGTCACAAAGGCTACTTATAACTGCTTTCACATCCATATTATGCTACATTCTTCTTATGTTGAAGTTGTATGTTGTATGCCCGTCATCTACCGGACAGAATATCAACGGGGATTTTGGTACCTCATTACAGTGCCACTTAAATGTTCGCGTTGCTCTCTGATGCTCCAAAACAGACGTTAGAGGCAACAGAAACATTGCTGCATGTCACGCTAGTAAACACTACTAACGTGTTACACAGCAGGTAATGTTAACGTTAGTTACAGTAGTAACTGGATTAACAATTCTAAAATTCAAAAAAAAAAAATACTTGTTGTACCAACTACTATTGTATTTTGACTGTATTTCACTGTAGAGGATTCCAACAGTGGGACGTACAGTCTGCCTCTAGAGCTACCAGCTAGGGCTCCAGACTAACTTTTTGCCTTGGTTGCACTGGTGTGCCTAACTTTTTTATTTAGGTGCACCAGCCCAAAATTTAGGTGCAACCAAATTTTTCCCTGCGTTGCGGTTAATGCCACAATTTCAAGGTCACTTTTTTATCATGCTCCATATACATTAATATATATTACATAAATGATTTTAAACAAGAATAAAGTGAAGGTAAATACTTTTTTTTATTTAAAGCACAATTATACTGTATATAAATATAAAAAAATGGTTTAAAGTGCTTGACTTGAGCTGCAAAACATGTCCCTGAACTGAGACCTGACATTTTATAGATCAAAGTCCCCCCCCCCCCCGTTCAGGTTTAAATCAGCAGCCACTTTGCACAAGCTCTTTTATTAAAATACATGGGATTGAAATACAATGCAAAGACAGGGTTTCCTTCCCTGTTTGATAATATAGCTGCAACACATGATATATTTTTAAAAAGATTATCACTGAGAAAGCTCCTTCACTTGTTTTCAACAACAATAACAGACTGATTAAAAGAGATAGGGAGAGAGGGGGGTGCGATGGACTGAAGCATCACAAACAGAGTGACGGCTGACTCATTATGAATGGGTCCAGCACGGGTCGAATGGCGGGTCAGCAGTTACACGTGATATGTCTGTATCATCACTGAGCTGCATTTTTTTGAACTATGATATTCAGGCCATGAGTCAGATCTCTCGCCCAGGTCCAGCAGCTCCGTCTCACACGCTGTTACTCTACGAACTGAAGATAGTTGCATTCATTAACTTCTTCTGTGTTTTTCGCCGTGGCGGCCGCGATAGCAGAGAGCTACCAGCGGAAACACTGGTACACATACAGGTTTGCCTCTCATGCTTAACAATATACAGCTGTGTTAACAACAACTAAAACTGTGGACAAATGTCAGAAGTGTGGACTGGCGCTGTTGCCGCTGTGTCTCTGTTGCTGGGAGCCGTGTGTGAGTGAATGGGGGCAGAGCTATGCGGGGAGTAAGAGGAGAGATCCAAACACAGGCACAGCTTTACAGAAGAAATGGGTCATGTAACGTATGTAACATTCTATGGACAGAATGACGCATTTAAAATATTGCTCAAACACGCAAATTTAATCGTGGGAAGCCAAAATCATGATCATGATTAAAATTTGATTAATTGTGCAGCCCTACAAGCAACATATTCTTATAAACTGCAAGAGAAGTTCACACTTTATTTGCAACTTCCTATAGGCCATCACTTACATTTTTCCTTGGTTCAATCATGGGAGATCAGATTTGAGATTTGGATGATTTACTTATTTTTTGGGCAAAAACATTTCTGTAAATCAATAGGTTACAGCACCCCAGAAGAAAGCTGACTTGGGGATTTTCTCTCAGGCGAGCAGGCAAAGATCCCAGTTAGGTCTTTTTTTGGGGGGGTGGTTTAGTGTGATACAAAGCCTTGCCCAGCATCCAAAGCAAACCCTTGGCTAAAGCCTAATGTGTGTTTCCATCCAGGCTCATGTAAATGTTTGTGATTAAAAAGGGAGATATGAGAGCCGAGGCGTTTCTGCAATCTTGCACATCCTAATTTGGTACTGGGGGAGTTAACACACCTGCCAGTTTACTGCTGACGAGGGTGATTTCTCAACTGTTGTTGTTTGTGCCGTCAGTTTAAGGAGAGACGAAGACAGTGAGAAAGGGAGAAGTCCAGGCTGGGCAAGACAGAGCAAACACACATGCACACATACAAAATACACACATAGATCCCAGGCTGTTGCCAACAACATGCCATCCTAACATGTGAAAATGTTGACTGCTTGGTGATTGATGGTAGTTATTTGTGGCTTTCTAACCCTCCTCTTTTGCCTCAACTCCCCCCTCTTCCTCCTCTTTCTTCATCGTCGTCTTCCTCTGCTCCAACTCATCTTTGTGCTGTTGGCCCCCCCCCCCCACCACCACCATCAGACAGTGTGAACATGATTAATAATGTGTAATGTTGTGTAAGCGGCCTGCTGTCCATCATTCTACTTAGAGGACAGAGATGTGAGCTCCAAACACAGCGTTTCAGGTAATGTGTTAAAACTGCAGACATAAACCTGATCTAATATAAATCAAGTTATGAACAAAATGTGAACTTCTAACAATTATATACCAAATATCTGCAAGCTAAACGATGCAAATGCTGTGCCTGACAAGGCACATATACACTTTTAGTTCAGAAAAAAGCATTGGATTTGACAGTTTCTGTAAGAAAAGCTTGGTTTTTCACTATGTATATCTATATTTAGATGTTGGTATGGAGACAGCCATATAAATAAAGATGTGAATACAGAGACAAATGAATAAGTGGCAGTGTAGTTTTGGGTGTCTGCCATTACTGCCACACTGCCAGCTCCGCATCCATCAGTCACTGTGCACCTACGTGCATGTGTGTGTGTCTGTGTGTGAGGATGAACCCCGGAACTAACTGGAGCCAAGGTCAGATTCTGTGTGTGTGTGTGTGTGTGTGTGTGTGTGTGTGTGTGTGTGTGCGTGTCTGTGTGTGTGTGTGTGTGTGTGTGTGTGTGTGCGTGTGTGTGTGTGTGTGTGTGTGTGTGTGTGTGTGTGTGTGTGTGTGTGTGTGTGTGTGTGTAGGAAGAAGAGGAGGATAAGGAGAGAGAAAGAGGAGAGGACATCAGAGGCCACAGTGCAAGTTCCTCATCCATCATTCTGTAAGACCAAACTTTGGGAGGGAAGGAAGGAAAGGGAGAGGGAAAAGGCAGAGAGGAGATGTTTTCTCAGAATGATTCTGTGCTCCCTTCCTCTTTTCCTCAAGTAATCAATGAGGCAAAACGGTGCCTGCAATGTTTCTACAGCACAGCCAGGAATTCCTGTTTCTTTGACTCACAGTCTTTGGCCCACAGTCATCCTCTTCTCTGCACAACTTAGTCTACAGACAGACAGGGGGAGGAACGGGGAGAGAGAAAGCGAGGGACGGGGCGTAGGGGGACAAGACAGGACAGGGCCTTTAGTCTAGAGATCATTACCTTTACATTATTAATGTATGGCCAAACCACAAAGGACATTCACAGACAATGAGGAAGAGCGTGAATGCTTCTCTGCGCTCTACAGTGAAACGAATAGGGGAGGTTTCTGAACTAAAGTATGTGGTGTGCACTCGACCTGACCATACAAGACTAACACTTAGCAGAACATTCAGTTGGAAAATGTGTGTGTGTGTGTGTGTGTGTGTGTATATATATATACACACACTGTCTATGTCTGATATAAAAATGTGTCCATAAAAAATGTCAAGTACTAAAAGCTGAATGAAGCAAAGCCTTTTGGTTTGGTGAGATTTGTAATCTTATTCTTTGGTTGGAAAGTTGTTGATTAAAATCCATTTGCCAAAACAATTTTTTTATTTTGGCTTTTTGTGACTGATTTATTAAAACTGAACAAGTTTGGCGGCTTTTGTTAAATGAAAAAATTGGGCTTTGCAGAAAAATATATTTTTATTTCTAAAAGTACTAAAAGTATTGTTTTGGTATTGGTGCCGGTATCATATTGACAATAGTACATAATAATTTCAAATGACAAGCTATTATTTTTATACTATCTACATTTGTAGAAAATAATGTATGAAGATACATATTCAATGTATTCAAAAAAATCAACAACAAAAAAACAATGTAGGTATTACGTAAATAAAAAGAAATCTGTGTATTAGGCATAAAGCAGGTTTGGCAGACACTTTGGTAAAGCTGAGAGCAGAATTAAGGAGTGTGCAGTATGTTTCATTAAATGCTCAATATATCTTGTGTTTTCTGGATCATTTAAGCCCCATTACAGAACAGTGGCACTGCTTTAATTTCTAAAGTGCCTTTCAAAAGGCATCACCTCAGGCGCTGATTCTCACACTCACACACACACACACACACCCACACACTCACACACGCATGCACGCATTGTGCGTGAAGTCGTATACACACTTGTACGCACACAGATACATACATTTGTGTTAACATGAAAGAAATGCGGGTGTCCCACACACCCGCATTTATACTCAACCATTCAACAAATTAAAGACAAACACAAAGTCTACACTGTCTACACAATGAGTTCTCATTCACTCTATCTCCTGTATTGTTATATTCTAAAGCTTGATTTCTCTTGTTCTCTAAGCTGTGACTGCTTTTGTCCCTCTGCGTGTCTGTCTGTGTAACAGATGACAGCAGCCTTGCAGTGACTGGAGCTGCTGTCTTGGCTGCCGGACCCATTTGACTTGCCAGCTTGGCCGGAGGATGAACCCCAGGACTAACTGGAGCCAAGGTCAGATTCTGTGTGTGTGTGTGTGTGTGTGTGTGTGTGTGTGTGTGTGTGTGTCTGTTAGTGCAGATGAAGACTCCATTCGTGGATACAGTATAGTCACAGTACTAAACGTTAAAGGAAAAATCCTTTAACGTTTAGTACTTTTGAGAATTCTTTTGAGAAAAGCGCATTTGAGAATTTGATTGCATGCTTACATGTGAAGGTATGTGAGAAGTGTGTGCTGAGCCAGCTGCAGATTGAAGGGAGGTGGAGGTACAGGGAGTGTTGTTCAGAGCAATTGATACATTGCAAATAGAGTGGGCTTCCTGTCTGGGTTTTGTGGCTAAGGTGCTAAACGCTCCAGGAAACCAGATACACTTGCACATCCTCTAAAGAGATAGAGGGACAGGGTGGGAAGGTGGAGGAAAAGGTATAGAAAGAGCCAGACACTCTGAGGAAAGTCTGTATTTGTCTATACATCCCTATAATCTGCTATTATTTAAACTATTGGCATTTGAACAGCAGTGATGGCTGTTTCAAATCAAAGAAGGGTTATTTCTCAGAGAATGCCTTTGTCGTTTGTTCTCCTTCTCCTCTAATGAGATGGAATGCGGCTAAATTAGCAGCTGAGAGACAAAGCTCCATTTACAAGACAATCAAATGATCCTTTACAAAACACACTCAGTATGCATTAGATGTCGGCTTTGTGAATATAGGATGGCCTCCTTATGCACTCAAATGGGGAGGGGGTGTATTTGGGTGCTGCGCGGTGGAAAAAAATGCCAAACTGAAATCATCCATCACAATGCAATAAAAAGGCCTGCAGCGCTCTGAGTGGGTGACAGGAGCGAGATGTTTGTATTGGCCCACTGGGTTTCCCTCTGTGAAGTAGGGAATGTGTAAATGAACGTGTAAATGTTAAAAAATGTTCTTTTTATTAGACGAATTGCATCATTAAATCACATTATAAAAACAAAAAATGCACCATTAATTTCCTCCCCAAACAGCCGTAAGTACATGTCTCTCTGTCCCTGTGCTCATCTCTGTGTACCCCCATGGGGCGGCAATTCCAAAGCTATTCCATTCCATTATACAGATCAATCAGGTTGGGGATATCTATGAACACATGTTTGGGGCCGGGTGAGTCAGAAGGCTAAAAAACTTTCTAATTGTGAGTAAGCTTGCTTCTGTGCCTACAAGCCAAACAGAGGTCCCAGCAAACAGGTAGTGTCTCCTTTCCACTTTTTGCCCTTCCTCCATCAGGACAAAAAGCTAACATGAATAATAGATGAGGGAGGTGATGAGATCAATCAGAGGTTATCAGTCTGGGAGATAGGAGTGGACAGAATAGGACGTAGATCTGCACTAGACTAGAACAGCAGACCAGCTGTCAGAGATTGCAGCGAGAGGCGGAGATAAGCACTCTATAGACTGGGGGCAGCTCAACCAGAGAGGCCTTGGTGCAAAATATTTATGTACAGAGAAAAATGAGAAGGATAGGAAACTGCCAGAGGCCCAAAAACCCACACAGAAACATCTCATCATAAACCTGCATTCGCACCCATCCGTGCATGCATTGACCCCTTGCACCTCTGCATCACACGTTCTCACATCTGTGACAATGCCACCACAGCATGACAAATGCAAACAAAAGGTTCACCAATTTATCACTGTAGCGAAGAGGGTGGGGCTAATTATACAACAGAAAATTATGACTTTCTGTTGTTTTGTTTGTCCTCTAAGAGATTACAATGCTGAGGATGGAGGTGTAGCGGAAAAAATAGCCTTGCAGCTTCTCTGTGACAGGGCACACATAGGCAACACACACACACAAAACAAACTCACAAACACACACAAATACAGCTTGCGCCCCTGCCGCCTGTACCTCGCCTCTGCTTGCAGGCATGATCAATCCAGTGCAGAGTGGGAAGATTTTGACCCTAAACAGAAAAGTCCTGTTGAGGCTGCGAGAGGCACTGATTTATTTATGTACCACTCCATCCACATTAATTATCCCCACGCAGCTGCAAGCCCAAATTCCTCTTCCCCCAGCTGTACCTGTGCTGTGATACACACATACGCACACACAAATAAATAAATAAAGCATGCACATGCAGCCTGTCCCCATTGCCTTGCGAGGCTGTACTTATAGCATCTGGGTGGCACAGAGAACACTGGCCGTCACAGCCGTGAAAGATTGCGCACCCAGATTTAGCACACACGCAAATAACAAACTAATAGCAAACACAACTACATGCACGCAAACATAGTGTTGTCCTGGAGTGTCCTCTCATGCAGCACTGCTCTTCCAGCTTCCACTTCTTCTTTCTCTTCTTCTCACCCACAGATGAATCCTTTATTTAGTAGCCATACCACAATGGAAGAATATCATATTACAAATAAAATTCCTGCCTTCAAATATTTCAGTATTTCATATTTCAGCAGAAGTTAATAAAGTTTATAGCATTAAACTGGGATTTAAGGACCAAAAATGTTTAAGCTGGAGCTACATAACTTTCTACTAAAGAGTTAAATTATTGACTTGCATAAGCATTTTTATTAGTATTGTGTTATATTATCTTGCCGTGTTTTTAATGTAAAATCTGATAAGCAAGTAGTAACTACAGTATGGTACTTCTCTCTGGAATGTACTAGGGTAAAATGATGCGCCTAATAACTCCCCAGTTCTGCACACTTCAACTTCACCCACCAAAACTTACATCCTCTTTGGTTTTGTTGTGAAGTTGCTGTCCTCAGGTACCACTAGGCTGTGTGTGTGTGTGTGTGTGGTGTGTGTGTGTGGGTGTGTGCATGTGTGTGTGTGTTACAAGCAGCAGCTCCACCACTGTGCATTCCGCAAACAGAGCTAGTGGTGTATGATGTGTCACTGAGAACTCCACTCGTTATGGCCTACATTAGCACCCTACCTCGCCCTGATTAGTCCCCTGCTGAGCTGAAACCCACAGTGCAAGTGAGTTTTTGTGTGTATGTTTGTGTGTGTGTGTGTGTGTGTGTGTGTGTGAGAGAGAGAGAGAGAGAGAGAGAGACAGAGAGGACCAGGAAGAGATGGAGGGAGTGAAAAAGAAAGAGAGAGATACCTTTTTACTCTTTAGGATGAACATTGTCTCTTCATCCCAGTGACAGCTTCCTCATTTCTCTAATACAAATGGCTGCCAGTACTGGTCGGCATGCATCAGGAGCTTGGGAGTGGGCCCCATCACTGCTCCTCTGTCGCTCTCATTTATTACCCAGTTTGTTTGCACTCTTATCCACGGCCTTGCCCTGCCAGCCCATCCATCAAACACACACAGACACACTTGGGCTCACACATACACACATGTCTGCCCGCTGACAGTCAGCACCTTGCCTTCCTGAAAACTGAGACACATAAATACTTATATATTGCTTTGCGTTTGCATGAGCCCTCACACACTTATCTCTACGCCCACATATGCTGCCCTAACATACTTACACGTGTAGTTCAAATGGGGAATTCTCCCACGCTTCTTTTTCCTGTTACACCATTCCATCATTGTCGTGTTCTTTAGCTCTATTTGTTTCTGTACTCTCATTTTCATTCCACTGACACTTTCTACCAGTCATAAATCCCCATGAGGACAAGTGTTTGTAAGAGTGTGGCATTGATCAAATCATCACTCATCAATATGCATAATCTTATAGATTCATTAGTCAATACTTTCACAAAGGCCTGGCCACAGCTCGTGCCATTCCTTAGGGGGACTGTGAACACGCCGACATAGTACTGAGAAAAGAAATCAGTGTGTAAAACAAGCAGATCACAGCGGAATTACCTTTATTTCAAAGACTGACTATTAACTAAGTTAAGCATTACTCTTCAAGTATGCAAATCTTACATTTAAAGAGCTTGAAAGCTTTAAAATTTGCAATATATCAGAGGTTGCATGCCTCTGGAGCAACTAGGGGTTGAGTGTCTTGCTCAGGGACATATTGGTTGACGTATCGCAGTGGGATTCAAACCCTGATCTCCCAGACCAAAGGCATCTGGTGTCTCCACTACATCATCACCACCCCATTTCACCACCCACATTTCAAAGAGGCAAGATTAAGCAAGCAGATAATCAGCAGATACATGGATATTGACAATAATTAATTGTAGCACTTACTGTATGTGGAAGGTTCTACAAGAATGAGGATTATTATTATAATTATTATATTATAATACGCCAAGATCAAACAGACTGTTACAAAAACCAACACCAGCATCAACACTAATATCAAATTACCACTGAACTACAGGGGATAACAACAGTGTATTTACAAGGTTCAGTGCACCCCTTGTACCAGACAGCACTAAGACCACAGCATAGATTTTTCACACTGTGTCAAGGTCGCAAAACCGACCAAACCCATCACCTTCCTGTAAAATGCTACTTTACCAAAGCCATATTTTTCTATTCCAGGGACGGGTCGGCCGGAAATAATCAATATTGGTAATTATGTTTACTGGAGGACTCACTTGTATAGGCACGTCAAACGGGAAATAATGGACAAATTATTGTTTACAACCATACAGGATATTAATATGTGGTCCAAATCATCCATATCTTTGTCATATGTTATTCTTTCATGTGTAAATTAAAGCACCTTGGGACATTAAGATCAAAAATACTAATCTGTTTCATTGCACAATAAGACTCTCACAAACCACTGTGAACACACACACACACACACACACACACACACACACGGTTGGGGGCCAGCTGCCAGTAAATGAAGGATCTCCCTCCCAATTCACTTGTTATTGTGCTGTCTGGGTGACAAGTATACCTATAGAGTGAGTATTTATTTCCGGAATGTTTTGTTCCGTTTTCCTGCAATGATGAATGTTTCTTTTATAAATCCATCGCCAGGCTTTTTAAACCATAAACAATATTTCTCCAAGCCCAGATTCCTTGTGCAGCAGTCTTGGGGAACCTTGAGATTTCCAGGCTCTGATTTAATGGCTCGTAATTCTTGAAAGGCAATCCTTCTTCACCCTCCGACGCTCAGATGCACCATCCTTCCGGCAGCACACCACACTCGGCCTCTGCTCCACTGTGGATCCCCAGGCCAGTCCAAACGCAAGTTAAAACTACTCAGCTGGAAACGGCATCATGCCCCCTTCTGTCACTGGCATTATACTGGCGTTATATGCTATGGGCTGACAGGACAGCGCATCCTGTTACAGATTTTTGTAGATGTGTGAGTTATGCTACTGAGAGCCAGGTTTACTCCTACTTGTTTTTGTTCTCTTGTTGTTCTACAATCAGAAACAGGAAGATGTTGTTTAAATATATGTCATGTTCTAATGATGTATTGTATTCTCTTCTGCTTGCAATATTGATGAAAGATATCAATTAACAGCCTACATAGGTATGGACTGGCCCATTTAATTATTATAGAGTGTGCGTACCAACACAGATGCTATGTGGATGCAAAAGCTACATATTGGACTTCAGATCATAAAGCTGACTGTCGGTTAGATGAATCAGCTGCAGTAATGTGGTGCATCAGTCCAGGGTTGAGCATTTGACCCATGGTTAGAGTGCACAGTAACCAAAGAACAAGTGTTTGATTCCCAGATGGTCTAGCAGTTAGGATTCCTTGTTTTCACCCAAGTGGCCTGGGTTCAACTGTTGGTATGGGAATAACTTTTTATGTTCATATCATGCTAACAATGGTTTATTCCATATATATATATATATATATATATATATATATATATATATATATATATATATATATATATATATATATATATATATATGCACAGCATACACAGTATATATTCTCACAATTTCTCACACATTTTTATATACAGCATGAACAAATAGTGCAGGTTTATTTTAGTTTATTCATCTCATGCTGTTCATAGGGATGATACTCTAACTGTATATACTGTATTATAGCCCTACCCCTGTGTGTGTGTGTGTGTGTGTGTGTGTGTGTGTGTGTGTGTGTGTGTGTGTGTGTGTGTGTGTGTGTGTGTGTGTGTGTGTGTGTGTGTGTGTGTGTATTCATACAGTGAGGAAAATAAGTGCTTGAACACCCTGCTATTTTGCAAGTTCTCCCACTTAGAAATCATGGAGGGGTCTGAAATTGTCATCGTAGGTACATGTCCACTGTGAGAGACATGATCTAAAAAAAATATATCCAGAAATCACAATGTATGATTTTTTTAACTATTTATTTGTATGATACAGCTGAAAATAAGTGTTTAAACATCTGTCTATCAGCTAGACTGGCCCTCAAAGACCTGTTAGTCTGCCTTCAAAATGTTCACCTCCACTCCATTTATTGTCCTAAATTAGATGCACCTGTTTGAGGTCGCTGCAAAAAGACACCTGTCCACCCCATACAATCATTAAGAATCCAACTACTAACATGGCCAAGACCAAAGAGCTGTCCAAAGACACTAGAGACAAAATTGTACACCTCGACAAGGCTGGAAAGGGCTACGGGGACATTGCCAAGCAGCTTGGTGAAAAAAGGTCAACTGTTGGAGCAATCATTAGAAAATGGAAGAAGCTAAACATGACTGTCAATCTCCCTCGGACTGGATTCCATGCAAGATCTCACCTCGTGGGGTCTCAATGATCCTAAGAAAGGTGAGATATCAGCCCAGAACTACACGGGAGGAGCTGGTCAATGACCTGAAAAGAACTGGGACCACCGTTTCCAAGGTTACTGTTGGTAATACACTAAGACGTCATGGTTTGAAATCATGCATGGCATGGAAGGTTCCTCTGCTTAAACCAGCACATGTCAAGGTCCGTCTTAAGTTTGCCAATGACCATTTGGATGATCCAGCGGAGTCATGGGAGAAAGTCATGTGGTTAGATGAGACCAATAGCACTTTTTTGTGTTTGGAGGAAGAAGAATGACTAGTACCATCCCAAGAACACCATCCCTACTGTGAAGCATTGGGGTGGTAGCATCATGCTTTGGGGGTGTTTTTTCTGCACATGGGACAGGGCGACTCCACTGTATTAAGGAGAGGATGACCGGGGCCATGTATTGCGAGATTTTGGGGAACAACCTCCTTCCCTCAGTCAGAGCATTGAAGATGGGTCGAGGCTGGGTCTTCCAACATGACAATGACCCGAAGCACACGGCCAGGATAACCAAGGAGGGGCTCTGTAAGAAGCATATCAAGGTTCTGGCGTGGCCTAGCCAGTCTCCAGACCTAAACCCAATAGAGAATCTTTGGAGGGAGCTCAAACTCTGTGTTTCTCAGCAACAGCCCAGAAACCTGACTGATCTAGAGAAGATCTGTGTGGAGGAGTGGGCCAAAATCTCTTCTGCAGTGTGTGCAAACCTGGTGAAAAACTGCAGGAAACGTTTGACCTCTGTAACTGCAAACAAAGGCTACTGTACCAAATATTAACATTGATTTTCTCAGGTGTTCAAATACTTATTTGCAGCTGTATCATACAAATAAATAGTTAAAAAATCATACATTGTGATTTCTGGATTTTTTTTTAGATTATGTCTCTCACAGTGGACGATGACAATTTCAGACCCCTCCATGATTTCTAAGTGGGAGAACTTGCAAAATAGCAGGGTGTTCAAATACTTATTTTCCTCACTATATATATATACAGTGGGTACGGAAAGTATTCAGACCCCTTTAAATTTTTCACTCTTTGTTTCATTGCAGCCTTTTTCCAAAAATCAAAAAAGTTCATTTTATTTCTCAGTAATGTACACTCAGCAACCCATCTTGACAGAAAAAAACAGAAATTTAGAAATTTTTGCATATTTATTAAAAAACAAAAACTGAAATATCACATGGTCATATGTATTCAGACCCTTTGCCGTGACCCTCATATGTAACTCAGGTGCTGTCTATTTCTTCTGATCATCCTTGAGATGGTTCTACACCTTCATTGGAGTCCAGCTGTGTTTGATTATACTGATTGGACTTGATTAGGAAAGCCACACACCTGTCTATATAAGACCTTACAGCTCACAGTGCATGTCAGAGCAAATGACAATCATGAGGTCAAAGGAACTGCCTGAAGAGCTCAGAGACAGAATTGTGGCAAGGCACAGATCTGGTCAAGGTTACAAAAAAATTTCTGCTGCACTTAAGGTTCCTAAGAGCACAGTGGCCTCCATAATCCTCAAATGGAAGACGTTTGGGACGACCAGAACCCTTCCTAGAGCTGGCCGTCCGGCCAAACTGAGCTATCGGGGGAGAAGAGCCTTGGTGAGAGAGGCAAAGAAGAACCCAATGGTCACTGTGGCTAAGCTCCAGAGATGCAGTCGGGAGATGGGAGAAAGTTGTAGTAAGTCAACCATCACTGCAGCAATCCACCAGTCGGGGCTTTATGGCAGAGTGGCCCGAAGGAAGCCTCTCCTCAGTGCAAGACACATGAAAGCCCGCATGGAGTTTGCTAAAAAACACCTGAAGGACTCCAAGATGGTGATAAATAAAATCCTCTGGTCTGATGAGACCAAGATAGAACTTTTTGGCCTTAATTCTAAGCGGTATGTGTGGAGAAAACCAGGCACTGCTCATCACCTGTCCAATACAGTCTCAACAGTGAAGCATGGTGGTGGCAGCATCATGCTGTGGGGGTGTTTTTCAGCTGCAGGGACAGGACGACTGGTTGCAATCGAGGGAAAGATGAATGCGGCCAAGTACAGGGATATCCTGGACGAAAACCTTTTCCAGAGTGCTCTGGACCTCAGACTGGGCCGAAGGATTACCTTCCAACAAGACAATGACCCTAAGCACACCGCTAAAATAACGAAGGAGTGGCTTCACAACAACTCTGTGGCTGTTCTTGAATGGCCCAGCCAGAGCCCTGACTTAAACCCAATTGAGCATCTCTGGAGAGACCTGAAAATGACTGTCCACCAACGTTTACCATCCAACCTGACAGAACTGGAGAGGATCTGCAAGGAGGAATGGCAGAGGATACCCAAATCCAGATGTGAGAAACTTGTTGCATCTTTCCCAAAACGACTCATGGCTGTATTAGATCAAAAGGGTGCTTCTACTAAATACTGAACAAAGGGTCTGAATACTTATGACCATGTGATATTTCAGTTTTTGTTTTTTAATAAATATGCAAAAATTTCTAAATTTCTGTTTTTTTCTGTCAAGATGGGTTGCTGAGTGTACATTACTGAGAAATAAAATGAACTTTTTTGATTTTTGGAAAAAGGCTGCAATGAAACAAAGAGTGAAAAATTTAAAGGGGTCTGAATACTTTCCGTACCCACTGTATATATATATATATATATATATATATATTTTATTTTATTTTTTTTTTTTTTATTCCATATATTGTTACAATATACGTTATTTTGCACATTTAGGCTTTTTGCACTTCTGGTTAGATGCCAAAGTGCATTTCATTGTCTCAGTAATTGCACTCTGTGCAATGACAATAAAGTTGCCTAATCTAAACTAATGCATGGAAATAGGTCCTAGGAGTATAGTTCACTGTTACATTTTCATTACAAGTGGCTATGGGATGAGCCATTTAGGTGATGCACATACCTGAAATACAATCCTGATGTCTTGTATTGGAGATCGAATAGGCACATACTAACTTGGAAGAGAGAATAAGATTCATAACAAACTGGGAGGACAGACTGCCTAGTATTGCCGTCAAACCCTGCATGAAGAGCTGACAGGAGGTAGCTCTGCTTGCACTTCTGTCACCACAACCTTGTGCAGTTTTTCAAAAATAAGTCAATGTAAACTGTAGGAACATACTGTATCATTTGCAACTGCAAATGTCTAATTGAATAGAGATCATGAGCAATGTAGGCAAATTTTTCATTATAAGAGTTACTTAAAACTAAACTTGACCACCCTTCTAGATGTCTTTCAGTGTGGTGGCACACAGGAGAGGTTAAGCTTATTTTAAACTTGCCAATAAATGTAACCCAGCAAGTTGACTAAGTACAAGGGAAAAACAACAGCAAGTTAAAAAAAGCAATCATTGGGCTGATATCTCCAATTGTGTTGCTTCCTCTCCTCATGTATAATCCCTGGTTCCTCGCTTTGCCTTCATTAACAATGGATGAATTAATTAGAAACCTCAATAGGATTTCAGCACAGTGAACCCAGGAGATAAAACACATCCTATTCCTCAGACCTGCTGCTTTACTTCTACTTTCTTTTTTTCCACTCACACCTCCCTCTGCTCTTAATTGTATTGTTTGCTTGTTGTGTCGATAGCAGGATTAATTTCACTATAGATCAGGATTATTGACCTTCTCGTCAATGTTATTTCATTTCTGTAAGGTGCTAATTATAGGGAACAGGGGAAAGCAAATTGCACTGTAACTTGTCTCACTTGCTTTCCAATGAAACAGAAAGAAAACAACATTAATTCCCTTTTAGCTGCCCTCCTTGGTAAAGTAAATTCAAATACTATCTCACTGTTTATCTATAGCATCTAGGAGGGACACTTTTAGCGACTACTGGATTTGATTGGTTGACTTTATATTTAAAACACTGTTGACTGACCCATTCTCCTCAACCCCACCAAATGCCATTCTTGTCACACTCACTGCTCTTTTCTTGGTTCTCTGACTTCATTTGAGAGAGGGGGAGGGCGTAGTTCATAAACAATTAACCGTCTGGATAAGTGATCCGCTCAAGGGCTAACAGACCTGAAAAACATTGTGTTATAAATTCTGGTAATTGAGTGGTGGGAGGTGAGCATCAGGCCACTGAAACTGAAAAGGCAATGTCTTAAAGCAGTTGCTGGAAGAGCAGGTGGTTGGGTTATCATCTCATGAAAGAAGAGAGAGAGCACACCTTTTGAAGGAGAATGACAACTACAAGTCCTTGAATAGACAATCACAGTCATCAAATTAAAAAACAGCTGTCAGTGCAGTCATTTGCCACCATTATGTCCGTTTTGTGAATGCTACTTCCAAAGGTCTAACCAAGTACAGTGAGCCCTAAGACCCTCTTATCCACCCTTTTCTCGCTCTCTCCAACCCTCCCTTCTCCCACAGTCCTCTAATGAACTGAAAGGTCAGAGCACTAATAAAACTATTAGCAGAAATGAATCTCTCAGATGTGTTAATGTACTTTTAATTCCTGTTAGCAAATTTCATCCCCCAGCAGTTTGCTGCCCGCTAATGAGAAATAAAACGCCCCGCTCTAGGGAAGGGGGATGGAGGGGGAGACGGGTCGATGCCCCGGCTACTCCACAGTAGAGTCCACACACACACACACACACACACATACACACAATATACACTAACATTGCACCTTACACACACCCTGGATGTGCTAGATGTTATTCACGGACCGAGGCCTGTTTTCAGCCCTGTGATTCTGCAGGGTTAATTAAAGAGCACATCTCCATCTGTTCTCATTCAGCCTCAGCTCAGTGTCTCCCCATCAAGCACACAAGGCACACAAGACACACACACACTCACACACACACACACACAAGACACACACACAGAATCACACTTGCTCTTCTTCCTCTATCGCTCTTTGTGATCAGCAGAGAGGCAAAAAAACTTGACAGTAAGGTGTTCACAGGGACACAGATAAACATGCTCTGACTTAAGGACAAGCTCTGGCCTCTGACCCAGCTTGTCTTTTGACCTGACTAATGAGGTACAGGTGGGGCTTGACCCTGATGTCTAGAAGCCACCAGAGAATATAAAGCCATTGTAGGCGAGACGTTCACTGTGTTTTTGTAAGTGTGTCTGTCATCTGGCTGTCACGTGCAACCCTTCAGGAAAGTCAAGGTTCACAAAGTATTCTGGACCAACTTTTTCCGCTTACACAGTGCACATGCTAGTGGAAAAAGAAAAACAACTCAATTCATTGGTAAATAATTGACATATGGTTATTCTTAGAACTACACATAGTGGAATATGTAGTGTAGCATTACAAGTCCAGAAGTCTGATATTATTATGATCAGGGTTTCCTTGCCACGGTGAGGTTAAGGTGCAGCACCCGAGCCGTTTTGGGCTCCACCTTAGCCAAATGAATGTAACTAAAAGACTTCTCAGATCTAATGATTGTAGTTGAACTTCTTAAGCAAGTTATGTCTTTTAAGCTTTTTGAGTATAATTTATTTATTATCTGCTCTAGCTTTTCCAACGTTTTAGACACACAGATATGGAGATAATAACGGTCCAAAATGATGAATGAAAAGAGATGCAAAACTACTACAAAGGGACACAAACTGACTACAAAGAGACGCCACATGACAACAGAGACACAAAACAACCCCAGAGAAAAGAAAAATTACCTAAAAGAAATCTGTGGGAAATCCTGTGGGAAATATGTGCACTGAGCACTACTCTCACTCTTTTTTGTGTAACAAATCTTCTCAGAAGTAAAAGGACAAAAAATGTGAAGCAATATACAAATCAATTAACCTAGAAAGGTAATAAATGTGCTAAAACATTTGTGGGGAAATTGACCTTGCAATTTGACAAGTTGACAACTTCACCATTCGAACTTCCTTCAACAAACACCTCTGATTTATCCTACAGTGACTACGTGTGAAACAGTATAAATGTGACAGCAGATGCAACAACTGCTGTGTCATTGCGCGTACTTATTTGTAATTTCACATAGCAGCTTACAAACACACTGGTTATATAATTTTAGCCCTTGGAATATAGTAAAACATCCACTTTCTTTTATCCTTAGCTATAGAAAGGGATCTGAAAAAACAGAAAGCACAAGAAAGCAAATAAAGGCCCTGAAGGGAGGGGCAGAGGCATTCTATTACCAAACTAAGCCTTTTAATCAATAAAGAGATAAAAGATATTTTAATCAAAGACATATTTCCTTGTTTGTCTAATGCTTCTGCCGCCACCGTGCACATAATCTTTAAATGCTGAAAAGGATGCATAATGCTCTTCCAGAGAGCCACTCATCCATATAAACACAAAACAAGAGCAGTCAGCAGAAACACACACCAGCCCGGCCCAGCGCACATACACTCCATATACGCCAAATTACATTAGGATGGGCATATTAAGGGGAAATTGCATCCTGTAAACTAGAATATTATTTCCACACACACACTGCTTGAACACACACACACAAACCGTTTTTCAACATCATATTCCCTAGCCCTGTGCTTACTAGTAACAGATCCATATATGTATTGTTTTGTGCATGTGCATGAACACACACACACATACACAAACCATAAACACAAAGCATGGTGCTATCAGTGTGTCGGCTGTTTGTCGGACATGCAGGCCTCCGCTAGCCGTGGCTAAAGCGTTCCAATGAGATTAGAGGGGTAACCGGAGCCCTTCCAGGCCCACTGAACTGAGCTCACACCAGGCTAACAAGTCCAGAGGTGGTGTGCAGGCTGGATCAGGTTCCAGGAGCTAATGGGTCAAATACCAACTGACATTTAATTGAGTGATAAAGTGTGCACATTTAGGTGTGTCTGTGTGTGGGTGGATGGATGGATGGATGGATGGATATTTGTCTGTCTGTGTTTGTGTGTAGTTAATTCACATTTACATTACAGTATAGAGGGCCGTATGAGAGGGAAAAGCCCCAAAAAATACTCTTAAAAAAATAAATACTAGGCTGAACAATACCCCATTGACTACTATGAGTCTGGACAACAACTGTTTTGTAAGTTTTGTCAACATGCAATTGACTGGACCCGCAAAGACACATGTAACGACCATTTGAAATCAAAAGTTCATCTCAAGAACAAAGCTAAATCCACAGTGGGTAAATCCCTCCCTGTTACCATTGAGGCAACGACAAAATCATTAGATGCAAGGCGTGAGTTTGTAAAAGATGTGTGCTGAAGCTGACATACAGCTTGAGAAAATGAAGAGGATACATCAGTTGCTTGTTAAACATTGCAAGCAGGGAGGCGCAGTTCCAGAAACCGCCAGCAGTCTCATGCAGACACAAACCTTCGTTGTTGTCGACGAAACTTCTGACAACCTCAACATTGTTATAGGTAAGCATCCAATTAACTTTTATTTAGGTAGGCTAATACAGCATATTAGTCTATTTTAACTAGGCATAGGGCCTATATTAAATTTGAAGTGAAAAGAAAAAATAAATCCAAAAGGGCTAAAAATAAATCAGAAAAAACGGAATTAGACAAAAATAAAATGGATTTCATATATGAAAATATATCTTAAATAGCATAGATGTGTGTGTGTGTGTGTGTGTGTGTGTGTGTGTGTGTGTGTGTGTGTGTGTGTGTGTGTGTGTGTGTGTGTCTAGGTTGGGTACCACTTACGGTGCATCAGAGTTTGCACATGTTTGCCGAGCACCATGGAGCAAACAGCAGCTCCAGTAATAGTGATTCATGCCTTCCGTCAGGCCCCCTGACAGGCTGGGTTCGATCCCCTGCTCAGAGCGCTGTAACGGCAGTAACAGCAGCCATGGCAGGACCACGAACATCATCATAACTGCTGAAGGAGCGTTGGGCTGCTGACATATTGATCGACCCTCAGTTAGGAGATTTGATAGATTGACCTCGGACTCTTGACTTTAAACAGTAAAAGGAGGAGGGCAAATCGGGAAGTCGGAGAAAACAATTGAGACAAAAGGGTAAAAGAGAGACACTAATGAATAAGGTAGTTATTTAGGGCTGCAACTAAAAACTTTTTCATCATTGGTTAATCTGCTTATTATTTATATATTTAATCAAGCTGAGATTATTCATCACCCTTCAAGTTATGTACAGTATAACATTCACTATTTATACAAACAACGTACTGCAGTCACAAGCTCGGCCACATCTCATGAAGAGAATAAATTATCTGCAAAGAGACAATATATAATATTCATTAGGCAACATTCCCCACTTCCTGCCCCCATACCAACAGAACTGAAGCCCAGCAACTCATCAGACCATCAGGCAAAGCCCAAGCCTCCTTTGGGCCCTGTGGGGCTCAGGGTCCAGGAAGGACCAGAGAGGGTACAAGCTTACACTAACGATGGAGGAAACCGTGTCCAGTCGGCTGGAGCCTGAGATGGAGCAGAAGACCCTGCACCATTGTTCTGCCAACACGCTGACAGCCGGTGATTTAGGACCGGGGCTGCCCAGGAGCGTTAGGGGAGGGACAGGAGCGAGGGAGGTCAGAGAGAGGCTCCACAGGCACCCTTCAACAATCCTACCAGAAACCCTCCATCCATGAGATGGCAGAATTAATCATGGCTGACCCAGCACAACGCCTGGGTCTGGCCTCTCTCTAACACCCTTTTCCCCTCCATCAACCCCCTCCTTTCCCTGGACAAACATGACAAATCTGGTGTTTATTTACTTAAAAAGACCTGGAGAAAGAGCACAGGGGGGCAGATAAAAACTGTGTAAAATCAATACAGAGTTAGTAGTTGCTGTCCTACCACTGCTCTTTCCTGTCTGTGTAGCTGAAGAAACCTTAGCTTGGGTCTAATAAGGACCCCAAGTAGAAAAGGGATGCAGGTGGCTTCAGAAAGCTGCACATTACATTAAGAGGGAAATACGGAAAAAAGGCCAGCAGAGAATGATTAACTTGTACAAAATGCACATGAAATGTACTTTGCTACACATCTAATTATTGTCTACCAAATAGTCAATAGAATTAACCTGTACTAGTTAGTCCTGTTTATAATCACTACTGTCTCTGGATGAATTAAACATGTTGAGTGTTGAAAAACTCCCGCACACTGTCTAACTTGCAAAAACTTTATAAAGTTTTAATAATAGGCAACGTTGCCTATTATTAAAACTTAAAAATATTTGACCTGCTTGTCCCCCTCCTACGCACCTGTCTCACGTTGTAGATGTGCAAAGTGTTTTAGTAGTATAGTGACATAAAAAAAGGAAACACAACAGCCAAAGTCTAAGCTGTGGGTGATGTATGTGTATAGTTGGAGACATGTGAGATATAATTGGTCTCCAAGTTAGAGTCCAGACAGCACAGCATTGAATCTAGAGAGGCTCTGCTCTTGCCACATGACAGAGAGAAAACAGATAAGGCTTGCTCTCAGGGGAGAGGAGGGGTGGCCATCAAGCCAACCCCCTAAAAAGAAATAGCAGAGGCGAGCTGTCAAGGTTTCTGTCATATCCTACATCACTTCAGTCGCCCATTCCATCCCATCGCTGGCAAACCATGCACGCTGTTGTGGCCAAGGATGAAAGTGCTGGAAAATGGGAGTCATTGTAAACCATTTTCTGCCCTGGAGCCCCCACCGCCACCACTATCCCCTCCATCTCCACCCCTCTTCTTCCCGACTCCTCTTGAAGACAAATGGTTTCAGGGCAATGACAGAGTGCCTGGTCCACAAATCACCAGCGGCCAGTCTGCTCGTCCACTGCTTCCTCCTCCCCCGCTGCCTCCCCCCAGCACCCAACCTCGCCCCTCCCCGGCCCGAGCCCCTCCATTAGTCATGTGCACCCGGTAGCAGCCAGCAGCCGTAATTAGACAAGGACAAATCGTCAGCCACGGACACGTATGAGTCCGGCCGCTAAATAAGGCCCCGTTTCCATACCGACTAGTGGGCGGCAAGTAAGGCCAGAGAGAAGAATGAGGTGTGGGAGAAAAAGCGGGAAGGGGTCGGTACTGTCCAATAAACCCTGCGATCCTCTTGGACTGGCCTGGCCTGGCAACTCATTAATTATCCTACAGGCCCGTGGCTTGAACCCACCTCTCACCCATACACCCCTAAACTAAACCCCTACTCCAACACCACCATACCCCTCAACCTCATTCTCCCAGTGGGAACCGCGTTGTATTCGTGTCCAGACTAGTCTTAGTTCCTTTTCTTTCTCACACTATAGTTTAGAATGAAAAGGCCTTTGATACACTGTGTAGCTAAGATTGGAAGGATATTATAAACATTTATATTAATTTCATTAATATAAAACTTTTTGTAAAAGTTGTAAAGTCTTGTAAAATTCAAAATAGTATTTTTTTAGTTTTTTTTATTCAGAATCTGCATCTTTCAAGGCAAGGGCGAGACAGAAACCTCATACAACTCTCCATCACATTCCTGTCAGTGCAACACCACTACGTCACTTGTTTTTGTGGTGGTCAAACCATCTCTAAATAAATAAATTAAGTAAGTAAGTTAAGCAAAGCTGGAGCAATAAAGAGCAATAAAGAGGTTTCAGGGTACATTAGGTGTAACATTAGAAGATGGAATTAGCAAAAATGAGAACCCATGGAATCAGATTACACATGGACGAAGAAACCGGCAGTCAACAAAATATAAATTACAGCCATATGAGGGTAGAGCAGACTGAATCCACAGAGGAGTATCAGTAACAATTGCTTTGGCCGGGTCAGAGCGACAACACACTCCCTGGGCAGAAGGGGCTTGACGAGAAACTGATCGCCACACACCTACACATACACACACACAGACATAGACACACACGCACGCACACACACACACACACACACACACACACACACACACACACACACACACACAAACAGCATGCTCCACCAGAGCAAACTTTATTGATCTGCCTCCTAATTTCCTAATTAGTTTTTATTGGATTTCATAATCGTCATCACGACACATCAAAAAAATCTCAAAACCCCAGCAAGAATTTCTGCCCTCCTCAACATAATTTTTTAAACTGTGAAAAGGAAGCCATGTATTCAATTCCAAGTTCACAGCTGTGAGAGCAATCCTGTTTTTTTTGTTTTTTGTTTTTTATAAACTTCCCCACCAGAACTCCTTGGACAGCAAACACTGCACAAACACAGAATTTCTCCCATGTGCAGTAACTGATGTTTGGCATTGCACATTTTCTGCATGATCTGCTGCTATTTGTCACACTTGTGCTCTCTCTCTCAGTGGCCTCTCACATGTAGCACTTGTTAAACATACTACAGTAGGATGCGCAGAAAAAAAGTTTTCCCTTACAGACACCAATTCTGGTCATTGGGTGTTTAGTATTTTCACAAGACTTCTATGGCCTATGTAACCTCCCTGTCTTAGACAAAAAACCCAACAATCCAAATTTATTCGTCATGCCCTTTGCTATCCAGTGACACTGCCTCTGAACTATAGCCTACTAGCCAGTTGGCCTTTTTGCTCAACACAGGAAACGTCCTTCTAAATCCTGTGAATAACCTAGCTGCTCACACATCAACATGCTGAAAGATTGAACGTCCAGCAGTGACCAGAACTTTCCAAGAACTACATCAGCCGGCCAGGGGTTTGTACACATCTGAATGTTTTTGTAGTGTTATGTATGTGATGTTGAAAGATATATCAAGTACAGAAAGCAGACACGGTCTAGAGGGGGTTCAAAGACAAAGAACATCTAATGTCCTCATTCACACTCGGGGACAGTTAGCCCGCTGACATCTGTTTATGAAGAAGTAATGCATACAAAAACAATGGAGATTTTCAAATTACTGGAATGAATGTCCCTTTGGACCACAGGCCTCAACTTCTCTGTTAGCACCTCTGCTATCATATCTGTTCCAGAGAATCCTTCTTGCACCATCTGGTGTGCAATAAATGATGAGAAAACAGCAAAGAAATTGGAAAAGAGTTAGAAAACAGCAGTCTGTATAGAGATATCCTGTCTATTTGAACCACTACTCCCAAGCTCAAACCCAAGTAAGAAGCTGGAATAATACTAAACCCCTACTTTTCTATGCCTTGATGCACTCGTAAATGCCGTCTGCCAGATGTTAATCAGCCACAACAACTGATTACCCAGTTTGTTCTCTATGTTATGGCCCATTTTGAGGCAAACCCCCTTGCATGATGACACCAACACAGCAGCTTTTAAATGAAGGCAAATGAAGATAAAGAGGAAAGGAAAGTGAGCGATGTTGCAGGATTCTTATTGCTATTGACAGCAGAGCACCATTAACAGTTGATGAGGCAAACCTAAACACAATTTTTGTTGTTTCATATATAAATACTTCATTCACCTCAACAATTTACATTATTTTCAACACATGCACAAAGAACAGTTTCTTCCTAAATGTATTCAAATGAAACAAATAAAAACAGAAAGAAATACTTAATAGTGCATATGAATGATTGGAGTACCCTTTTTGCAAATTAAACTAAAAAGACTGAGGAGGCTTGTCTGGATTAATGGAAAGACACAGAGCCAAATACAGAGAGGTCCTTGAAAGCTGCTGAAGACCACATACAGCTTCAGACTGGTGTTGACATCTCAACATAACAGCTATCCAATACACACAACTTTGTGAAGTCCACCAAGCCACAACCCAGACTTAAACCCCAGTGGAAATATGAGAACCGCTGAAGAATGCCAATCAATAACACTAATCATCCAATCTGACACTGATCTGATCTGAAGAGCATCTGCAAGGAAATAATCAGAGAAACTAAATGAAGCCAGGTATGTAGTAGTGAAAGTGGCATATCTACAGTATGTATAAGACCTGAAGGTGTACTTTTCATAAAGTAGTGAATAAAGGATCTAAATGCCAGTGTAAATGAGACATTTTATAACCGTGCCTGACAGATGAAATTTACAGTATGGATTGGAAAAAAAGCACTTATATTGTATATAAATCAAAGCATGTGTAAGACAAAAAGCCAGGTTTGTCTATCTCATTCCATGCCTCAACTTCTCTCATTCAATCCATGCTTTTACCCCACTCTCTCTTCCATAAATCTTTATAGGATAGGTAAGTCCAGCCCAAGGGGCCTCTAAGTGACCCCACCACTTCACACCAACCTTTGCTCATACTGAGGTGTGTAGGGGGGCACAGGACAGGAGAACAAGCTTAAATCCCAGTGAAGATGTTTTTGGCCTTGATCACCGTGCCCATCGATCCCTGGCTGATTCCCACTCAGATATGTCTTATTTTATTAGTGGCTTCAGCCTTCTGCCGACCCATTCCGCTGTGATCAATACCAGCATGAGGATGGCCTATATTTTTCTCACTTTTAGTGCCTTAACGCTGTTTAACCGTGTCACCTGATAAACGACAGGCCCTCCCCAAACACTGATTTCCTATTGATTTCTCCCTCATTCAGCCATACCTCCCTTCGTCACTCTCCCATTGTTTTATCTCCAGTTATCTCCTCCCTTCTTCTTCTATACCTTCACCCCCACCAAACATAAGTAGAGGACGTACCTGGAGGCCACTTTTAAACCATTTCGACCACAGACACCCATTCTGTTAAAATTCAGCTTAGGTGGTTGCCGGGTTAGGTCAGCTGGGAGAGCAGCCGCACATATATAGAGGTTTACTCCTCGACGCAGCGGCCTGGGGTTCGACTCCAACCTGCATGTCATTTTGCCCCTCTCTCTCCCCTTTCAGGTTTTCATCTGCCATCTGTTTTGATGAGAGATACCAGTTCACCTTGTTACCTGTAGCAAGACAGGTATAAAGTCAAACCTCAGGAGGTTTGTGCTGAAAGGTGGGTTTGGGTTTCTCATTTTCCATCATCACCCACCAAACGGCCCGCACACAAACAGAGGTGGAGACCCAGCTGTGTGCGTGCAAGCATCGACAGAGCAAGATACAGTGAGCCCCATGCAACAGATGCTATGACAACCTGGAGCGCGACAGCTCCATCCATCATTCACTGAAGTCCTGATGATCAAAGCAGGGTTTGGACTGCTGAGGAGGAGGATGCTCTGGGACTTCCAGCAGGGCAACACACAATCCACTTAAAGGGCTTCTATTGGGCTATAACTATATAAACACATTTGATATGTGATGTTTGTACAGTAGATGGCAAAATTAATGTGGAAATAGATGGACCGCAGTGATGAGGAAACAAGATTATGACTGAAAAATATGGTGTGGACATTAAAGATAAACTGAAATAAACTCTGTCTGAATATTGGAGAAAACAAATTACAAAAAAAAGGATCGAACTGGTTTCTGGCTGCACTGCCTCTATCTCCTTTTCTCTTCACAGACTGTACATTATTTATGCAAATTTAAACCTGCTCCTATTCCTGCTTAGTCTGGCTCATCCACTCAGTTACCTCTTAATTGATCTCTCATCTAAGGCATGTCTGTAAATCCAGTCTGTTCCCCCCCAGCCTTACTGCCCTTAAATATGGCTCCCTTATCATCAGATACTCTGAAGATGTCTGGAGCAGCTGTAGCTGGACGGGTCCAGGTCACAATAGCGAGTTCATTTTCTTATTCACAGGATAATACAATTATCCTATCGCTCTAAAACATCTGTGTTTATGTCTTGTAGAAACATATTTGCAATTCTCTGTGTTGTTTCGTACTTGGAACTTTACAACATTACTGTTAACATTTTTAACATGTTTAAAAAACAGTTTTCAAAGACAAATGGTCCACTCTTGGAAATCTGGTGTAATTTTAGGTTTATGCATGAAGTCTGAATAAGTAAACTGACACCGTGATCATCTGTTAAAGAATCCGATAACATGACCTGGCATCTTTTATTAGGCCTCTCACCCTTTAACAATGGGTTAAGTGATAAATTGACATTTACAGCACAGCCTGCCAAGTAACACTGGGTAGAGAGCACACTGAGAAACTGACTGTGAAGTAATAACGAGTGAGTGGGAAAGAGCAGAGATTTTCTATTAACACAAGGGGAGAGGAGTTGAAGGGGTTGTGGGCTATCAAAGGACCGGTTTCTTGAACAAAAGTGCCTTGCTTTAAAAGCCATGGGAGAGCTTGAGCACCAGCTAGTGGTAGTGGAGTTTCACTGCCAAGACGCCCCACACCAAACACATTAATCATGACCAGGGGAGTGTAAAATTCAATCGGCTCCTTCCATCCATTTCATGTGAAGCAGACTGAAGGCCGGCCTTGTAGTGCCTTAAAAAGGAAGGATAAAAAGGGGGGGGAGAAAGAGGAGCTCCCTACACTTCATCAGAACCCCTACTTCATAACAAATGGAGTGTCTCTCGGCGGAGGAGTGCCATCAGAAACACACGTTCTCTCTATCCATTTAATTCCGGCAGTGGAGGAAGGGTCAGGGAGAGAGCAGTGGGTGCGTGTTCTGCTCTCCGCTCGCCGCTTCCCCAGTCACACAGTAAACTACCTTTTAGGAATTGTTTCTCAATAAGAAATGATCAGTCCATTTATCTGCACCAGGCGGGCCTGTCTCCTCACCCAGACCTCCAATATTTTTCGTTTGACCTGATCAGGGCTATAAACTAGACCAAGACACTTTCAATTTGTCACCCGAGGAGGCCTCTGTGAGTCCCATGCTACTGATTGCATCCTCCCTCCCAAATGTAGAAATTCCTCACATGCTTGAAATCTCTTGCTACTAGCTACTGGGAAATAGAGCCTCTTGTTCATGCTATAAAAAAAAAATGTCCTGAGAGATAATCACATCCACACACCATGTACAAGAGAATAGTGTTATTTTTGCATTAATGAATAGAGCCAGGTAAAAAGAGGATTTGTAAATAATAAATGACTCATGATTTTAAATGCAAAAAGCGTTTTCTCTCTCCCTCCTGCTTAAAATGCCTGCAGCAAATTACACTAAGAAAACACAAATGTAACTTATTTATTCACTTATAAAGTATGCCTCCTGCATTAACCTCAGATCTCATGCACATACTAACATTGACAAACAAGTGGGTGATCTGGATACAATCCTTTATCATGGTATATGATATGATATGGTGTACAGTATAACATGATCTAGAAAATATAAAATATATTAAATATAAAAGTCTAGGATCAACTGTGAACCCCTTCAACAAACAAGATCATCACAAAACTGCGGTGGAAAACATGTACTACTGGTTGTTCATTGAGGGGAGAAATATTAACCACACTGTTTTCTGTCAAAACATGTACAAACTTTGAACGGGGGTAATTACAAGTCATACTTGACTTGCTTTCCCATCAAACCCTTTAAAACAGTTAAACATTCCTTGAATTGGATGGAACAAGTCAATGATTTTTTGACAGCACTGAAATATGGTAAGGAACACTCAACCACATACGTGCAACCTGTTCAAGCTGCTGCCTCATCCGAGTCACATGCACGCGATTAATCACTGATACCTCCGGCTGTCAACTCGCATGTATGTGGTTGCACAACATTAATGGGCAACTGAGTGGAACTGAAAAACAAAGAAGAACATTTGCTATATGTCTCTTACTTGTTCTTGTAACTCAGTAAAGACATCAGGTGGGGAACAGCCTCCTTCCAAATACTGTCTGACGACACAGAGACAGATGCAGCATTGTTTCATTCACAGAGGATCCCTAAAAGACAGGACGCTCAAGCCACATAAGACATTTACCATATTGAGATACCGTAAATAACCAAACTGTTATGGTCTAATGACAGATTTCATGGTTGCTTAAAGCTTGATGGTCATGTAAAATGTTAAGATATTTTGCAGTGTCCATGATGCTGTGCAATTGCGCTCCATATCTTAACATACTTTCACAGCGCAAATGTCTCTGTTAGTTCTCTCTCACTGTTACAGACACAGAGGTAGACTAATTGGATGTCACAGAGAATACGGCTTTTCACAAATAATATAAATTAAATAAATGAGAGAGAAAATATATTAAAAGCTTATGTACTAAGCAACTTTCTAATTGTTTTAAGCTGCCATCTCCGGTTTATTCAGTTCTGTGGAATGTGCAGGAATGTGGAATGTGCAATGTGCTCCGTGGAACCAGAAAACATGGTATCTCACTGATGAAGGTGTGCTTTCCACAGACATTGCAGTATACCTTTCGTAAACCTTAATCATTTGTTCAAGTTGTATTTTCTTGAGTTCAGCAGCTTCCGATAGTCTAGGTTATGGCTTTTAACTTCTTTTCGTCTACACACTCACACAATTTGACTCAACAATTAAGACAGAATAAAATCAATTAGTCAGAACTCTCATTTACCTGGACAACAGATCACCATGGACAATATACGCAGCTTAAAAAAGAAAGAAAAGCGGCTGCATGACATGACCCCAACTGGTTAAAGGTAACCCAAATCTGCTTTCATGAGGTAGCCAGGCAACTGTCAAGCCCTGGGAGAAAAGATGTGTTTTGGAAGATCCATATTTTTGCGCAATATTTATGTAAGTTGCATATTTAGTCATGGCTGAGTATGTGTGGGCTGCACTTTACATTGTTTTCAATTTATACAGTTAATGCCTTATTAGTTTAATTGGGTAGTAAGTAATAACCATGACTGACTAATTTACTCTACAGGCAAACCATTATTTCCGGTATCTCCACTACAGATTGTCATTCTCTGTTGAGTGGAGGGCATAGACTATGAAAAAAGGTGGACAACGTGGCTCCACTTCCTCCCGTTGTGCAAAAGTAAAGCCAAAATAGCAACTACAGATTCTTGTACTTTGTTAGTGGAGGGTAAGAGATGCTGTGTTGTTGGATAGTTTAGCTTTTTTTGAAGTGGGGTTATATGATACACTTGTCCATAGTCAGTGTATTACCTTCAGTAGATGGTGGTCGGCACGCCCCCAGTTTTGGAGAAGCAAGCAGAAGTACTGGTAGCCTAGTAATCCAGACCCAAATCCGAAAAATGAAGGGTCTGGCATCGAGTAATGAAAGTCTCCATCTCAAGGGGCAGCACCAAGCGTGCATTTGAAAATCTCGCTGCACGCAATTGGATAACACCACGACCAATCCCGACAACACACGGGGTGATGTATCCAGAGCCCCATCCGCCTATATCAGATACACCAATGTGATTGGTGCAGCTCGGCTACAAGGGTATAGTTAATGAGCAGCATTACACGATGCCAGAGTAACTCGCTGAGCAAATTCAAATAGTGCTCTAACGAGAACTCTGGATTTCCAGGGTAGAGTACTGGCACAGAAGCTAAGCAATGTACTGCTGTGTATGGGGGCAGCAGCAAAATGTATTCTAGTTAGCCATATAAAAAAGGCCTGCCTAAAGAAAATCAATATTAGTTTAATTTTATGCTGAATTTAGAAAGTTTTCACTACTGTGCCTTGCCATGAGGCAGCCCTTTGTGATGCTGCCTCAATCGGTTAGTTTATTTGTGTTGCTGTGCGACTTTGGTGTTTTAAAGAGTTAGCACAGATTCAAAAAAGTCACACAATAACAAAAACAAACTAAGGGATCGAAGCAGTGGTAGACCAGCAACTCCTGTGTTCTGAAAGGTAAAGTTACTGTTTTTGTCAAAGGAGTCTGGTGGCTTTGAAGAGAGCATCAATGTATACAACGGCTAGTTCTCCATCTCAAAAGACGGTTGAAAATATTCAAAATTAAACTGATAGTTCATTTTTTGGTTTTTTGTAGTTCTTTTGTCTAGATGGATGAAATACATTTTGCTGCCACCCCCATCCAAAGCAGTACATTGCTTAGCTTACAGGTAATACTCTGACTATAAATAAGTAGCTATTAAAAAAACCCACATCAAAAAATCTGAACTCTCTCAATGTAACTCCAGCCACTGCATGTGGTTAATCATCATAGTATTGGTGCCCAGTAACTTAATTTAAACTTTTTTGTCATTCTCCATGTGTAAGGTAATTGGCCCAAAGACTACATATCAGTCCATAGTCACCTCATGTCACCTATAGAGATACCAACATTCTCTGTGATGATAAGTACCACTTCTCTTATCCTACACTGTGTAATTGTCTCTTCTTTCCCTTGAGAACACTGGATCTTCCTTCCACCGACAACAAGTCTTAACATCATAAACATATAATTGAGATTTCTACTGATTGTGGGAATGCATTCACTTTGCGAAGACAAACAACTGCAGAACACAGACTGACAAGTTCCAAAGTGATTCATTAGGGCGGCCATACTTATTTGTCCTTATTTACCAGTATCTGCTTGTGCCACTGGCCAGACAGAAAAATGCAACTCCGTAATTTTTTTGAATGCTTCTAGCCATCTCTGTGGGAACAGTCATCACCACACGTCTGTTTTAGTCAGTTTAAGTAAATGTGTAGGTCAGAATGAGAAAACAATAAAAATTGTTAAAAAAATATGTTTTTATTTATATATATATATATATATATATATATATATATATATATATATATATATATATATATATATATATAAATATGTTTATATATATATATGTATATATACTGTATGTATATATGTACGTGTAGTTCAGTGGGGTAAGAAAAAGCCGTACCACTGACACCATAAACAGAGGGTAAAAGCGAGCAGAGATACACAGCTCCTTAAATGCCCACTTGGCTGTATTTACTGTATATAGGGCTTTTATCTGAAGTGCTTTACAATTTGCCTCTTATTCACCTATTCACACACACTGATTGCAATGAGCTACAATATATAGCTAAAGCGGTGGCAATAAACTTATAGCTAACAACAATATATTGATTATATTGCGTCTGATGTTTTTTATTATGGTAAAAAACAAATGATTGCCTTCTCCGTTAGATAAGTGTGAATCCAATTCCTGAGAATGACACCTGTTATAACATGTAGTTAAGGACTTGTCTCTGCCTTGTATCTCCTTCCCTAGAAAACTCCATATCTTTCTCAGTAACATACTAATCGATTCTTTAGTGCAATGCTAAACCTAAACAGTGTTTAGGAGGACCACGGCTGGATAAGAAACCAATTTCAAAATATTAAGTATGCACCAAAAAGTAAGTCTGAAAAAAATGGCAAGCCCAAAAAAATCAACTGGCACAAACAGCCCTAAGTGCACTAAGTTGAAACGAATGAGTAAACAGCCATTGTGTTGTAACTGATGGCAAGACTACAACTGCTTCTTCAAAATACAGCTATATTTTTACACAGACTAAAACAAACTGGTTTGTAAAATCATACCAGTGAGTGAGTTTTCTTGCCAAGAGTTAAATCTGGATCTGAAATTCGAAATCTGACCCAGTGCTACACAGTTAAAGAGTTTAAAAAATGTCTTCATATTTTACTTTGTTCTAAAAAGTAATTGTTTTCTGTCATATCGTTCACAAGGCAGTAACAATATTACATGAAACAACAATCAATAAAGAATGTTAGATAGGTATCAACTCTTTATGTCTATGGGAATCAAACTACAGGGCTTGTAGCTAACTATAGCTAGCTAGCTAGCTAGCTGACTAAGGTCTACTTGAACATAGAGGTCCCATAGCACATTTGTGTTAAGAACAACTTTGCGAGAGCACACACTTTACACACGTCCGTTAGCTAACTACCAACTGACGGGCATTTAAAATAGGTAGAAATCACACAACTGGACCTTATTATACAGCCTTGAAAAAGACACTGGGGCCAGCCAGCAAAGACAGTTTGGTGCCGCGCAGGTATATTGGCGCGTTTTTTTTTCCTTCTTCTTTAGTACTCTGCTGCTTAGCAACGATGTGCTCAGTGCTTCTACTGATGGCTGAGAGGTGTATTGCAGCAGTCGGCACTCCTACACTCTTAACCGCTGCAGAGAGCTTTACCTGCCCTCTGGTGGACAAGAACCACTGCCTAGTGTGTGATAATAGGATGTACCATATACACATAATAAATATATAAGGTATTAAAACTAGATTTTCACACTAGGTTACTCAGCAAGATTTAGGATTGGGTAAAAAATACATGAGCCGCCTGAACCTTTTAAGTTTTTAATTGTGCTTTAGCATAATGTAATTATCAACATTGCAACAAAGTAATTGCAACAGTCTTTCTACGCCAGAATACTACCTGGCCTTAGATTTTCTCTCTAAAAATGTTATTACACACAATAATTTAGATTAAATATATGCAAATTATCTTAAAATATGGAATTATGAGGATCTTAAAACTAGAGTTTGACACATGTACCTCAAGACTGGGCCTAAAATTAGGTAATAAAGCAGGACCTTTATAAAGTCAGTTAATATTGTATTTTAGTGTTGCATATTCACAAAGAAAAGTTTCCACAGCAGGCCTAGAACACTTGAGCTGCAAGAGCACTGACAGGAACACATTATGAGAAAAATAAATGTGGATCTTTAATATCTTTTAGATGCCAGCCCTGCAGTAAATATTCTCACATTTGTGCACAAATATCAATTTGCTGTGCTACAGATCACTGCAGGTAGGTCCATACAGCATGTTCATCATCCCTAAATGGAAATCTAAGTCAAAACAACCATTTTTTAAGTTACAGACTCATCACAAGGGGAACTAATACACACAGACACTCACAAATACCCCCTTCCTGATCTTCAGAATCATTCGAAGTGGGCAGTTTGTGGTACAACACTGACACCTCCTGGCATAGTTGCACTGCATGCAAAATACACTAGTTCAATGTGGAAAAAAAATTTGAAATATTGAGAGCTAACACTCAGTACATGACCAATAAGGCTTTATTTGAGGATGTGAGGAGTAAATGGTAGGTGACAATTTGTATCTCAAAGGTGAGCAATTACACAGGTCTACAGATTACTGCTTTGGCTGCATACATACTTAGTATCAGCAAAACATGTCAATGTTTTCATTTGCAATAAGTCCTACAAGGTGATTGTAATGTGTAATGTTTAGCATCTACATCAGAGTACCATTTAACATGCAAAGGTACTCCATTTGTCTATCCACTTAATTTGAGTTGGTTTACTTATTTACGAAATGGCGAGTTGTTCTGTGGTTTGACTACAGTTTCACTGAATCGACCTACAGTAGTAACCTCAACAACAAGATCTACAAAAAAACCATGCAGGCAGAAATGAATATTTGGTGACAGTGACCTTTCTTGTTTGAAAGCAAATGACAAACCTTTAATATACTGCTTACTGACGCTGTCAGGGCTAAATACCTCTGAAGAAAAACTGAACCATAACGAAAACAAAAGCGGGAAATTGAATATGGAATGTAAATCACAAAGAATTGACCATTTTTTGGAACACCTGGGCGATGATGTTAATGGTAACGGGACAAAAAGTACATAAGTTCTTGCTCAAAAATCGTAAAAAGAAAGGCAATTATGATGGCTGAAATCGGATAAATGCTACCGTTTCTTTGAGGCTCTTAATGCACTTTATGTCATCACAGGAACAAATAGCACTTCATTTTTAGATTTGATTTCACAGCTTTTCATTTGCAATGCTTGGGTGAAATGTGAAATAGGCTTATAAAGAAAAATTGGCACAGAGTGGTGACAAGGCCACTATGTCGGCGCTAGACTATAGTAAAGTGACAATACTGTGGAAAACCAGGATCAAAAAGTAAAGGAGTCTTTTCACAGTATCATTATTAGACCAAGAAGACATTTCCTTCCTGAAAATATATAACACTACATTCTGTATGAAGGTACAGAGAACTAAGAAATCTAAAGTAAATTGGAGATAAAGTAAACCAGTTAAAAACATAAAGCTATAAACCAGGCTAAAGCTGGGCTGGGGCTGGGGGAGACCCCAAAAAAACTGACCTATAAGTCTCTCAAAGGGAATCCTCCTCACATACCATTGTCTTCCATTATTTATCATGCAGCAGAAAAATACAGCAATTAAAAAAATAATGAAGCCAAGAACCAGGTGTGGACGGGGGCCTGAGGCACACGAGCCGTTCCCTGGACCTGAGCCTGCTCTGCCTATGTACAAGTATGAATGAAGTGAACTATGTGGCCATACTTGATTGACACAGCCTGGTCTCATCTCACATTCATCACTATTTACTCTCGCAGATAACATATAAACTACATCACTGCCAAAAAAGACAGATGCTTTTAAAAGAAGTCACGTGTGGTAATCTCAATGCTAAAAATGCATCCATTTAATCCTATTCTAGCATGGCCACATAGTGTGGAGGGGTTGCACGTGGACAAGAAATATATATCACACTTTTATATACAATGAAATGGAGAGGAGCACAGTGGCAGTTTCGGAGGGTGTTTCTCCTTTTAATGCAATGAGTCTTCCTGTCTTAACACGATGAAGGGATGGTAAGATTCAGAGGACCCGGGACCTCTTGCTAGCCAGGGAACCATGCTGAAAGAGAACAGGAAACTGTTAATGTTACGTATCTGGAGCTCCAGCCACAGAGAACTGACCTTTTCAGAACTTTCACAATAGTTACATAGAGAAAAACTGACAATCTGGAGTTTGGTGTTTCTTTCTTTCACCTACCTTGGCCTGCTTGTAAAAGTGAGGGGCCAACTCGACCAACCAGGACGATTCCACAGCGGTCACATCGCGCATGTAGTATTTTGCCGTTTGCACCACTTCATTGAAAACAACCCTGGAAAAGAGACAATGTACGATACTTTACGTGTAGCTTCGGAAACACTTAAGTCAGAGAACATCATTTATACTCTTAAGTGTATGCAAATTCTCTACACACCATACACGTACAATAATAAAAGGAGAAATTACAGTAATAGCATTGCAGCAGAAAGAAAATCCACTAACCATTTTGGAGGTTTCTCTCCAAACAGCACAGAGTTGGGGTGGATGTGAAGCTCGCGGTCGTCTCGTAAAGTCCTGGCAGAGCAAATGAATACAAGAGTGAGTTGTGTTATTTTAAAGTGGATGAATACTGAAATAATTCCTTTGCTGGGAAAAGTTAGCTATCTAACAAAAGAATAACAAACAGCTAAGAGCAATCTCACCGGTAGGAACCAGAATGGTGGATGCGGGCTGCATTAGCAAAAAAACCCATATACAATGCACTTCAAGATCACATCAGGGTCACCTGTGCAAAACAAAGAAGCAATGAACGTGTCAAATTACCATTACAATTTAGTCATGACAGTGATGCAAAGGGTGCATTTAAAGTAGCAGACGTTGACATGATTAAAAACAGCTACTGTCGCTGCCTCGTCTTTACATGTCACTCATTCTACTCAGATGATACATGTGTTACATGACACACACAAACCTTCACTTGAAGTCCGTGGCACCTTAAACTTGTTCATGAGACGCCGGAGCTGCTCTCGTACAGTCACAGCCCGCAGCAGACCCTTATAATTGAGGAAGTGTTCCTGACACCACTGGGAGCTTTTTTGGTGCTGCAGGAAAGAGGAAAGGGTGTCGTAGTCTTGATCAGAGTGAACTTGAGTTTGCAAGCCCCAAGTGTTGTAATCACTGTCGCCGACAGACTAAACCACACGCTATACCTTAATGAATGCTTCATACACATTCAGCATGGTGAGGTGGTCTCCCTCAGCAACTGCAAACTTCCTGTGCTCTCGGGCCTGCAGGGTGAGATAGCAAAAATGGGATAATTGTTATGCTGACAAAGCATTTTTGCAAATTCTACTAGATGCTCCATTTGAAAGCCCGTTTTTCACTTACAGCAGCTTTCTTCTGATTGGACGGCACAACAAATATATTCTGAATCTGCATCATTGCAGCAATGGTAACAATCTCTTTGGAGCAGCCAAAGTTTCCTGACTCAAGGAGCATCTTGGCAAACATGGGACTGAGAGGAAATTCTGCCATCCGCACACCCATGGGATCAGTCAAACGTCCGTAATGGTCCAAACCTGCCAAAAGACACAAATGGTTAAGATTCTGCCTCATGTGAAAGGACACCTTAGCTTGTACACAGATGTTTGCCGACACAGGATTTGGAACACTAGTCTTGCAGTAGTAGGACAGCTTCCCTTTTTACTACACCACCCTGCTGCCAGCCTTGTTTCTTACCTCCCAGAGCGTAGAGAAGCTCTAGAGCCTGAACCATGGTCTGAGCTGGAGGAGGCTGCAAAATTATTTATAAAAAAAATAAAAAATGAAAATGCATGTTAAGCCCATCACTTGCAATATTTTCTCTGAAAGACAGAATTAAATGACAATCTGGGGGTCCTTGGGAAGTCTTGTCATTACATCTTTTAAAGCCCAAACACACAATGACTGCATTAAATTTTATGGTATCTTTGCATTTTCCCCCAGAGGCCAAGGCCCATTCTGGCTAATTAAAATGTAAAGTACAATTCCTTTCACGGTGGGTGAACACATCACAGCCACCCTGTGGATGCAAAGAAGCTACTCACAGAAAGGAAGCTGAACCGCAGCACGTTGTCAATGCCTAATGCTTTGAGCTGCAGGATGACAGGGGCCAAATTGGTGCGCTGCATCTCTGGCACAGTAGAGGCAGGCAGTTTCTCAAAGTCCTCCTCTGATGAAAGGAACAGAGGCAATAAGAAACACTGGGAGGAAAGGACAAAGTGACAGGCAGAGAGGGTGGAGGGAGGTGGATGAAAACTACAACACTTTGCCACAAATGTTACCAATGCTAATTTCTCTCACAGACAATCTTCTACAAGACTTACCATCATTCTTCTATTCCTGCAAACTCACACATACCTGTGTATAGTCTGAAGCATTTCCCAGGTCGGTTTCGTCCGGCTCTCCCAGCCCTCTGGCTGGCTGAAGCCTTGGAGATGGGCGTAACCACCAGCGATTCAATGGCAGTGCGAGGGTTATAGGCTCGCAGCTTCACAAATGCACAGTCAATGACAAATACAACTCCATTTATGGTGATGGAGGTCTCAGCTATGTTTGTGGCCACCACAACCTGGAAGAAGCATCAGACAAGAAAAAGTCAAATATTTTGTTAATTACACTATTTTAACAGCTATTGTGAGTTATGTTGACACCTGCACTGCACAGTGTATGCTCAATATGGTAGCTCTCTTATCATTTTCTTTAAGAACGGTGTCTTTACTTTATGTGGTTGATTTACCAGCTATTGAGGCCATATCTGGAAGTCATGGTCTTATGTCATTTGTGCATAGTTAGCATTGCTGCCATTTTGTATATAGCCCAAAAATAGCTTTTTGAATAGTGCAACAATTATGGGCTTTGACCTTTGGATGGCCACACACATCTCAGCAAGTCAAGTGGAATGAATGGAACGAGATGAAATTTAATGATAATTCAGTTTGATTACTGGGATGCTTTTTAGTTTTGCTTAGACGTTGGAATATATACCAAATAGTGGAAATGCAAATTACACAAACTATAAATGACATGATACCTTGCGAACAGAGTTGGGCGCCCTCTCAAAGACCTTCATCTGCTCAGCGTAAGGTAGACCAGAGTACATGGGCAAAATCCTCAGGTGTTTCTTCATGCCGTATCGTGATAGAGACCTGGCCTGGTCCTGCAGAAGGGACACCACTTTCTCCACCTCTTCCTAAGGGAAAAATATAATGGACAATGATCTAGAAGAGAAGAACGACTGGCCATGCTACAATATAGGAATAAAATAACATAACGGAATGCTAGCGTAATTATATCCCTTCTATCAAGTAAAAGGTTGAGGGCCACTAACCTGCCCAGTAAGAAAAGCCAGGACGTCTCCATCTTCCTCCGTCTCATGGATCTTCAGCACTGTCTCCACTGTGGCCTTCACATAGTCTGGTACAGGACTAAACAAATAAAACACACTTCTGAGTTAAAGGCAAATAATCCAATTGATACACCATTTCCTCAGACTGGATTATGTGTGTTGACTACCTGACCGTGTAGAAGACATCCACTGGAAAGGTACGTCCCTCCACTGTCAGAATTCCACACGTGTCCTTGTTAGGATCCCCGGACTCGTTCAGGTTGAAGAAGTCGTGGAATTTCTTCAGATGAAGGTGATGCCACAGTTAGTAAAGGGAACATTATTGAGGAAATTCTTCATCATGAAAATGTTTGCAGCAGCGTGATCCTTTGGCTGCCCTCAATCAGACATCATAAAAAAATATGCAACTTAATAATTTGCATGTGTAGATAAAATATTGTTAGACCAAAAGTACAGTAGATGTCTGATATGGCATTTCAGCTGACTTGTTTAATGTTGAGCGCAGTCGTGGCCTGATTGTGTCTGTCTTTCATCAGTGTATCGCAGATGTCAGTACAATGTGATCTGACCTGACATCAACTTTTCCTCTATCCGTCTTTGTTTCTCTGTTCTCGTTATTTAAGCATATCTGTTCATCTTAATGATGCAGTCACCTTGGCATCCAGAGTGGCAGAGGCCACAATCAGCCTCAGGTCTTGCCGCTTTTTCTGAATCTGTAGAAGAATCAGGAGTACACAAAACAGTGGGAAGTATAGTAAGGTGGGAAAAGGACTTTTGAGGATTATTTTCATGGCTAGTAAAGTATAAATTGAAATGAAATAGTAAAGTTGAATTTGTTTCGCTGACAGAATCAGCTGAAATTACCTTCTTTAGTAGACCAATGGCTATATCTGTATACATGGTTCTCTCATGTGCTTCATCCAGCATCAACACACTGAGGAGAACAGCACAAAAAAAAAAAAAACAGTTACAAAGAGTGAATACAACCCAGTTTTGATAACACAAACAAATTCCCAAATCTAATAACAATCTACCTTTTTCACAGAAGACATGTTTGACATTGCACAGAAAAGCATAGATACAAATAATACAATAAATGATGGCTGAATTCCATTTAGCTGCTTCAGTTTCAGGGTCTTGCTAATGCTGGATCCACTGTTACTGTTGTTAGTAACACATGTGCTTTTTCTTGAAATGTCAAAATATCGACTGTGAAAACAGCTTATACAACACTTTAATTACAATCACGTACCTGTATTTTTTCAAAAGAGGATCAGCCATCATCTCCCGCACCAACATGCCATCTGTAAGGAACTGAAGCACAAAAGCACAATTAAGTACAGAAAGGAACCAAACACGGGACAGCTTGTAATGAAGACTTCACACATGGCAAAAAATACCTTGATCCTTGTGGCGTGGGGATCAGAGCAGTCATCAAATCGGATGGTGTAGCCCACCTCATGTCCCACCAGGGCCCCCCGCTCCTCTGCTACACGGTTAGCTACCTATCAGCAGGAGAGAGGGGGAAAATATAGAATTCTGCACCTGTCCTTCAGGGTGAAGTAAATGTATTGTATTGTAAAATGACATTGGCAAAGTGTGGAAGAGGACATCAAGAGGGGTCTCACAGAGATGGCAGCTACACGCCGAGGCTGTGTCACTCCAATCACCTTCCCCTCCGTCGCCCAGCCAGCTTCCAGCAGGTACTGAAAGGAGTCAGATGAAAGGAGTAGGTAGATCAAAAAAAGGAGCATGAGATAGAGACACTGATGTTGCAGAACAGCAGACTTTGCATAAATTAGCTGATGTGGTCCAAATCCTGCTGAAAAAAAGAGGCTAGTAAGCATCAAGCCAAGGTCACTGTGGTAGTTAAGCCACATAACGGGTATCAGTCCACTGCGGCAATGTTGTGCCTTCAGCTGTTAGATTCATGAGACTTTGAGGGTATTTAGCCCGTTTTTAGAAAAGCCAGATAACAAATGCAGGACACCAGTAAACCAATTCTCACTCATTTCACTTTATTTATTTTTTCTAAAGGTTCCATGGCATGAAAAGATCACTTTAACATTAATATATTGTTAATTATGTGTTCCCCCAGCCTGCCTATGGTCCCCCAGTGGCTAGAAATGGCGATAGGTGTAAACCAAGCCCAGGGTATCCTGCTCTGCCTTTGAGAAAACAAAAGCTCAGATGGAATCTTGGCATCTTGCCCCTTATGAGGTCATAAAGATCAAGGTTATCTCCCCTTTCTCTGCTTTGCCCTCCCAGAGAATTTGCTCCCCCCTCCTCTCCTCCACAATAGCTACAGACTCAGAAATGGCACATACTAAGGAAAGCTCATTGTGGGATTGGCTCTAGTGGCTGTAATTCTGCACCATAGCTGAATTTTGGGGAAAATACTTCAGTATTAAGGGAACACCAAGATCTATATAATAGCATCTAAAGAGCACCATGTCATGGGGAATTTAAGTGGATTGCATGGATGAAATTATACCAACCTGAGGTATTTGTGTTGTTTTCCCACATCCCGTCTCACCAACTATGATGACAGTTTGGAAGCTCTCCACCAAGTATAAGATGTTGTTTCTGTGCTAAATAGGACACGATTAACAAAATGTTCACTGACAGATGCAGTACACACTAGACAACGTTCAACCCATTTCCCACACTCATGTTACAAGCATGCATGCTCAGAAGCGATGTGAAACCTTGAAAACAGGGAGTTTCTGTCGCTGTTTCTCTATGGACAGGGCTGTGTGCGGGTTGAAGATGATGGGGGAGCCGGTTGTCTCTGTGTTGAGCTCCCGCTCCTCTGAGATTCCCGGAGCCTCAGACCCTGGAGCAAGGCATATGGTGAAGGTGAAGATATGATGTATTATTTAAATATAACGTTAAGCAGGCTGGGGATGTGGTAGGATGACAGCCAGGATTTAGCGCAATGCCCTGACTTAAAACGAAGGACCTATAAGCGATGAAAGCCCTTCACTGGTGTCATTTTGATCGCATCTATTCACGTAGCTGTCGTACTTTCAACCTCGTATGCTATATTGGCAGGTTATACTTTGATTCCGCAGAGCTAACGTTACCCGAGCTGAACTCAACTGGCTGCAGACATCACGCAGCTGCTGTGAACGCGGCTAAAGCCAAACCGAGACTGACTGGGCTTTACCTGCAGCTGTACGTTAATACATATATACCCGAAACAATTACATTAATCCCTAAGTTAATCTTTTTTTCCGTTCTTACCCGGCTTCCAAAATTTCATCGTGGAAAGGGGAGCCGCCATCTTGGTTTCTACGTCACATATTTTTTTTTTCTTTCCGCGTAGACGACGTCATAATCTGGATCTTAGATTTTATGAATGATGTCAATGCGTTCTAATACATCTGCAACTGCAGGTTCAAAATCCAAATACAGTCATTTTGCTAAGTAACAACACACTAATAAATGACCTGAATACGGGTACATATTTATTATACTTTATGTATTTAAAAATTACTTTAGTGGCTGTAATAGTTTATGTATTTAAACATGTAATTTAAATTCCTTAAGTGTTGCAGATTCACTTTGTAGCAGAAAAACAAGGTAAAAGAAATATGAATAATTATGGAGAATGATAAAAATGATTTAAAAAAGAAGAAATACAGATGAAAAACAGTTTTATAGTCAAAATTTATCTAGGTTTTCACTTTTCATAACCAATTGTGGAAATTGTAACAGTTGCATTTGTTGACAATATCGGCTGCTAACGTTTGGCAAGGTATTTTGGAAGTTCAACGTCAGCTGAGCTCCTATATAATAAGTTGAGTTAAATACAGACTATCAGCACCTAACAAAATGTCCCCATTGAAACCCAGTAAAACTAAAATCTTTAATGCCATGGCTACTTCGGCATGGAATCATGCATTCTATTAAGACTTTCAATCTAAAGCCATGGCTTCAAAATAGTAGTTTTTACTATTTTCCACTTTTTGCATTGTTTTTTCATAACAGTGGCAGTATGTAAACAAACTGGCATTTCAAGGGTTAAAATTCAGAAAATGAATGACTATTTGTTAGTTCAGGATGGAAGTTGGTTAAAAGATTTAACTTAGTGAAAGTGTAAAGTGTTCTATTTTTTCACTTCTACCATCTGCTTTGTTTTTGTTGGCAGAAATGGGTTTCCATCTATAATGGAGATAGCAAAGATAACAATATCTAAAAGCTCATTTTAGTACAACGCATGTCAGTAAAAAGAAAATCTGCATCTTAGTAACATCAGCATGGAGCCCAAGGTGAAGGCACAAGCAAATATTTCAAACACTGAATTAATCATCTGAAAAAAAAACAAAAAAATCTTCTACATTTCAATAATAAACACATACCATATCTTTGAAAATGGAGGCCAAATAAAGCCCATGTTTAATGATTCCCAAAAGATTTGATCAGAAAATACAATCCTTTCAAACACCAGCTGCATATCTAATATAACAGTATAATTACAATAACTTTGCAATAACTGTTTTTAAAAGTTTTTCCACTATAAAATACTGAGAAATATGTTACATCAAACAAGATATAACATAAGTACAAATAAATCTGCGTAATACAAGGTGGATTTGACAAAAGGGACATTGTACATTATTAACACACGTTTAAATTAATTTTAAAACAGGTAAGACTTTGATCTGGAAACTACATGTGAAAAGAAAATACATTAAAATGATTTCTACCCTCCTAACTAATGCCATTAATAAATGACATCAAGATACACAAACAGCAAGTCATGGCAGTGCACAGACCAGTTTTTAGCTTAAATCTGTGAACATTTGCATCTGAAAAAGGCATGCATGTTTGGATGGACAGATAATTAAAGATGGTTATTAGTTCCTGGCTGAAGTAACAGTTGGCAGATACTGTTGGGGATTGGATATCAGCAGATATGTGTATCTTACCAACCAGCATTTGTTTTTGATGTTAAAATTAGCAGGAGTGACATTTCAACTGTGGATGGCTGTGACCTTTCACATTTGTTGGACACCAGACCCTTTTAAAGAAATAACAATTGACAGATTTTATTCATTAAGACTGTTTATATTCAGTGAGCAAAAAAAAAAAAAAATGGAAGCTCCGAGTCAACTCTCAATGTTTTGAAAACTGATGATTCCACCATTAAAACCACAGACACATGACCTAAATGGGATCCTATATTGTGGCTATACTGCCATGGCACCTTTAACTAATTATTTTATTAATTTTACTAATTTACCCTGTCCAGATTATTATCTTAAAAAGGTCAATGTTGGAGAGAAATTTCTGGTAGTTGTATACATCCAATATGATGGGTTTTGCCCTTAAATTAAAAAGGTAACACTTCACATGTATGGACTGCCTGAACCCTCATAACCATACAACCTCACCTTGTTTTTATTACCCACTTCCTGTTACTTAAGTGAGCAGTAAACTTGGATGACTATATTATCTAAAATCTGCATTCATGTCACTATTCTAAAACAGAGGTAAGGGCCTGTAGTAAACCAACGAATACTAAAGAATCCATATTCTGATTTACATTGTTACCTTTCCATCATAAATAGAACTGCAACCAACCTCAGGTGAACTATTCGTTAGTGTTTTGTCAGAGATGATGATGATTTAGTGAGGAAGGGCATTTAAACATTTGGGACGTGTAATGAAGAGTGCCTTGAAAAGGAACCCCCAAATTAAAGAGATGTACATTATTTGAACATTTTCATCACGGTGGTATTGCAGGATCTTGTTAATCGAACTAGGATTCCCATGATGCACTGCACACTGAAAAGTCATACTGTATGTAGGAGTGTTGACACCCCTCAAGCCATGGAGTTCCTCAGTCTTAACAATTTACTTCAACAGAAATGTTTGTATTTAGTGTCCTCTGGATTCCTCTCAGTCAAAATGTAGAGCTGTGTAAAAGATTATCCACACCACCTGGTGAAGAAAAATAAACAGATTAGACACCAACGATCAAACCATATATGCTTCACAAACAGTAGATGTAGTATGGCCTCCGCCAACCAGTCAAGTTGCAGTTCACATCCCTGCATGTGCAGACTGCATGTTCATCTTGTTGAAGAAGAAAATCTATAAACTACACATCAAGTATTTTAGTTTAATTTAAAACTGAAGTAAGCATGAGCTTCCAATACCTGACCAGAGGTGCTCAAATTCTACTCAACTGAATCTGACATCCAAAATGAATCAACCGTTGTCATATAGTGTACTTGTCTTTACACTGTCCACTCTGAGAATACAGACACAATTTGGCCAATTTTTTTTTATATATATATATATATATATATATATATATATATATATATATATATTAGCATACCCACCAGAAACAGAGCAAAAGATGTCATGAAGCCTTCTTTGGTGAGTTCCCACGTGCCACCATACTCTTCTTCATCAATCTGCTGAAAGCTGCTGAAGTATACATACAGGACGCCAGCATTGATGATGCAGAATCTAAGAAGGCAAACGCATGGAACATGCATGGAAATTAAATGGATCCACTTTATTTGTATGGGAACATTTTTACTTTTTAGTCTTTTCAAGCCTAGAGGTCTCTTCAATCCGATATGAAGAGACCTCTAGGGTCAGTAAAAGATAAAAGGTTGAGACAAGCTGCACAGAATACTTACATGGCTATTCCCAGGAATCCTTTCAACGGTGCAACCCCCCATATCACACCAAGGATTATTGCAATTATTTGCCGAATCCAGTATATCACATCTAAAAACTCGTCCTGTAAGAGAGAGAAAAAAAAATTGATTTAAATAAAAAAATAACTTTATTGAAAAAATTGTAATGCCAATTAGGCCTGCACGATTCGGGGGAAAATATTGATTTTCTGATTTTTATGATTTTTTTTAGCTTAGAATTGATATCATAATTCTTTTCTTACAAAGTGTAATGTGTTATTGCACACATGAGCCATGACAAAACAAATTGGCAGTACCAAACAGACACCTACAGCCCAACGGCATCACCACAAGCTTGGAAACATAGAGGCTTCAATGAAGAGAAGGGAGAGCATTGCAGCGCTTGGGAGCGCTTTAAAAACCCATTTTATACAGTCTATGGTGACCTGTGTGTGTAGGCATTGTGTGCACTGAGGCCTTCTAAAAGAGACCGATGCCATTGTCGATAAGTGATCAACTAGTGACTTCTCCTTCTGCTGTTACATGCTGCACCACAAGGCCACACTGACGCACGTTTCATAAATGAGGGCCAATGTCTTTAGTTATAAGCCTAAGCAAAACAATCACAAGCATCCAAGATTTGATTTTAATATTTAGACATGGAGCCTCCTTTGTGTCTTCTTATTTTTTTTTTCTTTTCTCCAACAGCTCGTAGATCTTCCCAGAGATCAGCAGATCTCAGAGACAAAGGCATGCTCTCCCAGGAGCCAAACAGACCGAGGTCAAACTCTGCTGCTTACTGTCGCATAATTTAAATTTGAATATGTATTTTATCCAAACTTGTTTGTCATTTCAGCAGCTGTGACCAAGCAAACAAAAAAAACAAACACAGTGCAGAGGCAGTGGCGGAAACATGGGAAGAGTATGCTGAAAACAATGTTGGGATGCCTCTGCTGAGGGAGCGGGTAGGGAAGGAGGAGCCAACACTGAGACAGAGGAGGACAAAGAGGAAGAGCTTGCCAGTACAGGACCAACTAGCCATTTTCCTGGATCACATCAGCCAGGGTTGGTGTAATTCACCTTTAACCTTTAAGATTTCCTCAGTAGCAGATAACTCAACTCATTCAACTAATGGTTTTGTGTTTATTATTGATTACACCAATCAAATTATGTTTAAAACTCACAGACGAAAGTAGTAGCGTTTGTGATGCAGTCGGCTCGTAAAATTAAATGAGAACCAAAGTCATAAAAAATTTAATTAAAAATAAATTAAAAATAAGAAAAAAATAAACAATTAAAAATGAGGTTAATCGTGCGGGCGTGGCCTAATGCCAATCAGGGATTGTCCAGCTCTGGAAAAACAACAACAGACAAACGGTTTACTGTTTTAACCAAAACAGCAAAATGGATCGCCAGTTTTATGTCAAATTCTGTTTCTCCTTTGAAAAGTGTCGCATGTGGTACTGACCTCTGTGGTGTGGGTTAGGACTTTGTTTAGGTTAACTTAGGTTATATTAGGTGATGCCGAGATGACTGGTGGGAGAAACACTGACAAGAAAACAGACTTGCAAAAGTGACTATTAATAAATGTGTCGATCAGCCAATCAACTGAAAACTATTGATAATCAATAATTCGTGATAGTAATATTTCAGAGAAAAATGTTGTGTGTTCACTGGTTCCAGACAGCGAGCCACTCAAATGTGAGGAGTTGTCACTATTTTTTTTACATTTTACAGATTGTGGCAATCCTTAAGATTTTGAATTTTTCAGATTTACAGTGGAGAGAACAAGTATTTGATACACTGCCAATTTTGCAGGTTTTACTACTTACAAAGTATGTAGAGGTCTGTAATTTTTTATCTTAGGTACACTTCAACTGTGAGAGACGGAATCTAAAACAAATCCCAAAAATCACATTGTATGATTTTTCAATAATTAATTTGCATTTTATTGCATGACATAAGTATTTGATCACCTACCAACCAGTAAGAATTCCAGCTCTCACAGACCTGTTAGTTTTTTTTTTTTAAAGAAGCCCTCCTGTCCTCCTCTTATTATCTGTATTAACTGCACCTGTTTTGAACTCCTTACCTGTATAAACATACTCCAATCTCTCCACAATGGCCAAGACCAGAGACCTGTGTAAGGACATCAAGGATAAAATTGTACACTTGCACAAAGCTGGGATGGGCTACAGGACAATAGGCTAGTAGCTTGGTGAGAAGGCAACAACTATTAGAAAATGGAAGAAGTTCAAGATGACGGTCAATGTCCAGGCCCGTCTTAAGTTTGCCAATGACCATCTGGATGATCCAGAGGAGGAACAGGAGAAGGTCATGTCAGATGAGACAAAAATAGAGTTTTTGGTCTAAACTCCACTTGCCGTGGTTGGAGGAAGAAGAAGGATGAGTACAACCCCAAGAACACCATTCCAACTGTGAAGCATGGGGGTGGAAACATCATTCTTTAGGGATGCTTTTCTGCAAAGGGGACAGGACGACTGCACCGTATTGAGGGGAGGATGGATGGGGCCGTGCATCGCAAGATCTTGGCCAACAAGCTCCGTCCCTCAGTAACAGCATTGAAGATGGGTCGTGACTGGGTCTTCCAGCATGACAACGACCCGAAACACACAGCCAGGGCAACTAAGGAGTGGCTCGGTAAGAAGCATTTCAAGGTCCTGGAGTGGCTTAGCCAGTCTCCAGACCTGAACTCAATAGAATATCTTTGGAGGGAGCTGGAAGTCCATATTGTCCAGCGACAGCCCCGAAACCTCAAGGATCTAGACAAGGTCTGTATGGAGGAGTGGGCCAAAATCCCTTCTGCAGTGTGTGCAAACCTGGTCAAGAACTACAGGAAACGTATGATCTCTGTAACTGCAAACAAAGTTTTCTGTACCAAATATTAAGTTCTGCTTTTCTGATGTATCAAATACTTGTGTCATGCAATGAAATGCAAATCATTTAAAAATCACACAATGTAATTTTCTGGATTTTTGTTTTAGATTCCATCTCTCACAGTTGAAGTGTACCTATGGTAAAAAACAATAGACCTCTACATGCTTTGTAAGTAGTAAAACCTGGAAACCAGCAATGTATCAAATACTTGTTCTTCCTATTGTATCGGATTTTGAATTTTTGTGAATGAATTGTGCGGAGAGTTCAGTAGTCTGAAACATAGAAGTAGAAGGAATCTATTTCTATGGTCTGAAGTCTTGCTGTTGATACGTCAGAATTTGCGTGCATAGTTCCATTGTTTGTGTGCATACAATGGAGAAAAACTGGAATGCAGCTCTTTTTTTCTTCCGGATGTCACGCCAGACACCCAGTTGTAATACTGCAAATATATAAATATTGCAATACTTTCATCAGTAGATCATAGGCTCAAGCAACATTTTGTCACCCACTTTAGTGATCGATATTGACTTGAATGAAAATCTTCGAGATTACATCTTTAACAGTTAGCTAGCTAGCTTATCAAATGGTTAGAAAACACAGATTCTTGAGTCATTAAATTAATAGGTGATTCCCTAGATGCAAACTACTTAAGTGTGAGAGAAGATAATGGAAAAGGCATTAAATTGAGTTGATCCTGTGAATTCAAATGAGTAAGAAGTCATAATACACAGCATGCCATGATTTAAGTTATGTCGTTGACTTTGTAGTTTTATTTTGAGCAAAGCCACATTAATCCGTAGCATGGCAGCTAGCTCCAGATAGCCGTATTTAAATAACACCTGACACCAATTTAGGTTCACCACGAACTTTGGGGAAACTAACAGCGACAATATCACGGCTGCGCTACATTTTAGAAGGACAACTGACTGACCTTCTCCTCCCAAACAGCGGTACTGTTGAAGGCTTTGCTCCATGTGGGCTGCTTTACATCGCCATTCAGCAGTTGACTTTCTTCTTTCCGCTTTAAATTGCTCGTCATTCTTTGCTGTTTCCTTCGACTACAGACGTCGAAAAGTTAGAATCCAAATCTGATGACAATCCCAATCTGATGACAGACTAGGGGAAGAAAGTACTGTGAAATATTAGAAGGTATTAAGGTGATGTACGCTCCGCTGATCTGACAGTTTGCAATCCCTAACCGAAAAAGGCAATCTAAGCATGCGCAATACGGTTTGACCCCTGCCACCAACAGCCAATGAGAGAGTGCGACGTTTCTGCGCCGCTAGTGTGAGAAAGTGCTTAAAACCTGCAGCGACACCCAGTGGTCAAGCTCTGTAAACGCTTTCAATTTGCACCGTAATTACGTTCAGTGCTGTCAAAGCCGGTTTTATAAAGTATAATAACTTAGTATGTAACTTAAAATGAAAAAAAAATAGTTTTCACATAGTATTTTTTTTAAAACACGTGTATTGTATGCTTGTTTTATGTGTTGGTTTTATTGCTTATCTGTTTTAATGTAGTACTTAAAGTACTGATTTACTGTAAAGTGTCTTTGAGTACCATGTAAAGCGGTATATAAATAAAATGCATTATTATTATTATGATATTATAGTGGGGTTTTTTTACTATAAGTGTTATGCTATAGCAAGAAATAGCCTATATTATATATCTTGAAATATATATATACAACTTCATAAGGCAAAAAGCATTTCTACAAACATCACATTATATTAAGGCTGTAACTAATGATGATTATCATTATTATTTTCTTGATTAATCTATTTTGGGTTAAGGTTTTTTAAACAGCAAAACCCAGAGATGTCAGAATCAGAATCAGCTCTACAGGTAAACTAAGTGTGAAGGGTGAGCTCTCAATGCAGCCCGCATACATAAAAATAAACATACAACCAAAAACAAGGACAACAAAGCTGAACAAGGTAAATTTAAACATACAGATATAAATATGTATATACGTGTATATAAACATATTACATAATACATACACACACATGCATTTAGGTATAAACACAGAGGCTAACACACATATGTAAAACCGAAAATCCAAAAGATTTCCAGAAGTCACGTTTTATATATATATATATATATATATATATATATATATATATATATATAGATAGATAGATAGATAGATAGATAGATAGATAGATAGATAGATAGATAGATAGATAGATACAATCAAATAAGACAAAGAAAAACAGAAAGTTATTTGAGAAGCTGGGACCATTTTACCATTTATGTCTTTAATATTTGATATTGAGACATTCACTTTTCATTGAATAGTAGTTCTAAAAGTTTTTGCAGACCTTTATATTGATTTTTTTAATAGAATAAACTAATCAAGACTGAAGTTTTATTTAAACAAAAGAGAACTGGAAAATGTACTGACCCTTACAAATGCCGGTCCAATGCGTCTGTCAAAACAAATAGTGGATGTGTGCTTACTTTTCTTTGTCCTTCTCTCTGCTGTCCAGCAGAGGGCAAGCTTCACTCCAGTTAGTGAAAGTCTTATCTAGCTCTCCTCTCCTGGATCAACACTGATTTGAGAAAACCACAACTGATAAACTTGTATAAATTGTGTTATTTGGCCAATAATGAACCAATGATGGTTCACTGTGGAGCGGCCCCAGTCATGAAACCAGTTGGACAGATGATATAATGATTCATTTTTGAGTGATCAAATTTCATGGGAGAAGAGAAAAGACAAAATTTGTGGTCTTTGTAATGAAAGGCAATAGATAGTAGTGTTCTTTCCCTTCAGAATAAATTCTGATGATATTTTAATACAGTTCTCATGACATAGGCTATCTGTATTTTGTTGTCATATAACAATGCTGGAATGCTTAACCCTCTACTGATGAGGTACACAAGTGTATTTTAACTTTTTTTTAGTCTTAAAATTGGGGTGTCATCATCTTTTGAGTCAGCCTGCATATTGAACACAGCTTAACGTTAAATCAATAATAGTCTAATACGATGGGTTTGCAATACTCAGTAACTCTGCTGTAATTATTTAGTGGAAAGCTTTATATTTTGTGATGTTAAAATTCCTATGAGAAGCAGAGGAAAGTAACCACATGGGTTCATGTCCTTTTTGGAAAAGCCCACAGTTGATTCTAATGTGTAGCCTACTTTCATTTAGGGACTTTTTGTATTAAATATAGTGCTCTTCATTGTTTCATCATAATCCATTTTTTAAAAGATTATTTGTTGGGCATTTTACCTTTAATGACAGAACATCTGAAAAAGTGAAAGGGGAATGACATGCAAGGTGGGTTATATTTACTGTAGGCAGAGGATTTAGGGATTTCTGGCATAATTTAAGATTAATGTATCCTTTATTAGTCCCACAAGGGGGGGAAATTACAATTTACACTCTGTTGTTATTACAGACAGGCCTGAATACACACACACACACACACACACACACACACACACACACACACACACACACACACACACACACACACACACACACACACACACACACACACACACACACACACACACACACACACACTAATGGAGAGATGTCAGAGTGAGGGGGGCTGGCCACGGAAGGGCATGCCGAGCAGTTGGGGGTTTGGTGCCTTGCTCAAGAGTGCCCAGGAGGTGAACTCCAACACCCACCATACTTTCGTCCATATGTGAACTTGAACCAGCAACCCTCTGGTTTCCAACCCAACTCCACATGGACTGAGCTACTGCCACCCCAATGTACATGGACACTGACAAATATTCTGAAGAGGTCAAAACTCCACAAAACAGTACTGTTTGAAACTATTAAGTCAAGTAACAGTAATACATATTTTCTAATGCTAGGGTATGAGCAAAATAAATATGTAGTCTATCTGTAAGGCTGTATTACCAACTGAGCAAAGCATAAAATGCATTATTACACAATCTTGTGGCCCAATTTAAGAGGGGCCTTGTGTCAAAATCTGGTTATGGCACCTTTATTTCTTGAGTTTATTTTGTTCCATTTTTCAAGATACATATGTTTTTCATGTAAATAGGCTGAAATTGGTTAATAATCCAGTAGGCCTATATGAGTTAGCCTACAGTTTTCTTCAGAGCAAAAAATAATGGAGCTGGCATTTATAATTCTTGATTGAACTTGTAGGCAAAACAGCAAGGCTCATTACTGAATATATGAATCACCAGTCAAATATAGCCTATATGTTTCGTAGGTTTATGAACTTTCTTTATATAATAGCGTAGTTGTTTCGGAAATGTTGAGGGGTCTCTTTTGACATGTTTGTAGGCTGCTATCTCTTTAAGAGAGGTCACCTGGAGAGGGACAGGTGTGAGTTGCAGTAACATCACCTTTAACCGGAACAGGGCAAGCTTGTCTCTTCTCAAACTTGACCACGACCCCCATGTATTGTTGGGTCAAAGTCAGGACGATGTGTCTGACTCGCTTCTGCTCTCTGCACAGCGGAGCCAGAGCTCTCACGCCACCTCCACCGTCAGTGACGTCTGCGTCACGTGTCCGTCTCTTCCCTCAGTACGTCCGTCGTATTTTCCTCCCCTCACTGCCTGCTTGAACACTGAGAGCCACTCGAAATAAACAAGCGCAAAAAAAGCCTTCCGTTGTGGGGACCGGTCTGGCTCCAGTGTCACGTTTATCACCAGCCTATGGACAGAGGGGGCTTACACCTAGAAGTTGCCATCAGTGAAGCCCAAACCTCCCGTCAGTTTCTGCCTCCACTGAGCCCCTATTATTGTAAACTTTTTAAAGCCTGCGCTGCTGCATTGAGCTCCAACAAAGCGAGGTGAGTGTGATTTTATGATACACAGTGTTTCACCTTTCCCAAACTTGTGCGAGCTATTGTGAAGCCTTACCTTTGCGGGCTGCGCTTTTGCTCAGCGGTGCTGGCCAGCTGCATGTCGCCTGCTTAAAATGGCGACAGCCAACGGGGGGAGAGAGAGTAGTTTTTTTGGGCTGGGGGCTTTCCTTTTCCTCCACTCTGAATTGGTTACAATGTTTAAAACCTACAATGCAGACAAGCCCATTAAGTTGGGGCTCACTCCGCCTAACTTGTGCGGAAGATGAACACGCATCATTTTCGGAAATGTTTGACGCTGCTGCGCTCAGGGACTAACGTTACAGTCCAGCCACTTTGTGTTTTGCTTTTTCATAAAATACCGCTATTCACTCACATTTCCTTTAGAAACATTGGATTTATATTAGAAGCAATCAGATGTTGACGCATCGTATTAAAGTCTGACCTGTTAAAATTCCACCATTTCTTCTGTCTGTGCTATGAATGAAGAAGTTAGAAATCACTTTGACCTCATATCAGTTATGACTAATATTTTTATTCTCAGAGTTATAGGGTAATTGTGCACGTGATATATGATGGTTTACCGTCGATCTTATGTTATTGTGTCTATATTTTTATTAATATGAAAAGATTTGTATTCACAGGCTATAGTCATAAACTATAAGCAAGTTCAAGCTGTATTCCATGTGAGTCTGCTTTGGTTTTTTATCATGTCAGTGTTGTCATGAGTGTGTGACTCCAGGGATTAGAGCAAAGCTTTCCCAGACAGCTAGTTTGTGTCTGATGTCCACGTGAGTCCCAAGCATAGACAAGCAGCTTAATCCACCCTATCTATTTATCACCCATGGTGGTACACCTTCCACCGTTAATAGGCCACTTTTCATACAATTGTTGATGATAAAAACAACAGTCAATTTGGCTAGTTTTTTGTATGACCAATCATTCCGTAGGGTCTACAATAGTTTATTATTTCCCCCATTGCTGTATTTTATAGTGTTGCTGGGGTGATGCTTGAGCTTAATGGCAGTACATCTCATTGAATAGTCTGTCACCCCCCACACACACACACACACACACACACACACACACGCACGCGCATGCTCCTTCTCCCTTTCTTTCCCTCCGTTTTACGTTTGCAGCTGACTCAGGTTGTGCAGCCTTCTATGAAATGATTTGCCCTGATCAGTACAACACTTAATGAAGTTATATTTTAGCCTTCCAATTTTATTCATTACACATCTTGAAAATCATTTTTTCCTTTCTATTTTCCCTTTTATAAACATCTAATGACAACTTAATGAAACTGAGCAATTCTTTGTGTGTGTCAGTCTTACAGTAATTACTTTTAATCTGTAAATTTCATGACCCATGTATATTGATGATTTACTTCCAGATCTCTATGAAGCATGACCACAAAAAGTCCACTGCTACTCAAGAGCCTTTTCATAATCTTGGTGGGAGCAGTAAGATCCACTCACACATCCAGAACGAGCGTGTTTGGGTCAGCAGCAGCAGCAGTAGCAGCCTCTTGCTCTGCTTGGCTGGTTAACAGCTTGTGATGTCAGCCATTTTAGGTTGGACAGCACAGAGCATGGTGCACCGCCATTTCTCTCTCCCTCCCCTCTCAGCAACCCAGTTTTAACGCATGCACTGGCAGTGGCCACAGCAATGCAGCCGTTTGCAACCCACGCAGCTATCCGCTCCCTGACCTGAGAGCAGCCCAAGCAGGACTCAGGGGCAGATGGAATGACACTGTAGGAACACGGTCATTGAGGTTTCCTTATTGTCGCCAGTGTTGTATAAAGACTGAAATGGTAGTGGGAAGAAGTTCAGACGCACAAAACATGTGAACGTTTAGTAAGTGGTGAGTGAGCCGTGTATGTCAGATGCATGAAAGAGTGAAACCCCAGACTTGATTGACAGCATGAGCTAGGTTGGAGCCATGCCTGTTTATAGTGGGAGGGAATTCAGTAGGATCTCTGTTTTGGTACAGAAAATAAAAAAGCAATGGATTTGGAGATGGCGAAGGTTTTTGGTGCAGACTTGATGATTAGCTTGAATAGTCTTAGATAGAGATGCTTCCCTAGTCCTCTCTGAAAGATATAGCATTTACCAGATTTTCAGCCCTGTTTTTGTATCCATACATGCGTTGCTTACAGTGAATACAGAAGCCCTGTAGGCCAAGAACAAGAGCCACAGTGAAGCAAGGGCAGTAGCCCAGGAAGATGTCTGGACAGGGACTGAGAAGAAGAAGAAGGTATAGACTCTGTTATATATTCACACACACATGCACAAACAAACGGGACCTATACACATGTGTGATGTATGGAGAGATGTCAGAGCGAGGAGGCAGCCTCACAGGATGGAACCCCAAGCAGTTGGGGATTCCATGCCTTGCTCAAGAGCACCTCTGCAGTGCCTAGGAGGCAAACCGGCACCTCTCCAGTTAACAGTCCATACTCCGTACTTGGCCCATGCGGGGACTTGAACCACGACCCCCAAGCCAAGTCCCCACTGAGCTAGTGCTACCCAGTAACAGGAAGAGACGGCATCAACCCCGGCCAATAGCATGCCTTAGCGGCGACGACCGCACCTAGCAAGGAGACATCAACACCGCATGAGAGAGGCACTGAAATAGGAGCAGGGCAGGGACTCTCCAAATACCACTCACAGGGGTGTGTGGAACAAACAAGCCCCGCTTGAGCCAGGGACTAGATGGCATAGGTGTGTGTGTGTGTGTGTGTGTGTGTGTGTGTGTGTGTGTGTGTGTGTGTGTGTGTGTGTGTGTGTGTGTGTGTGTGTGTGTGTGTGTGTGTGTGTGTGTGTGTGTGTGTGCTTTAGAAAAATGAGCTGGAGAGAGGGGGGGGGGGCTAGGAGGTGGTTGCCATGGGGACAGTAACACACCAGTGGCGCTGCCGACCTGTCTCCCTGGGCCAAACTTGCTTGGAGAGGGAGTAGTAGAAGGAACAGAGGGAGGGAAGCAGAGGGTGTAGAACCAGTTGGAGAAGGAGGGGAAGTGAGGGTGAAGAGACAGGGGAAGAGCGAGGAAAATAGACGAATCTGGAAGCAAGAAATGGAGAAAACAAGAAAAAAAGCTGCTATGTTGTACACCCAGAGAGCATTTGTTACACATGTATATATCAACATTACACCTGTATTCTCAGCAAGGTAAGAAGTAGTTTAGTTAGCATGCAGCTATGCTATGCGGCCAAGCTGTCGGATTTCTAGTGTGTGAGAGCGCTATTATTGGCCTGTACTCAGAGGATATAGCCCCGGCCTAGACAAGAGTCAGGCCAGAGAATGAAAGGAAATCATGCCGTGGTTTATGTTATGAACAAGGAGGACAAAACATTGTCTTTTGTGTCACTGGGAGATCTCTGACTCTCACCCACAGGAAAAATGGCAGCCTCGCTACCTCAGTAAACAAGTCTCACACACAGGCATGCAGGCAGCAACCCCCGCACGCCACATACACACACAAACACACACACAAATGCATGTACTCATGCTCCCCCGCCCACCCCACCTTCCTTCTCTCCACTCTCAATCTCACAGGAAACCCACACGTGCAAATGCTGACAAATATAACAGACACAAACCCGCCATCACTGCATGGTCAGTCAACGTATGTGCAGCATTCAAAACACGAGTTACTGGACGATGCGCTCATACCAGTGAGTCAAGAACTGGTCTGAGCCTGGCATTGCTGAGACATGAGCTGCCCATTTTGACCCACCGATAGAAGCTCAGCTTGCATTGTTTCAGTCCTCACCTGTTTGAGGCCTGTGGGTCTCGCTGGTTACTTGCCTTGCTGATGCCCAGCGATGTGTTCACACAGATTTTTCTCACATGCAGACAGTTTGTGATGGAAACTCTGTCGCCATTGTAACACTGTCTTTCAATCTCACTGGCTGTCAATAGGTGCACATTCTTTTATTCTTGCAAATGTATTTGTTTTAGTTTGAGTAACCCTTAAATGCATGTGTGTGCACAGACACTGAAGCTGAACTTCAGGTTATGTCCACTGGCTGAAGAGCTCGGGTTGGAACATTCCAGGCTTTGCAGCGCAGCGAGGAGGGAGGGAGGCAGGGAGGAGGGAAGGACTGTGTGATTGTAGTTTGGAACAAGAAGGGGGCGTTGACGAGTGGGGGACAGGGTAGGTTGGTGTTGGCTAGTTAGAGGGGGGTATCGGGGAGGAAAATTCCTCACTGAAACACCTCAGTGCTTCCTCCACGACAGTTAACACCCCTCCTTCCCTTACTCCAAACGGGCTGCCCATCCCCCACTGTCCTCGTCCGGTTCGCTCTCCCTCTCCTCTCGATTGCCCACACCCAGCAGAACCACATGATGGATGGCTGAGACTGCCCACCCATAAGCCTTTGTGTTGGTCATGTGACCAGCATGCCTTGGCAGAGCGGTGCCCCCTGATGCAGAACTGAATGGCAGGGGAATAGGAGGGGTGCAGCCTAAGCTGAGGGCAGTTACTCTCTCTGGGGGGTGCACGGGGAAACAAGGGGCATCACGTTCCCTCCACAGTAGCAAACTTAATTTGCCTGTTAACCCCTCACACTCAGATCTCAGTCTCTCAGTGGTGACAAAACAGGCAAAGATAACATATTTGATGGGAGTCCCATTAAGTTTTCAACACAGGCTTGATCAATCATCTCATTATTGGTTGATTGGAATATTCTGACAAATTAGTCAGCTATGAAGACTGTATATAAACTGCATATAAAGTTACTAAAAGTTTTCCATTGACTAGAATTAAGGTTGTAAGCTTTTTAATGCCAGCAAGTGAACTCTGTATACTTTCACTCAGTGTGTGAAAGGGCATCTATCATACCACGGTCCTGTACCCTTCACTAGGCTTTGTGCTAATGTACCATGACCTTTATGTTGCAAAACAAGACTGTGTGTGTGTTTATGGGTAAAAGAGAAAGAAAGCTTAGTTAAATTTGATTAGAGGTTTGTTCATTGTATGATGACACTGTCTTGGAGTATGCTGCTCACTTGATGGTGGTGCTGCAGCAGCAGCAGCAGCATTGTGCACAAGAGGTAATGCATGCTCTGAAACTAGTCCCAGACAAGTTTAACATTTACATGATGGGACTGCTCTGTTTGTGCGTCAGAAGGCCAAGATTATTTTTGATTGGGGCTGCCTACCAGAAAAGCTGCATTTGGTTTGGATTTGTTAGTGAAGTATCTTTGCATGGGGAGGGGCTGGAGAGGTTTTAGGGTTTTCCTGTTGAACCTTTTTGAGCCATTGAACTTTTGTGAGCTTTTGGTGCTTTGTGCGTGAGGTGTCATGTCAGTGCAAAGTGATTGGGAGAGTCATTGCCCTAGAGCTGTCCTCCAATACTGCATCACTACCTCTGTCAGAGGGAGGGGACAGCTCTTCCACAGGAAGCTTCACCATTTTGTATGGAAACAAAGGATCTAGGTTGATGTAAAAACAAATAAAAAAATTGAAGATTAACATTCATATGCAGGTCTGTGTGTCTCCATCTGTACTGTCTGTGCTAGTGTTGGGCGAGAACGCCATCTTTCGGAACGTTAGAACCACCCACTTGCACAAATGTCAAGTAGACTCTATATTAAGCAACACATTCAGAAGTGAGTATTTCTGTGCCAGTCTTTATAAAGGTGTTCATTGAAGCTACAGAGGTTCTGGATTAAAAGGAAAATACAGAATGCTCTCTCTGTGGGGGTGTGTCTGAAAGAGCGGAAGTGAGACAGCGTGGGGGTGGGGAAAGAAGGGGGTAGGACAGGAGCTCTCCCAAAAAGACTTTTGTGTAGAAGCAGACTGAGCTTGTTTGAAAGCACTCATAAAAAAAGAGAGAGCCTTGAGTTTCATGGGACAGGGAAATTACGGTGAAGACTTGAATCTTTTAAAGGCTTCAGCTAAATCTTTTCACAAGGTCTCATTATTACCTGTGCTGTTGATATTTTACCTGGAAACATCCAGCCGTGCATGATTTCTTCCATCTGAAAGAAGATATGCCATGGTATTTCTCCTCCCTCCCCCATCTTTTCCCTTATACTTGAAATGTGACGTTTTATTCCACAACCCACACTATGCCTTGAACTAAAATGTGCTACCTCTCTCATTTCCAGGTTTTCCCTTTTAAAATTGAGGTGGGAACTACAAGGGGACCTATGGACAAGTCCCGCTGTCCTCCTTCCCCCATGCCTGGTCTATAACGACCCATATTCTCACTCACACACCACTTTCAGCCATTTGACCAACCCTCCACACCCTGTCGTCACATAATGGCCAGCAAGAGGAAGTCTACCACTCCTTGTATGATTCCCAGCAAGATCATACGTCCAGTAGATGAGGTTGAACAGGACTCTCTGGTTCTTCTCCGTCAATCCAGGTTTTCTGGAGGGGGCAGACATAGCCCGTTTGACCCAGGAGAGTCTTCCAAACCAGAGCTGGGGGACACTGTCAAAGATGGTGCTGGCACATACACCTGTAAGCCTTGTAACTTTGAAACACATGACCTTAACTTGTTCTTGGATCATGTGTACTCTGGGCACCCAGACTTTCGCGCAGACCCCAGCTTCTTTTGCGTGAGCTGTGGGTTTTCAGCACCCAAGTTTGAAGGGCTGGCCCTGCATAATGCCAGGGTTCACCCCAGCACATTGAACACAACTCTGCAGCTGAGGAAGAGGGACAGGAGAGTAGTAGTGGAGCAGAATATGGTGACTGGGGCAGAGACAGGGAAGGATAGTGAGATCTCCATCACTAAAACCCCAATTATGAGGATGCTGAAGGGCAAATCGGAGTCTAAGCGGATAGTGGTGTCTCACCCAGTCTCCGGCGATCCTTCCTTAGACCCACAGTCTATCTCCGCGTCCAGAGAGACTGAAAGAAAAGAGCCTACTACAGTGACAGTCACACATGTTCCCACAATTGTCCACAATGGAACAACCAAGGTCACTCTGTCCTCAGGAATCCAGATAGTCAACGGCTCTGGAGCATTACCAATGCTCAAGACTCCCATCACACAGGTAGGTGGTGGTTTATTCTCTTAGTTTGGCTGTTTTGGGAAAGTCTGATTTCCTTGGGATGAATAAAGTATCTATCTATCTATCTATCTATCTATCTATCTATCTATCTATCTATCTATCTATCTATCTATCTATCTATCTATCTATCTATCTATCTATCTATCTATCTATCTACTTTATCTATTATCTATTCTAAGATCTTATTTATCTTTATCTATCTTTCTATCTATCTATCTGACTTTAGTTAATTAAGATTATTTACTTTGATTCCTTTTTAAATCGGTTCCTTATAGGTGGTTTCAGTAGTTCAAAGCAGAAGCCTTCATCAATCTGCACCAGTGACAGCCTCCTCAAATATTTCTGCTGCTTCGTATTCAACCTCCAAAAATCTCCCCAAGGTAATTTGTTTGGATTATTTTGTATTATATATATTTTTTAATGTTGACAAATGTTCAAATAACATAATAATCTCATACTGTCATTTCTGCATTTTACCCTCCCCAGGTGATGATTCCTTTGAGCAGCATCCCTACCTACAGTGCCTCCATGGACTCCTCTTCCTTCCTGAAAACCTCCTTCAGTAAATTCCCGTACCCCACAAAGGCGGAGCTCTGCTACCTGACTGTGGTCACAAAGTTCCCTGAAGAGCAAATCAAGATCTGGTTCACAGCCCAGAGACTGAAACAAGGCATCAGCTGGTCTCCTGAGGAGATCGAGGAGGCCAGGAGAAAGATGTTCAACACCATCATCCAGACTGCGCCTTCCAGCTCGCACAACCAGAGCCAGAGTAACCATAGCCCAGCCCAACACACAATCACAGTCCTGCCTGCTTCCCTGGGGTCAACTGGGATCCCTCACATCCTGCAGGGCTCTCTTGTCAGCCAAGGAGGGGTAATCGTCACTCAGCCTGTAATGGCAAATGGTATCCAGGTTAGCAGTGCACCCGTGGCCCTGGCTGTCACACCTAAGCCCCAGGCAGCAGCCCGCCCCATGATGCAGGCCCGACCTGCTGCCGCCCTAGTGGCAGACAAAGGCATCAGCATGGTGGTGGGGACGGTGGGCAGCAGCAGCAGCACTGGGAGCAACGTCATTAGCAGCAGTAATAGTAGTAGGAGTGGAATAGGAGGCACTAGCACTATTATTACTAGCAGTCAAGCTAGCGTCATCAACCTTAGCCTAGGAGGCAGCAATCTTAGTGATGCTAAGGTTAGCAGTGTTAATGGTAAACACAATAGTGCTAATGCAGACTGCAATAACAAGAGCAATAGTAATATCACCAGCCATGTCAATGCTAAGAATTTAAATATCAGCAAAGCCAACAACACCAGCAGTGTGAAGAGTGACAACAAAGTAACCACAGGAAGCAAAGACACCACAGACAACAAATCTAATAACAAAACAGGCAGCGATGGACATAAGAGCAAAGATACCAATGGTAGCAGCAACAAAAACACAACTAGCACAAGTGCAGATGATGTTGACACTGCCACCAGTGACTCTCCCACCATCAAAATGGAGGATGCATCTTCCCCTGCCTCAAAGTCTTCTTCCCCCTCTCCTGCAGCACCTTTAAGCAGCACACTTGGTTCTCAGACACCTGTTAATGCGTTCCTGGACCCCAGCTTTTACAAGGGCAAGAAGTCTCAGGAGCAGCTCAACACTCTGAAGGACAGTTTCCAGGTCAGCCAGTTTCCCGACCAGGAGGAGGTGGACCGCCTCATTGCTCTGACTGGGCTCACAGTACGAGAAGTCCGCAAGTGGTTCAGTGACCGGCGCTACCACTTTCGCAACCTCAAAGGGACACGCTCCAGCACAGGTGGACAGAATAAAGCTGGTACTGCAGCGGGAGCAGGGAGCGCTTCAAGTACGCCAGGGAGCGGCAACGCTGGCAGTGTCAACCCTGTTGATCTCACTGAAAGTAGCTGCAACTCTGGTGCAAAAACGCCCCAGCACAGCTCTGCACCCCTGAGCCCAACTGCATCACAGACTCCCACCTCTCCCACCACACCTTCCCGCCGACTCCCCAGACCTCCTTCTCCTGACTTCACAGCTATTCGCTACAAGGAGAGAGAGCCTCATCAGGTGAGACGCCGTCCTTACTGTGTAATAGGCTGTGGGCATATAATGCTGAGAAGGCTGTTCAGGTTGACATGTTTTTTTATGTGGTCACTCAGTTCTGGGGTGGGGGTCGGGGGTATTATTGCATTTTAAGCTGCACAAAATTAAATTTTACTCAGCAATGGTTGAGGTTGAAGACTACACTATTGAAAATGTGGGAAAAATGAAGAGAAGTGAGGTTTCCTGACCTATATTGCCCTCTCTGGATTTATGTTTAAGGCTATCAGCTCGAGGCTACATTAGCTGCAACTAGTACCACAGTCCAGTCAAGTTGGATAAAATGATGTCTTTAGTTCTGCTGTATTGATCTTAAAAAAGCAGCAAATCATCCAATTGGAGAAGCTGGAACCTAAGAATTGTCGGCATTTTTAAATGATAAATGACTAAAATAAATAATCAAACATGCAGCATGGTGCTGATTCATTTTCTTTATGATCAACCAATCAACGAATTAAGTAATCTATTTAGTTTAACTCAGTTCTTTCTGGTTTTTCACCTTGTCCATTCCTGTATGTTTAGGTGAAGGCTCTAGAGGCCAGTTTTGGCCAGGACCCTGACCCAGCAGGGGAGGAAGTGGACAGACTGCGAGCTGAGACCAAGATGACCAGAAGGGAGATCCATGGCTGGTTCGCTGACAGGAGGAAGGAGTGGCAGCAGAGAAAAAGAAAGAGGAGGCGGAGCGGGCGATGAAAGAGGAGATGGAAGTTGATGGGGAGGAGAGACAGAAGGAGGACAGTTCAGGAGAACTGAAAGTCAACCCTATTAAAATCAATCTGAAGATGCTCAAGGTGACAGAGGCCAATGGCAAAGCAGAGGGCGAAGGGTTAGATAGCCCGCTTCAATCCATCCGCACACCTGCATCCTCCCCAGGCCCTACTCCATCCTCCACCCCCAAACCACCCCAACCCTCCACCCCGACACCCAAACCATCCCCCTCCCCCAAACCCTCAGCCATTCGAGGTAAGAAGACAGCGGAGCAGCTGCGATTGCTCAAACAAGTCTACGCCCGTACCCAGTGGCCCAGCGCTTCTCAGTATGATAAACTGATCTCAGCCACTGGACTGCCCAGACCGGAGGTAGTGCGCTGGTTTGGGGACTGCCGTTACGTGCAGAAGAACGGCCAGCTGAAGTGGCTGGAAGCTTACCAGAGCATGGCTCTGGAAGAGGAACTCAATGAGGCGAACACACAGATTCTCCAGGCCCACTGCGACGTCCACGGCAGCCTGGAAGAGTCACAGGTATTAACATTAAATATTACACTTTTTTATTTTTAGAGCAGTTCAATGGGTCTGAACAACTGAAACCTGTGAAACAGACAATATAAGATTGCCGCTATGACAAAAGATATGACAGGATATTTGAGTCTCAACACATTTTCTCTTTAGCTAACTGCTCCCTAGGAAAAAAAAGTACTCCTATCCAAGGAAAGCAGTCGCTCCAGAAAACTCCTGACAGTGTACTTTTTTTAGGCTTTGAGAGATGCACATTCCTAGCTGCTTCAAAACCAGTTCAGTTATTTTATGAGTTACACACACAAGATATTTTGGGGCTTACATGCAAATGATTGTGATAGAAAGACATTGAAATTAACTGCATATTGTATCATTGGCAGCAGCATGCTCAGTCAATCTTTATTTGATTGATTTTCATGAGTGATTGATTTACTCAAATTTAAAAACAAATAATTCTATAGATATATAGTTATATGAGATAGTAATCAAACACCTTTTTGTAGGGGTGTGCAAAAAAATCGATTCATAGAATTCCAACAATTGATTCATATTTATTTATATAAATAATATTTTTTTTTCTTTATTTTTGAAATGGCTTGTATACTATCACATAGTAAAAGTATACTACATTTATATACTGTGAATCGTTTTTAAATCGAAAATTGATTTTCATTTGAATCGTGAGCCTAAAATTTGATATTGAATCGTGACATTTTCTGAATCGTGCACCCCTATCTATTTGATTATAAAGCAACTATTTGCAATGCAGGTTTTTCCCCATTCTCTAATTTTGCTATTATGTTGTTTTATTTTTTTCCATCATCCAGTAATTGTCCCTTGTGATCACAGTGGCTGCGGATCAGAAACAGTTGCATAGATTCTGTATGTATGTGATCCTTTAATGTGGAGCTGTGTGCTAACGCAGTTTATTCTTGCACAGTTGCAGGAACTGGCTGAGGCTAGTGGCTTAACAGCGGACTTGGTGCGATATTGGTTCTCCACCAAGGCATCTTTGCCCCGTTTGGAAAAAACTGCTGCTGCTCATGAGGTAGAACCAGGACCAGTCGCAGCAGAAGCAGCAGCAGCAGAGCCACGAACAACGGGATCCTCCCCAATGGAGCCGCAGCCAGGAGGAGGGGTGGAGGAGAAAATGGAGCAGTCGGTGTGTGGTGTCGCCACAGAAGCAGAGGAGGCCATCACTGACAAGACTGTGAATCCAACTAAAGGTAGTCTCATGTCTGAGTAGTCTTTAGTGTGATACATGCAGTAATAAAGTCCTTGTGAGATTGACCAAGCATGAACACATTGTAACCAACAATGATTTTCATTATTGATTAATCTGCCAATTATTTTCTCGATTTAATCTATTGAATGTAAAAAAAAAAAAAAAAAAGATTGTAAGATTTCTTCAATAATATTAACGTCAAGATTTATTGTCATTATATGACAAAGAAAATTTGCAAATCGTTGCATTTGAGAAGCTGGAAGCAGAAAACATTGTTGAAAACAGCTTGAAAACTGACAAACGATTAATTAATTATCAGAATAGATGCAGATTAATTTGCTCTTGCTCAACTATTCGATTAATCATCTGAATGTCGATAAAGTAAAATAAAATATGGCTGATAAATCGCAACTCTCGTCAAAATGCATCCTAGGGTCTGTTTGTGAATGTACCCAAACTTTCATTTAAAAGCATAAATAGGACAGAAGTGCCACTTTTTAGATTTAGCGTATTATCGTTTTTAGGTCAAATGGCCTTTTGAATGGAAGTGCTAGGGGTACTACTATGATCGCATCAACATCACTATTTTTAAAACACTAAGAAGGCTCGGCACAACGTGAAACCTTTCTCCAAGTATCACCAGGGGCTCTACACATGAACGCAAGCATTGAGAACATTGTTTGTGTACACAGTGTACTAAAAAAGGTTTTGACCAACTCACATAGTGACAAATGGAGAGGAATCATAACCATAACGTGTAATTATTTGAGGTGAAAACACAGATCATAAATAGGAGTAATGAGGCACGCCAGTACATTGTGTAATCATGATGAACATTTATAGTGGTTCTCCGGAGCTTGTTGTCAGGATGACATTTTCAATAAAATTTGTTGTTGTAATTACTACAGGAACCGATTAAAGAGGCCTTTTGTATGAGGATGGAGTTCACAACGCAGGTGGTCTTTGTGTCGGTAGTCTGAGGGAAAGACGACATATGCGGTTGTAACAGGATCACTGGATGGAAATGGACCTTGAAACCCTCGTCACTCTCCTGGCTCACATTAACCTCCCCCGCTTCCCCCCTTCCTATTCCTCCATCCACTCCCTGCTCTCCGCCTCCCGTTGTGTCTACCCCTCCGCTACACAGACCTTCTCTAGTATCCTCCTGTCCGCCATTTTCCCTTCAGAAGGAAGTTCCGGTAGAAACTGAAGAGAAGGAGTGGATGTGGTGGAGGGAGGGAGGAAGGGGCCGGGTGTTATTCTGCCGCATTTGTTCCGCCTGCCTGCTGTGATGGGAGAAAGGGGGGAAAAAACATTTGGAGTAAAGAGGGAAAGTGTGATGGGACCTCAGCAGATGTTTTTTTTTGACCAAATCAACCCTCAGATGAGGAGTGACGAGATGTTGACAGCCTGTGCATAGTTTTTGCGGTACGAAAAGCTGCACAGCTCTTTGCTGCAGGGTGCTTGCCTTAGAGTAAATTTAAATGAGCCTTCTTTTTCTTCTTTATTGTCATCTTCATACTTCCTTTTCCCACCAACTTGCACTCATACACTTTGACTTCTCACTTGCAGCTTACTTCAAATGTGCTAGCTCGGCTGTTCATATTGTCTTGTGTGAAGCACAGTGCTGATGTTTTTTTGATCATGTCTTTGTCTTCTTTGGACATCTCTTTGTACTCCCTTTTCATTTATCTGTACATATTTGGTTAAAAAAGGACAAAATTGTCCAGTGTAGGGTAAAACGTCTGGAATCTCATCAAAAGAGGGCAAGCACCCTGTTTTAAAAAGTGACACAATAGACTACTGTATATGGAATCTGGTTTGTGTTGTAGCATGAAGTGCTTCTTTATGTCACTTATGTACGTACATTTGTTTTTATGGAACTTTCCTACGAAATAAATTAAATTTGACAGAAGAACTGTGAACCGTTACCTGAGTTCCATACTTAGCTTGATGTATAATTTTTACAGATGGTATTTGCAGAATAAACGGAATGTAATAAATTTGTTTTCAAGAGTCTTCCTCATGGTGTACAATAATATAGCAGTGCTACTAAAGAAATCACTTCTGTCAAACCCTGACTTGGACACCGTATATAACAAATGCTTTGGTCATGCAGAAGCCAAAAAAACGCCTTGTTTAAGGCTGCAACTAACTAAGTCAATTTACTGAATTTTCTAGAATAACTCATGAAGAAATAAGCCCATGAAATATTAGAAAACAGGGTGGCCTGGGGGTTTGAGGTGGTGACAATGAATTTCAGCATCCTTACTTCAAGCCTTTTGCTGCAAATAGTTAACCATCTCTCTCGCCCCTCACTTCCTGTCCTCTGAAATAACCGCACAAAATGTCCCCCACATCAGAAAATGTTGACACCTTTTAAAATTGATTTAGTCCAAACAATCCAAAATCAGTAAAGACAAAAAAAAAAATCACAAGTCATCAGTTACAAGCTGGAACATTGGAAAAAATGATTCTAACAATCTATTACCAAAATGGCTAAAATTAATTTTCTATTCATTTTAGCGCTGCAACAGTTTAGTCAGCCTGCTCTGAGGCAGGTGTTAACACATCTAAGACCGAAACTTTCAGTACTACTTCCTGTGGAGCAGCATCTGATGAAACTAATTCTTTCTCTCTTTGTGCCCGATTGAATCGCATTAAATTATGATTTAATGCAATGAAAATCAGACAAAGTAGTATAAAGTAGTAAGTATTTTATTTACTTTTCAGGCTTGAATATGTTTCATATGAAAGGCAAAATTAAAATGAATACTTTTCCTTTCCATAGTTTAGGCACATTACAGAAAGGCATTATAAATGAGACTGTGGGTAACAAAACAGACAAGATTGGAAAAACAAAGCAAAAGAAACTAATGGGCCCTGCACATCCACATAGACACTTAATTATTCTGGTTAGACCTCTTTACAGGTTGGTGGGAGTTCACATTATCCCGCCATAACCAGTACAACAAACTCAACAGTAGAGGTCTATACATGCTCACACAGTGCTGCGCAGTTCCGATCAGTCAAAATCAGTGACAGCACCTGTGTGGGTGTACCATGGCTGTGCAGGTGTTTAAAGCCCAGCAGAGGAGGTGAATGACGTGGCTTTAATTTGATGTGTACACAGACAGAGGCACACAGACATTAGCAGACAGGTCAGCAATAAGAGCAATGCAGCATTGGAGGGAGAGCTCTCCACAAAGACCATTTATCGACCACGGGAGGAAAAACAAAAATCAGTGTAATATGGGGGAGCTTTGGGATTAATATTGGGGTCCAAGATGCTAAAAACCTTTTGTTGAGACCTCAAGTAATAACTCCTGTCCCTGCTTTTACCTTAACTTAAAATATACAATATTTTAAGTTAAGGCATATGGCTTAGGTGTGTCTCAGTGGTCAAACACTGAGTGAGAATACTGAGTTTACATCATATAATCATCACATACAAGCAGAGAAAACACTGTTTCTGATATGAACCTGGAAAGACTAACAGCATTGGTTAGTTACAAGCTCCATCTGGGCTCAATGAAGGCCACGAACACAGGCCTTGGCCTCTACCCCTCCCCCAGGCAACTTTGTCACCCATCAGCCTCAGAAACACAGCAATTAAACTTAGACTCGACCTGGCTAACACACTCATACCACAAACGCAGGAAATGAGAAGTCCCTGCACTTTTAAGCGCACTGACATTTAACTCAAGAGGACTCTTAATTACCAAGTTAGACAAATCACTTGAATAAGCCAGAAAAAGAATCTAAAATTGGGAATGATGAATTGTGTAGCATTTGACATTCACTTAGAGCCAGTTTACGCAAAGTCTGCAATTTCGCACATTTCATCACAAATAAATTCACAGGCAGTTGCAATTTAACTGTATATCATGGCAGTGTAACTTAAAATCTTCACAGGTTTCTGGGAAGCAGCTTGGTGCTGTGACAAAACTCGCCCAGAACACTGTCTGTGCTGCAGAAAAATGTACCAGCAAGTAGTATATGGCATGTTTTCTTTGTGACTTACACCGGCAATGCAAACCTTCTCACTTGGCAACAATACTGAATTCCCTTTCAAACACGGGGAACTCCTGTTGTACAAATGCCGACAAATAAAATCAAAAACCAGCTTGTTGCAGTAAAACACCTTTGCTTCGGACCTCAAAACCACTTCAAGAGACATCCGTTGGACCTAAAACTTGCTCACATAAAACAGTGAGAGTTTTTATATTCACTGTAGTCATAGGGCTGTGTCAGTTGTCAGAAAAGTTATGCTCAACTAATTAAAAACACAGAACAAAGGGGCCTTATATTCTATTAAGACTTGAGATTTCAGAAAAAAATGACATTTTCGAAATAGCCCATCATAAATCACAGAAACACAAGGCTCCAAAGTTATCGCGTAATTGTATTACAATCTTAATTTCCATAATTAAAGTATGGTACGTTAAATGTTAAACATTAAGAATGTTCCCTGTAAATGAAAATGTTTTAAAATGTGAGTACATAATTATGTTCCTCAAACCACTTTGTTATTCCGAAAATTGATTGATCCAGCAGTTATCAGTATTGTCATTTGAGCTGTAACCTTGCAGCTCTATGAACTCTACCCTTGATTGACAAGATAACTGTGCTGCCGTTCAAATGGCCCACAAACAGGCAAAAATTGGGAGAACAAAATGGACAATTATGAACAGAATTATCATTCACACTCAGACTACAACCTCTTCTGGGTTAACATGTATTCCTGGCCCTGATTTATCACACAGTTAGAGACCCTTCAGACATAATCAATGTGAAGTAAGACCATCAAGGTTTGAATGTGTCAGACTGGCTTGTAAAGGAAAATGGAATGATGTGCTGTTATTTGGAATGTACGTTATAAATAAATAAAAAGCTTGTGTGTGTTTGTGTATGCAGACATAGCATGATGCTGGCTGTTCTCTCACTGTTTCCAACACAAACAAGCTATGACTTCTTCCTGTTGCCTTCAAAAAAACAAAACAAAAAAAAAATACAGTTAGGGTTTGAGTTTGACTGGATGCACATTATTTCCTCCACAAAGCAGATAAGAGAGATACATTAATATAGCCTTAGAGAGCCCTCAAGTTTAACACATATACATTTATATGAAAAAAAATCACATTATGAATGTTTAATGGTTTAAATAATTATAATAATTAAAAACATGGAGACGGGAGCTCTTTGAGAGCAGGTCAGCTGCTGCTGTTCTCCGGCCAACAGCACAGCAGGAATAAATACATATATTCATATACGCCTAATAGAGAAAAGCAAAGAAACTTAACCGGGAAACAGTTTCAAACTGATACCTTTTACAACTCGCACTTTCCCTCCTCTTAGCCACCAGACTAAGCAGATGTTGTGCACACCTAAAACAAGAGTGGACAACCCGCCCCCGCAGACAACCAGTCCAGAGCGGCGAGAACTTCTTCAGCCTTGTTTTTGTTCTCCTGTGAATGTCCGTTTCTTCCTCCTGTCCGCAGCGGTCAGCTTCCTCTCAGCACGCCCTCCCTCTTCTCTTGTGTCCGAGTCCCTTCTTCTCATCAGGCGAGTGGTGAGAGACTGGGCAGCAGGGACAAGGAGAGAGAAAGAGAGGTTTTTTTGTTTTTTTGGAGAATGAAGGGAGGGAGAGCTGCCTGAAATGTAGGCCAAAGCGGTGGTGGGCGTTTCCATGGAAACAGTGTTCACAGCAGTCAGTGACATCATCAGTACGGGGAGAGGTGACTGGGTACGGAGGGGGTGGGTGGCGGTGGGGGGGGTGCAACAAAAATGCGTCCTGATTGGCTTGGCCTTAGACACGGTTCTCTACGCCCACTCTGGCCTTCCGCAACATCCTGAGGTAAAGACAAAGACAGGAGGACGTCTGGAATCTTCTACTGTTACAAAACTCACCGCACGGTTATGAAAAACCCAAACCACCACACATTTACCTTGTTTGTCTGTTCTGGGGGTCCATGTGGTCCAACAGTGCCTCCTGGGACACCCTAAAGTCTTCTAGAGGGGACTGGTAGCGGGATTCAAAGGAGCCCTCTCTTCCCCCTGTAGGCCGTGGCCTGGGCCGGCGACTGGGGCACAGGAGACATGTTGGAGGATGTCGAAGACACGGAATCCCCCAAACGCTCCCGCCCCACTTGGGCAGATGTTGACACTGAGGTGGCCCCGACTGCAGGGAAAGGGCTCAGAACCTCTCCGTTTTCATCCTAATAGAGCAAGTGGAAGAGAGATGATTCACGTACCAGAGCCTCCACAGCCCTCTATCGTCTAAGTGTTCCTGGTCTTGTAATTAAATCTAAACTTATGATTCTTTTCTATAACATACAGGCTCATTTTAAAAGGAATAGCATCACATTTTGGGAACTATGCTTTGCTATTTTGCAGAGAGTTAGATGAGAAGATGGATACCGCTCTCATGTCCGTACAGTAAAAATAACAGCTGGTTAGCTCAGCTTAGTATTAACACTGGAAACTGGAAGGAGCCGCTAGCATTGGCTCTGTCCAAACTTTGGTAACAACATCAGCCTACACCTCTGAAACTCATTTATTAACAAATCATATCTCATTTGTTCAATCCGTAAAAATTTTTTTTTTGTAATTTAAACAACACGTATTACTTATTACAAGTCAAGGATATAAGTGGGGACCATAACAGTTGTAATTCATCAGCTTGGGTTAATGTTGTAACCAAAGTTGTTGGTGCCTGTAGCTTTTGTTGATGGCAAAAAACATCATGGAGCAGGTTTAAGAAAGGCCGAGTAAAGAACAGCAGCTCACCCTGCCATTGATGATGTCCATGTGGACTAACAGAGAAGCCAACTCCAGATCCTCATTGTAGCTGTTCTTCAGAGGTACGGACCGGTAACCTGGTGTCATACAGAGAGACTTTTATTACAGCACTTACTTGCCACAGGATTTGAGGTCATATCAGAGATTACATTAATGTTGTGTATACCTGTCTTGATGCTGTGAATGGGGAATGTGGCCTGAGCCAGGAAGTTTTGGTCATTGAACATGTCAATCTCATAAACCACAAAGCGCAAGAAGGCGAAGGCAGAGTTGCATACTGTGAACTGGAATGGCTTTCGGGGCCACGTGGGGTTCAGGCCGTTATCAGCTGGAGAGGACAAATGAAAGATGGACAGAGATAATTGAGAAATGTACAATATGTATCCACTAATGGTGTAACTGTGAAAGCATTACTTTGCCCCAGTAACAGCAGTGGAAAAAAAAGTTTCAGCACTTACATTAAGGTTACTACTTGCTAATTGTATCACTGTGTTACACAGAAAATTGCAAAAACCTGATCGTTATGGAAAATGATTTTGCCTTGGCTCATTGCTTCTTCTGCTGATGGAACCCGAGTGCTGAATAGATCGCCATGAATAAAAGTTCATATTCGTATTCATTATTTTGAAGTGATGCCAAATAAAAACTAAACCTACCACTGCAAAAGCCTCAGAATCAGCCGCCCTTAGAAGCCTCAACAGGTTAAAAATACTACATCAAACTTTAATGCTTTTTTAAAAGCTCAATATTTTAATGGGTGTGCTGTAGACCCGCACAATAAATTGTGATCTCGATTCACCCGTTTTTTTCTTCTTTTTTATGACTTCGATTCTCATTTAATTTTACGGGCCGACTGTATCACTAACCCTACTATTTTCTTCTGTGAGATTTTAAACAGACTGTATAAAAGGTCTTAAGCACTGCAATGCTCTTCTCTCTGTGGTGATGCGCAATGTGCTATAGGTGCCAAAACAAATCTATGTTTGGTATTGCCAATTTGTTTTGTTTTGTCATGGTTGATGTGTGCAATAAACATTACACTTCGTGAGAAAAAATTGTGGCAGAAAATCAAGATATCAATTCTAAGCTAAAAAATTGTGATTCATATTTTTGCCCTGAATCGTGCAGGCCTAGGTTGACGATAAAAAACAAATGAGGTCAATGTATAGTAACAGAAAAGCTGCCAATGTCTATGATAAAATCGCCATCTTTCAAAAAAGGATGAGATTAGTACAAATTTTAGAAAGTACAATTTAACAATGCAGAATGTACTCACATTACTTATTATTGACTACAGTATATTACAGTTTTAGGAGAGTGAAAGCACCAAAACAATGCCATAGTACTGTATGTGGCAAACCAAATCTATATTATAAAGCAACAAAAGCATTAACCTCATTTTGTATTATGTTTCTTCTCTGGCTTAACCCTGATGAGAGCTGTGTCAGAAGTGTGTCCAATGTTTTACCTTTGTACAACTTCCTGTTTTTCAAACACCAAAAGGGAAATTACACGAGGGTAATGTATCCAGTAAACAGTAACTACTTTACTGGCAGACCCAACTATTGTTAAACTTAGAGCAGCGCTCACCTTCTGAGTCAGTTTTTTGCTTGGCACTGTCATAGTCTGCCCCACACACCTCGATCTCGATCAAAGGACAAACTATGCCGCGTCCGTGCTTGGGCAGGTGCCGCGCACCCAAAACCTTCAGAACAGGGAAAGAGCAATACAGTTTACTCACTTGTTACAAAAGCACACAGACACACACACACGGGTTGTCAAAGACTGACACTGCCCCCCCGACAAACTTGAAACAACTGCCTCACGCCTCTTTGCGTCCCCTCTCTCCAACTCTCCCACACCCAGCTCAGGAGGCAGCACCTTACAGTTTGAAAACCTCTGCACAACGGCATCACACATGCATATACACAGCCTAATCCTCTCTTCCCTTTACCTCTATCTCTAAAGTGACTTGTTCAAGGCCTCGTAGCGTAAGTCTGTCGAAGGGATCAAAGTGGTCATCCCTCATGATGGGTGGCTGAAGGACGTAGCCACTCCTTCCGTTCAGCATGAACAGAGCCTGGTTCATCTGCATGGGCTTGTCTGCACGTGGAGAAGGGAAGAGGAAGGTAAAACCAGACAATGGTTGAGAAAAGTAAAAAAACAAAAGATATTCTGTGCTATTTGATCTCCTCTGACAAGCTAGATACCTGCTGTCTGGAAGTTAAGTGCGACCAGTTGGGACCCACAGAGCCACATGGGCAGAGGGTCGTAGTTCGAGGAGTCTAGTCTCTGGCCTCTGGGGTAGATCCTGGACAGCTGCAGTCGATTGTACTGCAGGAACTTCTTCCCTTTGATCTTGTTGACGTACTTCTCTGCCTTGGTCTCAGGGAAGGATGACATGTCCCGGAAACAGGCCCGCTCTGTGCCAATCTCTACAGGAGGCAGAGAGAGTAAACAGACCTGACCTAACTGTATTGAATATTGGACTGGTGCCTGTATAATGTCATAGCTATGAAAGCAGGCACATCTCTGCTCCTGTGTGTATTAAACTGAATATTCACATATTATAAGCCTATTCCTTACTGTCTTCATCAAACGGCACAGGCCTACAGTAGATGACCAGGTCGGACAGTTCCAGTGCAATCTTCTTCCTCCTCTCCATCATCTTCCCTTCCTCTAGCTGGAAACAGGGACACAAACTTTAAAGCTTTTTCCTCCCCTCAACAGTACAAAGCAAAACAAGACAGCTTCTAGGTGACTCTGAAGAAGGGCAATCATGACACTATATGTGCTCATATGCACACTCAGTCAGTGCTTCCTAAATACAGGTTATGGGTATTTTAGGGCCAACAAAAGTCATGACTGGATCTTTGAACCCACAGTGTGGCATGAGCATGTTATGAGTCCTGGCTTGCATTTTCTGTGAGCCAAGAGATATATATTTACCTTGGCCTCTGAGGTCATGGTGACCTCGCGGATCTTGAACACCCATTCCTTGAGTTCTTCTTGGCTGCTGGCAGCGACGTCCAGCAACCGGCCTGTCCGCATGGAGGTGCTCGGCACCAGGGAGAAAACATGAGGCCTGCTGCCCTTCCCATCAGTACGCACAACTGAAAATTAAATACAGAGAAGAGTTAGGAGCGCCTGGGTAGCTCACCTGGTAGAGCAGGCGCACATATAGAGGTTTACTCCTCGACACAGCCGCCACAGGTTTGACTCCACCCTGCCGCCCTTTCACTGCATGTCATTTCCCCTCTTTATCCCCTTTCATGTATTTAGCTGTCCTATATAAATAAAAGGCCTAAAATGCCCAAAAATTATCTTTAAAAAAAAGAGTTAAGATTTTAATTTGCTTGCATCTACAAAAATTATGTAAAGAAAAATATAAACTAAACAGGAATAATGGCAGATATGGAGAGAGAATGCTAATGTCTGCAAATGATGACTGGTCTGCGCTTCACTCACTGCTGGGTTTGGCCACAGAGTCAGAGTAATTTGTGTAATTAACTTAAATTGTTGTTTGTAAAAAAAAAACTGAAAACTCAGACTCTCTGTATTTAAAGATCTTAACCAGCTGTAATCTGAGGGTCAGGGGCCAACAGGGTTAAAGTTAAATAATTTGAATTTCAAGCACAGCAACAAGTGGGATGCAACACAAACAGCAGATCAAAGTTTTTAAGATATACTTAAATATGTCCCATACTACCACTAGATGGAGCCAAAGAGCCACCCAAAGGTAGAGAAGTATTTACTGTGGTTAGAGGTCACAATGCGTGACAGCATGTGCCAACACTAATGGGTGTGTATTGACTGAACTGGAGGATGTCAATAAAATACCAAATACAGAGCTGTAAGAAAAGCAAGAGTAAATATAGCCGCAAGTGGTGATTCAAACCCTTTCTCGGCCAACAGAAGGTTGTAGTTCTAGTAGTTTCTAGTCTTAACAACAACTCCAAGTGCTTTGACAAATAACGAGCACTATTCACACACATTCATACATTGTGGCCTAGACTGCCATATAAGGTGCCACCTGCTTTTCACATAAACATACACACATCGATCACGCAGAATTGGGAGCCCAAAGACACCCGGGATTGAACCCCCAACCTTCTGAGCAAAACCACTTCAGATGGTTTAATGCTGTATATAAAACGTGGTGAAACCAAGCACACACTGGTTTCATCACTACAACAAATGCAGCATTTCAATAAATCCCGCTTTTATTAGGCAGGATTGCAGTGGATGAACCTGAGTTATGGGCAATTCCCTGCTAAGTCCCGCCCTTTACAAAGCTCTTTGATTGACGGCAGCCATGTTTTATGACCAATCTTGCTCATTTGTAGTAGAAATGTGCATCTCAGTCCCGCAAGGCTCTATTCCAATTTTGGTGTTGATGGACTCAAAATTTAACTGTTTTTTTACATTTTGCTAATTAACAAAATACCATCACGCAGACAGCTTTTTAAGTAGAGCACACTGAGATGGACTTGTGTGAGAAATTTCAAGTCAGTCAGATGCCCTGTGTGAGGGGCATGGCCTTTCAGTTTCAAGTCATTGCGCCTCCATCAGGCCAAATGGCATCATATTTTTTGGGAAGCAACATGCACCAATCAATATGGCACTTCAGATCCTGGTTAATACTCGCCCCCAGACCATGTGTACCAATTTTGATGAAATTCTGATTTCATTTTTTGGTGCCCCCATGGGTTAAACTCAAAACTGTTGCATAGGCCTATTCCATAAAACGGATTGAAGATATGAACACGTCTTATGGGGCCAGTTGTTCAAAGGTAAACTGATCGGATTTTGGTTATCGGATTGGATCAAATCTTGAAAATGGGTTGTTCAAAAGGGAAAGAAGGAATCTGAAATCAGATTAGATCACAGAATCCAATCCTAGTTTTACTCTGGATCAAACCTTCAGTTTGTGTTGTTAAAAACTTGTCAGTAGGATTTGGATAACTTTGATCCAAAAAAGCAGGATTATCCTGATCCCAACAGGGGGTAGGATTTCAAGGTGGATTCCAGCAAAAAAAAGTAGTAAAACTTTAAATTGGTCAAATAATACATTTGTATCATTTAGTGTATATACTTTTTATATTTTGCACTTGACTTGTTTAACCTTAGTTAAGTTTAGTAAAGTAAAAAATAAAATACAAATTATTTTGTTCTCATGAAACAATCCCCCAAACTGATTTAAATAACCAAAAAAATAAAAAATATATATCTCATTCATCACCGTATATTATTTTCAAAGAAACAATCTAATGCTCATTTCTGGTCTTTCCTCCTCAGATGAAGAAGAACCCTGAACATTCTACTACTACTTTTTTAAGACATTTTCAAAAATATCCACAATGTATTTGTTAATGTATATTAGTTTTTTATTTGTGTTTTGTCTCAAAAGAAACACAGTGACCCCATCTTGGCTCTTCTACCTGTTCTGTACATAGCTGGTAACCCACATTGTGATATGATGTTCTATTTAGAGCACTGGTAATCCGGATTTGGTAATCTTGAAAACTGTGTATCTGGATCAGGGTGATCCAGTCCAATGTTGCTTTGAAAAAAATGGGATTTCCAAATCCAAATAATTTTGATCCAGATTAAATATTTTGAACAACTGGCCCATGATGATTGTAGGGGTGAAAAAAAAAAAAAAAATAATTTGATACAGCATAGATACACAGGCGCCAAGTATCAATCTTTTATTATATAGAGTACGTGTTGGTCAGTTTGTCGGCTTGATCATCCCATTTTGCAGCAATACATTTGAAGTGATACGAACAAACAGAAATGTATCTCTTTAGATAAAACAGATGTTGACAAAGTTTCCTTTTGGGGACATCATTTGAAATTGGGAAAACTTGGAAGTTGGAAAAAAGGTTATAAATTGCAATATTTTGCAGAATATTGCAATATGTTTAAAATCGCAACAATATCGTATCGTGATGATATTGTATTGGGAGGCGTCTGGTGATTCCCACCCCTAGATGATTGGTCAAACCGTTATTGAGTTTTGGCCAATTCCCTGCTAAGCTCCCACCTTGGCAACATTTTTTTAACCAAGGGTGGCCATGTTTTTCACCAATCTTGCTCATTTATTGTAGAAATGTGCATCTCAGTCCCGCAAGGATGCATATCCATGTGGGTGTTGATAGGATCAAAATTGACAATGTTCTGTTCATTTTACTGCTATTCACATTACGCAAATTAATAAAAAAAAATCATCATGGCGGAACTTTATGGTGCAATAGGCTTTTTGTCGACCACATTGGGCTGCACGTACGTGTGAGAAATTTCAAGTCCATCGGTAAAACAACAGGGTAAGTAAAAACAAAGAAAGTGGTGACTGTGTCACTTAAAATCAAAAAGGGCAGAGATTATGTACAGTATATCATAGCCAGAAAAGAGTTTGCTCTGCGGCACAGAGTCAAACAGGAAGTGGAGGGGCTACTCACCAATTTGACAGGAAGACACATCCACACTTCCTCTCAGCAGATCTCCCAGGGGGCTGTTTTCTGTCATCTCCTGCTTGATAGAGAAGAGGAGGATTAGTGAAGTAGTTGACGCCCATTTTGAAGTAATAAATCAGTACATACTGTCGGTACACGATCCGTCCTGCCTGCACGAGCCGTTCTGCGCATGTGCAATTCGTTCGCGCATATATATATATATATATATATATATATATATATATATATATATATATATATATATATATATATATATATATATATATATATAATAGTTATGTCATTTCTACTTGTGCTTATTTAAAATACAATCACTCAATACTTGTCTTTATTATTACTGTAAAGTCTTAATTTAGCTGGAGCCTGCTAAGAGAACGATTAGCCTCCAACGGGAAGCTGACGCTAGTTTAGCTAACAACTATTTTGGCTAACCGCTAGCTGACAGCTTGATTCAGCCTAAAATAATTACTCAAACTAAACAGTGGGAAAAGCAGCTACAGCTAAATTAAGACTTTACAGTTATAATAAAGACAAGTATTGAGTGATTGCATTTTAAATGAGCACAAGTAAAGTAGAACTGACATTACAGCTGTTACATATATATTATTTTCATTCATTTATTTTACATGCTGTCTCAGCTAGTGGTTAGCCGAATTAGCTGTTAGCTAAACTAACATTAGCTTTTCGGTGGAGGCGAACAGACTTTCTTTAACTGTCTCTGTGAACAGATCATCGTCGAACAGTCGTAAATCCAATCTGCGTCCATCATATCATATGCGCATGCGCGAACATCTTGCACATGCGCAGAACAGATTGTGCTGGCAGGACGGATTGTGTACCGACACATACGGTATGTATCTCTGTCAGAGTGAATAATTGACAGATGAGCAATGAGCCTCAAGCTTTTGGTGCAAGTGCGCCAATTTCACTTCAAATATACTCTGTTTGCTCCTCACAGTTCTATCAGGCTCCGCCGCTGATGGACTTGTCTCCTCCACGTAATTAGCAGGAAACCACAGCTGCTTCTTCCCTCCACAGTCACCCTTCCACCTGAGAGAAAAAATTATAACACGGTGGCATTATAATTGTGCCAACATTGGTATGATATTATTTAAGTTGGATTTTTTAAACCTAATCTCATAGTCGCATCCTGTATGATTTATAATTTACCCCGTTATAAGTCTTCACTGTCTACCTGCACAAACGCAATTTATCTAAATGGATAATTAAGAGCTACTTTGTGAATAATGCTATGCATGTCACTCACCATCCTCCTTCCTGTTTGTCCACATTAGAGATAACTGCGTTCTTAATGAAGGAAAGCTCATCATCTCTCTGGGCTTTATACTCGTACATGGCTCTCACCGTGCACTGAAAAGACAAGACAGAAGGTTGTGACACACATGTTCACCGTCTTCACTTACACGCAGGACCAAAGGTGCCGAATTAAACTACACATTAACTTCTCCATACTGGACACTCACCTTAAATGTTGGCATTTGATTGGCCTCAACGTAAAAGCCTGGATTCCGGCCCTCGTACAGTGACCCGTAGTCTGGCTCCTATTGGACAACAGACTGTGTGTAAATAAGCCCTTTCACTAGGCTGCAGGGGATTTTACCACAGATGAGAAACTACAGACTCCAGATTTTCAGATTAGATATTATTTAACACAGGCAACATTATATTAATGTCTAGCAAGTATGCCATTGATTGTATAGTGGTACTCACAGCAGTGCCTATCTTCTCCAGTGTGTCTTCATTGATGGGATAGCGGAGTTTCATTTTGCGGTACAGAGGGTGCTTCTCGTAGTAGCTGATGAGATCTACTAGGCTGTCAAACTCTGAGGTGCCCAGCACCACAGTCTGACCTTCCTGTTGCACACGGCAGTGCTTTATTTTTCCCTCGGCCCTGTGAGGGAACCACAGGCATGATATAAATGACTTTGCATTCATGTGAATAGTAGTTTAGAAACTGTGAATGTAGAATATTTTAGTTTTTATAACCATTTGCCTTTCTCTTCAGTCATCCTTGTATATGAAAAGAAAGTTAAAAGTAAATGACTTATGATTTCAACAAGTATCACTTAATACGGGAAAAGGATATAGGAAGTTACCTGAAGGAAATGGCAAACGAGTTGGCTTCTGCCCTCTTCCTTACAAGAAAAGCCCCATCACGAGGTACCCTCATCAGCATGTTTTCCGCATGGCTCCTGGAGAGGTTGGCATGGTACCATCTGGGACAAACAGCAAAACACAGACAGACAAATAGTTTCACTTAACTGTTCATTGCAGATGAGGGCATCATCTACCAGTCTGCAATGTTAACTGTACTTGTGTTTTTAGAGTTGAAGAAAAAATGGGTGAAAAACATACATCCCTGAAAGTCCTCAGTGCTTCATAATTTTAAATTCTTTCAAATATGTTGAAATGCTGCTTGAGACTCACTCTTTGCTCTCGTGAGCATTGGTCTGAGGCACACCGGCTCAGTCAGCTTCATCTCAAACTCGTTGCAGCGCAGTGCCACCTGCTGGTAGTGGTTGATCAGGGCAAAGAGCGTGTCGAACACCAGGTTGTCAGTCAGGTAGAACTTGGGGCTGCCTGCCTCCTGACGAGAGTGGATACGACAGTGCTGCACCCGCCCTGAACGCCTGGTGCAGAGACACAAGACAAAAAAAGACAAAAAGGTGAGATTTTTTTCTGTTTGTTTATAGATCATTAACAAAGAAAGTGTTAGCCCCCTTATCCTCCTCATCCCCCTTGTTATCCTTGAAAATGAGTGTCTGAGCATTCTTTCCATATATTGTGAGTAAATCATATACATGCAGAAGGATTAGCTATGGCGTTACCTCCACTTATGAAGAGCCTTTGCATAAGCAGACAGAAGGAGAATGACACTTTAAACCGTGACAAGAACCCCATTCAAATCAATAATGGAGAAATTGACACTGATTGATCTGCCACTGTGTGATTATTTGCATTATTACTATCATTAGTTCACCCTACAGAACACACAGGAGAGTTCCCCTACTAACACATTCAGTGTGCCATAGATAAGGCTCCACACCTGCATCAATTCAAAGAATTTAATTATCATGGTAGAATAACAATATTCTCTTCTGTTGTTAATTACGATTGGCAAATATCAATTAAATACTAACTGTAAATATCAAAATAATATTTCCAGTAAATATCATATAAATGAAGAAGTAACCAGCTTTTATTGTCCATTTCCTATCATTGTCTATATTGACTATACAGTTCATGTTCATTCAGTTCCAAGTCTGTGTAAAATGTGTAGAAAGTTTGCAGAATGTAAAAGCACGTGTACCATACCAGAAAGACAGTGTGTAGTCTCCCACAAAGGTCTCGCTCTCTCGGACCAGGAAGGAGCCATCAGGAGCACCTGTCTCCAGGCAGTACTCCGACAGTAACCTCTCGGCTATCTGCCGCCCGTCACGCCCCGCGCCCAGCTTCCCGTGGAACCATTTCTCTGTCACGTGCTGGTCCATACCGTTGGAAACCTGGAAGATTAGAGAAGAAAGGGAGCAGTTAGTCAACTGACCCATATATCAAAAGTGTGTCCACCCTCATTTAGCTGCTTCACCCACTTAAAATTGTTGCCTTATTGGCTACCTCCTTTTACACGCATAAAAAATAAGAACCAAAACTGACCACAACCTCTAGATAATACTGTATTTCTCATACTGTATGTAAATGAAGTGCAATGTTCAGTACAATTACAAGTTCAAAACCAGGACAAGTTAGTCTCATATCAACAGCAGATCAGGCCTACTAACCTCTCTGTGCTCCTCCTCATCATCGTTACCCTGGTTACTGGAGGTCTCTTCCGAGTAGTAGATCTTAGTGCTGGTCAGGACAAAGAAATGAGGGTACCACTCCTACAGGGATAAAAGAGAGGATGAACGGTTAGATTAAATATTTAGAGGATCCATGTGTCGCACTAAAAAGTGGCCCAAGTAGGCAGGAAGCTGCCCTCTAACACAGAATATCTCCCAAGACCAAAATAAAAATAAAAAAATGACTTGTGGGACTGAAAAATAAATGTTAAACAAAGAGCATCAAGCCATAAGATGATGATGTGTCTTTATTAAAGCTCAAAACAGGCTTGCTATAGAAACTACTTCAGTGAATCATATTTCAAGATTAACGTTTGCGCTGATGCAGCAGCAATAATCCATTTACACCTGATGAACATTGCTTACATGATTAATGGGGTCTTCTAGGTACAGGATGCCATTTTTGATGGAGTTGCTGATATCATTCTCCGAGTAGGGAGTGGAAGTGGACACCTCCTCATAGGCACTGCCTTCTGCAAGCTTCTTATGCTTCAGCAGATGAAGGGAGGGGAGGATAGACACAAGAAAAAAAGGACATGCAGTCAGAAAAATTATACTATTGGAAAATTGCATAGATAACATCCATTAATACTTTTTCCTGCAGAAAAAGATCAAATGATTTCTCATGACTTAAGGTGGCTACCTTGATGAGGATCTTCCTCTTGAGCTGGTTGGGTGAGGGCAGGCCATCTGCCACAATATCCACTGCCTTGGTCAGAAGCATGTCTCCAAACACCTTCTTAAAGTAAGTGGCCATATTCCTCTGCTGCACAATACTACAGTGGTCCTCGATGGACAAGATGATGGGATACCTGTAGAAGGACCACAGATTAGAACTTACAAGTTGCAACTACACAGGAAAAACCCTCTCTATCAGTGTTGAGGTGTGGTTTTCTTAACACACACAGACACACACACACACACACACACACACACACACACACACACACACGTCACTGCAGCCTGTCTCTATGGCCTCCTCCTATGTTTCTGTTTGAATATGTGCCATTTTTTTCATTTTTCAACTCTTATCCTTTTAATTACCTCACTGTCACTTACAGCTGTATGAAGAAAAAAAAAACTGAGTGGGTTGCACTCATGGAAACTCACTCGGATGTGACAAAGGCATGCTCTTTGATGGTGGTCAAAACATCGCAAAACTTGATTTTTGTTGTAAGTGTGTGTCCGTGGTATATGACTGGCATTCCATCTGGCCCATCCCAGCAGTCCACTGAAAGTAAACACACTCATCATTCATTTACTATGCTACAAGAAAGAGTAAGTATACATGAATGCGGATGTATTATATAGTTCCAAAGGAATTTTAAGGCAAAGCGACCCTTAAACCCACTACTAAGCCAGTCCTATTCACAGAAACTTGCTTGACAAGGGTTTTGTGTAAAGCGTTTACAGCACTGTTATGCAACAGCAACTGAGTTTGCGTACAGGTAAGGGTGTGGCGGCTGCATTACAGTACAACTTTAAGGGTTAAGAAGCGTGGGGTAAGTAAGTTACATGGTTAAAAGTCATTTGGTGGTGATTTACTGAATGTGGGTAAAATTGTGGTATGTGTTATACCTACATTCAATACAGCGGCAGCCCATCCTCAGACAGCGAGCGTATGCCTCCAGGGACGACTCACTGGAAAACTGGTCTCCCGTCAGATAGCTAAAAATAAGCATGTAATATTAAAGTACATAAACACTACACATCTAACCAGTTTAACAAAAGGACACACGCACGGCGCGCACGCAACCCCCCCCACACACACACACACACACACCAATTCAAACCTAATCAAAGCAACATGGGAAGTTTTCATTCTGCTGCTCGAATGAGTATTGTTTCACATCTAGAACAGAAGGTTATCATTTCAACTGCCTTTCACACACATTTCAATGGGAGGAAAAATACATTTTCCTGCAAAACACAAACCTGGGTCTCATTCCCTAACATGATTGTTAAATAATACTTTATTCTGATGTCTAAAGTCAGTTTAAAAGCACTATTTGGATAGAGGTTTAAGAGAAGATGCCAGAATTCAGTATTCCCAAGGCCTAATTACAACTGTGTTGAACTTGACAGAAGCGTGACATAATGAAATGTATGCATAAAAGCTTTGGGCTCCATCCTTACGTGTTGTGTGAAGAGGAGATCCAGTAGTGGGACAGGGGGTTGCTCATATTGTCAGGACACACCTGGTCCAGGGAGGAATCCCAGATACTGTTCTCTTTGGAGAACAGGTATGTCAGGAACTATACAGGAGAGAGGAGAGCAGTGACAGTTCAAAGGTGTGGACTTTTCCACAACTGCAGACTTAATTGATGGGTTTTCAGGCAATGGACCACAGCAAACTCACAAATCATCAAGTCTGCAAAAGTCTAAAATAAATAAAACTTTCTTCGTACTTCAGAAAGTCTGAATCAGACTCACTCCTCTAACTACCCCTGATCATAGCAATATAATGTTGACGTGTGATCCTGTGGCAGGATTTGATGCAGCCTTAGACCAAGCAGATCACTGAGAGCCGATGTCTGCACCAAATGTATACTAAATAAATAATTTAGTGCCCTATTTACAAATGATTAAGTGTCTTTAGCATTGATATCTCACAACCTAAGAGGCAAAACTATCTGAACTTTGATCAGATATGGCAGTGCAGCTTGTAAATACAATTTTACACATGCAGCAGCTGTCTGGTGGGCATAAGACAACACATGAATGCAGTACAAGCAAGTTAGTGGTGCTCTCAGTCAATCAGAAGTCAGTAATGAATGAGATTTGATATTTTTCACATACAGGACTTGACATTTGGATTTAACTAAGTCAAATAAGTGCTGGAATTTGCTCTACTATCAAGACACTAAAATCCTGAATCCCCTGCAGCTCTGTTACATACCTCACCCTGCACTCTAGCATTTAATAGACTTTCCAGAGTGAGTCACCAATAAGAAATACTCTCATAAACAGGTTTTCTTTAAGTGTTTTTCTCAGTATGACCAATACATGTACTGCTATCTAATATAGTATAAACTACAGCACAGAAAGGCAGTTCCAAAGTTCCAAAAGTTCCAAAGCTGGCTTGCACCAGCTTCCTCTTCTCTTAATATATAATATTTTTATGGTGACCACACAAAAAGCATGACTCACTTTCTGCAGAACTCTCATGCAGAGCCCAAGTCAATAACCTGTTCTATCCATGTGGGAGGAGGTGATTTAAGCCGAGATCATGGCTATCTATGTCAATTTCTGAGCATTTCCCATCTACGCAAACGAGACGGGGGCATCGGAAAACATAACTCTCAAAAACACGTTTCCATTTTTTTCCATTAGTGACCAAAGAGCAAAAAGAGCTAAAGAGACTCAAGAAAAAGGTGGAAAAGAAAGCGGGAGAGGAGGTGACAGTGTGTGTACCTCGTCTTGGTGGAAATAAGGCTGCTCCACTTCTCTCAGGGGGTCTTTCAGGTAGCTGAACATAAACTCCTGAACTTTGTTGTCGTCTGTGGCCCACATTTCCTGGTTTCACACACAAACACAGATGTATTTGAGCATGCAAATGAAACACATCTGCAGCGAACTAGATGTCCAATGGCCCGGATATATTACCCTTTGAGAGTCCAGGAGGAAGCCCTTGAAGTCGTCAAGGGAGATCCTCTGTTCTGGTCGATCAATGAACCTGGAAAATAAAGTAATGGTTCGCTTCAGTAAACACACGTGTTTCCTCATGCATGTGTGAGTGTTTAGTTTTGACCTACCTTTGTATAAATGGGATTTCCATCTGAAAGAAGGTGCAAAAAGGGAAAATTTCAGTTAATTAATGAAAATGTTCTCCTTTCAGTGTGTGTAGTACTATCCATGTACATGGTCATAGACATGCTGTAGGGTGGTTAGTCGAGGGGGCCACTGAGGTCATCCATTTAATCCGACGCCTGTCTGCCTCCTCAACCACGTGAGTGTGTCCTAATGGCCTCCACCAGAGGGGTTGGTGGGTTTTTAACTGGTCCATATTGATCTGGCAGCCATTTGAGAACAGACAGATGGGGGAGGAAGGGTGCCTTGGCAGGGCATCAAATGGGGGATGAAAGTGCTGGGACAGAACTGTCTGTGGATACATAAAATTATTGCACTTACGCTTTTCTGAGCATCAAACATGAGGCTGCGATAGAGCTGGGCAAACTGGCTGAAGGACACGTCTCCATTCCTCAACTCTGAGTCCTGTAAAACAAGTGGAGAAATAAGAGGGAAGGAAGAAGGACCGTTAATGTCAAATCGCGAATCTTTAGCATCTAACAACGTGTTATCGAAAGAGAAGTGGGCAGGTAGATAGAGGGAAAGGGGAAAGGGGTCTGTGTTAAGTAGAAGGAGGTTACCGGAAGTTTCTCTCGGAGGAACCTCATGTTTGGCACCCTGTAGTTGACCTGGCTCAGCATGCTCTTCAGATCCTTACAGGATATCCTGAACACATTAGCCAAATCAACAGGTTTGTAAATCCAACACAAACATGAACATGCACGTACAATAAGACTTACTTCCTAATAACTTGCACACAAAAGTTCTATTGTGGTGTAGTAATATGATTTCTAGAAATCTACACACCAACTGAAACATTGCAAACACATGCTCCTCATGCTCTGTAGTTTTTGTTGGTTTCATTTTTACTACACAGTCTGGAATTTTTGGCCTAAGGAGACAATACCCCTACAGCGTAACAAAGGCCTGCTCTTTTGCCAGGGATGTAACAGACAAACATTGCTGTGCATCTCCTCCATCCTCTGCAGTCTGTTTCCTGCGGCAGGAAGAAGTGCTGGTGTGTGGCTGAGAGGTTAGTTCCTTCACTACACCTCAACAAAGCTTTCACAGACACCTACCAGCCTGATGGTGTAACTTGTCTACTCGCTTCAGATGTTACACTAGGGAAAGGACACTCAACTAGTGCACCAAACAATTGATGTATATCTAATTACACATATGTCCTGTGAGGCTAATCTGATTAACTCAATCTTTTCACCGAGCTGATTTACCTGTCTTCTCTGTTGCGATCAACGGCGTAGAACTGCTTACGCAACCATCTAAAGGAAACAATAGAGTTAAGAGATATTATACATTTAACATAAAGAAGAACTTACAATTATTATGTTTTGTTGGTCCACAACAGATTCAGCTTTGGTTGTGATGTGAAGCTACATGTGCACTGTTTACCTCTCTATCTGAAGCGGTGTCGGAGCCTTCAGCGTGTCGGCCACAAGCCAGTTTAACCCCTTCACCCACATTGTCATCTCCTCATCGGACGTTGCTGAGGAAAAATCAACACATAAAAAATACAAATAATATTTTCTTTTCTTTTTATTCCCATTAACGTTATTTTTCTTCTCTAAATCAATGTTCCAAAGGATATGTGGTGTTGTATAGCGCTGAAACTACCGACTGTTTCAATAAATAATCTGGCGATAATTTTCACGTTTAGTCGAAACAAATATTAAAATACAGTGAATAAAAATGGCCAAGGTGAGGTGTTTCATTAGCTTGTTTGGTCTGACAAAGTCTAAAACCTTAACATATTCAATTTACTGTCATATATGAAAGAAAAAACAGCAAATAGTCACATTTGATGTGCTTGAACAAAAAAATTTGGGGTATTTGTCTGAAAAATGAAACAATTAATTGATTATGAAAATGAAAATAGTTGCCAATTGAGTTTAATGACTAATCCATTAAATCGACTAATTCTTGCAGCCCCAGAGAAGTATGCTGTGCAGACTGTTTCAGTCTGCACAGCATACTTTCAGGCAAAGTTCAGATTATGGGCTATACAAATAAAACAGAGCTTTAAAATTTCTAGACCAGCTTTTGTTTTGGTAATGTAATAAAGCCAGGAAGCATTTACTCATAAACAAGAGTCCCACAAAAAAAGAAGGTTGAAAACACTACACAATTGTTGAAAAGGGTAAACTGATGGACGTTTGTAGTTCATGACCCCATTAGCAGAGGTATTCATGTTAAGAATAGGATGGTATGAAATGAAATAGTAATGTTTAATTTGTACCTGAAGGTATGTACGCCTGTGTTAGTGTCTGTGCGTACCTGCCAGGCTGAGGGATTTAAGGCGAAACTCTGTGCCATACAGGATGACAAAGCAGTGAGCCTGCTCCAGCCTCGTTGCCGAGTCCTCCACGTATCGCTCAAAGTCCCGTGACTTCTGTCCAGTACGGATCTCCTTGATCTCTCGAATGTCAACTAGACATAGACACACACACACACAAAAAATTGTGCTTAACGTCAGATAAAACTCTTCATCCATGTAAAACACAACCTTCAGTAAGTAATTTGTTAATTCTTTTTCACAATCTGCTTGGTAATATCAATTTGGATGACAGAATAAAAAGAACAAAACAATATGATCACCTTGTCCCTGTGCAGTGTTTAATTACTTAATATATCCATATTTTTATTATAGAATATATATATATATATATTTATTTTTTTTGCCCTGAACCTTCCAGCATAGAGACCAACACGCAGCATTAGCCCCCCCCCAACCCCCGACACTGACCCCAAATTAACCTCTGCTTGCCTTTTACCACTGAATAAAAACGAAACCACCAATTATTAATGTCTGACAGGGAGGCTGGGAGCCAGTTACACAAACTAGATAGGAGATTCTAAACTCATCGCAGACACATTATAACAAGAATGCTTATAATGGTATTTATAATTTACAGTAGAAAAAGGCATAAGACAGGAAATATAAAATTAATATGGCACTTAACAACCTTGTTTACGGAGCTTAAATCTTCCATAAACAGTAATATACTGAATATTTTCTAATTTCCCTACATTGGACAGATTAAAAAAACTGCAAAGGCTTTTACCCAAGATGGATTTATTTTTTATCATTAGGAATGATGCTACTGAAAAAAACCTGCTAATTTCTGTCTAGACTCCATTAAAAGGCACTCAGAAACTTTAAGACGACATAGGCTGTAAAGTAGCTCAACAGGTTCCTATTGGCATTGTACTAGTAGCAGTTAAAAACCTACAGCAGGGACTCTCCTGCTAACACACACATACACACACTTCTTTCAGCTCATGCTCCTCTTCCTGCCCCCGTACCACACATCCTGTGCTTTTGTCGCCTACACACCACATCTGTGCTTGAGTATAGGTGGGCATGTACATGTTCTTTTCTCAAGCGAGTATGTCTTCTCACTCATTTAGCCAAGCTGAGCTCTCTAATCATACATCATATCTCAATTTGCATCACCAGACACACGCCAGCAGGTGCAAGGCATCTTTAAACAGGCTGATCTTAGACAACGCTTTTAGTCATTTGAGTCAAAATATTTGGAGCCTGCCTCAGACACATGCAGGAAATGAAGAGATGGCCAGAGGTGTAACCTTACTAAAGGAGATGAGTGGAGGTATCCTGCAACACACTCCCACACTTCCTTCAGCTCACTGCCTTTCACACTCCTTACCAGGGCTGGGTCTCACTTCAAATGTTTCGATACTACTGGCCATACAATACCTGGGCTCTGATAGCAAAATTATACTTTTTTGATATCTTAATTTGTGGTAAGCTTTTCTACCAAACTGTTGTTGTTTTCATTGAACCAAAGAATAGTCAATTGTTCCATTAGTTGCCTACACTTTGATATATATATTAAAGTCTTTCATCTGGGAAAAATGTCAAACATCTGCCAGTTCCAGTTTTTTGAAATTTGAAGATTCGCTGCTTTTCTAAACGATTGCTTAATCAAAGTATAATCAAATGGTTGATTAATAACAAAAATCATTATTAGTTGTAGCCAAAATACGGTCTAAAATATGCATATTGTGATTAAAATAGTAACTCATCTGATCAAAGAATATTACAAACCTGACTGGGCATTTGATGCCAACTTCTGGAAATTCTATACGGTTTGCGCTACTGACAGACAAGGAAGAGGTTTAATCAATACCCAATCCTACCACTCACTCAGTTCAATCTAATAACCCTCATCACACGTTCAATTAGTGAGATGCATTGCAACAGAGAACATCAGTCAGCTGTGTGTTGCAGAGGAAGAAAAACTAGAAGTGCACAATGTTGACAAATAATAAAGTTGCAATTATTTTTGCAGCTGTGATATGAATTACATTTAGGGCTGCAACAAAGCCAATTCATCGATTAGGTGATAGAAAACTAAACTGTTTTGATAATTCTGGTCGCTGGTTAACGCCTCTCAAATGTGATGATTTACCGTTTCTGTCGTATCTGACTGTAACCTGAATATTTGGGGGTTTTGGACTGGTGGTCTTAAAAACAAGAAATTTGAGAAATTTATCTTGGGCTTTCAGAAAGTATGGTAGGTCATTTTAACTATTTTGTGACATTTTTTAAATCAATCAAAACAATCTAGAAAGTAGACCTGATTTATCAATAATGAAAAATATCATTAGTTGCAGGTATAATTACATTACATGTTTGACCACAGAATAAATAAAGAGCTATCATGTAGAGTATATTAATAACATAAGACTGCAGCAGTTGAAGTAGTTTGTATTGCAATTTTGAAAATGTTTGGGTGCAGCTGAGAGCGCGGCTTTAATGTTTCAGTGTGCATTCACACGTCAGCGGATCTACGTCAGTTCTTTTGATAATTTGTTGGATAAAGTTAAGCAGAGGACTATCCCAATGACAAATAAGAATGCAGCTAGATGGAGTCTGTTCCCTTTGCAATACATTGTATATGGAGCCAGTCAACAGGGGAACTGCACTTGTTGTCCAGTAACAACCTGATCTTTACAACAATGTTTTAATACAGACAAACAATCTAAAAAGCTGATTCTGATTGTGCAACCGTGTTGCTTCCTGCAGGATAATGTCCTACTAATTTGTTGTTGTATTTCTCACAAATAAACTGGGCTGCCAGCAATGTGTGTAACTGACAAATCACTTCATTAACTAATTGTTTCAGGTCTAATTCAAATATCTATAAATCCGTAGATCATCAACATCACTTATCAGAATTAGGATACAGTGTATGTGTACTTATGTCGGAGGGAGATATGGAGAAAATCAGATACCGCAATATACTTGATCAAATACCTAAACGTCGATATTGCGACAATATTGTTGGTTTGACAATTGGTGCTTTAAGAAAATATCTTCACAATTAGATTTTAGAAAAAGAACAATTGTCAATAATGTGGATATAGTGACTAATTGGTTAAAGGCAAATAATAGAACAGCTAGAACAGCCTGGTAAGTTCAGAAAATGACATCCCTTTACTGTAATGCAGCCTTTAAAACCAGGAAAAGACTGAACGTAAGCCAAATTACCATGTCCAAAATGTAAGACAATATCTAGTCTCGTATCACGATGTCGATATAATATGGATATATTGCCCAGACCTGTGTGCACTGTCCTAATGCTACATTAGCAGGCCTATGCTGCAGTAATTGTAGCATGCAGCCATTAAACAAAGCAGTGTGAAAAATCTTGTCCGTAATATTGTGTTAGGAATCACAGTTGCGTGTTAACTACTGGTTAAGTTAGTCCTGCAGCGGAAGCTTAGTGTGAGTGGGGACAAAGGCTGACAGAGCACGAAGTACAACTTGAAAATGTGAACTGAGCACTGATTCACCGATTATCAAAGAAGTCTTGTGGATACATGAACAAAGACACACATTAAGACTCCTGAAGCGTGAATCATTACTTATCACGGACATGTGTATACTAGTGAATTTAAGCCTATTAATGTGCACGGTGGCCCTGTTACTTTATTCTGAGATCTGTCAAAGTACATAACTTATATAGCTTTGAAACAACCTCAGAAGTAGTGACAGCAATATTTTGTCCAGTGCTATATGATCTATGGCACCGATGACTCTGCAGATCAGTTAGCCTCGTCTGGTTTAAGATGTGCTGTATAAACTCTTTTATCACAGTATGTGTCATGTTATTGATATTGCTTTTTTTTAAATGCTGACTTTTTTTTTTAATTATACATAAACACATTGGTGATGGGCATTTAAAGCAAATACTAAAAATACTATTCCATAGTCACTGGGAACTATTGACCATTCTTTGTAGATCACAATGTGTATGTTTATTTTCAAGTTCTTAATAAAATGAGAACTGACTCAGTATCATTCATTTGTCAAGGATTTCATTCAAACTGGTGTATATAAAAAATGTGCTTTTTAATTTGGTTATTCATATAGACTACTTATTTATTAAACTACCATGCAATATTTTGATAAACAATTTTGGCCATATGGCCAAACCCTATCGGTCAATACAATATATTGACCTGATTTATCAGTCTAGCTCCAGTGATAGTGTATTTTCTGGAAACTAAATGGAGCAAAGGTACTTAAAAGGCAGATCCTTAAATTGATGTAAGACTCTTGTGAACACAAAGCCGTCCTGCTCATTGGTCTGCATCATTGCCAAATACCTCGGGATAGCACCTTGGGGCTGTCACATCCAGTGCTAATCAGTGAAATCAGCCTCTGTAGCCTTTGTTTGTCAAGAAAACCTGCATTCTAAAATCCCCTACTTCAGACAGGATCTGACGCTGTAGCAAAATTGGAGTTTTCACTACTGGGGCACCAAATTTGTTAAATCATAGCTTGAGAGTGTAAAAACACATGTGGAAGCTCATTCATAAAAAATAAAAACGGGCTAATTCAGTAAAGCATGTGTCAAAGCCCATCAGTTAACTCTGTTTACTCCTACAGGACGATAAAGCAGCAACATAATGTGTCACAGTCAAACATGATTCTGATTCATGCTTATGCTGCCTTATTATCAGTAACATACTCAGGAAAACAGAAGCTCTCAAGATGGGTTGTAAGATAGAGATTTACTGAGTGTACTGTATGTGATATTTTGCAAACGTCTCTCTAGTGTCAAAACAATACACTCGTGCACTGCAGCGTAATGTAGAGTTTTGGCACACATTTTCACTCGAAAAGACTGATTGTACACGTCAATTATCCGTGCATTTATGTTTATACCATGCCCTGCCTACACTTCCAACCAGTCTGTTACCGCCATTTCTTCGGCAAAACCACATCCTGCTCTGTCAAGCCAGATCTATGTTTGGTGGACAAGATTCATGTGCATGAAACAAGCATTTTATAGAAAAGGCCACTAAAACAAAAATCAATCTGAGAGAAAAAAAAAATCCCAAATCCACTTCAATCAAGAGACAAAAAGGTACTCTTCTTAGCATTTTATATTTAGCAACAAACAAGACTGCTGTTTCCACAGTTAATGGACATCATTCTGTCATTGCCTATGATAAAATGTTCCCGAATGATCACACACTTCCAGTAAAACCCCTCATATTCTATTTCTGTACATTAACAAGCCGCCTAGGCCAATTTCACCTCTTCAGGAGTATCAAATGGCAGCTATGAGCTTGTGTGTGAACAGAGAAGATGATACTGTTAGGTTAAAAAAAACAACCATAGCCTACCATCTTTTTTTTAATGCTCTTTTTGTTGCATCCGGAGCAGAGTGCAGCTGTGCACAAGGCATCCTGCTACTCGAGAGACAGACGACTTTACGACTCACTGAAGGCCTGCGTGTCCTCAGTTAGACGTGCTGTTTTGTTCCAGATTAACCTCAATATATTAATGCAACAAAAGGAGTTCCAGGAATGGTACTTTCTTCTTACTGTCAACCCTGGTTTTGGAACGTAGATGTGATTTATCTACTGCAGGACAACAACTGTTGTTTCTTTAATATCTACCAAAGACTCGCACCTGCTCTGTCAAAACATTTCATAATGCAAGAAAATTAAAAATAATTAGGCTTACTCAACTCTCTGAAATATAAACAGCACCAAACACAAGAACAAATCAAATCCTATACATCAGTGTTTCCCAACCTCTAAGTCCTGTACCCTTTCAGACTTTCATCTTCCAATGTTCCCGCCATCCCCACACTCATCTCTCATTTGTTTTATTCACGTACCCTTGGGGGGCACACATACCCCAGTTCGGGAACCAATCCTATACATTTTAGCAAGACAGGATAGAAACTTTCAGGAACTAATTAGAGCTGAAATAAAATATGTAATATTGACATTGGGAATTGAGCCTGGGATTTTCTTTTTAGTAATATTGTTATATAGCTAGCATGTTGTCTTTTCTTGTCTTCGAGGCAGTTAATAAAAAGTCAATCTATGTAAGATTAACAATTACCTTTCATTTCCACATAATACTAATCTAATGTTTTTTCCAGATTTTCTTCTGATTTGCAATATTAATGCATTTAGTCAATGATATCTTGATATTTAGTTTCACCGAGCCCTCCGACATACATTTTTTAAGAGCTGAACGATTTTGGAAGTGACGTCTTCAATCCTAAGTGACATCATTTACCAGCAGTTCACAATACCATCATGTCATAAGTGCTTACCAAGTCTTTTGTAAGCCATTCAATCGCCTCCCAGCACTTTGTAGTTTTCATATTTCTGCTCACCTTCACATTTACAAGCAGCATTCAGGAGCATTCCTACCTGTGTCTGTATGTGTTTGTGTTTGCACACTACTCACTCTCTCCCTCTATTTTATCCGTGCCCCGAGTCCAGATAATAGTCCTGGTCTCCAGCTTGACTTGAAATGTCCGTCTCTCTGGCCGCTGGGACTTCTTAGAATAAAACAGTGTCAGTACCGTCCCCAGCTCCAAGTCTCTGTACAGGTTGTTCATCTCTGTGTCGTTGTCCATCCATGGAACAGGTCCGTTGGAAAAGAAGCCTGAAGTCCCAGCCATGTTCACTTCCCCTATTTGTTGTCCGTTTCCTCTCAGAACAATCTGCTCAGTCCAGGCCTAGACAGGGATACCTACAGCAGGAGAAGGGGGGGGGAATCTATGAAATGACATCTCACCAGGGACTTCTAGTGTGTTGGTGCACACTGAATACAGCAGTGACGAGTTGATGCTGTCAGGATGTAAGTTCTAAATAATACTAAAAACTTTACTGTATGCAGCACGTTTATATACCTGAAATGCTGCCAATAGTGTAAGAAAGAAAACGTTTTTTTCAGCATCCATAATATCTTTCAATTACTTTCATCTTACTGTTTGAATATATTTTTTATACTTTGAAAAAGTCTCCTACTCATATTTTGACATATGTATATAAAATTGAGTAGTATGAGTATTAAGCCTGAATCATGACCATTTATTTAAAAAAAAAAAAAACATTTAAACCAAAATTGTTATTTATATTATGTCACATGTTTAGTTATATTATGTGTTTAGTGATGACAAAAAAGTGAAATGCTGCGATATTTTCCACAAATTCCTGAATGCTACCAGAAAAACTAAACTATATATTTTTTTCACGAATATGGACGGATTTCATGTTTTATACATTTGGTGTATCTTCAAATGTCACATAACCTACATAATTAGTACATAATGTGGTACTAAAACAGCCCACACAATATAAATGTAGCAATGTCATTTAAAAATATATACTTGTTGGTGTGCAAAGTATACAAGTAACATTTCAACATTTCATAACGTTATATGATGGTATTGATTTTTCTATGTGGTTAGGGTCAGTATTGAGTAACACAGTTAAAAAAGAAAAAAAAGAACAACAGGAACAGTAGCCTACTATGATTTATCGTTAGTAGCGATGGAAATAAATGACAGACAACGTCTGGCAATTAGCTAGCTAAGTAAAACGTGTTGATTAAGCTAATCACGCCAGATAACTTTCTCTCCAACGTGATTTTACCTTTAATTCTAGCCAGGATGTTTCTGATTTAGACCGATTTTTAAAACTACAAACAGGCCTGTAACCTGCTGCAGTTCGTCCCACGGGAAAACAAAGTTTCCTTTGGATAGAAGAGGCATCACATTATTGGGAATACAAGTGGTGGCGAATGGCAGCGGAGTAGGATAACAAGAAACGTCTGGCTATTTTCACAGCGTGGAAACGGGGCCGGTGAGTGCTAGCATTTTGCTGGGCCAAAAGGAAGACTCACAGCTGGTTTATCCCTGGAAAAAAGCCCAGGCAGCAGTTGCTTTTCAGCCCATTCCCCCACCTCTATTTTCGCCTTACCGTGCGGTGAAAAATCAACAGGAAAACAACACGTCGCAGGGACTGCTGTGCTGTACCTACCGCTGCAATCTCGGCCCGACCGCACATCTCCGACGGCTGCTCCTCTCGCGCTCCCGTCGTTTTCGCCTTCTCCTTTGCCCCCCACACCCCGATTTTCCGTGATTAAATCATCGCTAGGCCCTGAAAAAGCGCTGCGGACGCGACGACAACAATCCCCGTTGCTTCTTCTTCCCTCCGGCCGTCCATAGAGAGAGGCATGCAGACAGCGAGAACCGTGATAAGACTTCGTAAGTTTCACTGCTCTCAGATCCAGCTAGAGCAGGCCCTTCCCCCCAGCCGACCACTAGCGATCTAGCGATATCAATCAGGGGAGTCAAAAACCAGGCTTCCGCTGCGGGGTTTCACAATAAAAGACGTCTCGAGGAACTTGTTGCTCTGTGTTTTGGAGTAGACATGGTAGGGAGACTGGTTGAGTACGGTTGTAATCTACTGGTGGGAAGTACAAGTATTGTTCTTAAGTACAGTTTTGAGGTACTTATACTTTTTTTGAATATTTTAATTTTCGGCTACTTAAAGCTGTAATCGCGAAGATTTTCATTCAAATAAATGTCTGTTTATTTCAATGAAGGAGCCCAATGGGGATTGAGCCCATAGCACTAAAAAGTGTATTGCCATATTTATATATTTGCATATACGACTGGGTGTCTGGCTAACATCTCAAGGAAAAAAAATCTGTTTTACAGTTTTCTCCATTGTATACTTTTAAATTTAAGAATTTGATTGTTATACTTCTATTTATCTATTTTTTACACTGTGGTATTGGTACTTTTACAGACTCTGAACACTTCTTCCACCACGGGTAATATGTTTTAGTATTAATCCTAGTTTGTACCTTTCATGTAATTATAATTACACAATTACATTATGAAATGTAATTATTCATACTTTTTTTTAAAAAAATATCCCATTACACTGGCGTCAAAGACATGTTTAAAGTTGTAAAAAAAAAAAGGAAGAGAGAACAAAATTTAAAACACACACAGCTTTTTATTATTACAATGTCTTTGTAAACCTGGCCATAAGGCTTAAATCTCTTCTTTTTTGTCTGCTATATATTCCTCCATTGTACGGAGCATTAGAATTTAAAACACAAATTTCATCTTTCCTTGACTCAAAAAAAGGTGACAGCTGGATGAATAGCTTACCTTAAATCCAAATATGCACATGATGCTTTAAATAGGCTTGATATTAATTTTTGGATACCATCACCAGATGAGACAATTGGTATGCTTTTTATTAGATTTTACTATGATCTAAATGTAAACCCATCTAAATAGTACGTAAAAGGGAAACAGATGATTAATCAGATTATATCCTTTTCCAGCTTCCTGCACTTTACATGTTATGGGACCTTTGCGTTTGGCATGTATGAATGGAAGCCTTGCCATACATACATTATTTATACAACTCACAGCACAATATTTTTTTTGTTATATTTCTGATAATGTTTGTCATCTTTTTTCAGCCTCATGTTTTGCAATCTTCAACTTTCATTTAGCTCTGCCTTGCCTCTGTAACGGCTAACTACTTTAAAGTGTTGTGTGTTCCGATATCCCACATCCAATGTACATTGCAGTAAGAAAATAGGTAGAAGTGAATACCATTATCTTTATTTGGCAACAATGACCCTATTTCCGGTAATTTTGAAGTCAGCTTGACGCAGCTCATGTCTCCAGTAGGAGCGCCTGTTATCGGCCTCTTAAAGATCTTCTGCTGGTACTGTACTTCATAATTAGCTGTCCCTCAACATAACACGTATCAAAACTTGCCACGTTAACAGGTAACTTTGTGATAATTTCCCCTGTAACTAATACCGCATTTCATTGCAAGATCCAAAAGACAAATTAAAAAACCAAGTTGTTGTTTTTGTTCTTCAAATTGATCTACTTTTTTCTTTCTATAAAAAACAATCACATTGTCTTTGATCATTTATCTAAATGAGGATGAAAGGAAATGTTCCCTTTGAGCGCCAATAGAAAATAATATTGAGAAATAAATAGTTTTTGAGAGACATCATTGGAAATTGGAATGTGACCTGAGACTTGACTTATCACTGTTGATTACATCTCTAACAGGATTATGTTGTTCTTTGTATACTCAGGGGATCAGCACGTTTTTACACACAAAAAAGGACAAAGAGAGGACAAAAAGGACAAGGTTGATGTTGTATTTTGAAAACTACAAAGCTCAAAACAATAAGCATTCAACCAATCTGGAGTGGTGTGATAAATAATCAAATAGCAAGACATTAATGACAAAATTTAAAATATCCATTCACACTTGGAAATTAAGGAGGCCACTTTCTGCTTAATCACAGCAATACAAACAGCACACTACAGTGACAGATGTCTGTGATCTTTTTTTGGCAAAATCAACATCCCTCTTAGAAAATGTCTGTCTTAAGGAACAGTCTCTTTTAGCGCTGGCACACAAAAGATGATGCTTTCCTTCAGCTGCTTCAAGTAACCAAGAGGAACGTTACCATTGTGAAACTGTGGAAACAGATACACACAAGTTGCATATGAACAATGAAGAGCTTCTTGTTGACAATGCATATAGCACACATTTTATAAAACACTGAATTATAGATACTGAAAAATGACTAAAATATGTACATCCCTGACATAAACAACATAATCCAACTAAATGCAAAAAAGACGACATTATGTGTGCTAATGATTATACAAGCATAGTGCTAGTTTTATATTCTTCACAATGTCATCAGTCTGTAATTGTATTTTACCAATCTTTCACACAATTCCACAAATTGAAAATCATTCTATTATCTCTCGTCGTGCCTCCCATACAAACATTTATTTCATTATTCTATGAGAATATAGAATGTCTCAATAAGTCTGATGGCTTACAAATTGTGGTACAGTTGTGTCTGACTAAAGATAATACTAATGTGTTTATAGGTGTTTGATCGCGGGCAGGCAGCTGCAGCTACATACACACTACTGTCATTTTATTTTAAAGTGAGTTGCCCTTTAGCAGCTTGGTCAAATGGTTTAGGATTTATTTTCCTATATTCACAGCCAATTCATATATTTACAGCACAATTATTAAACTGTGGTCACAGTTCCAACAAAGCTTTGTCCTTCGTCCTGCAGTAACCACACAGTGGAATCATTTGACATCCACTACAAACCATCTCTACAATCAAAGCGTATTTAGAAAATGTAAAACATTAAGTGTGTTTAAAACTCATAGTCCTTTTCAGCCATGTCAATCGCCCAGGCAAACTTCTCTCTCTGGGTTTTGTTGTAGATCTTCTCAATGGGAACAGCCCATTTCTTGCACCTGGAGAGGAGGGAAGATGGACCAGTTAAGGGTAAAAAAATGACTCAACTAATCCACTCATTGGCTTTAACACTGCTCACTATTCACTGCATAGGAAATTCCATAAAGAAGTGACAGTGAGTCAGTTGTCAACAGAAAGTCTTAAACTATTCGGCTCATGTGCATTGCATTATTGTTATTAGGACTTGATTAGAGACCATTGCTTGTTTACTGCTTTTAATATTGAACTGGGAAAGGTACCACTATGTATTACAATATTATTGTAATATCTTCTATAATCTATAATAAAACCTTCATTCATTGATATGATAGGGTCCTTGGTAGACCTTTTAAACGGCAGACCTTTAGTCAAGCATGCAAAATACCAGTACCCTGATAGTGATTTCACCTGTGCTTTTCTTGTTTCTTGTTCAAAATGTCTGCTGTAAAAAGGTCAATCGTGTATGGTGGCTGACTGTCACACTGACACGGCTTACTGGGACACTTTAACAGAACAGAGCCATCGTTAATGTTATTAGTAACACCTGTGCTTTTCACTCGATGACCATGTCAAACTGCATGCAGTGAAAAAGGCCTGTTGGAGAAATTGGCACAACCATTTACATTTTATTTATAGATGAGTATTCTGAACACTAGTTGAGAAGCACTTGGTCCCGAGCTTTCTGACTGGACAGACCATCATTCATCAGTCTCTTGCCACTGTCCTGCAAACCAAACCATTTGAGGGGGAGCAGGGACTACAAGTGACTTCTCTGTCTTAAAATGCAGCAACATCATACATTTACTCCAGGGTTATGCACAAAAATGCACTTATAATGAGAAATGTATTTAAAACCAAGATAGCCTGTGTGTCCTATGTGATAATTGTTCAAGTTTTAAGGCAAACCTGTATTCCCATTTTGGATTAAACTGTCATTCTGTTTTTTCAAGTCTGTAATAAGGTCACACTAGAACAATTATCAAAGTAGGTTACAATAACATTTTAGGTTTATTCAAGCTGTGCTTGAATATTGAGCGCAGTGTTAATAGAGACTACTGTTCCACAATATAATGTGAAGCAGGAATAAAGGAGCTACTAAAAAAGGTGGTGACAACTCAGAATGGACTGCCAATGAGTAATATAAACATAAACACATAATTGTGTAAATGTAATATGATATAATAAGTGATATTTTCTGAAAACATAAACCATAATATTTTTGGTAGCTAGCTGACATTTTTCTTGTCAATTTTGTGCACCAGTCTTACAATCAGGCGAAACATGGAGCATTCCTGTATCCATTGTGCCTGAGGAGGAGGCTCTCCATAAATAGCTGTGAGGCACGGGTTGGGGGGGGCTGACCACTGTTCCCCTTCTCTGTGGCATGTCCCTTCATTCAGCCACAGTCAGCTCCTCATTGACTTCCCACATGGAGGAAGGAGTGCTGTTTGGGGACGCTCCCTGGCTTTCAGAAACAAACACCATTGTTCCTCACACTCACACGCTTTTCTTCCTCTTATTTTCCTTCTGCAGCCGTTAGCTTTTTTGCTTGTGCTGCTCCTTTTCCTACAATGCAAGAGTATTTCCTGCCTTTCTGTCACCAAGGTTGATATGCACCTCGCGCACCCACCCACCCATAGAAAGCTGGACTATTAAACAGTAGGCGGCTTACTCATTTACTCATTGGTCACTGTTTTTTTTTGTAATAGTGACAGCTGAAGTCAAATAATTGTTTGTAGTTAATAAAAAGCGGTAAACGACTTATGCCGTGCCATGTAAATACCAAGCAACAGAGATGCGTGGATCCAGATAGTTGAGCTTGGAGGTGCCCAGAGCAATCTGCTTGTTCTCCTCTCTGTCTGTGGCCTGAACTTGGAGCTTCATCAGCTGCTCCTCTATCCTCTGGACAGCTTTACGCTTCAACTCAACAGCCCTGAGAGAGACACAAAGACAGACAGAGCAAAGAAGAAAGATAGATCCAGAAAAAGAGACATACAGAGAAAGATAGAGATGTATACAGGCAGGGACACAAATACACACAGAGAGGAAGAATTATAGAGATTGAGTGAAAAACAGATGTCCTAAACATCATGACCTTGATGTTCAGAAGTCTGTACAAAGAGAACTTAGTAGCTTTACATTCCACCAGGTTTAATTAGGTAAGTAACAGATAAAACCATGACATGATGTCTCTCACACTGGTAAGCAGCGGCCCGGCTTTCTTACTTTTTGCTCTTGTCATCATGGGAAGCCTTGTGACCAGCCTTGGCGGCCTTCAGCTGCTTCCTGGCTACTGACAGTTGATTCTGTTTCTCATCGATCTGCAATCACAACAAAGATGCGCTGGGTGAAGTAAATAATCTGCATCACGTAGAGTGGGAACATCTTTATATTTCGTAATGACAAAAGAATCCCAATTTTCTTCAAGATACCAAGACATCATAGCTTGTAGAGGGACACAAACAAACAAACAAACAAGAAAGGTGGAACACAGGGGTTTACCTTGGTCTGAAGGTTTTGCATGGACTTCTCAAATGTTTTGGGTGGAGCTCTCTGATGGTTACAGAGGATGGCCACCGCCCGGTTGGCACGGTTGTATGACAGGATTTTAGCTGGGAGGCTGTCATCAGCTAAAGCACCAACAATTACACAAGGTAGGAAAAGTAGTTTTAAATTATTGAAATTTTGAAATGACTGACCCAAATTTTGTAGTAATTATCCATTTAAAGGTCTTAGTCACGTAAAGTCTTAGTCACGTACAGTAAATTACAGGTAAAGTACATGTTAATAATGTAATTACACAACATCTGTCAAAATATACTGTATGTGTACACTGTTTTTCTGTAGGGTTCACAGCCCCAACTCCTTTATTTCTACTCCTACCTTCCCAAATGTAAATTCATTTTGCCTGCTATATATTTGTTTCCCCAATATGAAAATGTCTTACTTCACCTGTCGATATATATTTCAGTGTACTAGGACTAATAGCTGTGTTTTCACATTTTTTTTATTTATTTCATTGGTGTAGATGAGGGATGTTTTTTTTTTTTTACATGGACATTCTGATTCATTATTTGTTACTGTCAGGTTTGTTTTATCGTACCTGCATTTATATTCCAACGTTGAACGTTCTATTACAAAGCCTTTTGTTGTACAATTCCCCTGTGGGGGAAGATCTAAAGCGGGGAGTTTTATTTACATGGAGACTTTGCTATATTATCTGTAAAATTACCTCCAAAGAGAACCTATTCACATATACTTCTATACTTGAAGAGACTCATTTTTTGCAAAAAAACAAAACAGTTCTCTATCAATTTTACACTTTAGAACTCCTTACAGATATCAATTAATTAATTAACGGATGGATTTAATTATTCTTTTGGTGTTTACTTTGATGTATGCTGATAAACAATAGGATTATTACCTAGATTACATCATGTGGAATCATTTGTTGAGCTTAATGTAATGTGTACTGCTCAACAAAGCTTTTTCCTATTTAACTTTTCCAGACATTTTTGTGCAATTCATTGGACATTTAATGATCAATCTTTCAGATTTCCATAGACATTTAAGAAAAAGACCCTTAAACAGTGTGACTGGCTGAAGCGGCTGCCACTCACGGCAGGCAAGTTCTTTGAGCTGTTGTTGCAGGGTGATGGAGGCGTTGTAGGTACGAAAGACTTTGGCTGTCAGGCCGTCCATCAGCTCCTGTAAGTGCTTATTCAGAATAGACGTCTGCAGGGGACACCGAGAAAGAAAAGAGGGTACAGATGTGGAGAAGCAGAGGAAATAGAGTGAAACAAGCGTTACACCTAAAAAATGTTATCATACAGACTGAAGCCCCGGAGGCATATTTTCGTGTGTGTTTCTTACATTCAGTCTGTCAAAGAGGTCATCCTCAGGCTGCTTGTTCTCTAGGAACAGCTGGAGGTTTTTAAAGACCTGGTAGGAAATCAGCAAAGAGGGTTTTAGCATGAAATCACTTACATTTATGACTTCAGACTAACAGTGTTCAGGGATGCACAACCCTTTTCTGCCAGATGGGGGTGCTATATTATTTCTGTAGTTTATTACAGGTTAATTGTCTTTTGTATGTATTTTTATGTGGCAGTGGGATGCAGAGAGGAAGTGTGGCCAAATAGAAGGAGCCCGGGCGTGCTGAAGAATTTGTGACTGACAACAGAACATGTGTAGTGTATGTCGGTGTTCATGTGTGCGTGTGTGTGTGTGTGTGTGTGTGTGTGTGTGTGTGTGTGTGTGTGTGTGTGTTAAAGCAGGAACCAGACCACTGTCTGAGGCAGTGCTGACTGAAAGCTTTTAGTGCCTGGTTACCTGTCTGTGCAAACATCCTTCTGAGTGTACCAACTTCTTACCTCACTAACACTAAATTTACATATCTGTCAAATAAACACCAGCCACTACCTCATAAAACCACATAAAATGTTTTGTCTTCTCTTCTCTCCCTCCATTCCTACATTCCTCTACTCATTGTCCCTTCCCATACTCTCACCCTCTTCTCCACGGGGATCTTGTTGTAGTAACGGATGGAGTCTTTTCCCAAGAAGTCAAACTCCACCACATACTCCTGGTCGTCCATCTTGGGGTACAGTTTGATGTGCTCCACTCGCAGCGAACAGCAGCCAACTGTGTCCGCTGTCTCACCTTCCTCCTTTTCGTTGCCCGCCCTTAGTGCAAGCTACAAGTGGGAAACATGACCACACATCGTTATCATTACCAAGTCTTAAAGGAGAAATATTCTCATTTTCAGGTTCATACTTGTATTTTGTATTTCTCCTAAAATATGTTTACATGCTGCAATTTAAAAATAAATAAATCTGAATATACCTGTATTCATGAAGGGAGCCCTTGTGGTTAATGGAAATGATAAAATGGGGTCTGTAGTAAAATAAGTAAATTTCAATGTTTCATGCAATGTAACATTGAGGGGAACCTTACTCTTAAGGTAAATTTCATTCTCCATCCAGTGCTCTTTTCATATGTATCACTAGTTCAAGTCAAAGATATGATGTTTGCAAGACATTTTTTTTGTATTTTATCATTGTAGTGTTTCTATATTTATCCTTACCTTGTCTATGAAATACAGAGCCACAGCCCTCTGCCTGATCCTCATCTCTTTTGACTTCCAGTCGTCTCTATATTGGGTACGAATGCGATCTACACACTTCTTCAACCGCCGAGCAGTCTCATACTTCTGCCAGTCCTTCTCCCCCTGCCATACACACAAATTGCTTATTCAATAAGAAAACAGATGGATAATTTTGTTCATCAAGGAATAACTGGTGAAATATTTACATTTAGGATTAAGTTAAGCTTTTAGGGTTGAAGCTAAAAGATGTGAGAGCACAGGTACCTTGATCCTGGAGCTAGGATTCAACATGATGTACTTGATGGAGCCCTGAATGTTCTCTGTCCAAGATGCCAGCCAGGTTACCTTGTTGTCATGGCGAACTTCCTTCCATTTTGTTCCCGGGGGAGGTTTAGGGTGCTTCGAGTCCCTACATAAAAGAGGCAGGTTTACCATAGGTGTGAAATGGGTTGACAGCTAGGTTTAAGGTTTGTTATTGGTCATGGTCACAACAATCCGGAAGTAACTGTTGGCAATGAAAGTCTTACACCTCAGCTTGTCCCCAATGTATGTTTAGCACAGCATTTCCCGCTGGTTTCTCTGGGTGCAATGTCCACTGACACGGTGTCTCTACCTGTTTGTTGATTAAGGTACACTAAACTAATCTAATCTAATCTAATCTAAATTAACCTACTTCCATAAAGTATTTGGGATTTATTTTCATCTTATTGGACCAGTCTAGGACTAACATTATATTGTAAAAGTGTACAGAGAAATATCACTGTAAAACAAACCCTATTATGACCAGTATGTGTGAGTCGACACGTCCTCCTTGGGTCATGTTATTGTTTGCACACATGCAGCATACTCTGGCGGGAAGACATAACCGGCATGTGTGCAAATGCGTGCCAGAGATGTCCCTGCCATACTGTACATACCACATGTAGAAAATACATTGTCTTGCGTCTGAATGACTTCATTTTCTATTATGCTACCTTTCATTGAATTATTTAGGGAACCCAACAAGTCAAGTCCCTTGAGGGGTTTCTGGGTTTCCTTTGCATGTCTTTTTTTAAACTTATTTTGTTGTAGATGTTACACTCATTATTTAGTTTTTGTTTTTAACGTGCTAAATAAATCAAATCAATGGTACAAATTAGCCTTTCCACACACACTCACACACTGCCCCTGAGGCACGGAGTGACCGACATAAAAAGAAAATTATTCCTATTGTCTCTATAAATAAATCGAGCAATCACAACATAGCAGTTAGAGGATGAAAGGGAAGATAAAGGGAAAGAAAACGTAAAAAGAAGGTTCAACAGGGCTAGAGGAGTTAAGAGCAGGACAAAGAGTGTGAGGTATATGTCTGTGGTTTGACAGGGCCACCTTGTGGTAAAAACTCAGAACTAAACATACTATTAACATCAGAGTTTTGTGTTCTTCATATGCATCCAAAAACTAAAATTAAATGGAAATAACTATGACAGTGAGGGTGGTGATGACATTGGAGGTGAGATACACTCACTTGCTACAGTTAATAATGATGTCTTCAGGTCTGATACGTCGTTTCAGCATGCCCATCTTCGGATGATCACCTCGTCCTCGGAACAGGCCTGGTGGCTCGATGCGGAAGTTTCCGATCCTTTCCTTGTGGTTGTCCATTAAGCAGAAACCGTACTCCTGGAGGAGTCTCTCATTCTCCTCTTTGATTTTCTACAAAGTGTACAAAAGCATGAAAATACAATGAGAGCTGTCATGATGCTTTTTTAGGGTTGGGAGAGTCTGCATGAATTCAAGCCTACCTGTTTCTCCTCTTTTGACATCTGTTTCCTAGCTTCTGACTGGGCCTTGAAGTATTCATTCATTTCACTGAAGTTGCACTTGTTCATATCGGTGATCTTTGACTTCTCCTCGGATGTCATTTCCTGAAATAAAAGTGAAGACATCTGAATCATACATGGACTTAAATACTTACATGGTATACACCCTCTGTAGACTCTGGCTCAAGATACTTGAATATGTCTCCTCACCTTCCTCCAGTCCTTAAAGAAGTTCTTCCTGAAGATGTCCTTAGTGGTGTACTCATGATCCAACATCTTGGCAAAAAATGTAGCTACCTCCTCAGCAGGAGCACTGAGTTTCATAGGCTTACCTACAAATTCAGAAACATCAGATCATAGTCTTGACCAAAAATATGTTATAATTATTAATAGAATTTTTTTTCCACAGACAGTCTCACCATCATAGTAAAATTTGACTTTGTCAGGCATAGGTTCATACGGAGGGGCAAACACTGGACCCTTATGCTCAAGAAAGCGCCATTTGGATCCATCTGTAGATCTTTCCTCCTCCCACCTAATCACCACAAACAACAAAAATGAAAACCAATGAGAAAGGACAAATATGGCATATACTTCTCAGTAGCTGTTTATATCCTTGTCTGTTGGGTAATTTCCTGAGGAAAAGAACAATTTGTCCCTGACGTTATCTTACCATTTCCACTTCTCCTCTTCTTCTTTCTTGGCTTTCTTTCCTTCTGTTCCCTTCCTGTCTTTTGTCTTCTTTTTGGCCTGTATGTCCTAAAACAAGTGAAGAGAACAGATTAATTGTAAAGAACACAATCAGCAGACATGAATATATACTCACCAAAATAATGATCAAATAAAAATGTAATGAACCTCATCTTCCTCATCATCTTCATACTCATGTTTCCTCTTCTTGGACTTTTTGTCATGCTCTGTCTTGATTTTTTTGGGCTTGTATACAAATCTGCAAACAAATTTATTGATAATAACAAATTATTAATGGTATCTCAGATTACAGAACCGACAGTGACAGACCATGAAGCATAAAGTAAAGATCTGGTTTAATGTGTATGTTACCCACTCTTCATCATCATATTCCCGTTTGGAGGCCTTGTTGTGTTGGGGAGAGGTGTAGAAGCCATTGTCTTCTTCAGGCTCGCTCTTAATGGCAGAAGGGCTTGTATCTCTACGGTACATATTAAAGACATTTAACAACATATTAGTTTAACAATCTCCTATTAATCATAACCAGGCAATGGTTAAGCTTAAAGTTTTCCACAGTAACTTACGGCCAGAACTGCTTTATAATTATTTTCATTTCACATCAGACACAACAGAGCAATGCTGTTTACCTTACATATCCATTTTCTTTCTCTTTTTTAGGCTTGTCTACATGGGATGACCTGATCTGTGAGAAATGGGAAAATATTAGCATATCTCTCTCTGTCTTTTGATAAGTAAAATGTACTTTAACCGCTGAAGTTCATGTCACAAAATAATAATGGTCTTGATGAGAAAACACGTCATAATATTTAGACTAAACACACCTTCTCTTCTCTCCTCTTCTCTTTGTCCTTGTCTTTCTCTTTGTGTTTTTCCCTGTGCTTGTCTGAGCTGCCGCTGTGCTTCAGCTTCTCTTTGTCTCTGTGTTTCTTCTCAGAGTTGTCCTTATGTTCGCTGGAACACAGAAGCCGCAGACGTCAGAGATCAAGTGCAAGAGGTCAGACGTGGTCCAGATGCGCGTACACACAAAAAAATGTCAACAACAAAGCACCAGCCATCAGCAAAAAAGAACAATTACAGTGTCATGAACAACAAGGATGGCCAAAGTTGTGACTGAACCAGACAAAAATGAAAACATAACCACTGTCCAACAAGGGTTCAAATTACAAATGGTCTGCAGATGTCATTCATAAAATTTGATTGCATGGAGTCCCTCTGATGTATTTCTGCTGATTTAACATGACAGCATACTATTAGTTTCAATTAAAACAACTGTACCCTAGGTGTTTCTTCTATGTTCTTGTTGGGAAATCTTGCATTTTTTGTTTCATACTGCCAGAATCTGTATCCAAAATGCATGGACTTTGTCATTATCCACCTTAATAAAGATTCAGACATGACTCCGTATGACAGAGGTTTACTCCTCAACGCAGCGGCCGCAGGTTTGACTCCGCCCTGCGGCCCTTTGCTGCATTTCATTACCCTTTCTCTCCCCTTTCATGTCTTCAGCTGTCCTAAATAACTAAAGGCCTAAATTGCCCAACAAAAAAAATACCACTTCATAACATAATTTATAGGACGATATGAGTAATGGTAACACTAAAAGATTTTCATTTCAGGAGCTGTAGACACCAGGAAGATATCCTACCTGTTGCTGTGCTTGAATTTCTCTCTCTCTTTGTCTTTCTTGTGGTCTTTGTGTCTGTATTCCTTGTCTTTGTGCTTGTCTTTATGTTTGTGGGTGTCTAGGATACAAAGGAGAGGTCAACTTGTTTAGCAGCACACACAAAAATCATAATAAAAACATATTTGCCCAATGTGTATATATGAGAATCGATTTAGATGCCCCATGTATTTATTTGAGCTTGGAAGTGTATTAAAACTAGCAGACTAGCAAAAAACATCCTCCATGTCTTCCATATCCCACCACCCTACTCTTGAAAGTTACACTCCAATTTGCCCTCAGCGCCCTGCATTACTCCCAACACAAATTTGTTGTAGCTGTCCCACAATCCCCTGAGGTTCATCTTTATTCTCCGGGACACACCTGTATGGTGATGTTACAGGTATTTCCCTCACAAATTCTTGGTACTTGTCACTGTAATATGCTTGTAATAGTTTCACAACATTTGTCGCATATTAAACATAATAGTTTTTTTCAGCTGGCTTTTATCCAACTTTTGATGTAGGCTCAGCTCTTTAAATAGAAAATATGGGATTGCACTTGAGATGAAAAGTAATGTTCATACTCTCATTCGCTCTCAGTGCACCTAGTCAAATTATTAGGCTGTAACAATTTATTTTATGAGGTTACATATTAAAATGTATCCTGCTGAGTAAAATCCATCCCGAGGTAAACCTGGTTTGGCTTGATCATCACCTCGTGGCGCCCTGTTGTTATGGCAGTTTAATAACGGGTATTATCCATGGTATTATATGTACTAAACCGTAACACACATCCCAAATTACAAAAAAAAAAATATCCCATAGACTGCTTTGCTTTTCATAACACCAAGCAGCAAATTATGCCTCCAAGAAAAAAAAGTGCTCTCAACTTTGCAAGGGTACTTTTGTGTGGAGGCTTTCATTTGTGCAAAAAATACTGCTCAAGGCTATGCTTTTAATAATAAAGTGCAACTTTCTTTTCTGTGTCTTGAAGTTGTAAACTTATGTGTTAACATTTACTGCTGGCTTTTAAATTTATGTGTGATGCAGATGCATGTCTCTAGCACAGAGATGGAGGCAGAGGGCAGCTGGTGGTGAGATACGGGCAGGGAGAGGCGATAAGCTCCCAGCTCTCGCCTCCATATCACGGCAGACAGTTGGCCCTATGATCGGCGCCCTGGCTGTTGTACAGAAAAAAGAAAATGGCGCAGAGACTAAGTCCTCAGCCCCAATTCTGCCACTTTCGGCTTCATAATTCGTTGTAATTGCACGTACATATAATCAAATCAAAGCATGCAAAATAAACACGATGCCAGGCCCTTTCGGAATACCCCAGCAGATTAAAAATCCGAGAGTCGCAAGTGTGCATTTCGGACCCTCTTTTTGAACAATAGCCGCAAGAGAGTGGAGGAGAAGGGACTTAGTCTCTGGGACGCCATTTCTGTCCTTTAAAAACTAACAGTAGACTGGGCACGATTCCGACTAGAAATAGGAGTCAATATGAATAAAAATCCTCATCAGAGGACCTACCGCCTCCTTTAGATCCCGAATTAACCTGTAAATGGTGAAAAAAAATGATTTTAATATTTCAATTTAGAAAATGCCGGTTGCTCGGTTATTCAAGTTTCAACTGACATACCACCCTGGCAATGCATGAAATTTGCTACAATAAAATGCAAATAATTCACATAATTTCAAAGTTTGCACTAAAATAAAGAGAACAGCGTAACTTATTACGTTAACAAACGTTTCTTAAACATTACTTCATATCATGACGATTAATACTTTTAATCGTCATACTGTTATTACCAAGGTATATTTACACAAACTGACCAAAAAACACGAATTATTGACCAAGAGGTACCTGAGAGTTCCCATGTCCATGGTCTCCGCTCATGGCCAAGTTGTTTTTGTTTATGAAGCAGGTGAAGTTATCACCGTAGACAGCTGTTCAGGATGCGAGGCTCAGGGAACCCTAACTGACAGACTGGAACTGGAATGGAGTCCCAACATTTACTGACTGCGCATGCTCACACCAACCTGAACGCCGAGAAAATACTATGCGTGGTGTCTACCTGAACCAGTATCAAAATGTCAGGTTAGTTACGTCAATGTTGATACTTTCAAATTATACTCATTATTGTATTACATCCATACACGATACATATCCTCGAGCGTCATGTTTTGTCAGGGTTTTAACTTCTCTTCACCTAAATGGAGTCCTGACTAATTACATCACACTCCGCCTCCTACTAGTGCTTTTCAACAGTACTTTAATTCAGTTCTGGTAGGAATTAGCAAGCAGAGACTGCCCTTAAAATGACCAGCAACCTAATAATACATTAATCACTTTACAAAGTTTCACAGAACAAAAAGCAGTAGAAAATTTAATTCAGTTTTACAACATAATTATACAATCATGGCAAACTCCATTATCAGTCTTCACATGATTAATCCAGCATTTAATATAAAAAGCACATTCCCACAAACACATAGAGTATTGCACACATTCTAACTACAATCTTACATAATAGCATTAACAAAACAATAGCATGATTCTTTTTAAAACAATCTGTACATGGTTTCTTCCTCCATTGAAAATTCATAATCTGGGACATAGAAACTGATATCAACTGATTCACAGCGGGAAACAAAAACATTTACAGTACAGTTCACAGGTTGCCACAACTGCAGTTGTGCCTATTTAGACTTCCTTCGTTTGGCCTGGGTGGGGCTTGCACCAGTTTCTGTTAAAAAGCGTATACAAGTGTATTAGGGAAAAGGTTGTAATGCCATGTATAGTTTAGGCATATTGATAGATATTCTGTCTTTAAAGTTGCTTGTGTGTTTACGTTACCTTTTACAGCAGCACTGGTGCCAGGCCTGGCTGATCTCTTCCTAATGCCACTGTCTGCTACTGGCTCTTCTTCCACCTCCTTCTCTGCCCGGGAGCTGCGTCTGCTCGGTCCCTTGGGCTTCTCCACAGCAGCCCTGGGAGGACCAGACAGAAAAACAACCACAAGGAAGGAAGGAAGGACAACACGAGGATACTAAAGATGCAAGGGTGTGAGTTAACTCTGCTCTACTCAGAGAAAGATATAATACCACTCAGGACTCTGCTGTTTTTCCTCGTCTACCACAGATGCTGTCCGTCTTCTTCCCGACAGCATCCACTACGTCGACATGACTGCTTGTGTCTTTGCAGCACAAACATGTTAAAATACATACCTTGGGACTAAGTTGATGGGCGTCTTTCTTTTCTTTGCCCATCTGTGATAGAAGTGGAAAAACAGCGGCAAACTGTAAACTGTGCTGAACAAACATGGCTTCACTACCCCACCATATATATGACAAACCCCAGGAAAAAAGAAGTGTCTATAAAGGTCAGTTGAGTGGTGCAATTTGATTTGTGATAGGCGGTTCTTTGTTTAAACTTCTGCCATGCATTAGAATATTTATATTGTTGCATGCCAATCATACATACCAAGTGCTGAGGCCACGTGGCTCATTGTTTTCACCATGTACCTCCTTGGACAACCAAATGAACTCCCTAAGTTTCAGTACAGTTAGAAATGTCTAAAAATTTCCCCTTCAAGAGCACAGGACTTAAGACTAGGCCAACTTTTCAGCGATCAATAGTAACTCCCTTCATAGACCCCAGCACATGAAGCATTACATAGCTAATCAACAACACAGTAAAGAATAATACAATACAATCTTACCCCTGCTCAGAACCTGTCAAGACCTCTTCACCTGAATGGGACAAAAACAAGAGTTAGTTTTATGCCACCTAGTCCCAAGTGGCTCATACAAGATAATATGGAATCTTTTTTTCCTTCTATTTAATACACATACGCAATAAGCTTTTTTTTTTTTTTTTTTTTTACAACTTCTTAAAACAAAGACGACCACTTACCCATCTTCTCACTGGCAACAGGTTCCTGGGCCTGTGGAACATCTTGTTGAATAGGTGCTGGGAAAATGGATAAAATAGAACTGACATTGTTGAATATGTAAAACAGTAAAATAGTTAGGAATAGGTATCACTGATTGCTCAACTAAAGCCACATATAAAATGGCTTTGTAAATGTATATAAGGTGTTGAGCAGTCAACTGTCTCTCCTCTCACCCTCAATTAGCAAAGGTTTTGCACAAAGCAATCCTTTTCCTTTTTAAAACAAAAAAAAAAAACAGGTTGGGAATACTTAATACTTTTTGTAAATGTACAAACCCAGGAAAGCCTAATACTTAAGATTGCATGACACTTGCTTGACCTTACCAATGATCATGGCCAGAATATGGTCATTATCCTGTTTACTTAATAGCTGTGCATTTACCTGGCATGGTCTGAGTGGTTTCAGCAGATACAGCAGCTGGTGGCATGGGGGGCTCAATAGTTGGAGGGTCAGGCTGAGCTGGTGAAACTCTGCTGGGGTTAGCAACTGGAGAGGATGTGGTAGGGGCAACCTTCAGAGTAGGTCCAGATCCAGCAACAATGGACGGTACAGGACTTTGTACAGGAGCAACCGTAGAGAGGGTAGCAGAAGAGACACCTGTGGTAGCACCAACTACAGTGACAATAGGAGCTTGAGAAGTTGCTGGTGCCACTGGAGCCTGGGTGACAATCTGAGTAGCAACAGCCACTTGGCCAGGAACTGGGATTGGAGAGGAGACAGCAGGTGGAGTGTTTGGAGCAGCAGCCGTAGTAGTAGTAGTTTGAGGAGCTAGTGTCTCAATCTGAATGGCAGGACTAGCAGGAGGATGATAGCTCTGTGGTGGCACCGCCCCGGTGGGCCCTGGCGCAGACTTTTCTACAAAACTCTGCTGGGAATCAGCTGTACCAGGAATAGCTGAAGCAGCCTGTCCAGGTTTACTTTTCAGCTGGGCAGTGGGAGATGGCGACATGGGGCTCTTTCGTATAGTGTTAGCTGCCACAGGACTAGAGCAGAGAGGAGGAGAAGCCAGGGGTGGCTGAAAGGGCGATGTTGTTGAAGGGCTTGGATGGGGAGATGGCTGCCGGACTGGAGGAATAGGTTTCTGAGCAAAACCTCCCTCCCCTACATTTTCGGTTTTAAAAGGGGCCCCTGAGTTTATTTGCTTAAGAACTGGGGGAGTACCAACTAGGACTGATGAGGACACACTAGTGGCAATCTGGACCTGTCCCACAGCACTTCTGGTGGGCTGAGTGCTGGTCATGTTAGCCAATGAGGACTGGGTGGCGCTCGGGGCAGAAGAAAGTTGGAGGTTTGTAGTGGACACTTGGATAGGCCCCACCATGGTGACTGACTGTGATACCATGGTGGTATTGGGAGCCACAGATGCACCTGGGACCTGGAAAATTGGGTTGATAAATACAGGGGTGGTGGTGATAAACTGAGGAGGTCGGGGGGCAGGGGCCTGCTGCTGGATGTCCTGAGGTCTAATGTTCTTGTTAGGGACAGCCACCATGGTGGAGACCATAGATGTGGGTGCCTGGGGAGTGGGGGCAGAGGTGATGGGGTTAGAGGTGACAAACACAGTTATCTGGCTGGGGGAAATTGTGCTAGAAGAGGCAGGGATCTGTATAACTGAGTTAACACTTGTCACAGGTTTAGGACTAGGGCTTGGTTTGAGAGCTGAGCTGGCTGAGTTTAAAGCAGAGCTGGAGTTCGAACTGGTACTAACAGTCAAAGAAGGACTGCTCTGACTGGAAGTGACTGGGTTGGGGATTACACTTGTGGTGGCATTAGTGTTAGTACTAGGAGTGGGGCAGAGGGTAGGTGTTTGGTTTATATTTGGACTGGGATTGACACCAAGGCTGGAGATGGGGTTTTGGCTAAGGCTGGGGGTAGTATTAGAGATCCTGTTAGGGCTAGACTGTGAGTTGGAAATTGACACAGGCTGCAAATTAGGACTGCTGGTAGGGATTTTTACAGCAGGTTTGGGTTTAGCTTCCGACTCATTTATAGTGGCAGTGGAAGTGACAGCAGCTAACGTATCTGTATCCTGGGAATTACTGTGGAGTGATCTCTCTAGATCCAAAGCAGACTTTGGGCTGTCCTTCCCCATAACATCCCTAACAGTATTACTCTGTATGGGCCGAAGAGGCATGTTTGGGATACCCGAGTTATCCAGTAACTGGTTGAGGGAGGTTGGAGCTGACCTGAGAGTAGGTGAGACCTCAGAGTCCTGCATAGATGCTGGGGGCCTCTCAACTGTACCAGCCTGCAGTTCTAAGTCAGGTTTAGGCTGCTGAGGCATGGGGAAACGAGAACTTGCCATTCTGGGAGCTGATAACTCCCTTAAAGACTGTGGCTGGGGCATCTGTCGCTGCTCTGCTGTCATTCCTTGACTTTCCCTGGCTCCCTCAGCAGGGTTACCTTGCATCCCATGAAAGGGGCTCTGAATCTGTGGTGGCTCCACTGCCCCACTCACTTGTGAAGGCATAGATACTGGACTTGGGGGTACTGAGGGAGGACTTAGCATCATGGTTTGCCCTTGAGGGTTGACCAACTGCTGCTGCTGCTGGGGGGGAGGGCAGGTGATGGCCATCTTTGTCCCCTTTTGTCTCCCTGGACTTGGGGTGGCTGACTTACGGCTAGAGGCTGGACTTGACCTCCGGCTATTACTAGGACTTGCCCTCTTACCCTGCCCTCCTGTCTGTCTGTCCTGTTTAGTACCAGTGCCTCCTACTCCAGTGCCAGTAGAGAAAGGCTGCTGACTGTTAGTGTTATTTCCACCCACAGTGCCATTGTTGTTGTTCCCTGGTAAAGTTAAGCTAGGAGGCGCCTGTCCAATTGCTTTCAGAGTTGTTGGGTTAAGACCTTGCTGATCAAATCCCCTGTTTAGGTTAGGCTGCCTGGGAGGCAAAGGAATGTTGATTTTGGGAGGAAACAGCCCTGCAATAGATGCATTTAGCCTCTCAGGTGAAAGGTTAATTTCGGAGGGCTCAGTACTAGGTGGACGATTAGTTGGGGTGAGAGGATGGTGGTAGGGTCTGGGGCTGGCTCTGTTGGGGGTTTTTGGCCTGGAGCTCTGTGAAGTTGTGGGGACATTGGGGAAATGAAGGCCAGGCATGGGGCCTCCTTGCTGAGGCTGACTTGGTAATTGTTGCTGGGGACTGGCTCCAGTATGTTGGGGCATTGATGATGGACCAGGGCCTTGCTTCATCATGTGAGCGTTGGAGCCCTGATTGGCCATCATCTGTTGGGTTCCATTTCCAGGCTGCAAACCAATTTCAGGGCCACCAGGCCTGTCCTGCTTCGGGTGGGACCCTGCAATAGCCTCTTCAGTTCCAGTGCCTTGAGGACCTGCATCAGGATGGGACATTCTTCGCGCAGCGCCTGCAAGCTAGAAAGGACAACAGATACAGTGTACAGTTTACACCTAAGAAAATAAATAGTGCAATCACAAGTCAAATTCAAATCCTGAGATGTGAATGTCAGGATTATATTTACAAATGCTGGAGCACATGGCCCTCACCTGTGGGTTCACCATCAGGGGCAACCCTCTGGCTTTGTCAGGTGACAGCGGTACACCCCCATGTCCTTGAAGGCTAATCATTACAGGCATGTTGCCTTGTTGTGATACAGGGAGCCTCTGCACCTCAGGTGGATTGCCCATGCTCCTAGGAGTGAGCTGCCCTCCTGGGGGGATGGACATGCGATTCTTTGCCTGTTCCTGCTGCATCTTCAGCATCATCATCATCTGCTGTTGTTGCTAAAATGCCAAATGTAGATAAGCCGTTGTGTTCATAACAAAATGCTGTCATAAAGTAACATCATAATAATAATACCTGCTGTTGCAAGTGTGGTTGTTGAGTTTGCTGCTGCTGTAGCTGATGAGGGTGCATCTGGGGCTGGCCTTGACCAGAAGTCTGCGGCCCCGTCATCCCCTGTTGCCCTTGAGCATTCTGGAGACCCTGCATCTGCTGCATCTGTTGCATCTGTTGCATCTGCTGTTGTTGCTGCATCTGCTGTTGTTGTAATTGTTGCTGCTGTTGCTGCATTTGCTGCTGTTGCATTTGTTGTTGTATTTTTGTTGCTGCTGCTGCATTTGTTGTTGCTGTATCTGCTGCTGTTGCATGTGCTGCATTTGTTGTTGTTGCTGCTGCTGCTGCTGTTGTTGCTGTTGTTGTTGTTGTTGTTGTTGTTGCTGCTGCTGCTGTTGTTGTTGTTGTTGTTGCATAAACTGCATGGGTACCTGCTGCAATACTCTCTGGTCTGCAGGTTGGCCAGGAAAGCCTAGGTAAAGTGTAGAGAGGCATGCGTATACACATTTTGACAAGTAAAGCATACTGTAAAGTTACTACTTCAAATTTAAAAAAAGCAGATACTAAAGAATTGCCAAAATGTCTGTCATTTACCCGCAGGCCTGTTGGCAAAATCAGGGAGTTTCTGGCCAGAGTTATCTAATCCCAAACTCTGTTCACCACCCAGATTTGGTAATTCGGAATCCTCCATGCCAGCAGCCACATCAAGACCACTAAGAGAAAAATTAAGTGACACTGAATCAATGAATTTATGTAACAGTGATACAACATACTTTAACTGTCTACCATGGCAAAAACAAACCTGTAAGAAATACAAATTATTACCCAAGTCCCTCTACTTGCTGTTGTCCTTCTCCCTCTTTGGGCTTCTTCTTTCGTGCTGGTTTCTTCTTTTTGGGTTTGGCCTGATTGCCCCCCCCTGCTCCCTGTTTTCCTCCGGGGCCAAACTGGCTGGCTGAGATATCACTCTGCAGCAGGTTGACCAGCAGTGGGCTAGTCAGTGTTACATCCTTGTTGACAGGAAAGCCTCCTGGCTGTACACAGGGTCCCCCCATTGGCATCTGACCTGGGAACTGTGGGTTAAAGTTCATGCCATGTCCTGCAAAGTGGCCATTTCCCATCTGCATGTGCTGAGGGCCCCCCATTATGCCTTGCTGCTGCTGTGCCTGCATATCAGGGACCATCTGTTGGACCCCCAAGTCCCCTGCCCCACTATTAGGATCTCCCAAAGGATGTGGATGTTGTTGAGTTGCCTGTTGTTGCTGTTGCAACATGGCCTGTTGCTGTTGTTTCTGCTGCTGCTGTAACTGCTGCTGTTGCAACTGTTGTTGGATAAGAGGATGCCCTGCAGGGAGCCTCATCTGTTGCCCATGCATGCCCATAGCTTGATTAGGATTGCCAGCAATAGGAACCTGGGATTGTTGCTGGTTCATCTGCTGGTGCTGTTGCTGCTGCTGCTGCTGCTGCTGCTGTAGCTGTTGCAACTGGTGCTGCTGCTGCTGTTGTTGTAATTGCTGTTGTTGGAGTTGAGCCATTTGCTGCTGCTGTTGTGGAGTCATCTGCTGTGGTACAACCTGGCCCTGGAACTGAGCCATGTTACCTGGAACGTTTGGAGCAGGGCCTCGAATCATCTGACCAGGCATGACCCCACCTGGAATCTTGCCTCCAAATGCCTGCTTGTTACCTTGCAACTGGTTGGCAACCATTTGTTCCATCATGGAGTTTTGTTGCTGCTGTTGTTGTTGCTGCTGCTGCTGCTGCTGTAGGAGCATGGCCTGGTGCCCTTGGCCTCCAACCATCTGACCCTGCCCATGCATCACCCCCTGGCCTTGCTGAGGCATCATTTGCTTGGGTGGGGTCATCCCTCCTCTCTGCCCTTGACTGAGGGGCCTTGAAAGGACAGTCTGACCTCCACCCTGGCCTTGAACCTTCTGGCTGGGGGAGGAAGACACGGGCTGGACCTGATGCTGGAGGCCCATCATCTGGGTCTGGAGGCCTTGCTGTTGCTGGCCCATAATAGGCCCAGTGGTTGTACCAGGGGGCAGTCCTGCCATGCTACTTTGTACACCCATAACATTGGGTTGGGCATGGGGTGGACCTTGCATTGAGTTTGGTGTGGAGACTGAAGGCGGAGCTCCTGATATAAAACAGAGAAGGAAAATATATATATAAAAAAAAAAAAATCACTTTAATGGGTTTTGCAACAGGTTATAAGCAATTATGCCTTATGCTACGTGCATGTTAAGACATGGCATGTCAAACAAGGCTGTTGACACATCTTAGCACTTCATTAAATCTAAATGTCTACAACCAACAGACTGCACAGCTGGGACTTTAAGAGTTTAGTATTATTAGCTAAATATTATTCTATATAGTTTTTTTGATTAAAAAAAGTGATAAAAACACTGCACTAACCAAGTGCAGTGTCTTCTTTCAATTTTTTTTCTAAAACAATAACAAAATATACCACTAGCACCAATTCTTCCAAGTACACTAATGTTTCATGTGACAATTCTGCAATCTTAATGTGTTTGTTTTATGAATGTTACTCTGACAGGGTTCAAGTTTGACTGTGGCATTACCACCAAAAGAAACAGCATGGGGGGTAACATATTATGGTGACATTCTAAATTAAGATAATTTAACTAAATCTAACTACCAAGGAAGGAATCTGTGTGTGTGTCCAATGAGGCTGTGTGTCTAAATGTGGTGCAGTATGGACACACGTTTATTATTAATACACTTTGAATAAACCATAGGGGGCGCTCTGTGAAGAAGCGGGACATTTCAGGGCTCTGCAAACTGGACCAAATGGCAACCTCCGGTGCTGAAAAATTAAGCCACTGCTAAAGTGCCAGAAACAGCAGTGTATATTTATGCATAATTAAGGGAGTGTTGCTTTGACTGACAGGTAGGCTGCTGTCACAGGAGGCAAGCATACGCTGTAGGCTTCATTCTGCCCGCCTCAGCTCCATACACGCTCCACCTCTTTGCTCATTTTTGGATTAGCTGACGGCAGGCAGTGCCGAAATGGTGACCTATAAATCCCAGTGTTGAGTGTGAAGTTATTTGGATAAGTGGGTTTCAAGAAAGCTACTTGCAGCAAAACCACAGGTAAAGCAATCAACCTGTTCTGAACCTGCATGTTTTTAACGGGCATTGCACAAAATGTAATATGATCACTTTAAAGTTTGTTTGTTTTAAGCTACTCAATTTCAACAAGTCTACAGTGAACTGAAAACATTACTAATCTAAAATACTAGATTAAGCTGTGATTCCTGATGTTGGTAGTTCATATGGCTGATAAAATGATGACCCATTGCAGTTTATTATTTTTGAATTAGACCTGCCATTTTAGTCCACTAGCGTCAACAATCTTCTGTGCAATAATTTATATTTGCTGATCTCAAACTTTAGCTCTAAAACTTGGTTCTATAATTGCCGTTTTCTGTGGGAAAAACATAAATCTTTATGCATTTCAGTAGTTACTAGTTTTGTAGAAGTTAACAGCATATAGGAAATGCGGTAGTGCTTCAGTAGCCATGTTGTTGTGGTTTTTCCAGCATTTGATTGTATTAGTCAAAGAGCATATCATGACGAAGAATAGTTTATTGCTCAAATGTAAAATATCTTGCCTCAGTGCATGCAATTGTCACATTTAATATGGATATTTGCCAAAAATGTTTGTGCATGCGTAAACAGCTAATCTTTTACCTGTGTGAGTCATCGCTTGGCTGCTCTGTAGCTGCTGACTGGCTCCTCCACCAGGGGTTCCTGCAGTGCTGGCACTCACCTGACCTTGGACAAAGTTTGGGTTTGGAAAGCCCATGGGACGCTTTTGCATGCCTGTAATCAGTATTCATTCAATTTTGTTATTGTAGACATCAGAGTACTTTGAAATTCCATAGTAAGGCATATACATGGGCAAAAAACTTTTTTTTATTTGCACTTCAGCCTACCAAGAAACTGTTACCAACTGTAACCCACCTTGGTGAACTTGGGCACCAGGCTGTCCATGCTGGGGCATTCCCATGAATCCTTGTTGCATGTTACCCTGTTGGCCAAGGGCTACTCTTCCTGGTGATCCAACACCCTGGGGAAAACCCTGTGGAGTTGTAGGTCTCTGAGCCATCATGGGAGGAGTCCCAGGTGAACCCTGCTGAAAAGGAGACGAGGAGGAACCAGGGGACTTGGCAGTGAGGTTGCCCTGCGGTCCAGAAGTTGTTGGAAGTGGTGGAGGGGCTCTGGGTGGTCCTGCAACACCACCAGGGCCAGCCTGTGGGCCTTTAGGCTGGGGAGCTGCAAACTGACCAACACCTGTCTGCTGTTGTTGTTGTAATTGTCCCTGTCCCATGGCATTGAATACCTGCCCAGCCTGCTGGCTGCCAAATGGGTAAGGGGGTGGAGGGTGGCTGGGAGTCTGAACTGTAGCAAGGGAGGGTGGACGTTGAACCATTTGGGCTTGGGGTGGGGGCTTTCTCCAGGCAGGGCCTCCTTGGGCAGCTGGTGACTGGAGGACCCCAGAGGGCAACTGGTTCCAGCCAGGAGGCACAGCCATCTGGCCCGATTGGTTGAATGGAGGTCTAGGTCCAAGCTGGGAGAGCTGAGCCTGCTGCTGGGCCTGTTGTTGGGCCTGTTGCTGTTGGTGATGTTGTTGTTGTTGTTGAAGCTGCTGCAGTGCAGCAGGGTTGAGTGGTCTCCCACCCTGCAGGGCCTGCATGTGATGGGCAGCCTGAGGAGGCATTGGGCCTGAGACATGGGGACCAGCCTGTTGGTGGTGAAGTTGCTGTTGCTGCTGAACTGACATGCCTGGCATCATTGGATCCATAACATCTGTAGGAGAGGAGGATGCAGATTTTCCATTATTGTACTGTCCAAGCTGTAAGATATTCAAAATTACATCATTTATCATTTGACGTACAAGAAATAAAGACCTGAACCTGTCTGTGAAGATGGTCTCGGGAATACGAGGATGCATCTGTCCACTGCTGCCTGGTACCATAGCCTGACCTGCCATACCAGGCCCAGTGGGAACCATTGTTGGATTAGCCATCCTAACCCCTATTATGAAAAATATGTGCATATTTTACCACTTTAATTCCTCAACCGAAATACAAAAGAGAAAAACAATGTATTACTCCTAACTACTAAAATTATTGTCCAATATGCAAGCACAGTTTCAGTCTAGTTGGTATATTGTGTATAGAGACAATGTGTAATCAATTCAGTAAAATAATACCTGGACCAGGCTGTCCTGGAAAGCCAACATCCATTCTCATCTGGCCAGGTGCTCCAATTGGTCCATTCACTCTGACTTCTTGTACTCTATTTGGTCCCACAGCCACATTGATGGACCCTTCCCCTGAACAACAATAGAGGGAACTTGTATAATTAACCTTAATTAGGGTATAGCTTGTATGCTTTATTCTTAAGACAGATAAAACATTGTTTCTTGCATACATTACATACATACAGCGACACATTGCTTGAAGGCTGTGCAGTTACCTTCTATCTGCACGGAGAGAATCCCCAGGTCTCTGAGCTGCTGCTGGTTGTTCTGGGCCAACAGTCTGAGTCGCTCAGCAGCATCCCGAGGAATGTTGAAGGTAACACGCACACTGTTCCACGGCTCCACATGTTGTGGCTCTAGCCTCTCTGAGCCTAAATGAGGGACATTTAAATTATCAAAGTTACAATTGCAGTAGACACAAGATGGAAAAGAATCCAAGAGACTATTGGTTGGAGAAGGACAAGGAAATGATGGACACACAAAACTCTTGCTGGAAAACACAATAGCACACAGAAATCAGGACATGTTGGAATTGTTTACAACAAAAATATCTTCATTGTGAAAGTGAAAATTTCTGAGAATTGTTAGTATATAGGCAGTTAAGGTTTAAAGCAAACGAATGCCTGTACCATTTTTTTCACCCCAACGTAAAATAGAGTTAAACAACATTAAACTAACCCATATCCAGCATGTTTGGTATCCCACTGAGGATAGTGTCAAGTTTTTGAATGAAGTCCTCGTCCTCCATATTTCCTTGAAAGGCAACAAAAACTGTAAAATCTTCTCCCTCCTCGCAGTTTTCTTCCGTGCCACCATGCGTGTTATCTTTCTCCTCTTCTGTTGCTGCGCCTCCATGGCTGTCATCATCCTCCCCAACACCAGAGTCCCTGTCGGAATCATTATCAGGTTCCAGGTACTCAGTCCTCTGGGACAGCGGAGGTGGGGTACGTCGATGCGCCATCCTCCCCTCTTACTAGGAGTGGCGTTTGAACCGTTTTATGCTGAAAATGCACATAGGAGAGACACAAATTACTAGTCCATCCTATAAAAACACTAATGACTGTAGAGCTGACAAAGTAAAGCGTATACTATCAGCATTGGAGTAACGTTAGTAAAAACTGTAGATCAGATGCTGGATTAATGGTTAGTACGTTCTCAGTTATACACTGCAAGTTTCAGATAAGACAAGGTCCAAAAAAATTATTTTTGATAATCCACGTCAAGTAAATAGATGACGTTATCACAATAACGTTAACAATACAATACAAGTTAGTGACATCATTGTGAGGATGCTAAACTTACAACAGCAGACATGTCAAAAGATTACAAAAAGGCCTGTAGGTTGTTAAGATATGTAAACTGTGATTTGCATGTGAAATAACGTTAACGTTACATTGTACAAATCCACTACCCTAACCGGTGGGCAGCTTGGTTAACATGATCGGCCCAGCAGTAGCACGGGCCTTAGCGCAAACATAAGCTAACGAAACGAAATCTAGCTAAATCGGCAAGGAGAACACAAATATCCCGTAACGTTATCCCATGTCATTGTGCATTTCAATGCCGATAAGATCAACACTTACAATTCAAATGAATACGTTTCTAGCAGTTATCGCACTATGAAAGAGGATAAAAATGAACGTCAAGGCGGTTCCTGCTGGCTTCATCGAAAGCTCCAGTTAGCAAACGTTAGCTAGGTAGCACTGCAGTTAATTCATTACGTATGCATTAAAACACAACTTTTTGTCTTCCAAATTCGTTAGCTTTAACTTGCTACATATCATCAGCAGTAGATTCCGCACGGAAAAAAGCAAAAGCCTTACCACATATATTCATCTGAAAATAAATTCGACCAGTCGACATCTGCTAGCCAGATTAGCTAACAAAACATGAACCACAAGCAAATCAGAAACGATGTCAAGGTAGCGAAAAATACTATTTCCGGTAGTGATCGCCAAAATAAAATCCCAATTGTTAAATAAGCAACGTCCCTTTGAGAAAAAAACAACACTTGGTAATATTATCAAGAATGTATATTGAGTAGTTAAAAAACAAATCCAGTTACGTTCCCACCAAACGTCGCCTTTGCAAAATCAAAGCATCTCATTTATATTATATTCTATTCTTTTTTAATTTTTTTATTTTCAGTTTTCTGAAATTAATTCAAAGTTTACAGTATTGTATGGTCCTCAAAGCTAACCAAGTGTGTTTTTTAGTTGGATCCATATCAGGGATTTTGGCTGTTTTTTTTGTTTCTCTCAAAGTAGGCTACACAGAAACAGAAAGACAGGGATTAAAACAACATGAACCAAGTTTATCATCCCGGACATCCTCAGCACCAAACTCACCCAGCTCACTGTGCCAGCATCCACCTCTCAGTGGATCACAAACTTCCTGACTGCAGGAGTCAGCAGGTGAGGCTGAGGAACATCACATCCAGCACACAGACTATTAGCACTGGCGCCCCCCTGGGGTGTGTGCTCTCCCCACTGCTCTTCTCCCTTCTACACCAAAGATTGCGCCTCAGGAGACCCATCTGTTAAACTCCTGAAGTTTGCTGATGACACAACCGTCATCAGTCTCCTCCGGGACAGTGATGAGCCGTCCAACAGACCAGCTGGCTCTCTGGTGCGGTCAGAACAACCTTGAGCTTAACACGCTCAAAACTGTAGAGATGATCTTGGACTTCATGAGGAGCCCCCCCTCCAGTCTTCCCACCATCACCATACTCAACAGCCCTGTGTCTGCTGTGGAATCCTTCAGGTTTCTGGGATCCACTATATCCCAGGACCTAAAGTGGGAGCCCAACACTGACACCATATGATATATTCGTGCATATTTTAATTGCTTGGCCTTGTTTCCATGTCGGAGGTACGGCTTTTTGATCTACTATCCTCAACATTGCACGACTTTTTGCAAGTGTACCTATAAGAATTGATGCTGGTTTTAAGGCAAAGGGTAGTAACACCAAATATTGATGTAATTTAGACTTTTCTTTTGTTTTCTCACTTTGCATTTTGTAAATTGATAAAACATTAACAAATCATTTATATTTTTGAAAGCATTATTAGCATTTTTTCACACCTGCCTAAGACATTTGCACAGTATTGTATGTTTGTATGTATAAAAAGTGTACATACATATACACATACTGTACATACACACATGTGAACAAACACCTTTATGAGTATTCTAACGGGATGTTTACGGATGGATCCAAATAAAATACACACTTAATTGTTGCAATGCCTCATACAAGTGTATGCAGCAGAATCTTGATTGGTCTACACATTCATCGGACACTGGCGTTCAGTAATAACAGGTAATAAATAGGTTATGTGAAATTCGTAAAAAAATATAAAAAATACACAAACAAACATCTGCTCAATTTTAAAATCCCAGTGTTCAACATTAGGGTGTGTGCAAACATTTTATTTCTTGGATTTGGACAATGCTGATTTGAATTAAAATCAGATACCAATGCACATGGATGAAATCAAACAGGTTCAGGTTTTGTGCAAATGCGTAACTGAATGCATGTTACTCTACAGTACAGGAAACAAGCATAGTCATATTGTCATATTGTCATATTGCACTAGTGCCCAACAACAACAAAGACTATAAGGTTAAGGGCTCATTTAATCAGTCAGCATGTGCCATTCTGAATTCAACTGCACCACATTTAGAATGCAATGCGTTAAAAAAGCTTTGTTCTTACTTTAAATATGCTACCTAAAATAATTACACAAGTACACAAAAATAAACAACCATTACAACATACTTTTCTAAAATGAGCTGATTGAAGGCATTGAGTTACAACAGTAGAAATAATGTATACAGCCCAACAAATATTCATATAAAAATAGACGGATTACATTCAATCCATCTGTAAAGAATCATATTATTCCCATTCTAAAAACAAGTATCCCTGTTCTAAATAAAATATTAAATGAGAACAAAATCATGCGACAACTAAAATTTCATAAATTATATATTTAAATACACTTATTCTATCATTAGCAATATTTAACACCTGTGAAACTGAATGACGTATTTTGTGTTAATAATGTAAGTCTGAACACGGTCCCAAGGAGCCATTGATTGTTTGTAACAGTTAAAACTCCAGCAGCTGTACCAAACAACACCACAGTTATACACACCATATAAAGAGCAGGGTTGTAATTTTCTAGTTTAGGTGTGACAATGTATGTCTTAATCAGTGGTTTAAATAGTATTACCTTCACCATTTCACATGACTGTACACGTTATTTCAAATGTTGGTGAAATGTGGAAGAGATGAAAAGCAGAAAGGTGGAGGACCATGCACGTGTTGTGAATGGTGACTTCATGGTGTGGCATCATTACTTTTTTTATGCCTGCTCACTCTCGCAAAGAATCATTTTGTTCATCATTAGCATTCCTGATCCTAAATGCAACAAGAGTTCAAGAGTGCAACACTCCTGCATGTCCTGATCAGTACCTCACAGGCCAAAAACTAGCTGTCACTCAACATTGTGAAAATAGCTTCACAAGGCCATTACATTTTGTATTTTCTTTCTCTAATATTAATATTAAAGTAAATCCACTCTAACCCTCTTGAGTATATTGCTCCCTTTAAGTGGACCTGGAGTGCATCAGATCTGAATTTATGAACAGATCCTGCTCTGCGTAATGTAGGCTGGCTGCAGACTTCGACAGATGTCATTAAGTGATAGAAATACGTTTTGAACACTATCTACACTGCAACTGAACGTTACTTGAGGTTGTGAGAAAAGGGCATACCAACATTGGTATGTAGACTTTGTAGTTTTGTATGTCAGCTAAAAATAGCATCATATCAAGATCCCTACAAGGTCATCTCAGACAAAGCTGCGTGTATTTTTGTTGACTGTTTTTTCTGTCAAACAACCATACTTTGCCATTAACTTATGTTTAGTGTATTAGGTGTTGAGCAGACTCCTTACTCCCTTACTAACTGTCAATCATACTTCGTTACTTTGATCCTTTCTAAATTATATGCGAGTAGGAGGCAAGGGGGACTAGGGCATGTTGGACATAGTGAGAGCAGAGGCATCAGCGCTACGGGGGTCTTTTACCCCTATGATGAGGTCATTGGTTCTCCGGGTGCCCTCCACCATTGAGAGAACATCTCTCCTCTCCACCTTGTGACCTTTGGCCTGCAGCATCTCCATATCTTCGTCTAGAAACCTAGCTGTAGCAGAAAAAAATGAGGAATAAATGTCAAACTGATTCATCTGCTAATGGAAAATAACACAACAGGTGTAGCAATCCCAGTGTGTTTGGATTGTATGTCTATGAGGGTTTACATGTATTCAGGTCATAGTATATCATGTTTATAACCAAACATACACCCAGTAGCCTTTTACCATGTACCATGATCAGATTATATTTAGATCTCAGGTGAAAAACTGCAGTCAGAAGAAAATATTTATAATTAAGAAGCTGAAATCAGAGAATTGTTTTTCATAAAAATCTACTGAAACTGATTAATTGATTATTAAAATAGTTGCAGATTAATTTAATAGTTGACAAAACTAATCCATTAAACGATTACTTTTTGCAGCTCTAATTGGATTTTTCTTCAACTAGATGGCATATATTGTTGCAATTTGCATGTTAATAGCAGGAAATGAAAATTTTAATTTAAAATAAAGTCCAAAAGCCAATCTGCCCAAATGCTGCAATCATAGATTCAGAAAGGACTTATTTTTGGACCAAACTACATTATAGATGGATCAATAAGAAAACTCACAGTCCACCAGGAGGGTGTTGGGCTGCAGCTGCGGGTGGAGTCTTCCGTATGCTAAGCTGTCACTCATATTTTTACGCGAAGACAGAACATTCATCAGCACCTGTGAAGGATCGGATAAAAGAATTAGATATACAGTATAGAATAACATATAAAGATATATTTTCTCACTGATAAAAAAAAATAAAAATCAATAAATTTAATGAATTCTCCCAGTAATTAAATAACCTGTGTGATGCCACTGAGAGATTTCTCTCCATTGGACGATCCAACAGCCAAATATGTGCCACATAACCCCACAGCAGGCCTCACTGCTGTGGGCATCAGGAAGGACATGGGCCTCTTCCCAGGCTGGAGGCTGTTAAGCTACAACAAAAGAAGACAAAAACCATGATGAATGAGCAGCTACAGAAAAAAATATTTCAAAAAGAAATAATTTAAAACTGCAATCAAATAAAAAATAAGGGAGAATGCACAATTACTGGGTTAGGTGATGAGCCCTGTGTTTTATTAGGCCAGGAGAAGTCCAGGATCTGGCTATTCAAGAGGATTCCTGAAGGAATCACGATCCTGCTGCCAAATGGTTTGTTCAGAGAGCTAAAACAGCCACAAGAAAAAAGCTCTTAGTTTTTCTTTCCTAGTGATATCAACACTATCTTTACTGTCACTGGGATTTGTTTCAGCAACGTGCATTAGCAGTTCAATTACAGTATGATGTACCTCATGATTGACACGATGTGGTCGTCCGGGCCCATGACCATGACTTGGGAAGCTGCTTCACCCTTCTCCAAGGTAAATGATGGAACATAATGGCCGACAGGGAAGGTCTGAGAGTCGTTGATCATCTGGCGGAGTAGGGGGAAGCCTGTGATTTACTTGGAGATGGGAACAACAAAAGGGCAGGGTTCAACGTAAAAGCCTTTTTGAATTAGGGTGGACAATGGACATACACATCACATGTTTAACGACGATATGGGGATACCTACCTCAGCATCTTGGCAACAATCTCTGAGACAGAAGGTTCATACAGGGAGTCTCCCAGCCTACTAGCGAAGGCAAGCGCTATCTTTACAGCCTGGAGGAGTAACGCAAAATTAATATTTGAGTTAAATTCATACAATTTACTGCACTTTGCACACTCTTTATGCTGTATAGGGGTGAAGCAGTTAGTATACTACCTCTGCAATCCAGTGGAAGGTGTTGTTCCTGGGGACCTGATTGGTGATGTTGTAACCTTCCAGGATATTTAGAGCAGTGATCAAGGCAACACCTGCATGTGGGGCCGGGGGCCGACATCACATGGTGTCCTTCAGAAACACAAACACATTATTTAGATTAAGATTAAACATTTTGACTGACAAATTTGCAATATATAACAGATGGGACAACTATGTAAGGAAATTGAATTATAGAGCTTACTGTATGTATATACAGTGAGGAAAATAAGTATTTGAACACCCTGCTATTTTGCAAGTTCTCCCACTTAGAAATCATGGGGGGGTCTGAAATTGTCATTGTAGGTGCATGTCCACTGTGAGAGACATAATCAAACATTTTTTTTTCCAGAAATCACAATGTATGAACTATTTATTTGTATGATACAGCTGAAAATAAGTATTGGAACACCTGAGAAAATCAATGTAAATATTTGGTACAGTAGCCTTTGTTTTGTACAGAGGTCAAACGTTTCCTGTAGTTTTTCACCACACAGATCTTCTCTAGATCAGTCAGGTTTCTGGGCTGTCGCTGAGAAACACGGAGTTTGAGCTCCTTCCAAAGATTCTCTATTGGGTTTAGGTCTGAGACTGGCTAGGCCACGCCAGAACCTTGATATGCTTCTTACAGAGCCCCTCCTTGGTTATCCTGGCTGTGTGCTTTGGGTCATTGTCATGTTGGAAGACCCAGCCTCGACCCATCTTCAATGCTCTGACTGAGGGAAGGAGGTTGTTCCCCAAAATCTCGTAATACATGGCCCCGGTCATCCGCTCCTTAATACAGTGCAGTCGCCCTGTCCCATGTGCAGAAAAACACCCCCAAAGCATGATGCTACCACCCCCATGCTTCACTTTAACATGAAATACAATTCTTTATACATTTGATTTAAAAAAATAAAAGAATGAAATCTGTATTGTGGGAACAGGTGGAAGTTTAAACGAATTTAGCCCCACCCACTCTTCAGAGTCTTCCTCAAATATTTCTAAAGTATATAGTACAACATATATTTACCTTGATAAATTATCTCTGCTGGCTGCTGTAAGACGGTACTGTAGTTTGCAAAGTCATCCTCTGTGAGCACCCCACCTCTTGCTTGTACCTATTAAAAATGCATAGTTAAAATTGTACACTGATGAGTAATCTTAGTCAGTTAGCACGGTCATCACAAATAGGGAAATTTATTGTCAAAAACATTTCAGTCATTTGACCCTAATGGATACTTGGTTATATTCTACAAGTTTATCTACTAAACTCACAAATGTGTTCATAGTCAAATAACGCCTAGTGAAAATAAATGAAATGTGAGTTGATCTTCGGTGTTTGTGGTCAGATATACATAGAGCTGTAACACTGTTTTACTTTACAATAATTGTCTCAGAAATAATTGTGATTAATTACTTAATTGTGAACTGTCTCATTCAGTCAAATTTAATTTGTTTTTTTTTACTTTTTAAACAAATTAAAAGTTCTTAATTGATTCCAGGACACACCTTTTGGTTATATCAGTTATGTGTCCCAGATAATGTAATAACACAGGTACACAGCCTATGAAGGAAACAACGCCTCTTTATTATTATAAAATAATAAGCTGAAAGTTTTTTCTAGATGTTTACCCGCCTTGTCATTTTGCTATAAACAAACAGTATATATAGGGTCAAGTGCCAACAACTAGCATAGTTTTACCTCAACAGTCCGACCAATTATTACTTGTATAATTACAATCTGGCATATCTAAACAAAATCAATAATTACCCTCAATAGCCATACCCTTTGGTACCTTAGCTAATTTTACCAGCTAATTGTGGTTAAACAAAAAAAAAACATGATTACGTAAAGAAATTTCCAATTATGTAATAATTGTTACAAGCCTAGTTAGATACTGATGTAGTTAGAACAGTTTATAAAATACATTCTGTACTAATATATTATATTTGGAATATATAAATTATTATTAAATCTTTGTTTTGGAACACAAACACAAAGACAATCTGAAATAATTTATCAATCATTAATAAACTACTAATAATAATAACTACTAATTTATGAAGACAAGCTCTTCTTACAAAGAACTAATGATTAAATAAACTGATTGTGTTTGTGTGAACTACATATTAACTACACATACTAACTTTAACAACTCTGGTGGTGTTTTGTTCAATGACTGTGTTAGTTACACACAGTACACATAACTACCACCTTTAAATCTTTCCGTTAGACCACAGAATTATAGGTCATAATTAACTGACATCATTAGATTTGTCACATTACAACAATACTGAATTATTACCTCACCCTAGCCAAAATGTAAAAAGCAGAAGTGAAAGGAACTAAAAGTGACTCCCCATGGATCTATGCAAAATTTATGAATACTTATATAACCATAGTCATATAACCAGCGTTAGAGACAGGGGGGGGAAAAACATTCTCCCTTACTGCTGCTGCCATTTCCTGCGTCAGGTTTCCACTGTAGAACTCCGATATCCCCTTAACTGCAACAGCATCCAAGATGGCAGCTAAATCAAGACGTCTGGTAAACATCCCGGAGAGGGGAGCCTGGCCGTTGGGAAGGAACAAATCCCGAAATGCATCAGACATGTTTTGGTCCTTAACTTTGGCCAGAGCTTCAGCTAGAGAGAGAAAAAGGAAAAGAAGATGAGCTCACACCTAATATTTATATGACTTCACCCATTGAGGCCAGCGATAATGTTGGTGTCTTTTAAATCGCAGTGTCATTAGTGGCAGGGACTATACCCAGTGATTTGTACACCATTACACTATACCTACCTAGGTCATGAGTAACATTAAATCCATTTCTAGCCACCTCTGCTGCCATGGTAACCACATCCTTCCACGGCATTCTGGAGAGTTCAAAAGTCATGAAAGATTGGCTTAGTTTAGAAATGTTTAAAACTAATATAAACACTCTGAACTCCTCATCAAAAATCAAAGAGATTTTTGTGCCGAAATAATAATCCACAATATTTTAGTATAACACTTGATAGTGTAAGTTATTTAGCTCTGTAACATCATCCTCTTACCAGCTGAGGTGTCAGGACAATGATAATTACACAGCAAGCATCAGAGTAAATGCAGCCCAACACTCTTGCTAAAAACAATGTCTTTTCTTTTAAAACAGCTGGTGATTCTTTCACTATAAGATCTTACTCATTTAGTTCTCAAAGCAAAATGTAAAATAAGCTTTTGCTATTATAATAAGTAAAAATTGGAGGAAAATAATACATTAGGTTATATCTATAAGTGGCATTTGAAACATAGGAGTGCCACAAAGTGCCACACATAATATCAAAGGAAGGAATGTAGAAAATCCAGAAACCAGCATGAGGACTATGACTGTATGACATGGCATGGCGAAAGATTGAATAAACAAAAAAATATATATATTAAAGTTAAAGTTCTTATAGTAACCTTACCTCCCATACAACTGGTGTGCCTGATGCATCCCACTGAGCATGCCTGGTACTCCCACCAGCAGGCCAGCCTGAAATGCAACAGCAAGAACAGGGTCACACATTAACCCCAGTACTAAACAAGATCAATAAGAGGGTCTTCTTTCTTCTTCCATAACATCTTACTGTTAGAAAAAGGATTTTTTTTAAAAGCCTTACATTTAGATCAAGGTTTGTCTGGAGCATCTTCTCATGGATGGCAGATGGTGCCGTCTCTCTGAAGTCAATGACCCTCGTCTCGTTCTTACGGATGTCATGCACCAACATAACTCCACCACTAAACATCAACAGAGCATCAAAGGATTTAAAAGCTCCATATTTAACCCTGTTTAACAACCTCAGTGGTGGTCCTGTTCAGAAGAGAATCTTACCCTCCAATACCAGAAGTGTGAGGGTGGACAATTCCCAAACAAAGGGCAGCAGTGATGGCAGCATCAACACTGGAGCCCTGTTTCCCCAGAATGTCAAAGCCAAGAGATGTACACTGGGCCACGTCTGTCACCACTGCCCCTTGGTTAAAGATCTTCACAAGAAACAGAAAAACAAAGCAGGATGTTAGAGATTGTCTATAAATCATTAAACGGACTTGGGCTTGTGTGTGAGGGAAGGGAGAGACACATGTAGAAATACTCATAATCCCATAATCATCTGTAGTTATTTGAGAAAAGCAACACTATTGCAACATGGTTACAAAAGTACAACTCAAGTAACAAATATGCAACCCCAACCTGTGGGTCTCCAAAGTAGATCTGCATAATGAGAGCTACAGTCACTCCTGTGGCAAAGGTGAGACAAGCTGTGATGATGACTGTCAGTCCATCTCGCTGACAGGCACAGTCTTCTGTAAAGGGGTCTCTGGTGGTCTCCCGCAGGGATGCAATATCCTGGCTAGCCAGGTCTGAAGCGGAGGAGGGGAGACGTTGGAGGCGAGCTGTCTTCAGAAAGACATCTGGGTCTGGGACATACACCAACAACAAAAGGTTTAGACTGAGCAGCAAAGAACAATATGCTCTGTTCTCTGACAACAAACTTCATTAAAAAAATGTGTCAGTTTGAAGTAGACATGCTTACTATGGAATAAAAACAAAAACACATTTCTGGATTCTGCATGCATGGAATCCAGTTGGCACCTTTGTAGTTATGTAGCAAATATGTATTGTCATTTAGAATTCCAAACAATTATTGTTGGTCGTACAAACTAGACATTTGAGGACATCACCTTGGGCTGTGTATTTTTAAATTTTTTTTTTTTTTACATTTAATAGATTTATGTTTAAAGATGTATTTTAAAGATGGAAAGAGGATCTTTTCATAAAAATGGACTGTCTGTGATTTGAGCTGGGAGATGAGCACAGAGATCTAGGAGCTGGCAAGATGGAGGATATTTTACAATAGGCCCCATTATCTCTCATTTATCAAAACTTGGAGATTGGCTGAAACATATTGCCATGTAGCATGTAACTGGCATACATTCTCTTCATTATTCAACAATACACCACTCCTGATTGGTGGGAGGCCTATAACAGCTCCACAGTGGGAACAGTTCATTATCTAAAATACATTTTTTATGAGGTTGGTTTGTTATTATCTTTTTCTGACATACAAAACGCATTCAGTCTACCACGTTCCTCATTTTTCTTTTACCTTCAATTAAGAGCAGCACTCAAGGCACACAGTGTCCCCTGGCAGAGGCCTTTGTCCATCCATTCTATCTGGAAACTATTTACTGAGCAGCCAAAAACCTGTGATATGGTATAGAGGATTTATCAGTTCTTGGCGATATCTGGCCGCTCTGGCCTTCCTATTTAGAGGATCTGGGTACACGATTGCCCAGAACTGAGCATCAATTTTAACTAGCATGATGTATGGTCTTACATTCCAGAAGTATCACGCAATCTAGACCATCAGCGGATTCACTACAATTTCCATCATAGGACATATCTCACCCTGTGAAAATGCATCACATGAAGCTAATTAACAGTCCTTTATGCACTTTTGCCCACTAAAAGCTCAAGGTACATATATTTAAATGATCTGGGATTGCTCTCCTGTTGGTCAGTTCTGTATCCAAATTTCTGGCTTGATTAATGATACTTTACCTGATACTTTAAGTGTTTTGATTCTGAATGATTTGCCAGGCCTTCAACTCTCAAAAATTCAAAAAGGTGCTGTATTTGCTGGACTTACAGCTGCTAAGAAAATGACTGCAACACGTTGGAAAGCACTTAATCACTTGTCTATTCGTAAATGGACCCTTTCCTTTTTGAATGTCATGCATATACTGTATATGGTACTCTCTACGGCTCGCATAAATGGAGCGTCACAAAAGACTTTGGACTCTTTGCTCAACATTGCTGAATCTTTGAAATCCATGCTGTAGACTTGTGCGTTAGCCTCCTTACTTCTATCTGTGCATGTGTTTGGTCCCGTAAGTCTTATGTCCATCTCTCTGTCAATGTCTTTTGTTTGTTTGTTTGTGTATGTCTGTTTTTGTATGACTTATTGGTAAGCTGCAGACTCCATTCCTACTGTTGTGTTTTGATTAGGTCTCCCCCCCCCCCCTCCCCGTCTTTCCTCTGAGTGTTTTTTAGTCCTGGGACGTGTTCTTACGTCTCAGGATATTGTTTGTTAACTGTATAATAAAAAATATTTGATCACAAAAAAATGTTTACAATAGTTAATTTACACATACTACCCACATTGTTAGGATACAAGGCTGGTTGAAAATCAACAAATTATCCCTTTAATTGAGAAAATAATTGGGCAATTATTTAAGATTAAAAATAATTATTAGTTACAGCCCTAGTTCAACTCTAACCTTTAGAAATAATTTGTGACTAATGAGTAGTGCAAACAACTCCGGAGACTTGATTGAGAAACAATGCTGCTAAACACACCCAACTATGTCTGTGGAAGGTAGATTTTGTAGTAATTGTCTGACCTCGATGACTCACCTGTATCTTGCTCACTCAGGACGTTGTCATCTTCTTTGCGTGATCTTACGGTGTGTTCCGCAGACAGTGCGTCGTCCTCTGGCAGTCTGGGGAAGCTGGTGATGCTCATGTAGTCCACCGGAGAGTAGGCACTCCCGAGGATTGTCTCCGGATTGGCACCTTTATCTGACACACATCCACTTGGGTACCCTGGCACAATTTCAGGAGCAGGGCTGTGCATGACTACTGTTTATCCTGCAGTTAACCTATCTTTATTTTAGGATGTGAGGGAGTTAGGGCAGGGTATCCATATTTCCAGTCACACACCTGCTACTGTCATCCAGATGAAAATCCCTGTAACATGCCTTTATAGACCACTGTTGCTGTGGTGCTAAAGAATTACTGCATCAGTACTTGATGGGATTATTAATATCCAAGTATATTCCAACCCTCCTACAGGGATATGTAGTTTTTCTTGTATTTTATAAAAACCCTTAGGCTACTACAAGATCTTTGCAGTTTTTACTTCTTAAGGGACTATTTTTGATAGGCCAAGACACGGGTGGTTAACGTTAGCTCCGATGATGATGCACTTTTCCAGTCATGTAGGCTGCCACCTGCAGAAGATAAACAATGTAACGTTAGGTCAACAGCATTTCAGCTATGAATTTCCTCAGAGAAGCATTTGTCTGTCTTGAGGATGTGTCCTTATACTTAGCTACATGGTCATTACACTAGGTAAACATGACGTTAGCCTAACGTTACCGTAAATATTGTCATGCGACACTATGTTTGCATCCGTCTATCAATGATGCCGAAAAGCGGTAAACTACACTAACAAATACATATACTAACAATATATTTTAAAACAACAGCATTTTTACCGTTAGAAACACAAACTCAGAGATAAACCTCGAAGCGTAGCAGTATATACGTTACTTGTGCTGTCTGTTCACCGGTTTACCGCTGTCACAAGCTAACACATTTCCTTTAATTCCGATCAAACGTGCGGTTACGGCGAGCTCAACGCGAGGTTAATGTTACATACCGTTGTCGGAAAATGCGTGCAGTCAAATAAAAACAGACATTGACGGTGTTGCTTAATAGATTTTGAACATGGCAGGTGAGATGGGTGAGAAGAGGCTCTTCACGACTACAGCTCCGGACCTGCTTCACGCGACCACACGGCAGAATGTTAGTTTCATGTTACAGCTCAGTAAAACCGGTAAGACTTGTTAGATTATAGCCAACTAGAATTTCAGTAATGTTTCACCTTCTGGACTTAAAGACCGCGAGCAATCTGGAATGCTTTAAATGTATAACTCTCGAGGAAATATTCTTAAATTACACATATTAAAAGGATATGCTGATGATGCCTGTTGTACCAATATCAGACTTACTTCATAGTAAATGGCGTTTGGACCAAAAGAGCCACTGACACAGCTGATCCCCTTTTCTCCAACACAGGTGCTATAAGCCATTTCCAATCCAGTATGACAGTGTAATGGGAAAACTCCCCCAGCACAGGACCTCAAGTCTCTATGCTGAGTTTTTTAATAATGATTAAGCGGATAAACAGGCATGGCAGGTCTAAATAGCCTACCTGCTCCAATTACAAATTTCCTGTCCCTCCCTTTTCTTTTCTTGTTCCTCCACTTTTCAGTGGCAGAAGATCATCTACAGTTTCAATTGACAGTGGAGAATAGCCTACTAATACTGATTCCTCAACAGGATATTGTTTTACCTGCTTCAATCCACAGAAAGGCCGTAACACTGCAGGGGAACTCAACAGCAAATGTCTCAGCAAAATACAACGTTGGAGCACTCAGCTGCAAAACCAGATCTTATTCTTATTCTAAAATTTGTTTGTTTACATCTATTCACTAATCCATCTACTTTTCTCATAGTTTGCTTACTTTTAGTCCATGTTATGCATAATAGGACCCCGTCCAGATTCATTAGTAGCTCAGGCAATATTTACGCTTACCACACCCGTCTGTTCACCTCTTACCTTTTTGCATACTGTAAACATCCGCCTACTTTTACACAGTGAATCTAACAAAATACACGAACATAAGTACAACTGTTAGGTACTTCCACTTTACTGAATATGCCTACTACCATTTATTCACTCCATGTTTTTTATATTCTACTTTACATACTGTAATATAGTATTAGTATGTATGTAATATAGTAAAATGCTGTTTCCATGTTAATACATCCATAATAATTATAAAACATATTATGACACTGACAGAGGACAGTTTGCTGCATAATGAGTATTTTTGTGGATATAAAAAAAATCCTGAAAATACTTTCTTACTTCTACTTAAGTATTATTTGAAATGCAAAACTTTTACTTTTATATTGTGGTACTTTTCAAAGGAGCCACCTTCCACCACTGACAATAGATCACAAGCTCTCTGCTTTAATTCCATTCCCTCATTCAATCCCACATGAAAATAATGACACAAGATTCAGGCGTTAACCTGAGTATTTATTGTTGTTGTTTTGTTGGCGTGTACCTGTGTTTTCTGAATGGATGCTGGAAAACTCATCAGTTGATTTTTGCATATGTCTTGCCTGTCAGTGGACTACCGTCCACTTTGGGGATGGGAAAATCAGTACATCACAAAAACCATGCCGAAATAGTGAAAGGCACAATCACCATACTGTAGATATCAGATACACCAAATGTTATATGTCTCTATAATTCATTTTTATGAGGGGATGGGTGTACTAGTTTAGATGTAACATGGGCGCAATCCCAAGTGTTCTTAAGCTGCCATCGTTTTAGGGCACAACATAAAACATATGGAACTCCCACTGGGAACTCCCCTGACATTCAATGCCTCACATTTAAAATGTCCTATTGGTGAAGCACTGTTATAATAACTATATGGGAAAATACAAGCATATTCTATTGTATTTTTTTGTTAAACATTTAATATTGTTTTTAATATATAAACTATCTCCTACCTCACCCTTTACTTGTCCATAATCCACATAGGATCAATACACCAGGTGACCACTCCCTCTCCCCATTGTTGACTTTCACCCTTAAACCACACTTTCCAATAACCACACACAATATACTGAGAACACGTTTCCTTTTTTACATGATGCAAGTGAGAAAGGAAGACATCAAATTAAAGCAAACAGGACAGGTTTGTAGTGGTAGAGGAGTATCTGTGGTGGTCTTTACATTTTTGTACACACACACACACACACACACACACACACACACACACACACACACACACACACACACAAATGATCTCTCATTATTACCCTGTTTTCTTTGTGTATGTATTTTACAACAAACAAACAACTAATACAACTTGGAAACACAATCAATTAGAATAGTAATAGAGATCACTATCTATGTGTGTGTCTGTGTGTGCAGGTTAGACACATCCCCTCAGATCCATCTCGTGCACCATTGGGAGGAATCAACAGGATACATAATAGTCATCTTTAAACAGAATAACATATACAATTCATATTATATCATACATTAACAGATGTTGGATGGATAAAACAGTCATGTATGGGATTATTGGCAGAAATGAAAACAATGTGGTATACGTCATTCATGGGAAAATAATGTATTTTACTCATCTAGATGATCTAAATAAGACAAGACATTTCCATTTGCCAAACAATCTGACATGAATCCCCAAACAATATGTCCTTTTAACACTTTGTATTAAAATCATGTCATTGTACATAACCACACCTGCATTCAAACATCTGTGCTAAGTGGACCCTCTGGAGGGCAGTATTTGCCTATAGCATATCAACTCTAAATCTAGTGCTGTTTTATGGTGCATCTCAAAGAGATAAGACTGAAGTTGGGGCAAACACACCGCTTTTGGCCAATGAAATGCCCTTTTGATTTTATAATGAGCACAGAGGTGAGGCATAGAGAGGATTCTCATTAGTCCCTTTGGACACAACGTTGTGGACTCAAGTCCTGAGAGGCTTTGACATCTAACGGAGCATTATAAATTGTTTTGTAATATTTACAACAGAATTACCATTCTTCTGGTTTGTTTTTTAAGAGTTTCTAGCAATGTGTCAGTACACCTTCTCACACACAATTTTAATCAAAACAAAAAGAAAATAATTATCACAAAAGAAAAACAAGCACACAGCACACTGCTAAAACTTTGACTCACAAAATGTATGACAGTGCAAACTTACATCCATGTCTCAAATAATTTACAAACATTAGTATGCACTTCAGCACCATTGTTTACTATTGTTGTTGAATACATATCAGTAAGCTAGATGTTTAAGTGGAAACTGTTAGAGCTGGATGTGCTAACGAGAAAGTGGACAGCAATGGAGTAGATGTAAGAGCGCAATGGGTTGGTACGACCATATGCAAGACAATTAGGCCTGTTGACAGTTGTCTCCTGGGCGGTCAGTGAATTTTGAATGAAATGGACTGATGTGTAAATAGGTTGTACTTTCGTTTTGGTGTTCACATGGATAACGTAAGATCACAGCACACACTACGGATGAAAATGGCTGATGTGTGCTGGGCACATTACTTCAGTCTACACATCCCACATTTAATGATCATCATGCGGTGTATTAACCACAGGGAGTTTTTTTTTTTTTTCCTCTTCTTTTTTATTTTTTATTTGTTGGCCTTAAAAGCCAAAAGTGTACTTTGTCTGAGAGAAACAAGCTTTTTTTCTGTCTTTGGTGGAACCATGCAGAGAGAGACTGTGAAATGATATTTGATTTACAGGACAAAATAAGCAGAAAACAATGTCACAAAACGAAATAAAGAGTTGCCATCAATACCGCTCTGCACTTACTATAACCTGCCATACCCTGTAACCCAAAGGCAAGCCCTGTATCCTTTCCCTTGAACTCCATTTATACTCCTTATACCTTTTTTTCTATTTATATATTTATTAAGGGTGCCCATAACACCAATCTTCATATTTACAAAAACGGTTAGGGTTAACCTTATTCTTTATCCAGAGTAACACAGATGAAACATTCAAAACAAGGGTCATTTTCTAAATGCTCACAGGCTGCTCACAGGGTTACATAACACTTTCCTAAGACTGTTTCATGTTATCCACATTCTTTTTAACATCTAGTTCTAATTCATGACATTACTCTTTAGTCTGTTTTGCTCTCTCGCCATCTTCTACTTGCTCTCATCCTTCACAAGGAGAAGACAGAAATATCACAATATTTGTTTCCTATGATGAAACAGGTTGCCCCATGCCTTGTCTTTTACTTTACATGTTGACAGACCGAACTGGAGAGAAACAAAGTCTAATGATTTTCGTCTTATCTCGTCACCAACGGTATATCCTTCCACCTTTTCTGAAAAAATAAATCACCTGTGTACTAAAGCTTTTGAATACATGATGGATTAACTTGTCTTTGTCTTGCATGGTTTCCACCAGAAACATCTTACACTTGGTGTTTTAAATTTCAAATAATTATCTCCAAATTCAAAACAGTACTTTAGGGATTAAATTATTGAATTATTTAAAAAACATGCCTTAAAGAAGAGTGTAAGAAAATAATATTTTACTAAGACAGGAGAAAAAAATCAATAGAGCTAAAGTTTTTGTTGTTTTCTCAGACATTATTGTTTCTAAGTATAACCTGTATCAATATTATGAAGACATTTTTAGTTTGGATACTGCAATAGACTAACAACTATAATGAAGGTATGGAACTACTCAGAGGGCTTGGTTCATAACAGCAGAACGGGGGCACAAAACTACCAGGTGGAGTTAGTTTGTGACTATTAGACCAAAATAAAAAGCTGGTCAACTGGTATCTGAGTGTATCATGATATAATGTGCAGAAATGAAAGCAAATATGCAATGGGTGAATACATTTAATAGTGTGTCTTGGAGTTGACTATGTACTACTAATGCCCTCAGAGTAAACAATGCCCCCTGGTTGCTGGGGAGTTTAGTGGCAGATGTTACGCTTGCTGGGTTGGTGAAGGAAGGTGTTTCTGGCATGGGCTGCGTGGCGAGGGACCTGCTCTCTGGTGCGGTTTTGGCGTTGGATGCGGTTACGGCCCAGATGGCGTCGCTCAAAGCGGGCTTTGTTACGCTGGACCCTGGCCACTTGGGTGACCTTGGCCAGAGCTCCAACCTGGGCAGCTGCTCCACGGCTCACCCTGGTGGGCATAGTGCTGCGGCTGGGAGGGGCACCAGCTGGTTCTGCCACTCTGCTGCAAGGGGAAAGAAAAAATGAAGGTGTGATTGTTGAGATGCTGAAAAAGCAGTTAACGATCAAGTGTAACTAGCATATGGAACGCCATTCCTGACCTCACGCTGCTCGCCAGGCTGACAATGCTTTCCTCTCCCACCATAGACAGGTTGCTGTTGGAGACCATGGAGAAGTTGCTTGGTGAGACGTACACAGACATGCTGGGGTGCTCAATGAGCAGGTCCTCCATTGGGCTGGCCTCCGCTGTGGCTCCCTCTGCAGTGAAACAGGGGGGAGGGGTGACAAACCAGCTCTCATCCATGCAGCTTCTCTCTGGACCTGCCCTACTTCTACCCCCACAATCACTTCCAGAGCAAGGGGACAATGACGGGGTGGAGGACGGCGTGGATAGTCTGCCCCGTCTTGGCAGGGTCACAGGTGTGGTGGCACCTGAATCTGACGAGCTAGTGCTTGGACAAGACAGGGGGTCTGATAGTGCTACTGCACCTTGTGCCCGGCCTTTATGTGTCCTGCGGCGCTTGTGAGTGGGAAGGGGAATAGGGGCCGGGCAGTCAGTCCTTGTATGTGTGACTTGATGATTTGATAGGTTACTGTTTGGGAATGATTGTGTAATCAGTGGGGCTCCCGTCTCATCCTCCACTTGCACCATGCAGTCAGATTCTTCTGAGCACATGGCAGCAATGAGACGGTCAATAAAGACAGATGTTTAAGGTGGGAGGATGTTGCAAAAATTATGCAGATGTGGTACATTTTGAAAAAGCCATGCAGGTTGAAGGGAGTAATTTTTTAGGGATCACATACACACACGCACACATACCAGTGTGGGTAATGTAAGGGAGTTTTAAAAAATTGGAGGAGGGGAAGAAGAGGGGGTAAGGAAACACAAAACATAAAAGAGTCACATCATTAGTTGTGTTGACCCTCTAAGGTTGTGATTATGCCAGTGACATAATGTTTGTCTTGACTCTCCTGAGAGGTACTTTTATGTTGCTTTTGATGTTTGGTTGGCTTCTGAAAAGGCACTAAAGCAAATTTTCATACTCAATCATTGCCTTTATCATGATTGAGATCATTAACAAAGAGGAAGGAGATGTACGTTCACAGACAATTATGTGTTTCCATCAACTGACAGACAACACTTTTGGTATTGCAGCAATATGGGTAAACAGTGATGTAGTTGCGCCACGCCCCAACTGGTTCTTCACCTCACCCCATCATCCCCATCATTACTTCTAGACTTCACATGTTAGTCAGTATTATATACATGCAAAGGGAACAGCTACCTCAATCTTTAAAAATCAAACACAATGTGACTATTTCCACACCAACCTATGTGAGCCACTATGGCCCTCCCTTTGCTGAGACTCACCAGGCAGGTTGACCAGCATCCATCCCTCCTCGTCAGCCTCCGTCACACAAGGGTTGGGTCCCTTCAGCTCAGCTTCTACCTCTTCTACCTCCCCAAACAACAGGTTGCTCAAACGCTGAAACATGACTGCTTGTTTTGTCAAGTATTGACGACTTCTTGTTTTCCACAAAGAAAAAGATGTAGCTGCCTTTTGAATTTCTTATTTATGTTTAGGTATCGCTTGTTGCTTTTTTAAGCAATTCTGTTTTTTTTTTCACTTGAAGCCCTTTGCTGGATCTCGGTCTTGACAAACAAGAGTGGACAGGCTTCAGTAGTGCAAATGTAAGGATTCACTTGGTTTGGAGCAAAGGCCTGGAGATAGAAAGAGAAGAGGGTGGTCAGTGGTAATCAGAAGAAGATTACTTCACTATCAACACACTTTCTGTAAAAAGACAATAAAAGAGAAGTCACTTATTGGGTTAATTTTCTACTGCTTAGTTAGGGAACACTAGATATGCCCATTGAGCAACATGTGTAGTAAGAGCTTCAAGTTATTTCAAGACACATTACAACAACTTGGGACTACTTTTTAGACTCAAACCACAAAGCACTTTTACCTGTATTGTAATGACAAGTTGACAAGCCTACAAACAATGTGCCATCAAATCCAGAAGACTGTATAGCTTGCATATTGAACTGTGGATCTTAAGATCGGCTTGAATAACACATTTCCCACTTTTAATCAAAGTAATTAAACAGCACTGAGGCTAGCAAGAAGCTGGTGGACAATGGCTGCACTGCACTCCCCTCCCCCCGTGAGTTAAGATGACCAATCAGCATGGGTTCAGGACAGATGGACAGGCCAGAGAAGAGGAGGAGGAGGTAAAAGGAGGTAATACAAAAGTAAAACAAAGTTAATGTGCACAATGTTGAAATGCAAAGACAGAAAGCAGTAATTAGGACAGAAGGTACTGAGGCCAAGGAAAGGTGTCTGAATGTGAACACGATGATGTAATGTTGAATAGATGTTTGAACCACCATAGCTTATGAGACTAACCCTTTCATGTTCAAAGGCTGAGTTGTATGTGTGAGTGCAGAAGAAGAAGGAATGACAGAAGAGATCACAGAGAGCAAAACTCTGCCAACACTTATTCACACACTTAAAGATATCTCTTGATTATTTAGGTAAAATTGGTTCCTTCCCATATGCTTTTATGTCTGCATTTGGTTTTTTTTTGTATAGTAGTTTCAAAGTTGCAGAGGTTTAAATTCCAGATCATAAACTATTTCAGTCCACAATCTATCTGACCCACCACCTGATCTGTCTTTGCAGAAATCCAATATGTGCTTCTGACTTTCAACTATTTCACCGACTGCATGAGTGGATCAAGACATGACAGAGGTTGGTATTAATAAAGGAGCGCATATTCAAAGGTGACACACGAAAGGAGATATGCATGGATGCTTGTTGGGAAGCTGACACTTTTTTGTCCTTTTTAAAGAATCACCATGAACACCAGAAACATAAAAGAAGAGAGCAAAAACATCCTAATCGCAACCATGAATGTATCCTGAGAATTCTTATGGCAGATGGAATAATCATTTTAACTGCATGGGTGTATGCTTGAAATAGCAAGAGGAAATGAGAGAGAAATGAACTGGGGGAAAAAAAATGGAGCAAAAGCTGCAAAGGTTTGTTAAAAATCCTATTCAGTGGGGGGGGGTGAAAAGGAAATTCAAAAAGATACTAACTGAGTGTGAACCTGTTTTAATGCATTCCTGAACTTAATAAATTGAAGTCATGAGACCTTGACCAATCCTGATAAACAAAATTTTGGTGACAAGGCCTGAGGCCTGCTTTGCATAAGCTGCAGCAGACATGTACAGAACACACACACTCAACACTGACTACATATAGCACTTCCCTGATAAAACTGTTTGGTGGCTGTAGCAGCTAATTCAGGGCTATCTGACTAGTGTAAATATAGCTATTAATACTGCCAATAGGGAACAAATACCCAACACAGATATAGCCTACATCCTGGAGGAGACAGTTTCTTAATGTATGGCATAGGTAGAAGCATTATCTAACAACTACCACCTACACTAATAAATGTTCTTTGAAATAAAATATATTATATGTGAGAGATGATGGGGCAAATGTAGAGAGATGCGTTTGAAAACTACAGTCCTATTTTTCCTTTAACAGTGCTTGCTTTTTTTTCCCCTTACTTGTCCTTATAATGTGTAACAACACTGTGGTATTAATTAATGGTGGAGTTGTACAGAACTATCTTGTGAATATGTTGTTGTAAAATTAAATTGACAGATTTTTAGGGTACCGTTTTAATATCTGGCCTTGGTCAACACGTTGAATTGGTTCATTAACAGTGTTTTTCTGTTGATCAATGAGCATTGTCCCTGTCAAATAAACTAATAAATGAGTAAAATCTGGGCATATCTAATACATTAACCAGATAAAACCTAAAAGACACAATATGACATACACACTACAGCAGAGATGTTGCCTTATTCTGATATAGTCAATAGGAGTACAAACAGGCCTCATATTTGTTTTTTATTCAAAAGTCACACTATAAATAAGACTTTACAGATACAACTGCACATCCTAAAATTTAAAAAAGGACCTTGAATTATGGATTATCTTTCTTTTGACATTGGTTTTTTTTTTTTAAAGGAGGAGGAGCAGTGCAGGATGGGAGGGGACACACGAAATAAAAACAAGATGCATGTGACGTCATGTGCACGTCACTGACGCTGACAGAGAGGCTCCAGCCTTTTTGGCGACCGAAGAAAAAAGGAGACATCTGAATAGCAAACAGCGAAAATATAAGATATTATGACCGTGCATGTGCTACATATATGTTGTTATGGCTCATCTGCATTTTGCTACACTTAACAAAAACAATCCATATGTGACTATAGCTGCTATTGTCGACGGTCATCGTCGGAGTCGAAAGCCATTGACTTTAGCCTACAAAAAAAATCCGCTGCCCACAGCAACAGTGTTTCCATTTAATGTAACACAATTTAAAAAAAATCAACCTCGGCTTCAGATGGTCGACAGCCGACCAGCCGAGAGAAGACAAGACTTTCTGTAGCTACACAGAGTATCCAGATTAAACATGAATTATCCGTATCCTAAGCTCTACAGCTGAAGGGTCAAAGCAATGACAGCTGTGGCTCAGCGACAATGCACGAAGGACATCGGCTATATAGGCTAATGATAATAGCCCTACATTATATTATAATATTCACAGAATTTAAAATAAGTGACTATAACAGAAAACTATTGCAGAAAACCTGAGCCTACAAGATCCCCGCCTCCCAGAAAAACATCAACATCCGCCATTGACTCCACATCAGCATTTGGTGCAATTTACAACGGCTGCTGCTATCTCGTAATATATATTTGGATGCAGGCTGGTGCCATTTTTTGATATATAGGACCTCGAATCGACCTAATTAAGCCGTTTGGTTTGCTATGCTGTTTTAAATCATGACCTAATAATAGGCCATTACCTATTATAACGCAGCAGTCAGATATGGTCTCTTAATGAGTCAGTGACAAACAAAGCTATCTAATTCTACTTATTTCATGATGGCTGATATCTGATATTTTCTGTAGGCCTAGCCTAGAATATTTAGGCTAAGGAATGCACTCGCTTTACTGGCAGAGACAAATTGATACATCTTGAGATTACACATAACACAAAAACACACCAAGTTATCAGATTTAAAGCAAAGTAAAGGAGAGCTTACCTGCCTTTGAAATATTATTCAAGTTGTAAACGAGATCTCACACACACAGTAGAAACAACAACTATTCTTAAAGCATAGCTTTAGTCTTTAAGTGAGGTAGGTAAAACATACAAAAATAAATCGCTTTCTTCTTAGAAGAAGGGCTTCGTGTAAAAATGTTACACTGATGTTTTTAGATCATAACATCTGCAGCTTTTTTTTCCTCTCCTATATTTTTTCCGCTGCAGATTTTCCTTCGGTTTATTGCTGCCTCCAGCTGATCCTCGGATCAGAATGTAGAACGTACAAAACAGCTGATTGTGAGATCACAATACGATCGGCCGTGCCCCTTTCCCCGCCCACACCAAACAAACCAGCCAATCAGAATATTACACAAGCCACAGGCCAGGCTTCTAGGTAACAGGATGGGGGCTGGGCGAGAGGAGCTGTCAACCTGTACCAAGATGAAAACGGTGACTTCACTCAGAGGCTGTTCCGGGATCAGCTCATCCTTATCCCATTCCCGCTGTTTAAAGTCACGGATGGGGGATGGTAAACTGATCCTGAGTCTGTGCTCACAAATACAACACAATGCAAATACAACCCTCCTGTAGAAAGAAACGATAAATATCTGTTAACAGCAGCTACAGAAAAAAAAAAACAAACACCAGATCTGAGGCTGTTGCAACTAACCTATAATATTACATCCTTAATTGATTTGGACCACACACAGAGCAGAATACTATCTGTGTTGTATCCAATATGTTACTCTGTGGATGCAATGTTTTTTAAACATTGCATAATTTTTTGGTGATTGTTTTTTCAACTTTTTCATGTTTGTCCAACATGTAATAGACAGAGTAACTTAATCTTCTTTGCATAGTCTCCTCTTGTGGCAGAGTTATACAATTGATCCAAAACAATTGCTCATGCCAACCTTAAATATATACATTATTGAAATTCACCAACCATATTAGCTCTCCTTATACAGTGATATTGGGAATGTTCCTTTACATTTTCTTTGTAAATAGAGCTCTTTCCCCTCCCCCTAAACATATATTTTTTTAACTCTGCCTTGGTTGGAAGAACTTCCATGTGCCACTCAGTCTGTATAAACCAATCAGACATATTTTTTTCTGAATGCAGCATTTGATTAACCAATGAGCTGTGGAGGGGTTTTACAAACCCTGGTGGTCACTTTTACACTCTGCAGTCTGCTGTGAAGCTTTGAGAATACCCATTGCCTTTTATTATTGCAGATTGATCCAAACTGGTGACTTTGTGTGTGTGTGTGTGTGTGTGTGTGTGTGTGTGTGTGTGTGTGTGTGTGTGTGTGTTCATGCATGTGTGTGTCTCTCTAGGTGAGAGATCATCCTGTGTTGTGTTTAAATGAAGTCCAAAGAGTATTCTCACGTGTACTTTAATGGATTTAAGCCAATAGGGTATACTCACCGCGTGCTTGTGTTCATATTGTGTATGATTGTGTACATGTGCCAACATGTGCATGTTTATGTCCACATATCAATATGCTGACATGGCTTGATGCAGAAGAGGGAATTATTTTAATAAAGCTAGGAGCACTTAACTTACTGTATCTCCAAAGTCTGGCCACAACGACTGGGTTTCAAGATCTCTGAGGCCCTACTCTAGTCTGCACAAACCTGGACCTGCACATTACTCTGTACTGTACCAGGGTTTTGGATGTCCTCCCTGCTATCCAGTAGGTCCAACATGACTGATTATGTTTGATTTTTACCCTGGAGAAACTGGAATGCTATCAAATTTAGGGGAAGCCGGTAGTTTAACAAGGTTAATGACAGAAATATGTATCTGTAAGTATTGTCTTTATTTATGACTGTAATCTGAAAAAAACTGTTTGTTTCTCAATGGTCAAAGGGACACAGGGCTACTTGTAAGATACTGTCATTACTGTGTGCAGATTATACAATACTAATACTAAGTGTAAAGTGTACTGTTCACCAATCTTTAATAATGTTAAATGGGATTAACAGAAACTCGGGGTGTGGAGCATACTTTAGCATTTGGCAATGGACCTAAAATGACTGTGTTTTCTTTCAGGGCTATGCATAGCACTTATAGATTACAGTATGGTATTTCATATTTTTTAATACATGTGAATGTGCTTGCGAGTGATCAGGGAGACTACTTTGTCTGCCATAGACCATGTCACTTTATTATCAGCGGTGAGAGACGATAACAAGAGTCCAGCACAGCATGAGCTCTCTAAAGGAGTGATGATAAGGTTTCGGCTATACAGTTACCAGGTGCTAGGCAACACACACACACACACACACACACACACACACACACACACACACACACACACACATCCTGCAGTGTTGATGATGTCGAAACCCCGGTAACACAGTGAACCCAAACATTTAGCAAGAACAATTTATGCATCTTTGCTTTTGTCTGGGTTCTCAAATTAGTCATCAGAAGTCCCAGGTCTGGTGAAACTTGTTATATCATTGTGGTCCTGTCAGTAGCTGTGATGTACAATTAGTAATACAATTCAAGATATGTGTAGTAATGTCCCTTAATGGATGTAATCACAACCACGTCATTCACAAATAAGCCCTTGTTTGCCTCTTTTTTTCTTTTCTTTATCCATACCAGAGTTTTCACTGAAGTTGCTTGGCCTCACATTGATACCCAGAGTATCCCAAGCTGCTTGAAGAAATAGGTGAAAGGTCACAGCAATGTGTACCCCCCCACCCCCCTCTCTGGGTTCATGTTCATGTATACATCATGTTCATGTATATATATATATTGTTACATACAGTTCTTGTTTAACAGCATGCCTGTCCTTGGCCCAGCAATGACAGACATGCACACAAACACTGGCATTTTTAGTTGGTGGTTAGATGGAGGTGTGGCGATAGAAAAGTTGACTCAGAAGTCCAGCTTGTTGACTGCGTGTTGTTGCTTGAAACAGTAAACTAACTTGTTTGTGAGAAGTCATTTGATTTGACAATTCATCCCTTCCTTAAGTGTGGACATAACAGATCCTAAGGGGACTCTGTGTATGTAGAAGCCAGTACTACTCAAAGTTCACAGAGGCACCTTATGTTTTTTTGTTCACACAATATTCTGTTGACTTATGTTTTTGTATGAAAATTCAAGAATAACTTCCTGTAGGAATGCATTTTAAAAAGAAATGTAAAAAACATGGAAAGGAAAAGTAAATGGTAATGGTTTGAACACTCATTTTCCTTCTTTGGGGTTCATGCATGATTTGGTTGATGAAGTATAATGAATCATGCATAAATCCAATAAACTTACATTTTTAAATTGTGTCCAGTTTCTAATTCTTTAACTTAATTTTTATATGACCATAACAACATCTTTTTCATCTGCTCTGTGGCCATTTTCTGTGTCTCTCTCTGCTCTCAGGCCTCTCTGAGCCCCTGCTGCTGACAGATGATAAGCAGCAGCAGAAGATACTAGATCAGACCTGCTAAAATAGTTACCATATAACTCCCTGTGTAACTGCAACTCAATGTTTTTACATTTTTGTCTGTGTGTGGATTAAATAACCAGGAAGTGCTAGTGCTGTATTTATGAACTTTTGAGAGAGCTAGGCTAGCTATTTCTTTCTGCAGCCTTTACACTAAGCTGAGCTTAGTGAACGGCTCTTGCTCCATAGGTAATGCACACACATTAGAGTGCTTTCAATCTTTTTATCTTACTTTTTTAGAAAAAAATTAAAATTAGAGTATTTTCCATAAAGTCAAACTTTATATTCCTTTAAAACGCTAGTGAAGAGATCTCCATCTATGTTTAAGGACACTGACAAACACGAACATGCAAAACATCAGGGTCATTTCAGTCGTTTGACAAGAAATTAATTGACAACCATTTGCCTAATTGATTAAGCGTTTTACTGTAAGACAAACATGACAAATCAAAATCAGTTTTAATTCAAATTTGACAATTGGCTGAATATATATTAGGGTTAATATATTGGGTTTTTGGACTGTATGTACAGTATGAACAATATGTCTTGCATTTTAGGAAATTGCAATAGGCAACTATTTTTTTTGACATTTTCTAAGCCAAACAATGAATCAGTGAATTCAGAACATAATCTACAAATTAAACTCCTTAAAGGTATATAAAGTAGTTCAAACTAGCTACATCTCGACCAGCTACAGCAGTAAAATGCCTCAGTATTAACAATTGAATATGTATCCCTCACAGGGGATATTTTTGTGCATAATGAGTACTTTCATATTAATGCTTTGAATATATTTTGCTGATGATACTCATTATGAATACTTGTTGTGTCATTTGCTTTAGTTTATTATTAGCTACAACCCTCACCATTCCCATTGGGCACTGTCCACTGTTACGTCTGGAGGTCTGTGTCCTAAGATAAAGTATTTCTTTCTGCATCTCCTATTACATACAGCCTGTCTGTACATACTGCCCTCACCAGACCTCTACAGTCCGATACTAACCCCCTCTGCACAGGCTCAACATGGTGGGTTCCTGTCACCATTCCAAGTCCACATAACAACAACAGATCTGATATCACCCAGTGTTCCTCTCTTCTCCTGGTAGACCCCTTTGCAGGCATTTCATTCTACAGTCAGAGAGAAGAAGCTGGGAAGGTGACAGTCTCTCATCTTGTCTCTGTTGCCTTCCTTTTTGTTGCCTTCTTCAGACCTACTAAAGCCCTCATGGCATGTGTGTATCTCATGGGTCTGTCCCTACAAGGCATAAGCAAACAGAGCCTAAAAGTGGTGTACTTGATACCGATGTGCTGATAAACACAGCATGAGCGAGGACAAGCTGTGCTCTCGAGAGGGGCACGACAGGCGTCATTCACGCTCCCCTGGAGGATATCATGAAACATTATGAAACGAGGGGAGCTATTTTAAATTAAAATTAAACGAAGGCTACATTGGGTGATGAGAAAGCACTGGATTTCGGCCACCTGTGTCTTGACTGAGTTTATCTTGACTGATCTTAAATATTGTGCTATTGTTTGTTCAATCTTTCACAACTGGTCCTAATCCCCACCAATGTGTCCTCTCCCTCAAAGTTAGCGTGGGAGGAAAAGGAGCCCCTTGCTCATATGTGAAACCAAAATATGACCTGCAAGCTATGAATAGCACACACCAAGAAAAAAAAATCAAAGAAAACTGAGCTACAAATACACTTTATTTTCCATTAATTTCCCCTACGGCTAGCGTCAATTCACTTTTTACAGACCTCTAAACCACACACACACAAACACACGCGCACACACACACACACACACACACACACACACACACACACACACACACACACACACACACAGAAGAAAACAGTACATGGAGCTGAAGAGCTGAAACCAGACTAACGGTTGCGACCAGATGTTACATAATTTGGCCTCAGTCAGAACAGAAATAGCCACCCTACTCAACTTTCCCCTCCAAATACAAATGTCAAGTGCGCCACCTCTGCTCAAATGTTTATATATCTTCAATCGTTCAATACATCTCCAGTAGGGGATGTAGCTCAGTGGTAGAGCGCATGCTTTGCATGTATGAGGCCCCGGGTTCAATCCCCGGCATCTCCACTCCTTTTAGCTTCACATTTTCTTCAGTTTCTACCGCTGTACCGAGTAGTTCTGATTAATTATACTAACAACCATCGGAGTTTAAAAACAATAAAGGATTCAAAAAGAATTTATCAATTGTTTGAAGTTATGCTTTCCCACTCAGCTAACTTACAGCTCAGTAAAAGTTCAAATTATATTTCAGTGCAACAATTCTGTTATATTATTTTGAAAGTAAATGTCACAGGAAATAAAATCTATTTAAAAATTATTTATTTACAAGTTTTAGATTTAAAAAAAGGCAAAAGACAAATATATTAAATATGGAGCAGTATGGGCCATGAGAATGCAAGTTAATACAGGTGGCTACATATTCAGAAGTCTTGGGCCACGACAAGCAATTTTCTTTTTGTTCAAGTTAAATTTTTTGTTTGTATTAATGTTTCATCCGTTTCATTGTAGATAATTTGTGTAGGCTGTATGGCGCAAGCCCAAGTGCCCAAGGGGTCACAAGGCCTTTTAAGCGAGAGCGTAAAGTGAACTTCAGAGTCAAAGGACTCAGTCAAACATGTCAGTAACTGATAAAATTCCTACTGATAAACTGAAGGAATAGCCTCCACATTTAAGGTTTTCTGACATACTGCTCCTTACTGTCACCATCTTTTATCTGACAGAAACATCCACAACAGTTGATTTTAAAATAAAAAATAATTTATTATAGACGTATGTTTGTATATACATTTCTGACTTGATGTGGGATGATGTTTTGTGTGGGATTATGGCTGATTTTATTCATATTGTAAAACAATATATTGCTAAAGATAAACACTTTACGCTCACTGCCATGGCAACTCAGTCTGCAGTGAAGAGCAGAGGTTAATCAGAGGTTTACTGTCTCAGCCTGCCGTCAAAGGACGGAATGAGAAGACAACCCTTATTTTGTTATTTGGGTAAAACAGTTATAAAGAGCAGCACACAAACACAAATACACTTAGACTGACCTCTAACCTAGAAAAAGGTTGATACCTAGATTAATGTCATCTGCTAGGTTATCCAGCATGACACATTATCTGCCATAGGCATACCACTCTGAAGGCCAAACCCTTACTTGTGCTATTCAGGTGCCAATAACTGCATAACCCACATACTACAAATCTGCACATTATGACCTAAATGAACAATCTTTATATAATTGTCACATATTCATTCTTCGGTTGTCAAGTTAAGGTGAAAAAGCAGGAGAGACATCAGTCTCTCTTGTCTGCAGCTCCAACAGCCTGATGTACTTTAACTGCAGGTCAGATAATAAAGATGATCAACCAGAGGGTTAGAAACATCAATATTACATAGGTCCCAATGTCTACATATCAGAGCTCAAAGATGTTTTATGTACATTAAATGGTTCTGTTGAACTATGAAAGTTTAAAGAAAAAAAAGAAAAAAATGAAGATCCGATGTATTTGTCGTGACAGTTAGGATACTTCATCATGAATCACTAAGTCACTAGTGTACATATTGTATTGTCCAACCTGAGGGTTTTGTTGTTGAGTCACCAGACCAAACTGGCAGAGGTAGATTTGTCACGTCATGCCGGGTTACAGGAAAGATTGTTGACCTTTTCCAGCTTGAGGGCTTGGCAGAACACAAATATGTGTGTGTGTGTGTGTGTGTGTGTGTGTGTGTGTGTGTGTGTGTGTGTGTGTTTTTGGATTTAATGCAGCTCAATCTCGGATGTCATTGTTGTTTTGTGACAACTGAGTGACAATGACCTCTAAATTATTGTGATCTTTGCACCATTACTATTTGTGCAATCAAGATTTTGATTTGGGATTTATTGTAACCACTGACCCGAAGACCCTATTGACATGGTCATTATTGGTCTTTGACCGCCACCTTGTGGTTGGTCCCAGAATAGTCCCTCTGTAGTTCAGATCACCATGTGAACAATAGGTGGCGCCACTTCATAATTTGTTCCTTTCTTGACCCAAAGTGATCCTGTCAGAGGTCTGAAAACAGTAAATGAATCAGGAGTCTTAAAGTAACAGATCCCTAACAGTACCAGCACATCTGTAGTCTGTGTCTAGGCGATTACAGGTTACACATTATTTACACATTTACACATTAAGAAAATACTTGTCGGTTAATCAAATTTCATATATAATGAATCTCTTTGAGTTACTTCAGTTTTACTTGAATTATGTTATTATTCCTTATTACTTACATAGTTCTATAATTTTGTATTTATTGGTATTTCCTGTTATTTTGTTATTGCAGACATTTCTATTTGTAATCCTCTGGTAATGTTTCTTTTCTAATGCCTTAATTTTGAAAATGAAGGTTCAAAATGAAAGTTAAAATGAAGCAGCTTGTTATGGCATTTGTTGTAATGTAAAGGTGTAAAGGTATTTAAAAAAATGGTTAGATGGCAACAAGAAAACAACAGGGTCACCTGAGTAGCAACTATTTCTGGGCGTGATGATAAGTTAAATAGAGAAAAAAATCAGTAGCGGATACAGAAATGAGAGACCCAGTACACAATTAAAGGAAAAGAAAACAAAGGATTTTTTTGTGGCTATGTTTTAATCTAAACAGGCATTCCATCAATCTCCAATAGACATGTGACAGTGGTAGGCTATTATGTAAACAAACTGACATTTAAAAGATTACAATTCTGAAATGAATGCATTTTGGTAGTGATGAACAGGACTGAAGTGGATTAAAAGATTTAACTCTAATATAATATTAATATATAATTGAATGACAGTTTTGACACAGACATTTTTGTCCACGGACACCAGAGCAACTTTTTTAATAAGAGGTAAGTCTTTGAAAATGGTGGCTCATGGTTCTAATAGAAATAGAAATAGAAATAGAAAGATTTTTTAATTTTTAATTTTTTTTTTAAGGTGCAGTAAGTAAGTTTTCTGACTCCGTATGATATACTAGCCGTACCGAGGTTGGGCTCGCTAATGTGACGTCAAAATGACGTAGATCTCGCTGGCGCGAGTGCGCAAGTACCACTCTATTTATTTCATCAGCGCACAGAAACAGGAAACATGGACGAGTTCACGGACAACCAGATACCAGGACTCTCAGAGTGACTGCGAGTCTCTCTTGTAAACTTACTGGGTTAAGATGAGTTCTTTTATGGTGAATGAAAGGCTTGATCCGACATCGAATCCAATCGCAGCATTGACAACAATGCTGCTGCCAGTTCTGCCGTTGTTTACCTTTTCTTCTTCTTCTAGTCTGTAGAAATAGCAAAGTTGGTAGCCTTTGCTCATTAGCACTTTGTTCAGGAGAAGACTGCAACTGATGGTCAAATGAACCTTCGCGAACCACTGTCTTTATTTTCTGAGCAAACTATCATTAGATGGCGCTCTCTGTTCAAAGAAAAAGGTTGAAGAAATAGCAATTCAGTGTGTCTTCAACCCTTTGTTGAACAGAGAGCGCCATCTAGTGAGCTCAGAAAATAAAGACACTGGTTCGCAAAGCTTCATTTGACCATCACTAGCGACAACCACAGGCGAGTATAAACAGTTATAGCGCTCTCATGACGTCACATTTGCATCCCAGCTTGGCTGCGGCTACTGTAAAAAGGCCTTTAATGTTTTATCTTGTAAGCTTGTAAGAATGTAAGCATCTGACCATTAGATGACCTTTAATGGTGCCATATATTACATCAAAGTCTGCCTGCTGTCCAGATAAGGTTGGAGAAAAGACACACACTGGCCAAATTCCACCTCCGTTAGCAGCAGTAAAAGGTTTTGGGTTTTAGTGTGTATAGCTTGAAAGTTTTGACACTATTTGTGGCTAAAATCAGCTTTCACCAACTCATATAAAAAAGGGAATTGTTTCCATCTGAGAGAGATATGAGAGTGTGTTTGCTCATATGTAATTCAATTGTTTGTCTTGTCAAATGTTTGTTTAGGCCATCACGCAACAGCAGTGCTCTGACCAAATATAATCACGTGGTATTAATTATTTGGTGGTGATAGATGAATTAAAGCCACAGGTGGGGTTCATCAACAGTTTATTTTACTTATGTACACATGCAGAGAATGTGTTGCCACATACAATAGACACATATTCACTCCTCTGTTTTAGAACTGGAATACAGCAGTGAGTGAGAGGGACACATCAAGAAGAAGTAAATCTATAAACTGCAGTTTCCTCTGTGACAACCCTTGTCCATTTATTGTGTTGTTCTGGTGTGTGTGTCAGGGTTGCCAGCCTAGCTCACCCGCATTTAGGGCTGCAGCCCATGCTCTGCTCTCTTTTCATCATGCACCGCCCTTGGGACAATATAGCTCTTCCCTTATTCGTTATATGTTGACTTTTACTTTTACTTAAAGGTCCCATGGCATGAAAATTTCACTTTAGGATGTTTTTTAACATTAATTTGAGTTCCCCCCAGTCTGACTATGGTCCCCCAGTGGCTAGAAATGACGATAGGTGTAAACCGAGCCCTGGGTATCCTGCTTTGCCTTTGAGAAAACAAAAGCTCAGATAGGCCGATCTGGCATCTTTCTCCTTATGAGGTCATAAAGGGCAAGGAGAGAGAATTTGAATCACCCATGAGAGAGAGACATCATGGTTTTCAAACAAGCAAAGTGTCAGTTGGTCACAGCCACACCCCCAGGCTCCACCTTGCCCCCCCCCCCTGTAATTCTGCACCAAGGCTGAATTTTGGCAAAGAGACTTCAGATATGGTATTAGGGGAACACTAAGGTCTATACCCAACATCCAAAGAGCACCATGTCATGGGACCTTTAAATTCATGGTCATTTGTAGTTTGTCCAAATAAAGCCTTTAAGTTGATTTTTGTGTGAGATTCCTTTTTTGTTACAAGAAGGAGACAACTTGTAACACCTACAAATTCAAAGAGTTGAAATGTAAATGACAGATTGTCTTTTGGTCCAAAGTACGATTGGATTATAAACATCAAAGCCTCAGTGGCTTCTTAAAAAAAATCAATGCTTACATCCAAACACAACAAAGGGTAAATAATCCCATTTTCGTTGAATTATTTGTATTTCAACAATTTGAAGTCTTATTTAAAGCTGGTATAGGCAGTTTATTTTGGGCGTCATTGGGCAAAAAATCTATAATAATCATTCAGCATATTGTAATTTAGGTGGTCTGAGAGAAAACTAGACTGCACCTACACCTGACTACACTTACTCCTGACACTTTTCGGCCTTCTAAAAAATCTAGCAGGTGTTGGCTCACGGCGGTAGCTAGTTTAAGTTCATGGTTAAGTAGCTAGTGAGAGCCTTAAATAACAATATGTTATTTTAAAGGGCTTTACTGTCCCACAAGTTTGCAAAGAAAACAGGACTGTAATTCTCAATTCTTTAATTGCCGCTATATAACGACATCAGGATTCCAATCACAATCGGGATGATTGAGATAAAAAACGTACTCACACAGGTTACTGTATGTAGTGTGTGCATATGCCTGTGCAGGTAAGAGGGGCTTAGGTAGAGAGGGGAGGGCGGCAGCAGAAATTATTTTCTTTTTTTTGGGTGCATTTGCCAGAAAACTGCCTACCACAGCCTTAACAAATTATCAAAATACTATTCATCCTCTTGTTTTGTTGACACGTTGTCCATACAAAATAATGTAAACACAATCTGTTGGGGGGTCATCCAAGAAGATCAGTTTTTACCACTGAATCACTTTTCAATCTTTGGCTATTGAGAACAGGTTTGCTGCATCTCTATTTGTCAAATTTTCCTGGATCAAGATGGATTTTTACTAAAACATGCAAGTGTTTGTGTCTAATGAGAGTGTGTACAGACAGAGCATGTGTGTGGGAGTGTGTCCATACGATTAGCTCTGCATTCCAGTGGGATAATCTTATCTCCCTCCTGCTGTGTTTATGTACCTCTGAACTGTAGGGCAACACTCACATACACACTCCAGTTCATATGTATTACAGTAACACAAACAAATGGAGATGCAGTGATAAAAGAGCATGAAGCAATTTATGTACTTTGGAAACAGACTGACAAGTATCTAAACAAGCTGTGGCCTCGGTAGTGGCACAAACCATCACAGACTCATCGGTTTTCTTTCAGATTGAACTAGAGCATCACTGTATCGTCACATCCCACTACTGACACATGTGCATTGGGGAGATCTACTGTATCCTTTGAATCATCACATGGACAAAGATGAGGCAGTCTGCATAAAACATCTAATGTAAATGCCCTTAAGTGACCGTTACCTATCGTCTGAATGGACTGAATGATAACAATGTACCTGATTGTTTAAAGAGCTATCAGCATGGGGTTTTAAAATGTAAAACATGGCTTTAAGCTGCACTTGTGTACTTATCACTTGAGCAAAAAAACATTTGTACAATCACAATAGGTGTTTGGGAGTTGGCTTCTTTTCATACACATGAAAGGACACACCAGTGACCATACAATGCCGTATGGTCACTGGTCACCTCCACCATCTTTAATCAAAGCATGTTCAAGATGTAACATTACCAATGCCATAAAAACAAGCTTTAACCATGTTTCTCAGACAAGTCTGTATTTTTAAAGGGCTATTTTTGGCAGGAGATTACCTGACTCCCAAATATTTGCAGTGTTTTGGCATTAGTTTGTAAAACCTCCCTATATATTAGACTGAATGAAGATTTGTCAGTACTTTTAGTTTAAAGAGGTTTCAGCAGACAGTTTAAGCATCTGTGGGAACACCTGCTGGTTCATCCCTGAGGCCAGAGAGGACAGAACATCTGTTGTGAGCAGCACAACTTGCATGTCTTCACGTCCTCTGTGTGTCATGAGGTCACTTAAACCTTGTTGTAACACAAATCGTCTGCAGTATGCCTCACACAAACTGCTCTTGGAAGGGCAAATTCAACAGTGTGTAATCAGCTGTTCAATTCAACTTACATCCTCCTACTCTCTGTATGTGTGTGTCATGTGTGTCAATATTTTAGTTTGTGTGAGTGAGAACACAATAGTAACACAATTCATACCACTCATGCAAATTATTTTAAATACTGACATTAAACTCTCAAACATAATTTCTACTTTCATCCTCAGCAGCAGACCCACAACTCAGATTACTTTCACGTGTGTCTTTGCTGTTTGCTTTTTGTTTTTACTGCTGCCCTGTCCTCCTGACCTCCAGTAGACGTGGCGTTGGCGTCAACAAGCGCTCTAACGACGTGTGAACTTTTGGGCATGCCGTGACAATGGCGCCTTTTAGAGACAGGTGCATACAGCCCCCTCACCCACCAGCAACACTCACCCTACAACCGAGGAGCTTTTAGGTTCTTTGCAATGCTAAAGAGGACCACTGAAGACTGTGACATTCCTGTGCTAATGGCTGGCACCTGATTTTCAGACTCACGGGGTGTAACAGCTAGTTCCCTAGTTCAAAAAACAGCCCTGAAATTAAAGGAAAAGGGTTCATATCCGGACATTTGATAATAATAAACGTCATTTTATAGCCCAATTAATGCAAAACAAAGTTTTACATAAAAGTAAATGATTAAAAAAGCAAACAATCGTGACATTTACAATAACATAAGGATACATATAGTAAAACAAGATAATGAAACAATAATTTGGATATTTTGGATACAACAACAAATCACAATTTCCTTTTATTACTTTAAAATAAATTCTGGTAATACTGGCTAAAGTGTGATTTTGGAATGTGAAGCTGCTTTATATTACGCACACACTATACGCACCTTGGCACATTAAAAAAAAAAGATAAAACATTAAGTGAAACCAATTTCCTTAATTTGATGCCACCTGAAGGTATATGGTTCAATAGGGCTCTGTCTGGGTTTAAGTTACATCATCATATTGTTCCTCTCAACTAGGTTAATTTCCCCCCCTCATGCTGTGAGCAAACTGGAGAACAGTGCCTCTTCTATCTGAATGAACTTATTTCCCGCAGAGAGACAGAGAAAGAGAGATGCGACCAGGATGAACTGAGTGCTGAGGGGAGCAAAGAGAACGTCTGTTCCCCGTACGCATACGTTCTTAAAAATGTCTCCACCTCACCAGGGTGCGTAAAAGCCTCGAGGCACAGGCACAAAAAAGAGCAATTATAAAATGTCTGTTTTTTGACAGTGAATGGGTCTAAATGTGTTTTAACAGTTTGCGGCTCTAAATGCTAAAACAGTATATAAATTGTAATCACAAGTCAGTTAAAATATTGTTCTAATTAGAGAGAAGTCAAAGTTGTATGAATTAAGAAAACCAAGGCCTCATTGATGTTAGTTGGAAAATAGCTTGCTCCATTAAAATATATTGAGCTTCTCTAAATCTTTAAATTAATATATGCCCATTTTCACTGTTATTCTAGAGAGGTGTGTAGAAATAGACAGCACAGAAGGCCACCTCACACAGACATGTCAATTATGAGCCGACAGAGGACGCTCCAGCTTCAGTTTGCCATGAAACATTTATAAAAGAATGGACTGTGGCGTAAATGTACAAGGTGTAAGAAAGCTTTTCATAAAATCCTAATTAGATGTGATCGATCTTGTGTGCATACCATCTATTCATTCTTTTTCCAAATTGAAAAACAGTCTTTTGCCCATTTAACATCGTTCAAGTCCAAAAACATTTTTGCCGAACTTCACTTAATAAATGACTTTATTCACATGCAATAGAAACAGTTGTTTGCCTGTATGTACAGATTGAGCCGTTAAAGCCGTGAAAAGCACAATTAGATTTGCTCTATTCTACAGCTTTTGGCACATTGGGCACCTGTGGTGAGCGCCCTAACACGGAGGGTGTGTCTTTGGGCGGAGATATGCCCACCCACCCCGCTGTTTCTCCCCTCTGGTTACTATATGAGGAGGCAATTTCGCGATTCCCTCAACAAGATACGTTCCACCCTGGTAGTGGTCTCGCCAAGCGTATTTTCCCCGTCCGACTGGAGTTTGACACTGTCTGCAGAAGAGATCCCTTTTTTCTGAGCCCACTCCGCCGTGGGAATAAACATTATTTTTTTATTAATCGGGGAAGCCAGAGATCAACATGCCTCGATCATTCCTTGTCAAGAAGTATTTTTCCAGCAAGAAGCCATACTACAGGGAGAGCCAGCTGGAGAGCCAAACTGGTAAGTTGCTTTCCTCTCTGATTGACTGAATTTGATGCATCTGTTGTTATATCTGACGTGAAAATTGCTTCATCAATTTACCTTCTGAGGCAGAAAGTCTGTAGGCTGTAGTTTTCTGGGTGGAAAACCAGGGTTTTGGATCACCTGGAGAATTTGCTAAAGCTAGCTAGATGAGGGTTATATTGAAAGCAGGCTGGAACAAGACACCCCAAAATGAAGTTAGTGCTCTATTACATTATCTGTCTATTACAACCCACCTGACTTCCTTTTCTCTGTGTTGCCAGCTTTTGTCCCAGAAAGCTTTCCACGGGCTGAACTCCCAACGCAGAACAACAGTCTGGCCCTGACCTGCTATCCCACCAATTCCTTCTTCAGCAGCATGGACACCATGCCTGCACCTCTCTCCCCTGTGTCTCTGTCCCCTTCACCGCTTGGCCCTCTGGACCTCAGCAGCTCTCCCTCCAGCAGCAGCGAGGAAGATGAGGATGGCGGACGGTCTTCAGATCCCCCCAGCCCGGACATCATCCAGCAACACATCTACCACTGTCTGCACTGCAGTAAAAGTTACACCAGCCTCTCTGCACTGTCCCATCATCAGATGTCCAACTGTGCTCCACAGCAACAGACCCCTTCTCTGCCCACTGAAGTCTCTGCACGTCCAGCTTTCCACTGCAAACATTGTCCCAAGGAGTATAACAGCTTGGGGGCCCTGAAAATGCACATTCGCTCACACACATTGCCCTGTGTGTGCCCCACCTGTGGCAAGGCGTTCTCCCGACCATGGCTGCTCAGAGGACACATTCGCACACACACAGGTATGCATCAAAGCAACTTTTCATGTCAGTATGTCAGAGTAAACACATTGATTTCCCAACTCTGTTGGCTTGTAAATGTAACAGCTGGTTGCACCTTGTGCTCATTGGTATTCATTGAGATCTCGTGACGTGTGAGCAAATGTAATGGCCCAATGTAATCTCAGCCTCACAATGTTTACGCATGAAAAAAGGCAAATATGCATTAAGTACGTTAGGGTAGTGTTCCTGCTCTTTTGTTGGTGTAGATAATTTGAAAAACAATGAAGAGAGGACACACCTTTTTTTTTTCCTGTTAATGAAGTGTATTCCCAACACTAACAGTTGTGTCTTTTAACCAGGTGAGCGCCCCTTCGCTTGTCAACACTGTAACCGGGCCTTTGCTGATCGCTCCAACCTGCGCGCCCACCTGCAGACCCACTCTGAAGTGAAGAAGTACCAGTGTGGCTCCTGCTCGCGGACCTTCAGTCGCATGTCCCTGCTGCACAAACACACCGCCTCTGGATGCTGCCCTGCCTCATAGACTTGTATTCCCTGAACTGTTCTCATGAGCCAATTGAAGCTGGTTCATTGCCCCTGGTTAGAGCCAATATACACAGGGGACAGTAGACTTCAAAGCCATGATGGGACAGAAATCTGGACTTCTGTTGCTTTTATAAATTGATTTCTTAAGTGATTTTTCCAGGATTCTGTAGATAGAGATATGAAGTCATATTGGTATCTGCTGCACATATTTGCTGCGTCCTGGCGGCTGTATGTATGTGTGATTTGAGGGCAGCTGGACATCCAGTTAATTCCCAGGAAACGCCATCGGTGCCGGCCGGTCCGGGACTCTGCCCATGTTGCAGCTGCTGCGGTGTGTGTATGTGGGGATGTCATTCCTCACCATACTATACATTCATGGCATGTGAGTAAATGAGTGTGTGTGTTGAGACAGCTGTCTGTGTACTGTGGAGACAGGGCGCTGAGAGATGTGTTGGCTGTGACCTCGGTGACAGGTGACTCCTGCTCGCCCCTCCTCATGCCAAAAACACTTTCCACACACTGCGTTATGGGATGTGAATGGACTGCTTGAACTTGACCAAACACGTCTTGGCTTTACCAATATTGTAATTTTACAGTCTAAATGAAAGTTTATTTAGACATGTTTTTAGGGGAATGTTTTGACCAACAGTTTTTTATGAACTTTGTTGAACATGCATTTCAAATGGGAATACTGTGCCTTTTTCTGCCACATGTAAATAAAAGCTTTGTCTAAAAAAAGAAACTAATGTGTATCTCCAATATGTGCTCTAGCATTAATTATTATCTCAGCATGCATTGTATTAACATAACTCTAAATGAGTTCATCAGGACAGACATGACAGTTTCTGAATGGAAGGGTGTGTGTCAGGAGAGAGGACAGGTTTGTGTGATGATGAGTGATACGGCGGTACACCTGCCAGACTATCAGCACACACACAGAACTCATGCATAAAGGCGAATGCAGGTGGAAGAAAGGTAGGTGAGCAAAAATGCACGTCATAAAGTAATGTAATATGCTAGTCAAGAAAAGCGATCCTCCCAAAGGCCAGAGCAGGCAAGTTCTGCAGAATAAAAGTCAGTGTGAAATTAGCTGAGTGTGGGAATCCTACTGACCCACTTCCTGCTGCATGAGCGGCCACAGATGGAAGGCTCAAGACCAACAAAGTCAGGCTCCGGACAGCTCGACAAACTTCACTAACACACATCCACTCAGTCTCCAGCCTTCTGCTCAGTAATGGTTATACTCTGGTTACCTTATGAACCCAGCTGAGAGTGAACATCCAGGGTGCACATATGGCAGCAATGTGTCTACAATCTCCACTGCCCTCCTGACACACACACACTGACGCCAGCATGTCTTAGTGAGGTAACAGCACGTTTCCTCCAATAGCTCTGTGTTGAGAGGTGTGTGTGTGTTAGGGGGGGTTTGAAGAGACTTTCGAAAAGCTCAGGATCAGGTTGCATGACTTAGCTTGCCCAATGTAAACAGTACCCGACAGACTGCGGGACAGCCACACACACATGCAGACATTTTGAATAAACGACTTTACTTTGATCAAGGGGGATTTTTCATTTGTCTTGCCTATGGGCGGATTTGATGCGAGAGGAGTCATTTAGCTGCTACACACCTATGCAGGTAGAGAGTCAGAAGCAGGCCACAGGGGACTATACTTCGCTTGAACTGACGGCAGTGTCAGATTTGGTGGGCCTAGAAGGGGCAGCAGGGTTAGATGAGACACATAACATGTCAAATACGGCTATAGAGGTAGACAATATTCCATTTTCTCTTTGGGATATGTAAACGCTACCTCAACAAATTTATACAAAAATGTGGCAATAAACAATGTCATTTCTTGATGTTTTGGTCGTTTTGAAATTTAACTCTGACACCTTGCTAGGGGGACATTTTTCTGGTTGGCAGTGTGTAGGAGGCAGTCTATCACTCTGTAGCTCTGAGGCAATGAGATCACTGGACCTGTCACCTTTCTTTTCCAGTGTGTGTTTGTGTGTGTGATATCCTATTGGTCACCTCAAAGTGCAAACATGCAGCCCCTGACTAATGTGACATTCCTGAGCCATTAGTGACAGACATATAATACCGCCATCTAACATAAAAAAGAGGGCTGCTCTGTCTTCTGTCCTTGCCGAGTCAAAGTAATACTTTGATTTTCCTGCAACAGGAAATAATGTTATGCTGACCTAATTATGAAGAAAAGGGGATTGCCGTTCTTTTTAATTTCTCATATGTATTATTCCCATGGAAAGAATGTCTCAGCATTATTGCCTTTCCCTAATAAATTGAAACAATAAAAGTGTAATTGCGCCTTTTTGCAGATACCCGAGTCATTTGGAAGCCTGGCTGTTGCTTCATGAATTCTGCTTTGGTGTTCACAAAAGGTGATGTTTGACAGTTTGCAGCTGGGTGAGTTTAATTTTGTTATAGAATGCCGTCATCTTGGAAACAGAAAATATGTCTTTTTAAACAATCATCCTGCGAAGAGCCATAAGTGGGGCTTCTCATGTGTGTAAGAGCACAGATCACAGGGCTGCATAAACTCTCACTCCTGATTTGAGCAATGGAAAACTGCATATCAACAAATTGAAAGCTGAAATTGCAGTTTTCTCCCTATACAGCTCTGCTCTCACTGTATGTGTTTGTGGTAATGTTTGGGACACAGGAAGTGGCCTGTCAGTCTCATATAAACACAGCACTTCCAAAAAGTGCTGATATAAAGCGTCTGGGTGCGGCTACAGCTGTTTGTGTGTACACGCATGTATGAGTGTGTCAGTGGGTGTCTCTCAGGGGTTCATAGTGCTCTATATCATTTAGGAGAGAGGGTACAGTATATTGCTGAAATCAGAGCTGGCAGTGGTTGCAGAGATGAATCACCACAGGATCATATTCGAGCCAAGAGGTTTAAGTCACTGGGTTAAAGTTTCAAACCCTTTTACAAATTGCATTGCTCTTACACAATATCACTGCCCAAAGCTTCAGCAGCAACCTCCTCTGCTGGGGCTGGACTCTCTCACCTTTATCCTTTAATGACTTAAACAATAGATCTGTAGAGGCTGACAACATTTCTCCAGGCTGTATAAAACAACATGCATGTCAGATAGATACAGTGATACCATGAGGTTTTAAAGGAGAGGGGGAACTAGGGATAAGAACATGATAATGGGAGGAGAAAAGACGAAGCAATGAAGGAAAAATAGTTTTAGAGAAATATTGGACATTGGGGGAGGAGGGGGTGGGTGTCTGGTAAAGAATAACTTTTTTCTGTTCGTTGGCCGTTTATCAAATCAGTAGGGAGTAGAAAATGCTGGAATGCCACATGTTGCAATGTGGACTTGATCAATGACATGTGCTGTGAGGGCTGAGAGATGCGCTCACTGTGGATGCTTCTCTTGTAAAGGATTTTGTACAATTCTAGATGATTTCAGGACTTCATACTCAACATGCAAACCGACATGGATGCTTCTGCACACAAAGAGCTCAGATTTCTGGACAAATAAACAAGGTTTACCCAAAGACAGGATATGGTCTCTAGGAGGGGGTACACACCATTTCCTGCCCACCTCTGCACTCCTGCTGTCCCCTTTCAGTGGTACGTGTGTATGTGACTGGTGCTAAGCTTCCTCCTAAACACAGACACTCTCTGTCCCAAAAGGTCAGAGGGTAGAGAATGAGCCATAAAGGGACAGGAGGGTAAACAGATGTGTTGTGTGTAACAGAGGTTTCCAACTTTGTTCCATCCGGGTTTCCATTGCACCCAAACAGTAAATCCAATTTTCCCATAAAGCAAACTTTTTGAGGGCTTTTAAGGAAATCTGGAAATGGTTTAATCTTAATTTACTGTAAGTTTAGAATTTTCTCATGAATGAAGAAGCAGGCCATGCTTGAATATAAATCTTATGGTATACATTAAAAAAGATAAAATATAGTGTGTGCAGTGTCAGTCAGTAGAAACTTTGGTGACATTAATAGCAAATTAAACTAACTTAGCCAGAGTTTAGTCAAGTTAAATAAACACCTGTGTTCATTCAAGTACTGAGCTTAACAAAAGATATGCATTTTACTTGAGTGTAATGTAGCATGTAACGCTACTTTATACTTCTACTCCACCACATTTCAAAGAAAAATACGGTATGTTTACTACATTTATCTGACAGCTTTAGTTACTCTAAAGATTACGATTTTACACATCAAAACTAATGTTTGATAAAAAAATGCAACTAAGTTTGAATACAGGATTTTGTACTTATAATAGGGCATTTATACAGTACATAGTGCTATTTATATTCCTTAATTTGGTTATTAATTAAATTATCTGAGTACATCTAGTTCCACACTTAACCATACACATGAAGGGATGACAACTAGAGGTTTTCCTGTCACAGTAAGCTCAGGGCTAAATATCGTGTATCTCTGCCATCTGGTACAATTATACTTGATCTGATTAATGTTATGTTATGCAACAGAAAAATAGGACAACATGGTTAACTGTGTGGTGGTACACTGGAAGAGACCATAGCTCCATGAAGTTGTCATTGTATCAGTACTTTAGCTGTTAAGTGTTTCCCATGGTGTTTTAGGCATGGGAGGTTAAAAGTTGTTCCTCCTTTCAGAGCACTTGTTCCACAGCCTCCCTACGCCCACATTTGTTGCATGGAACGAAGTGATTGCATTGCATCAGTGGTAATGGGACCATGGCTTAACACACTTCATTTAACTGATTAGCCAGCTTCACCCAGAGAGAGAGAGAGAGAGAGAGAGAGAGAGTTAACCTCTCCACTCTCATGTTATTGAAGTTGCCTGTGAAAAACCCAGTTTCATACATTTATCTAAAATGAAAACCCAGCACAAAGCAGTGAAAAAACATTTATGTTGTTGTATATTAAGTGTGCGGCGACCATATATGGCAACCTATGATGACTGCCCCACTGTCCAACCAATCACATAATTTGCCCCCCCCCACGGGTAGTAACCCAGGGTGTGTGCAATTCACATTGAAAGAGACCCTAGTCATATCCTGTTCCAACCCACCTCCCATCCTAGGTTGCGAAGCCAAATAGATCGAGGAGGGTTATCCCATTCAAACATACAGTCGACCTGGGTATAACCCTTGTTGAGCCATTGGTGTGAAAGGGGTAGGAGAGAGAGAGAAAGAGAGAGAGAGAGGACGGATCAGTGAAATTGCCTACATGGAGCTACATTAAGTTCTTGCTCAATAAGGAATCAGTGAAATCAGTGTCAGTGGCATCTACTCTGATTTATTTCAACAGTGAGCCAACCAGACTTAAATGTGGTGCAAGGAAAGGACTCCTTATGTGCTAAAAATCACACACACACACACACACACACACACACACACACACACAGTGTGGCCAGCAAGTCATGACATGAGCCATGTTGACTGGCTTGGTTTGAATTTCAAAAAGAAGGGTTGAACACTGATCAGACAACCCTGGCCCAACACTGGTCAATGGTGTGCAAGAGGTATAAGAGAGTACTGACAGAGAGTGGGATATGTGGAAAGTATTCTGGGGAAATGTTGCTATAACGCAGGTGTCAGAATAGCTATAATAGAATAAGTGACATGGTGAATTGTAATATTATGAGGAGTGGTGTTGTGTTTAGTTTGGACCTGTAAATGAGTCTGTGCTGCACTTGGCAGCTGAGAACATAAAATCCCTTATTCGTCTTAATTTCTTTCAGTCATCCCCCTCTTCCCTATCTCTTGCTTCATGTTGCATCATTCTTTATCTCCCTCTCTCCCTCTTATTACCACAGGTATTCAGGTATTTGCCTCCAGGGTTCTGCTGGTGGTGCTGAGAGGTGCAAGGTGCACTTTTGTGCTCCTGTCAGGGCCTGTGTGGGCCCAGGGGGGCGCCCAGCCAAAGGACCGGGACAGTTCTATTGTCCCAACGCATTCCAGTCAATGAAGGATATGGCAGGGAGAGAGGGAGGGGTGTTCAGTAGGGGCCAAGATGGGTGGAGATCAGTCTTTGTGTTGGGGATCTAGAGTTTGTCTGTGTGTGGGACTGCAGAGAGCACAAATTGCCTCCCTTCTCCTTCAGTCTTGTCCCGTCCTGTCCCTTCAGAAGCTGCAGGGCAGGCGAGTGCACCTGCCTGAAATCCACACCCCAGGGGCAGACGCCTATCTCCCCCATCTTCAAGGTTTTACACAAACATTGCATGTGCCACACAAACTGGTGTCCACTTACACTCTTTTAAACAGGAGAAGGCCATCAAGTTGTATCATACTCTGCAGACATTTTTAATTCAAAATCCATTCAGATTGGATTTATGCAGATGTGGAGCAGCAGATTGAATATCCAAACAGTACTTGCTGAGCTGTCAGTAACCTTAAAGGGGAACTGCTGATTTCATACCTAAAAGTCTGTTTATAGGTCTTGGGGAGTAATACTGATTATGTAAAAAATAATATATAATATATTTGTTTCTGTATTGTTTTCAGTCCTTACTTTTAAATCAGTCCATGGTGAGTCCGACAGTTTCAAAGGAGCTCTTACTGTAATTGGAGGAGTATTCTTAATGTGATGTGAAAATGAATAGTTTCAAGGAACAACTGTAATCTGGACACAGATGCAGCTGATTCCTTTCTAGTCTCATACAATCCTTAAACAAATTGTTTCCAAGTTAATCATCAAAGTCAAGGTTGACTTGCTGTGGAACTATTTGCGCCCTTTCTCTACAGAACAACAAGCCACATGATCTACAGAGAGCATGAAGACACTTAAGCCACTGTGCATGGCAAAAAATGATTAATCACATCTAGAGTCTCGCTGCCCCTTTCTCTCTGTCACACCCAATTTTCCTCGGTAACCAAATCTCCACATATAGCAATGTCCCCTCATTTCTCACGTAATGATCACATTTGCTCCAGAGTTGAGCTTCCTGGCGATGTTTTGTTTGGCATAAGAATCAGCCTTGGTTTGTCATGGAGAGCAGATTCACATTGCATGAGTTGCTAGTTGGTTTAACGTTGCATGTCAGAACACATGGTCAGGCTGATGTGCATGACTGTGTGTGTGTGTGTAACTAGACCCTCATGCGCAAGTAGGGACAGGTGTGTCACCACCTGACCACACCCCCGGGCCACACGGCACCTCCTGTCCCTGACACCTGTCCCCTTCGTCTGTGCAAATACCTGTATGCCCCTCCTCTCCCTCTGTCACACACACTGGCTGAGGTTTGTCTGGGAGAAAGGCAGGTTGCTGGTCTGTGACGGGGTGAGAGGGATCAGATCAGGTAGCCAGTTTGTCTTGAGTAGTCATGCAGATGTCTCTCTGAAACTAGAACTCCATAGAAATGTCCGCTTCAAACTTCCTGTCTGTCCTACAACATGGTGTCATCTCTGCCCACATCACTGCAAGCTGTCACGCAGCCGCTTCAGACCATTACATCCCTGTGGCAACAGATGGGAACGTATCAAAACACATCTTCTCTCTATATTTAGTCTTGCATGGCCAGACCTATCTCCACAGTGCTGCATCAGCCTTGAAGTATGGTCTGGCTGCACCGATGGTGCAGCGACGGTGCCCTTGCAAATAGATAGTGGAGATATTGAATTCTTACATGAACATTACAAGATGCCAGGTGTCGCAAGAGGAAATATATCTTAAGTGAGGGTTTGTTTTTAACCTGTGTGATCAGATATAACTGTGTTGCTCGGGTTGTTGGCCTCCTTTCTAGTGATGCTGCTGCATCCTCGGATCTTAACTAAAGTTGGTGAGTAAAATGTTATCCTAACTGGTAAAGAAGGAAACTATGAAATGAGACCTGGGTTATAGAAAAATTAATTCCATTTGGTGTGTGTGTGTGTGTGTGTGTGTGAGCGAGAGTGGGAGAGAGAAAGGGAGGGAGAGGTCAAAGCAGCCTGAAGGCCATTGTAAATTCCTCGCTGGCTCAACCAAAGACATTCTTCTCTGCTGTTTTTCTTTCTAATCTCTATGCTCAGATTACCAGCTAGAGGGCCCAACCAGATGAGAGGAGTACAGGGTGGCATGCATGCACGCACATGTGCCCAAACGAGCACAAACAAACACATACACCAGCTTTACAGAGCTACCGAGACATGAGGTACAAACATGTTTCCTGTACATAGACCCCTCCAGAACACAAGCTATCAGTTCCACCTGGTATGTCTGTAATGATAAAAGCTACATTAAGTGTCACACAAATTAAATAAAAACATACCAACACACTGAAGTCATTACTTGAGAGCTTGTTTTTTTGAAACCTAAAGAAAACAACACCCTGTGGAGAATACTGAGAGGATTCCCACATGACAGCCACCCCAAAACACACACAGCATTTGACAGATTCTTCCCTTAAAGCCTTTCCAGATGTGCCCAAAATCGGTTTTACTGGAATGATTCCACTCCACTGAAAATGCACACAAAGAAGCAGTTAATGTTCTAATTTGCGGAATAATCAAAGTAGTTTTGCCATAGAGTAAAATGTGAGCATGCAGAGGTACAGCAGGCCGAAAGTCAATTTCACAGCCAAATATTTCAAAATTATAACACATAATTGTGAATACAAAGTGAATGAATTCATTTCTGACAAAGTATATTGATAGGTGAATAATCTCCTGCACACTGTTGATCCCAAGGTATCGGTCCTCAGACCTGAAATAAGTCAAATCTATTATTATATTCCTCAAATGTATCATATTCCTCAAATGTATCTTGAGGATGCAGGGGAAACTCTTTTTGTCATAAACTTGTATGATTCCATCCAGACTCTTTTGTAATGGACCTGCTTCCACATTATGTTTTCTCAACCCATAAAGGAACATGTAATCCTTCAAAAGTAATTTTCACCAAATTTGAAGATACATGGGTTTTAATAGACAGTGAAGTTCTTCTGTAGAGTAAAATTTCTCTCGCTACTCATGCACACATACCCACAGAAAGATCCCAAACAGCTGGGTAAATCTTGATCCCTGCCATGGTGATGACAGACAGGGGGGCAGGGCTTAATGTGGGCCCAGTAAGGTGCTCTACCAGGGGGCAGAGACCACCCGTCAGCCCTGCAGCAATCAGTCAGACCAACAAACAAATGACTGGAGGTCTTCTTGCCCCATATGTACTATAACAGTGTGTCTCATTTAGTTTTTAACCATTTGGTAATATTTTTATATTTTTATTATTTGGTAATAATAAAAGTAATTACAAGTTAATTTGCTCTATGTCACTTTCTGCCTCTCTGTCCCTTCCCCCTGTTTGGCCTAAGATGCAGTGCTATAAGACACTCAACAAATTAACCCTAAAGTAACACCTTACATCAAAGTAAAGCAGTGGCTAACTGAGGGTCGGCAAAAAAGGGGGTGGCAAAAGAAGATAAGGTATGTACTACTTAAGTAATTAACCACAACTCAACTCAAATCCCCACCTCAGCTCAGGTTTGGCTAAGCTGCTCATCTGGACCAGCATGAGTCCTCACACTTCAACAGGTGTGGGGAGAAGAAAGAAGGAAAGGGAGATGAAAAGAAACAAGAGAGTCTAGCACCTGTTTTAAAATGCCATGCCTTCCTTTTCGTGGGCAAGGGCTTGCTCTGCGCCGCCCAAAACTGCACTTTCAGGTCTCACTGCCTGTTCAGCTATCTGAAGTAGTGCTGTGTCAACTGTCAGAGGTTAGAGGTAAACACGAATGGGAAAAAAGACAAGACTGACTAGTAATTATGGTCAGTAATTACGGATGGTTAAGGCAGTGAATCAAACTGAACTGGAGGCCAACAGAGTTTCTCATTTTGCCTTGCATGCATGAAGAAGAGAAACAAACTTAATCACTAACACTAATGCAAAAGTGGTCAGGTTTGAGTGCCCGGAAAATGTCAAACATTTAGCAGTTTGAGATTTCTAAGCAACAATAGACATCTGAAAGAGGCCATTTGTGTCCAAAATGCAGATTGACCCATCCACAAAGGATTCAAAATTATCCTCTCAACCAAAAAAACATTTCCAAAATCCACAAGACTGGGTCTTTTTTCTATATCCGTGGATTTCCAGTCATGGTAAGGTTGTTTTTTTTATCAAAATAAATACATAGAAAAAAAGAAAACATTTGATACATTATATTGATTGGAGAAAAATGTGTTTGACTTAATCATATATAGTGTTGTGTTTCAGTAGTTTATCATGATGCAAATGATCATGCATACTTGTCTTATCTGTCTGTTACTGATTTAGTTACTACAAAGGTAAAGGTCCTTTTTAAAGTTTTGATTATTCACTGTGCAGGAATGGACAAAGTGGAGCAGGGGAGGCTTTGACTAATTCAGAGTAGTTTCTATAATGTTCTCCACTCCCAAACAAAGACAGCCTTTCTGACATCTGATCTGCAAGGGACCACAGTAAAAAGCATATAAGGGGTCTAGAGGTTTGTTGCACCTCTTCTTGAAGCCCCCACCTCAAATCTTACAATGCACACACACACACACACACACACACACACACACACACACACACACACACACACACACACACACACACACACACACACAATATCAGCATGCCTACAGAGCTCACTGTGGCTCATTAACCTCCTGGTGGGGGGGGGATGGGGGTCAGGGGCATCAAAGTGGCAGGATCACTGCAGACTTACCCAGCAATCTTACCATGGGGGTCTGGAGCCGCAGCGTCTCACCCCCTAATGAGAGGCCATGACATGAACACATCCACACACAGTTTGACCCCTCAGGACCAGCTGGAAAAGAGAGTCTGACATGCCTCTCCCAACCCTCCTCCTCCCCCACTGGCCTCCTCCATTCCTCTCCCAAACCCCACATATTCCAGCCACAGAGCAGCACATCACACTCATCACTAGCCAGCCATGTCTCACCTCTGAAATACACCTTAATCCACAGGGAGAACCACGGAGGAGGGAGAGAAAGAAAGAGACAAAAAGATACCATATAAAGCTGAATCCCATTTCTCTATCTTAGGTTGAATCCCATCTCTATCTTATCCCTCCTTCCCCCTAGCCCTTGGCCCTCGAACATATCCCTATGAAATGGGATACCACTTGGTTACATCACCATACAATATTGATCACAAACTTCCAAGATACCGTCTGCAAGTGAGTCTATATGTCGATTGCATGGGTTTTGACAACAGTGTCATATATATATACACTGTATATATATATTACAGAACCATTATCAACAATTAGAACCATAACTTACATGTCGCACACATAAAAAACACTCAAATGTGTAAAAATAAAAAAGACACACAAGACCACAAACTAACAAATAATAACTTCTGTTAGTTTTCAGCCCAAAAGTGGATCAGTTGCTGTGTGTCTTCCTGCCTCCCTGTGTGATACAGGACAGTATATATAAAGCACGTATTGATGTCTCCAAAGCAAGTAGGGTTGTGCAATGATATCAAACAAAATTCTCTGCTAATGGTTAAAACTGTAGACATGCATGGAGTCCATTCAAGGCAGAGTAATGTGGGACTGTTGTGCAAATCAGCAATATAACGTTAACATTATCATTATTGTTAGCATAGCGAGCTAGGGATTTTGAAAAAGTTTCAATTAAGAACATAGTTGCAAGCATATATGTACAGGACTCTATAGAGCACAAAACAAGACTGTCATAATTTTCAAATCAATTAGTTTAGCCGAAAATACTTACATTTATGGGTCTCTCTGGCAGCCATTGTTGCCGCATTGTTGCTGCAATGTACATATGGATACCCCTCGATTTCAAGTAAGCTTGCATCCTCCCTTTGTTTTAAGGGCTGTGCACACCTTCGTCTTACCCCTAGCCCTCAATCAAAATGAGCATTGGGACAGCCTTTACTCTCGCGTGAATGCACAAAACTAAGGGGAAGGGTTAAGACAGAGAAATGAGTTTCAGCCTAAGTCAGGAGCACAAATAATTATTAATTATCAATCTATTTGTCAAATGCTTTTTTTCAACTAACTTATTAAATGTTTGGCAGAACTTAATGAAAGAAACTTGATTTTCTAAAGCATAGGTAATGTCTTTAAATTGCTTGTTTTGTCCAACCAACAATTTAAAACCCCATGACTATCAATCAGCTAGGACAATAAACGGTTACAAATCCACACAATTGAGAACCTAGGTATGTTTTGTACTTTGGCATGTCTTAAACATGTACCATAATTGATTCAAATTAGTTTCTAATTGACTTTCTGTCTGTGTCTAACTGAACGCCTAATATTGAGCTTAATTTGGCCTTGACGATCAACTGTCAAGATCAGGTAGTCTGAAGTGGATTCATTTGGCTTGCAGCTGAGGCTCAGACTACTTTGATGCCTGCAACCTGGACAAATCTGAAATTGAACTAGTTAAATAGAACTATTAAAATCTGAATGCAATATACTTGTCTATGACTTTATTCTGCACAAATCACTTGTTAAATGGGTTGTTAAAGTCTTTTAAATACAGTTGATTATGATTTTAAGGTGTCTAGTGTGTTTTGGGCCTGTGCTAAACATTACGAATACATTTGAATTCCAGTGCATTCTTACAATTACACAATGAATTTGCATTTGGTATGAGGTATCATTAACAAGAGATAAATACATTAAAAGAAAAACAAAACCCCAAAACGAACAATTCAGTCAAAAGAGGCAAGCACACACACATGTGGGAGGAAGAGGGTGTGAGTCAGAAGGGGGAAAGAAAAGGGAGGGAGCGGGGCTTTGACATAGCTTTCTGCCAGAAAGGCAAGTGCAGTCGGGGTGCAGGGTCGAGGGAAGAGGCACCTTGCAACAGCTGGTCTCAATTATCCATGGAGGGGCTGCCGAGTGTACAGGAGCATGTGTTTGCAAGTGTGTGTGTGTGTGTGTGTAAGGTTGAGGCATCGCAGGGGGACGGCTGAGACCACTGGCGCCAGGAGGGGAGCAACAGGTCAGGGAGGATGAAGATTATAAAAATACTAGCAGGCAGTTGGCCTTGGTCCTGCCAGCACCACAGTGTGAGTGTGTGTTGTGGATATTCCTTGCCTGCCACAGTGCCACAGGATGTGGAAGAGTGTGTGTGTGTGTGTGTGTGTGTGTGTGTGTGCGCGTGCCCACAGTGCATCAGTGCAGTGTGCTTCTACATACATCCTGTAAGATAACTTTCCTGATTGAATAACATGGGCTCATCCCATGTTTTTATCAATCAATTGTGCAGAAAACAAAACGTCTTAGTATATACGATATATACGTTTTTCTTTTTTTATTACTGTTTAAAGAACATCAATCTAGATTAAATATGTCATGAATCCCAGTAGAACAAGTTACCTTTCTGTCACAAACCCATTGAGCAAATGTTTGCTTTATTCTTTTTAAAGTACTTATATTATGACAAATACGTGTCCTATATTCTATTACAATTTAAAGCAACAAAAAAATACTTTGTATCAAAAGTGTGCAGTGATTGGACATCCAGTTGCCTGGGAGACCATGAGTGTATGCCTCCCTCTGGTGTTGAACAATTGTTATTACAGGAGGGCACAACTGATAATTTGATTTGATGAGCCTCTCTTATTTAATTCAATTTACATTACTGAGTGTCTTAAAAGTACGTCATTTGCAGTGTTGAAAGAACATTTACTTTAAATGTCATGCTACTTTATACATTTACTTCACTACATCACAGATGGAAATATTCTACTTTTAGCTTTAGTTACTAGTTATAATTTTACATAGCCTACAAATGATGATCTTCTAAAACAAAGTTATAGAAGTTGTTGTGTGTATTCATTCAGCGTTATTCTTTACCCGTCCACCAGATGCTCTCAGATTTGTCTGCTTTCATCGCAGATCCTGCCTCTTCCATTCGCCCAGCAATCACTTCATTCCCCTTACCTGAGCTTCGGCGCCCATCTCTCCCCCTGTCTGCTTACCTGTCTAGCACCTGCATGCCAGTCTGTCAACCTAATTTTGTCTGCAGCAGCCGAATCTTATTTGTTTCTTCAACTGGTATTTAAAACATGTAAAACATTGAACCTTATCTCAGCCGTAGGCCTACAGTGGCAGGCCACCTCCTTCTCCTGCGGCCTCACACTCACCTGATTCACAGGCATACTCAGAGTCAAACATAAGTAAGATCAAACGATATAAAATTGTAAAGTAAAGGCTGCAACCTCGAGAAAGTCTGTGTGCAGACCAACATTTGAACAGCAGTGTTGCATGTGAATACAAGTGATGCTATTTCAAACAATTGTGCCAAATGTAAAGAATTGTGTGTTGTTGGTTTCAGGTGTTGGTAGCCCGGGTAGGCCTAGATTGTGTTCTTTGTGTCTCAAGTTCCAAACAATTGAGAAATACTATAAGAACCTGGCTGATGAAAGAAATAGCATTTGTGACGTATTTGCAACGTCCCACTCCCCGGTCACATTTCCACCTCTCACCAAAAGCCCCTAAAATTAGACCGCGCTCGTATTGTCATCTTTACGGTAAATGAAAGGTCAAGGCGTGAGGCTGATGCTTGTGGGCGACTTTTGACGAGTTCATCACTTGTTGGATCACTATGGTGTACTTACATCCATGGAGTAGCCTACTCAGTAGCAATTAGTCTACAGACAACGATTGGCCTGGATTCCTGCCTATAGCTTAAATAACAGAAAAGACATTTGTGTCAATCTTCCAACATGACTTTCATTTGCAGGTGCTGCAAAACACGGCAATTTAAATAAAAAAAACCATAAACTTTCAATTAAATTAGTTTTCATCTAACTCTGAAATTGATACATTTTATTAAACAAAATAAATGCACTATATAGATATAAAATAAAATGCAATGAAATAAATTATTCCAAATGTACCATGCAGTCTTTTGGACGGAAGTCTGGCTCGTCCACATACATTTTAGGATAGGAGAAAAAAGCGCTCTGGGTTTTTTCATTACTTTAAACCAATCACAATCGTCCTGGGAGGCGCTGATTTCTGGAAACAGCGAAGGTTGGTGGCTCTGCAAAGTAGACTCGGGAAGGAACGGGTGTTGGTGGAACATAGACTATATTTTATGGGTGGAACATTTGCACCCGCAGAAGATACAATTTTAAATGACGTTAACTGTTCACACAATACAGTAATGTACGCTATACCAAGATTTATGGTTAAACGTAATTTGCTCTTATCAGTGTATCGCTGTGTATTTTGTCGATAGCAAATCCCTGCCAATCTGTCCCAAAACGTCCCAGTTAGATGGACGAATGCCGTCAAGATTTGTAAATCAATCATTCCCTGAAAGAACCAAGCAGGCCTGCCTTGTCATACAATTCAAATTTTCTTGAAAACTTGCCATTTTTCAGCGTGTGGCTTGCTAGCTCGAATTTTGTTTTTGTTTCCCCAAAAGAACAAAGTTAGACAACAGCAACACACATTGTTGGAACATCCTGGAAATTAACTGGATGTCCATGATCCAGACTGGTATCACCTAATTAAGTAGTCTACAAATTGTGACATTTTATTTTTGAAAACCAGTGTTAAATTCCATTTAATGTGCCCCATTTGATGACATGTCCTGAAGAACTAGGTTAATGGCTCAGAAACATATTGGCCTGCCGGTCTCCACTCTATTAAGGTGATAAGGTGAGATCTCATAACTGTGACTGGGGGGCTTTCCGGTTGAAATGTCAGACTGGAAACTGCTATTATTATTATACACCCATGCTGGAAATACGGAAATTCCGAGTTCCCAGTCCTCCATGGATGTCTCCCACTCTACACAGTCACCCTTCTTCTACCGTAAATATCAGAATACGGTGGCAGTCTAATATTTGACCGCGGAAATGCGATTGTACATTCTTTTTTCAAGGAAGTAAGAGCGGAATTTATCGGTTAAGTGAGATGTCTATGCATGTTCAGTAGGGTTTGCAAGCGCCTAGATAATGGATGGATTGATGAAAAGTAACGGATTTAAATCCTTGGCCAGCAATGAAGTAGGTAAATGGGCAAGGGTAGCTTGAATTTTTGATAGATTTGCTCTGCTAGGCTATTGTATGGTCTTTTTTGTCTCCGAATGAGAGGTTAAATTAATGTGTATTAATGTAAGATGTAATGAAATGGGGTATGTAATGTGTAAAACTAGCCTGTCTTAGTTGAAAAGTGATTCAAACTTTCTTTAATGAGGTAGCTGGCTAAGACTTTAGACTATTTATCAGGCTTTACGAAATAAGCAACATTTCCAACAGTGAGCTTCTCAATAATACATAATAAGTATTATATTGGCTTGCAGCTAATTTGTTATTATCATTATCATAACAGTGTATAGTTATTAATGTAGGAAGGTTTCTTATCGGTCCAGTTCACAGTGGAAAGAGATGACGTCACCGTCTTCAGTGCATTATAGTAAGACCGAAACTATACTTTTCTTTCTTTGAGGAGTAAGGTCTGACAATGCGAGACTAATTGGACCAAAGATGAGTGTTTGTGGGAAGGATGAGGAGGACAGAGCGGAGTCTCCAGTGTCCAGCTGTCTGTCTCTGAAGAGTGACCAGTCCAAAGATATTCCTCTTGCCTTCAGTAATGATCCTGGACTATTGGACACAAAGTAAGAGTTTTGTATTATTCTTTACTTTTTTTGTCATGCCCCCCTTTGGAAGAAAAATGTTTCTTGCCCCACCCATCTGCAAACCATTTCTTTTAAATGATCAATTATTGATATTAAGGATTGCTATTATAATAATAAAAGCCAAATGGAATGTTATTATTTTTTAATATTTCCCATATTCTGGAATATAAACTAGTTGCTGTTAAACCTTTACATTTAGAACATAAGGCCACACCTGTGTTTATACTGTATATTATGGCTATAAACATTGTGGTGTTTCCAGATCAGACAGCTCATTACATTAAGCAAAGTGAAAATATCCTTATAGATGTACCTGCATAAAACCTGAACAGAGCAACCTTGCTGCAAACAATTATTTTCATTATCCATAAAAATGTGCTTGATTATTCTCTTGATGAATCAATCAATCTTTCTGTCTTTAAAATGCGCAGCCCAACGTGATCAATTTAGATAGGTTGAATTATTCTACCAACCCCTAAGATATTTAAAGAATATGTAACACAACACAAGCAAGATATACTGTCTGGTGTTACCAATTTCATTTAGTCTAATGCATATTATAATAAGGATAGGGGCCCCTGGACATTTAACTGGCTGGCGATAACAGTTATGGATGTAACTCTGGTAAGTCAGGACACAGAGGATGCTTAGGTCAGTGGAAGGTAAGTAAAGATGCAACAAATTTGTGTTTGTGAAAACAATAATATGTATGAATATGTGAATCAACATCACAAAATACACTAAATCTGTTCTCATTAGAAAGCTAATGTATGCAGCAAGTTAGTCCAAAATGTAGCCAAATGGGGGATCATCTACAAAAACATCCTGTGGTGAAACACACTGATTTTAATTAAATAAAGCTGTATTGCAGACACAATTCAATTCAATTTTATTTATAGTATCAATTCATAACAAGAGTTATCTCGAGACACTTTACAGATAGAGTAGGTCTAGGACACAGTCCATAATTTACAAGGACCCAACAGTTCTAGTAATTCCCTCCAGAGCAAGCAACAATGACAGTGGCAAGGAAAAACTTCCTTTTAGGTAGAAACCTCGGACAGACCCAGGCTCTTGGTAGGCGGTGTCTGACAACTGGTTGGGGTTAGAATGAAGAGTGGCAATAACAGTCACAAAAAATAGTAGTTTGTAGTAGTTCTTTGTAGTAGTTCATGGCATAGCAGGGCACTGTGCGGCATTACAAGGCACAGCAGGACGTGGCAGGGCACAGCAGAGCGTAGCAGGATGTAACATGGCATTGCAGAACATGTAGCGGGACCATGGACGACAGCTGCTATCATGATTTTGGATCCTCCCTGATCCAAGGAAACATGCTGGGGGTAAAAGAACATAAGGACTCCGGGGAATGACTCCCCAGAGCTAGGTTAGCAACAAACAGTTCATTATCACACAGGTCCATCTTACACATCATACAGTATAAAAAGGAGATTTAAACATACACAATAACTCCATATTTGTCTATAGGATATACAGGCTGTTGCACCAATGTTGTCTTATTCTAGAAGTGTATCTATAACAGCTTTTCAGAGAACTGACTTCAATTATATGGTTCTCTGACTTGTCCAGACGACACTTAAAACTAAACATTAGTTGTCTTAAGAGTGCCTCACAGGTTGGCACTCTAGTGGACACATACAAATGACTGGCACTATGCAACCTTGGGAGCGAAACATTGCATCATTGCATTGCATCATTGTATGCTACCTTAAGCCTCTGTATACTCTTTTGCTCAAAGTTTGACCACAGTTGAGCAGTATATAGGGTGTAATGTAGGTTCTAAACAAAGAGCACCTCACAGAGTCAGAGCATATAGAAAGCCTTATAAACTGTGTTGCTTGATAATACATTTTACGATGCTGTCGATGTCTAATGTGAGCTTGTGTTACTGACTTTTCTGTTAGACCAGAGCTAAGTATTTGTGGGAAGGATGAGGAGGGCAGAGCAGAGTCTCCAGTATCCAGCTGTCTGTCTCTGAAGAGTGACCACTCCAAAGATATTCCTCTTGCCTTCAGTAATGAACCTGGACTATTGGACACAAAGTAAGAGTTTTCTTTATTCTTTACTATTTTGTCTTGCCCCCCTTTGGAAAAAAAAATGTCCCTAATTTTTTACATAATAAAATAAGTCAAACTGAATGTGTTTTTTAAATTTAAAAAAACATTTCAAGAACATGCCCTCTAATATAAACTAGCTGTTGGCGAGCCATCAGGGGATTGGAAAGATAGGAAAGGGGTTAATGCAGGGCTGATAAGGGAAGGTCAATGGCCAAACTCAACCATCTACGCATGTGTAGAACAAATCAGATTTCCAGTATGGATTGTGCCCCAGGTGAGCAGAGGAATGAGAGTCAGATGATTGTTTAAATGCAAGAATGTTTCTTTGTCACATATTTGTTATTGAACATTTGATGTAGTACATAACTACTAAGGGAATCAATTTGCTGGTATTTTCCTGACGTTGAAATATGCGTTGCAAAAGTTGTCAATATTTGTTGGAGGGGTGTAGGAGTCTCTGTGCCAAAGATTATACTGTAATTGTTTTCATTATCTTAATAGTTACCTAGATAACACACTAAAATAATGAAAACATTACTCAAAACTATAAATCAAAAATGCAACCTCCCTTTCTCCATTTTTACGTTGTTCAGCATACGCCTGCAAAGTTCTTAGTCAACAACTGACTAACTAACTATCTTGACAAGTGTCTAATAGGACCTACTGTAACACACAGCAGCATGATTTAAATTCCGTTGATACATGCCCATAAAGGCTTTTTAGTTGGTTGTTAAAGTAACTGTATATGTAACTTTTACACGTTTGTGAAACTGTGTAATGTTCCATCTGATGATCATAAATGATCTGTATCAGCACACAAGACTAACAGCACATTTTCAGCATCGGTGTTGAAAACTGGAATTTCCCCTCACCATACTGTAGATGGCCCTAACAGGGTAAACCCTATTGTGAATGCAATATTACGTCATTGTCTTAATGATTTTCAATAACAATCTCAATTTCAGCTAAACATGGACACATCTCTAATTTTGCACCAGCAAAAAAATTAAGTCACAATCAAGACAAAATGCTCCTTTTATTAATTCTTGCCTTAACTACATTTATCGATGATGGTTGACATGGTAAAGTGTTGATGACCTGTGACGAGTGAGAGAATAACAGAAGAATCATCACATGCATTGTCTGCATATTGTGCTATTTGACCTTCTATGCAGTATTAAAGTAGAGAAAAGGTTTTGATTTGAAAAGCCAATGCCTTTATCTTCACAGGGAGAGGAAAAGGTTGAGGGGTGTTATTGAGGAGCAGCTGACATGCTGTGCTTTATGCCAGGATGTCCTGAGGGATCCACGGTCTATTGCCTGTGGACACTACTTCTGCTGGTTATGCACTGCGTCATACCTGGAACGATGTGAATCAACAGGAGACTCCGCCTGTCCCCAATGTAGAAAAAGATCCAGAAAATGTCCTAAACTTCAGACACCCGGTCAAAGCAGCACTGAACCAAGTAAGTATTTAGGGGTTCTAAAGCAGAGTTTTTTTCCCCCCCAGAGAGTTTGCTTGATACCGTTAACCTCACCTTAAAAAAACATATCAACATATCAGAGAATAGAAGCGATAAATGATCATTAATGAGGTAACAAACAAACCCGTGTTCAGATTCAGATTAATTTATTTGTAGTTCCTTGTGTACTTGCATACATGAGGAAAATGAAGACAGTTATCCACAAGCCACTTGCAGTGCAACAGGAGAAGACATCATACATACGTACATAAGAATACATAGACTAAAATATAAATAAAGAATTAAAAACTGTTAAAACAGTTGTTCGGTACAGTTTGTTAGTGCTGTTAGTGTTACAGTTAGTGTAAGTGCTGTAGTATGTAGTTAGCAGCACAGTACGTTAAAGTGTTACGGTGCTCAACACAGAATATGAAAAGTGGCAATGTTCATTTACTACAGTCCTTGTACTTCAGATTATAGCCCGGGGTGCTGTGGTGGTGGTGGTGGGGGGGCATTGGCAGGGGGTACAGTCCATTTACAATCCTCACTGCCTGTGGAAAGAAGCTATTTAGCATCCTGCTGGATCTGGTGCTCCTGTACCATCTTTCCTGATGGCAGGAGGGAGAACAGGTTGTGGGAAAGGTGATGAGGGTCCCGTATTGTGCTGGTTGCTCTGCTAGCGCAGCGTTGATAAAACGGCTCATCTTCACAATCCTGTGCAATTGTTGTCTCTCGTATTTCTTACAGTTGCCAAACCAGGAAGTGAGGCCGTAAGTTAGGACAGATTCAATGGTGCCCTTGTAGAAGGTGGTGAGGTGTAGGGGAGGGAGACTTGCCTTTTTAGGTTTCCCGGAGGGGTGTAGGAGTCTCTGTGCTTACTTTTTTTTTGCCCAATGCTGAGTGTATGGCTTTAACATGGGATGAGAGGAGTATTGACATAAAATCTCAATGCAGACAAGGCCGTATTTCATTAACAAGAGTGGTTAACACACTTGATGATGGCTAAAGTGTTGATGGTGGAGGTGAGGTTGTCTGCTAAGTGATCCCACAGGAACTTGATGGTATTTGCATTGGCATCACCGATGGTCAGCGGCGTGTGATAGGACTAGCCAGCCCGCCTCCTAAAGTCAATCACCATCTCTTTTGTTTTTTCCACGTTGCGGAAAAAATTGTGTGAACTCAAGATTCAAGATTCAAGAACTTTATTTGCCATTTGTGTTTTCACACATAGGAACTCTTATGCGGTTGTTCCTCAGAGAGTCAAGTCAAGTTTAAAAAGACACACAAAGCATTTACATTATAAACAAATAAAATTGCACAAAACCATTAAAAAAAATAATAAATTTGCATTCCTTGATTGCATAATGTATAATTGCATATTGCCCTTGGCCCCTAAAAACAGCCCCTTATAGGATATTGAAGTGCACAGTTTTTGTTGGATAAATAAATAAGATGCACAGGTGTATTGCACAAATATGTCATGTTCCACTGGCCTTGAGACAATTAGTTCATTTTATTCTGGCCAAAAGTCTCACTGCAGCTGGAAAGAAGCTCTTATAAAACCGTGTTCTCTTTGTGATAATGCTGTCCACTCGCTTGTGCCTGAGATTATATGTACAATTTTTGTGTATGAGCAGGGGGTGAGCTGGATGTGATGAGTCCCTAATAATTCTCTCTGCTCTTTTCTGGCAGCGCTTTGTGTAGATTGTGTCCATTGAGGGAAGTTCTGTTCTAATAATCCTCTCTGCAGTCTTTACGACTCTTTGCAGGGCCTTCCTCTCTGTCTGTGTGGTGTTTCCATACCAAACGGTAATGCCTGTGGTGAGGATGCTCTCTATCAGTCCTTTGTAGACGTGGGTGAGAGGGCGACAGTGCAGCCCAGCTTTCCTAAGCAGCCTGATGAAATACAATCTCTGCTGGGCTTTCTTCACTGTGGCAACAGTGTTCACAGTCCAGTTCAGATCCGATGTTACTTGTAGTCCCAGGAATTTGTAACTGTCAGCCCTCTCCACCTCAGTCCCCTTGATGATAAGGGGCTGCAAGGGAGGTGGGGTTTTCCTGAAGTCCATAATTACTTCTCTTGTCTTGTCTGCGTTAAGGCATAGGTTGTTCAACTCACCATAGGCACAAATGTCGTTTACCACACTCCTGTAACCCGACTCGTCCCCCCCCTTAATGAGACCCAGGATGGTAGTATCGTCTGCATATTTAATAATGAGGGTGTTATCCTGGGTGGGGACACAGTCGTATGTATACAGGGTGAATAGTTTAGAGCTAAGGCAGCAGCCTTGTGGTGACCCTGTGCTGGTGATGAGCTCCGTGGACACCCTCTTTCCCATCCTCACCACCTGTGGTCTTTCAATCAGGAAATCCAGGATCCAGTTACAGGTGGGAGTCGGAATGCCGAGGTCTGTCAGCTTCTCAATCAGCCTACCCGGGCGGATGGTATTAAAAGCCGAACTGTAGTCTAGAAACAGCGTTCTGACATATGTTCCTCTGCTGTCCAAGTGTTGCAGGATGTGGTGTAAAGCAGTGGCCACTGCGTCATCCACTGAACGATTGGGATGGTAGGCGAACTGGAGGGGGTCAATCGTACCCGGAACCATGTGATTGATGTGCGCGAGAACCAGTTTTTCTAAGCACTTCATGGCTACTGACGTGAGTGCTACTGGCCTAAAGTCATTCATGATAGATGGATTTGGTTTCTTTGCCACTGGTACGATAATGGAGGATTTAAAAATACGTGGGACAACTGCTTGATTTAGAGACAGGTTGAAAATGTCTACGTACACACCAGTGAGTTGTTCTGCACAGGCCTTCAAGACTCTGGGAGGGACGCCGTCTGGTCCAGTGGCCTTATGGGTATTTACCTGCCTCAGAGCTTTCTGGACCTGTGTGGGTGTGACCTGAAAGACAGTGTCCGTAGGTTTACATTGGACTTTTGAAGGGGTGTCTGTGTTCATTCTGTCAAACCTGGTGTAGAAAAAGTTAAGGCTGTCTGGGAGGGTGACATCCAGGGGATCTTTGGCTGGTACTGTTTTCTTATAGTTTGTGACAGCTTGGATTCCTTGCCACATACTGCGCGTATTGTTACCAAAATAAAAACCTTCAATTTTTTTTGGAATACGCCCTCTTTGCAGCTCTGATGGACTTCTGTAACTCATACCGGGCTTTCTTGTACTCCCCTTGATTATCTGACTTAAAGGCTTCCTGCCTTGTCCTGATCTTCTGCCTTATATTTCCATTAAACCAAGGTTTCTGGTTTGGAAACACACGCACAGTTCTAGAAGGTGCGCATGTAGATGTGCACCAACTGATGTAATCACTCACAGTCTCTGTGTATTCGTGGATATCATCTGTTGCCTCCTTAAAGATATTCCAGTCTGTGGCCTCTAAGCAACCCTGCAGGCTAGCCTATGCGCTGTCAGTCCAAGTGTTAACAGTTTTTATTGTAATTGGTTGTGCCTTAAACCTTTTAATGTATGTGGGCTTAAGCCGAATTGCCAGATGGTCAGACTTGCCAAAATGGGGTCTTGGTTCAGCTATAAAGGCATTTCTGATGTTGCTGTAACAGTGATCCAGTATCTTATTTTCTCTAGTTGGAAAAGTCACAAACTGATACAGTTTTGGTAAGTTTTTCTTGAGGTTGCAGTGATTAAAATCTCCCAGAATGATGAAAGCAGCATCAGGATAGTTGTTTTCATGCTCATTGATCATGTCATGTAGCTCACTAAGTGCAGCCTCTTCTTTGGCGCTGCACCCCGAAGTTAAATGCTCCACCTCATTCCTGTATGCAGTGTTAAACTAACCAGTTAATATGTAGCAATTAGTGTTGACTTTAAACTCAAAGTTTAGACAGAACTGACTGCTGATTCTTTTTAAGAGATGCAGTATAATTCTTTAACTTTATTTGTTCTTTTATTGTGTTTCTTTCAGTTACTGGCATTTTGCAGGACGGTTTGGACAATCATAAGATTGGTCACAGAAGAAGATCTGAATTTGCAATAGAAGGAACTGCTGAAGCAGGACCTCAAACCCGCCTATCTATGATCTACACTGAGTTGTATATCCTTGAAGGACAGTGCGAAGGAGTTAATATCCAACATGAAGTGTGGCAACTTGAGACAATATCCAAAATGGAGAACGTTAATGACACTCCAATCAAATGTCACAACATCTTTAAGGTCTTACCTGGCCAAAAAGGATTAATCAGAGTAGTTCTGACAAATGGCATTGCTGGCATTGGAAAAACCTTCTTAGTGCAGAAGTTTATTCTCGACTGGTCAGAGGGCCTGGAAAATCAAGATGTCAGCTTTGTGTTTCCACTTTCGTTCCGGGAGCTTAACTTGATCAAAGAGAAGCAGTACAGTCTTCTCAGGCTGCTCCATGATTTTGATCCAACACTACACATGGTCACAGCAGAAAGTCTTGCTCTCTGTAAAGTTTTGTTCATCTTTGATGGCCTTGACGAAAGCAGACTTTTGTTGGATTTCCAGAACAATGAGGTTGTGTCAGAAGTCACACAGACATCATCAGTCAACTTACTGTTGACAAACCTCATCAAGGGGAATCTGCTTCCCTCTGCTGTCATTTGGATAACTTCCAGACCTGCAGCAGCCAATCAGATCCCTCCTTCATATATTGATAGGATAACAGAAGTGCGAGGATTCACTGACACTCAGAAGGAGGAGTACTTCAGGAGAAGATTTGATGATGATTCAATGTCTGGCAGAATCTTCTCACACATGAAGGCATCCAGGAGCCTCTATATTATGTGTCACATCCCAATTTTCTGTTGGATCACTGCAACAGTTCTGGAGCACATGATGATTACAGACAAAAAAGAGCTCCCCAAGTCTCTGACTGAGATGTACTCACACTTTCTGCTGGTCCAGTCCAAGAGAAAGACACAGAAGTACGACAAAGGAGATGAGATGACACAAGAGGACCTAATGCAAACTGGGGAAGCCCTTCGGAAGTTGGGGAGACTTGCGTTCGAACATCTGGAAAAAGGGAACATCCTCTTCTACCAAGAGGACCTGGAGAGATGTGGTCTTGATGTCGAAGAAGCCTTAGTTTTCTCAGGACTGTGCACACAGATCTTCAAAAGAGAACGTGTGCTTTTTCAGAAAACTATTTACTGCTTTGTTCATTTAAGTATTCAAGAGTTTCTCGCTGCTGTCTACATGGTTGACTGTTACCTGAACAAGAACATTGAAGTACTGGTGACTTTCTTGGGAGAAGACTGGGAAAGAAAAAGCAGTGACCCAGGTCTGGATAACTTCCTCAATCGAGTTGTGGAAAAATCCCTTCACAGTGTAAATGGCCACCTGGACCTCTTTGTTCGCTTCCTTCATGGCCTGTTATTGGAGTCCAACCGTGGTCTCTTAGGAGGTCTGCTGGGCTGGACAGCGAGCAGTCCAGAAAGCATCCAGAATGCAATAAACAACCTGAAGAAGATGAATGCTTATGATATCTCGCCTGACAGAAGTATCAATGTCTTCCACTGTTTGATGGAGATGAATGACCACTCGGTGCACCAGGAGATCCAAGAGTTCCTGCAGTCAGGCAACAGATCCGAGAAGAAACTCACCAAGACCCATTGCTCAGCTCTTGCCTACATGCTGCAGATGTCAGAAGATGTTCTAGAGGTGTTGGACCTGAAGAAGTACAATGCTACAGGTGATGGAAGACGGAGACTGCTCCCAGCTGTAAGAAACTGCAGAGACGCTCGGTAAGTCCAGATATGAATCTGTCATGTCAAGTAACCTTTATGCCTATTGGCATTTTTGTTACAGTAAAGATGTTTAGTTTCTAATAAATGGTCAGTATAGAAATGTTGTTATACATAAGACATTGAATTACCTTGAGCAAGGAAGTGTTACAATTGTGGAGAAGGTTGGACCCAAATGCAGAGATGGCCGGGCAATGTGGTGAGCTTGAATATTTATTAAAACAAATCCATACAACAGAAAGTGTGCAGAAAACAGGAAGCCAGGAATCGAAAAAACAAAGTTACAAATAAGGACAAGAACAATGGGAAACAGGAACACAGAGACAAAAACAGGCAGACTCATACACAGAAAATACCACAATGATCTGACACAAGACAAGGGAAGCACAAAGACTAAATACACAGGGCAACAAGGTAATAAGAGACAGGTGACACTAGGTAACTGTCTGATGCGAAAAAAGATAGTAAGTAGACTTTTCTGTTGACAGTCTCTGTCAAATTTTGACAAAATTTGCTTATCAGTTATGATTAGTTAATAACTGTGTAGCTATCTTGGCAGTAAACAACAAACGGTAGTATTCATAGTATTGATAACTCATTTCATAAAGGAATTGTTTTGCTCAGTACCTTTGTCACATGGTTAATACTGACTTAACATGAAATGTGTTTGCAGACTCTCTGCCTGTGGACTCTCTGAGAAGCATTGTGAAGTTCTGTCCTCAGCTCTGATGTCCAACCCTTCCCATCTGCGGGAGCTGGACCTGAGTGAAAATGACTATCTGCTGGATTCAGGAGTGAAGCTGTTGTCCGTTGGATTGGGGAGTCAAAACTGCAGATTGAAGATACTAAGGTGAGCAACCTTTCAGAGAGCTCTTCACTTCAAAGCTGCAATGCAAAAGTATGTGTTTCTATGGAGTTTGGGCCTTATGGATATCTGCCTGAAACTGTATTATTGAATTATATAACAAATTGATAACATTTGATTAAAATACATTATTGTAATGTGTGTATATATATATATATATATATATATATATATATATATATATATATATATATATATATATATATATATAAAACTCATTCCCATAAATAAAATAGCAAAGTTAATCTACAATAACAAGAACCCACTATTAAAGCATAGCAATGTTGACCTACATATTTAGACCTGAATATATCTAAATGGGATAAGTTTTTATGTGTTACAAATTTGTTTTTAACTTTGTCCTTTTTTTAGATTGAAGAACTGCAGTTTGTCAGACGGTTGTTGTGATTCACTGGCATCAGCTCTGAAGTCCCCCTCCTCCAGCCTGAGAGAGCTGGACCTAAGTAACAACAACTATCTTAAGGATTCAGGGGTGAAGTTGTTGTCCACTGGCCTTGAGAGTCCACACTGTAGACTTGAGACTCTGAGGTTAGACAGAATTTTATTAACTTTGGGTAGATATTACGTTTAAATGACTACTGTGGTCACAGTTATATAGCTCTATTCAGTCAATATTTTAAAGATGAAATTCTATCCAAACATTTTACTTCAATAGTTAACATTCTATACTTTATAATTGTATCTAGATTAAGTTGCTGCAGGTTGTCGGAGACCTGCTGTGCACATCTGGCCTCAGCTATAAAGTCCAACCCCTCCCATATGAGCGAGTTAGACCTGAGTCAAAACAAGGTGAAGGATTTAGGAGTCACTCTGCTGTCTCCTGCACTCGAGAGTCCTCAGTGTAGACTGAAGTGTCTGAGGTGAGTTCACTCCTGTAGATCATACGTCTTTAGTGAGGAAAATATTTGTATATTAAATAATTGTTGTTATAGCAGATGGCAACTGAAAGATTTAATGAATAAAAGGAAAGCACAAGTTCTATTTTTCTTTGCTTAACAGGCTCTATAGGCTTTCACACTTTTGCAGCGCAGTTCAATACAAATTTGTATTGTACTTTTAATACAAGTAGTAGTACAAATAGTAGTACTTACCAACCTCCAACTCAGTTCTGCAGATTGGTACATGCATTTTATTAAGATGTGTTTCTTCTTTCTACACCATCATATCAATTTCCCCAGATCAATCTCCACCTCCTTCACGGAGAGGGGTGGAGCATTAGCATAGGTAGATACTGAAGAGGTCTGCTATATGACAAACTTACCTGAAAGTGTGACCAGCCATCTATTACCAGGGTGGGATAAGACTGCCATTTATAAAGGCAGCAGTAAAGGGGACGGGTGACCAGTTGTGCTGTTCCTTAGGAGTGAGCAGGCAATATAGAGCCTGTTGGACAAGACTGTGCCCGTGCTCATTGAACTAGGGTTGCCAACAACTGTTTTAATATGAATCCCATAATTACAGGCTTAATAGATGTGGGCTAACAGAGAACTGCTGTACATCTTTGGCCTCAACTTTCAAGTCCAACCACTCCAGCCTGAGAGAGTTGGAACTAAGTAATAACGATCTGCAGGATTCAGGAGTCCAGTTCTTGTGTGCCGGAATGGAGAGTCCAGATTGTGGACTGGAAGCTCTTAGGTCAGTCAACTTGTTTTCAATAAACATGAATATTAAATCAATATTACACTGACAATGATTTAGATACATCAGTATAACAATAATAGTATTGTGATTCACTAACATAATGCCAGTATATTGAATACTGCATAGCAGTGTTAAGGTACTTATTAAAAACCATAAAATAACAAGGATTAAACAGCATTATTCATTTCACTCTCAAGTCACTTGAGAGTTCAGAAGACAGAATTATGCTATTTCTATTAATATAATGAAGTATAAATAAAAATAAAATAGGAAAAAACAAATCAAGTCTAAACTGATAGGTATTGAGCTGTTTTAAAGGTGTCCACAATGTCTCCAAAGGGTTAGAAAGTTTTGAAGCCACAACCTCAAATGTCTTGTGGTGTGAGGAACAGGGGACCCCAGATTGGTATTGGTGATAAAGAGTATGAGCAGCATTTTATTGCCATAGCTCGTTGAAGTAGAGCCACATTTAACTTATATTTATATACTATTGGGAAGGAGATGAGCTTATAAAGTATGATCATTCTACTTCACATTTTATAAGTAACAAGTAACTATATCTGTCAAAGAAATGTAGTGGATTTAAAAGTACAATATTTTCCTTGAAAAGTAGTGAAGTAAAAGAAGTATGAAATTGAAATGTGTTAATTTGGGGGATTTTGCTTTTTGTGATGAAACAATTTGCAACCGTTGCATCATAATTAGAAAATGGGAGCAATTACAGATAATAATAATAATACATTTTATTTAACAGCGCCTTTCTAAGCACTCAAGGTCGCTTTACAGACAATAAAAGACAGATACAGGGAACAGAAAAGTGAAAGCAGTTATAACAAAACAAAACAAAACAAAATGATGATGGTTGAAGGCGCGCAAGAGGAAGGGCAAGAGCAAAACATAACTAATACCTATTTAGTTTAATTCACAATTTATAATTTCCTGTACTTTTTTTATTGAAGCATTTTTTTTCTTTCATATTGAGTGAACTATGTATTTATTAAACCCTGCAGCAGTACATCAACTAGAAAATTTGGCTGTTGGGCCAAATTCAGCCAGATTTACTGTATGTATGAACTTAATTTCAGATACAGCTCTATGGGTTTGACAGCACTTGGCCGCACAACATGCATTGTAATGAACATTTAGAGTGGATTATTCTTGTTTCAGGAGGATGTTTTGAACTTAGATTCTTGTTGTGTTTCTTTATTTTGATTTTACAGCATTTAACCATCCACAGCTCTGATTTATATATATTATTTCAGTTATGGAAGCCTGTTGATGTGTTTGAGCAGCTTTTCAACACAGGTATAATGTATTCTATAACAGTTTATTTTTTTATTTAGATTGAGGGGTTGCTGGTTGTCAGAGAGTTCCTGTGCTTCTCTGGCTTCGACTCTGATGTCCAACCCCTCCAGTCTCAGAGAGCTTGATCTCAGTGAAAATGATCTACAGGATTCAGGAGTGAAGCTGCTGACTGCTGGATTGGAGAGTCCACATTGTAGACTTGAGACTCTGATGTAAGGATTCTCTTTTCCCTCTGCGTGGAGCTCTACTTTTACATAAAAAGCAATTGGTTTTGCAGTTAGAAATGTTTTAGGGAAATAGAACAAATTGACTCATATGCTTCACTGACACAACAGTCGTACCAAATGTCCAAAATGGTAAAGTACCCCCATAAAAATCCTCTAATCTCTGTAGGTTAAGATGTTGTCGGGTCACAGATGAAGGCTGTCCTTCTCTGGTGTCAGCTCTGAAGTCCAACCCATCTTATCTGAGAGAGCTCGACCTGAGTAAAAACAAACTTCAGGAATCAGGAGAGAAGTTGTTGTCTGATGTCCTGGAGAGTCCACACTGCAGACTGGAGACTCTCAGGTCAGTATCAGGTTTGAATCAGTTACACTAGTTTTAGTAGTATTTTGCAAAACAGTTGCAAAACTCCAACCTCCATAAATTACTTATTTTCTTAGTGAACATTGAGAAAATAATGCACAAAATGCAGAGAAAGAAACAACACTCAATCAGGCTAGAAGCTTAATATGATGATGTGTTTAATTTAAATTGTAGATTTTGTTTGTTCATCCCTACAGAATGGAAGAAATGGAGTAAACCTGGAGTCCAGCAATCTGAATAAAATGCATCTCATCACTGGCCATGATGAGTTGTTTCTGACTCTGGAGCTGCCACAATCCCTACATCACTGCAAAACTACAGCTGTGTCTTAGTGCAATCAGAGATAGGACAGCGCTCATACCAAGTATGAATTAGTAGAGTGAATTACTCAGAAAACACTTTTTCGAAATGATTCTTCAATCTGCATCAACAAGAAGACGATGCTGTATTTGTACTGACTGCCCATATGTTTACAAAATGTTTTTAGTCTAGTAACTGTACCTCCAAATTTAATTTTAAATGTAGAATTCCCCCTCTCTGCTTACCATGATCATTTCTATTTCCTTAAAGCGTAACACCACAAACCTAAGAGTGACTTTATGCCCACCTGGCATTTATAGGATAAGATGTTTCAATAGTGTTTCTGTCATGAGCACAAATACTAGACAATTTAACCTGGCTCTGTCCAGCAGTAACTGTGTGGTGAGCCATTGCCAGGAAATCAAAGGCAATCTCTAGGGAGTTACTGGTCACATTTAAGAAATAGCCAGGCACATGACGCCCCGTAAACGGTGAATTGTTGTAAACCTTTGCTTTTTTGTACAGACAAAACAAACTAGATATAATCAATGACCCGGGCTTTCCGTCTCTGGCCACTGTTGACACCATCATCCCCTCTCAGTGCTTCTGAGACAGTCTACCTCAATTCACACCAGTCACATCTCTCCACTGCATTCCATTCCCCTATAATGGAGGTTTCACAACCCTCCCCCCATCCTCCTCACCAGGGAGCACCTACAACTCCCTCCTGCAGTCCCTCTCTGACAGTCAATCAGGTGAAAAAGGAGCTATAGAGGATCAAGGCAAGAAATGCCCGGATGGAATCAGCTCCTGGATGCTTAAAGACTGTGCAGATCAGCTCAGTGAGGTCATGCTGCACATCTTCAATCTGAACCGTAGTCTGGAGCGCATTTCAGTCCTGTGGAAGACTGCCTGTGAGGGTCAGGAAAAGACTAAACAGACTGGTAAAGAGGGCTAGCCCTGTTCTGGTCTGCCCTCTGGATACCATAGAGAAGGTAGGAGAGAGGAGGAAGTTAGCCAAGCTGGCATCAATATGGGCAAAACCTCTTACCCCCTGCATGGGGCTGTGGGGTCTATTTTTTTTTTTTTAATTCTATTTAATGTGTACTTTTTTTTACTCTGTGTGGGATTTTTTTGAGCTGCTGTAACAAGGACATGTCCCCTGTATGGGATTAATAATGTTATCTTAACGTATTAGTTAGTGAACTTTAAAGGGGCTGGTAGATGCATTTTGTTACAGTTGTTGAATAAGGTAGTTACAATTCAAACACAAGAAAACTCGATATTGTTCCTCAAGCACCTACATCGACCTACCAACCAACCAACTTGCTGAATGTATTCAGTCAGCTATGTACTGTTCACACGCCCTGACGTGCTGCAAATCCTTAGAATTACAAAAATAATTGTTTCCACTCTGCAGGATAAAGGTTTAACAAAAATGTGTACAATACTAAAAAATTTTTTTTTACATTTGAATAAATTACCATGCTGTCAGTTGTTTATTTTTATAATTATTATAAATAATTGGGTACTGGATGTACTTCTGATTTGCTTGCACCAACATTTGACCAGGTGATTAGAAAGCAGTACTATACTCTGACTATATGTTTTTACTGTTACATCATCCAATTTAATTTACAATTCAAAATAAAAATAAATATATTCCTTCACTTTTTGGACTCATGTATTTGTTATTTTTCATTATACGGTGTGAAACACTTTTGTTGTATTTAGTGAAGCTGTTCATTTTTTGTCTGTTGTGCTTGTTTGTAAAGTTTGTGATGCTATAGGATTTTAAAACCCTAAATAACATTTCATGGGACTATCTCTGTCTACTCTATCTAAACTGAGATTTCATCATGCCCTCTGGTGTTCATTAAGTTTATTTACATCAGGAAAAGAGTTTTATTTTCAACCCCTTTCAATAAGAATAGTATTTACAGGCTCTTCCCAAACCCTTGTTAAGTTTCCCTTCACATTCTTTCAAAATATTATTCTTTTGTACACAATCAGCAAATTAAAACAACCAGGTATGTGGTAATTTGGATGAGATCACATTTTGACAAGAGGAAAACATTTTAAATGGTGTCCACACTTCCATTTAAAATGTTGCACAAATGTGTCATTTGAAAAGAAAAACCCCAATACAGAATAAATAAAGCACTAACACACATCATAACCCACTCAAGCAGAAAACAACTCTGAAAAATAAATACATTCAAAAGTAAAGGCCTAAAGTAAGGTAAGGTAAAAACAAATGCTCACTGAGCGTTTGTGTGTGAGCTCTAAAAACACACTGCCCTAAAATATACTGTACACATGTTCAAGGTAAAACATTTTAACTGACCATGATTCATTGTTGATAACACAAATACACGATAGTAAGCTATTTGATAGCACGTAGTATGAAAACAATGAATCAACTTAAAATCTAACACACAAAAGGATGTAAAATAAAAACCTGAATAATTATCCTGAAAAATTATCAAACTAAAACAAATGTGTATAATACTGAAGATGGATGTGTGTAAAAACCGTGAGTACAGACCCTGAATGAGCAACAATCAGTCTACTGGTTGTTAAAATCATTTCTTTTGGTTCATTATTTTGAATTTTGCTTTGCCCACCAATACATTCACCTTGTAGAAAAATAGAATTTTCACTCAATGCGGTCTCATTTTACCAAATGTGTAACAGAGGGGTATTTGCTCTTTTTCTCTTAATTAAAATAAAAGCTGAACTTTGGCTCTCTTTTGTCCATTGACACTAGCACAGTTTCCGTTCCTGAAGCCGCCCCCATCACCATCCTCATCCTCGCCCTCATTACTGTTTGACCAGCTGGCTTTTAGAGGAGTCAACTCAGGTGCTATTATGTCTCCATCCTGTTGTCAACAAAAAGAACAGACAAAAATCAGTCGTCATTTCTAAAGGCAGGACACTACATTGCTTTTACTCCTAATGCAACTAAGCAAGCAATCACAAGACTATAACATAATCCTTCCTTCACTGAATGTATTTTCTACCAAATAAAACAATTTTTTTTAAATCAGTGCATGTCCACCAACTGTTCCTGCCCCCTCTCTTGCTCTACATTCACTATTTTGTGTCCATTATAAAAGGTTTCTCCAGTTAGAGGTTGAGGAAAAGTGCCCATCCCATGTTCAACAACTAACATTGTCACTGCATAGGATTATTGTCAATGCAGACAAATAATACCTGAGGCTTTGAGAAGTTCATGTTCATGCACCACTGGACAAAGTGCTTCTTGGCGGCCTCCAGACTCCTGTCATCAGTCTTCTTGCAGTAGACCCTGATTAGCTGCTCAGCAAACTGTTCTGGAAGAAGTTTAGACACCTGACAAGAATGACAGCACAGAGTTTATTTTGACGCATACAGTCCAACATCACTAACCTCATAAATCATATTTTTTGGTAGAAGTGATATTTCTACATGTCAAATAATTTACTAGTAAATGTAGAGTCATTGAAAACCAACAGACCCAACAGTCATGACATGCATGCTGCTCATTCTGTGTAATTGAAAAAGGAGTGATTGTAATTGAAAGGGGCATGTTCAAAATAATAGCAGTGTTGTGTTAAATTAGTGAGGTGACTGATTCTGTGAAGACACAGGTGTCAATTATGGCCCATATTTAAGGAAGGAAGGAAGCAAATATTGTGCATGCTGGTTAAATTGCATTATTTCACACTGAAAAATGGGTCGTTTCAGACATTGCTCTAAGGAACAGAGGACTTAAAAAGTTGATTGGAGAGGGGAAAACGAATAAAAGGAGAACAGAAAATTATAGGCTGCTCAGCCAAAGTGATTTCAAATGCCTTGAAATGACATCCAAAGCCTGAAAGACGTGGGAAAAACGGTCAACTACCATTTGAATGGATGGAAGAATAGACAAAATGGCTAAGGCTCAACCAATGATCAGCACCAGGAAAATCAAAGAAGACTTAAAGTTACCTGTGAGTACTGTTAGGATCAGAAAAAGCCATGGGAAGCAAAGCTATCAGCTAGAAGCCCCCGCAAAGTCCCATTGCTGAAAAAAAAAGACGTGCTGAATAGGTTGAAATTTGCCAAAGGACATATTGACTGGCCAGAGTAGAAATGGCGCAACATTCTGTGGACTGATAGAGCAAAATAGTTCTTTTTGAATCCATGGGCCGCAGACAGTTTGTCTGATGACCCCCATTCACTGAATTCAAGCCACAGAACACTGAAGACAGTGAAGCATGGTGGTGCAACAATCATGTTATGGGGATGTTTCTCATACATCCCCATGGGCCTATTTATTGCATACCAGGGATCATGGATCAGTTTCAATAAATCAAAATACTTGAAGAGGTCATGTTGCCATATGCTAAAGAAGAAATGCCTTTGAAATGGGTCTTTCAACAAGACAATGACCCAAAACACACCAGTAAGGAAGCAAGGAAGGAAGGAAGGAAGCTTGGTTCCAGATGAACAAGATTGATGTTATGGAGTGGCCAGCCCAATCACTGGACCTCAATCCCATAGAAAATGTGTGGGGTGACATCAAAAATGCTGTTTCTGAGGCAAACCCCAGTAATACAGAGAAATTGTGGAATGCAGTTCAATTGTTCTGGGCTGGAATACTGTTCACAGATGCCAGAAATTGGTTGACTCCAGAAGCAGTTCTCAGAAATAATGGTTATGGAACTAAATATTAGTGCAGTGATACAAAGTAAAGCAAACCCTTGAGACATTTTTTAAGTTTGGTCAAGTTTTGATTTGAAATTGAATGTGCCGTGTTCCCAATGCATTAATATTATGGAATTATTATGGAAGCTATTCTAAGGATTTTGAGCATTATTCACCTTTTTAAACACACTGTTATTATTCTGAACACAACTGTACATGTGAGACAGATGCAGTGACAAACATATTCTACACATTAGGAAGAAAATGTTCATAGAGAACATGCAAAGACAGATAACGATTTAAATGATGTGGTCTTTCCTTCAGTTCTGACCTGGTTCTTCCGAATCTGGATGGCTGTAGTTAGGTCATCCTTACAATAGAAACGCACATTGTTGATGGGGTTCTTTTCCTTCATCCCGTAGTCCATAAAAATGACCTAAAAGAGAAAGGGGGGCAGTAAGCCGCCAAGGTTTAGGCATTAGGTTACAATTAAGCTAAAATTCACAAAAAATGTAAATAAATATGGGAGCTAAGAGCAAATTGACTGTGTTAGATTTAAAAACTTACATTAACTACAAAGTCCTCTGGCTGCAGACGGACATCCTGGGCACCGCTCTGAGGGATGGCTAGAGCCAGATCTGCTTCCCAGCTGCGAATCATCTCCTTATAAAAGGAGAAAGAGCAAGAAATGGATGAGATGTTACTTATTTTATCTTAGCAGACCCATTATATAAGATTTGAGCCTTGGATTTCTATCATCACAACACACACCTGGGTGAAACTCATGGGTTTGTCTGCCTGGGTTTGGCCCAGACACTTATAGAGGCGTCGACAGATGATGTTGCGTAAAATCTGCCTTGACTCAGCCAGCTCCGGGGAGGAAGAGTGGAGTATTTGCTCAAAAATATGATCTACAGGACAAACAGAAAATTAGCAGGCAACAGGTCAGATAAAGCAAACTAAATCCAATACCAAGGCATCTTGATGACTGTCATCTATCGTACCAACTCCATCCTTCATTGAGCGGTTTCCACATTATGCTGTGCTCACTGCCAACTTGCGGAGGACCCACCACAGCTGGGCATATGTAGCCACAGTTTCAAGCCAGTAAACAACAGAGGGAGAATAATTCATGTGAGAGGAAGAGGAACTAAACTCAAATTATTTGCTTTAATTCTGGAAAGTCCTCCTGAGTGAACTGACTTTGGAGATTATGTTAAAAAAGAGATTCAACCTTGTTGCCTTGTTAAGGCCTTGGTTAAGAAGAGATATGTATATGCTAAAGAAAAATTTCAAAAGTTATTGGTTATTTTTTTTAATTTCTCTATCCACAAGGATAAGTCAAGTGCTTAAAAAGAAGATAATGTTGTGTATACACACACTAGCATTTATAGTATCTAGTAATTAGATATCACCAGCATAATTAAAAACAAAACAAAAATTGTATAATTAGGTACATCCATACAATCTACTCCAGTTCAATAGCTTCTCCACATATTCTTGCTTTACGAAGCTTATAGTTTGTGTTAACTTTCCAAAAGGTGTTAATTCAACTATTTGTTTATTTGTTGTTGTACTGGACTGCATATATTGAAATATGTCTCCACTATGTCTACCCCCCTCATGTTGGTAAATGAAGAGCAAAACATTAGAAACAGCTTTCAATATGGCCACTGAGTGTGTTTTTTTTTTACTACCCTGATGAAGGAAAGATGGCCGAAAACGTTTAGTGAATAAAGTATGGTGTACTGGAGTTGGAGTGAGGTGGGTTTTTTTAAGTAATAACTTAACTTCACTTGTAAACAAAAACTATGAACGTATAAGTAGTGCTGTTGTGATGACAGTGCAAGTTTGAACAATCCAGCATGTTTTTAGTGTTATTTGGTGTATCCTGCCCAATTCTCCCTCTGTCTTAATGTTAAAACACAAGCTCACAGCACACAGTGGTTTTTACAGACCTGTCAGCTTGGTGTAGGCCTCCATGTCATCTATGGCTGTGGAGAGAGTGAACATCTTCCCTTCTGAGCCTTCAATCTGTATGTGCTTGTCTGCTTTTAAAAAAGCCTCTGCAATCCTGGATGATTATACCCAACAAATGATTGTAAAAAGAGTGTTAAGCAAAAAAAAATCCAGCTACATTAGAACATTTAGCTACTCACATAGTTTCTATGATGTTGCCCACTTTGTGCTGGTAGGCTCTTCTGTGGAGACAGTTCCTCGTATGGAACATGTCATACAGATTCCCCACCTCCTGTTAAAAGAAGTATGTGCATTTTTAGCCACTAAGCATCTAAATGAATTGTGAGCAGAAAGAGCAGATATAACAAAGTCAGGACCTTGTCTCTAGTGCAGATGTGCTTCTGCCCGTCCACCTCACACACCCTGGCAAATTTTAGGAAGCGGTGATAGTCAAAGTTGTTCTGGATGCCCAGGTGATAGCAGTCCCTGACAAGAGAGAGTGAAGAAATGTGTGATAGATATACTGTAAGTAGTTAAACTAAACAGAAACATGAATAAATATTCAATGTATGATTTGGGAAATTATTATCAAACAAACTAACAGATCAATAAGCCCCACCTGGCAAAGTAGTCCCACTTGTCCACATCAATGCCATTTCTTTTGTTGGCCACGATTTCATAGAGGAAGGACTTGTCTTCTGGACGGCCTTTATATGGCCACTGCGGAGATGACAGACAATTACACAAGTAGATCCAACCAGGCAATCTGATTGGTCAACTAGACATTTAGAGCATGATCCAATCAGCAAGACAGCACATTGTGCTCATTACACACAATACTCCGTCATAAATCACAAACCACATTGAGACACACAGAAACTTGAACCTAACCACTGCATTTGCAGAAGCTATCTAAGAAATTTAAATAAAGTGATTCATCGGATTAAAAGAGTTAGTCTTACCGCTGGAGTTAACTGTTATTTAAAAAATGTATATGTAATGTGTACTATACATGTGAAGTTTGCGTGCGTGGTAACTTACGGACCTTGGTGCTTGCCGCATCACATGCCAATAATGGCGTAAAAAGCACACCTTCTGGTGTAATATTGTTTAATAGCAACATCAGAATCTGCTTTATTAAGTATGAATAGGAGTACAAATAAATACATGTACATATAAATATATGAAAACAACAAATGGACAACACCACACAGAGTTATTTCACACAGGCAGAACTGGCGGCTACCTTCTGGCCTTGAGCTGCATTGTCCGGTGGTCCAGCAATCTGTTCTTTAATAAAGTCTAGGTCCTCGGGTAGCACCAGGCCGTGCTGCTCCATCACCGGCTTCAGGCCATTGTCTTTTACCAGGTAATCAAACATGTCTAGAGAGGCGTCCTCATGCTGCAACGTATACAGACTTGCATGTTAATATGGAAGTGCGCATGGTCCCAATTTGAAAGTGAAAGCATAATGACTCCTTACTTAAATAAAAAGAGCCTAAACATGACAGGATACAAATGGGAACCCTCTTATGTCACGGTCGCTGGACAGTAGGTCTGTGGTCATAACTTACACTAGGGCTGTGTGCTTTGCAGGTCTTGTCAGTGATTATTATCATTCTGAACACTGCAATCACTATCTTAGCCCTCAACTGTTGTACAAGTCAAATGACATTATAACTGCCTATAAGAAGCCTCTGTAAAATGAGATGCTGCTTACTGCAAAGAAAGAATTTAGGTTGCAGTTTTTTTTCCCAGATTGCAGAGATTTTTGGTCCTCCTCTACCACGTCCCTGACACTCCTCGGACTGATCGACTTTAACATGCCCCAATTGTTGGAAGATAATGTGGCTACATCCAGCAGGTCCCCCAGTGTGTTACCTTCACTTTGCTAATACAGACACAGTCCCCCGTCTGATACCTAAACATTTATCCCCAACTACCACGCTCTCCATAGGGTTCTAAAGACCATTCCTCATGCAGACGCATGTTGAGCGGTGGAGGCTTTTGGATCCTGCACAAAAACATGCTGGACTCTTGTAAAATAGTTATCCCCCGTTTCACTTTTAAAAGACGGTGCGTCATTGGCCGACATGGTGAGTGAAAATATACTATAGTTCTCTATAATTGTGTCTTCAAATTTCCTTCAGGACAGTCTTATTAATTATCAGCAGGCTGTAAAAACTGCAAAAACTGATTATTTCTCCTCACTTGTGTCAAAAATGCTCATAAGCCTCAGATTCTTTTTGATGTACTGTATTTGATTCACTGGTGAACCCTGGTGATGCTGTCTGTATGGAGCCTTCTTCTAGCTTGTGAGGCTTTTCTGCATTTTTTTTTACGGCTAAGATCTCTGCTATTAGAATCCCACTCTCTCGGTCTGCTCAGGTCCCTTCAGCTCCAATAGCAAGCACAGCTGTCTTTGACAGCTTTGAACCTGTCACTCTTACTGAACTGAATGAGATAGTTGCACATCTACGCCCTGCTAACTGTCAAACATATAGTATTCCATCATCTCTGTTTAAGGAGGTATTCTGTTCAGTGGAGTCTTTTATTTTGAAATTTATTAATTTGTGTCTTAGTTCTGGCTGTGTTCCATCTTCCTTTAAACATGCCATAGTTCAGCCTCTTCTGAAGAAGAACTTTGACCCTATGGATTTCCCTTTTATTTCAAAGGTTTTAAAAAAGATCTGTGTTAATTCAGATCCAAGAATTTCTGAAAACATCGTCACAGTACGGAGACTGCTCTATTAAAAGTCTTTAATGATCTGTTCGTATACCTTGATGCTGGCAATTGTGCCATTTTAATTCTGCTTGATTTTGACTGCAGCCTTCGACACAGTTGATCATAAAATTCTTCTGTGGCGTTTAGAGCACTATGTTGGCTTAAAAGGCACTGTTCTTAAGTGGTTTGAGTCGTATTTAACAGACAGATCAATTTCAGTACAAATGGGACAGTTTTCATCTTCAGTGGCCCCTCTGACCTGTGGGGTACCGCAGGGGTCAGTTTTGGGTCCACTGTTATTCTCCCTGTATATGCTACCATTGGGTTCTATTTTCAGGAAACATGGCATCTCCTTCCACTGCTTCGCTGATGATGTGCAGGTGTATCTACCGCTAAAGGTTCCAGCTAAAGAATCTTTGCAGGCCGTGATAAACTGCATGAGGGATATTAAGACTTGGATGGATGTAAACTTTTTAAAACTTAATGAGAACAAAACGGAGGTTGTCTTGTTTGGGCGTCCAGAGTTGGTTCAGGTTCTTACCAGCTCCTAGCACCTCACTTAAGATCCCATGCCAGGAATCTTGGAGTGATTGTTGATAGTGCTTTTAAACTAGATAAGCAGGTCAGTGCTGTGGTTAAGGCTAGCTTTTTTCAGCTTAGACTGATAGCTAAAGTCAAACCGTATCTGACGCAGGCTGACCTAGAAAAAGTCATTCATGTTTTAATTACCTCTCACCTGGATTACTGTAACTCCTTGTATACAGGCATTGGGAAGTCTGAGCTTTATCGTCTGCAGCTTGTACAGAATGCAGCAGCTCTTCTTTTAAGTGGCAGGAAGAAGCGGGAGCACATTACTCCAGTGCTCTCATTGCTTCACTGGCTTCCGGTAAAGTATCGGATTGATTTTAAGGTTACTTTATTTGCTTTTAAATGTATCAATGGGCTTGCCCCAGAGTACCTTACGGACCTTGTCAGGCTGTATAGGCCCTCCAGAGACCTCCGTTCAGCCAGTCTGATGGTCCTAGAGGTTCCTAGGTCGAAACTGAGATCCAGAGGTGATCGAGCCTTTTCAGTGGCTGCTCCAACTCTGTGGAACTCATTGCCTGTAGCTGTGTGTGGACTGCTAGAAGTTTGTCCACTTTTAAATAATTGCTGAAGACTTATTTATTTGAAATAGCGTTTGGCTCAGGGGAGCCGCATTGATGAATGTTGTATTCTATTTTCTTTGTATTTGCTATTTATTGTGTCTTCTATTGTATCTGTTTCTTACTGTGAAGTACTGTGGTAGGCCTCGGCCTTCGAAATGTTCTATACAAATAAATATGACATTGACATTGACATAATTGTGTGACAAAAGTATAGACTGACATACGTGGGGGAAAAAAGGAGGGGGGTTTGGGAACGCGTGGGAAAAAGGGGCTCCCTCCCATATGCAAATTACGTCAAAAAGATCAGAGCTGTCAAAGTTTGATGAGAAGTACAGTATATCTTTATATCTCGGCAGTGGACTAAACTATATTGCCTGCCCGTCTGACTTTTCCGCTTGTTCCCATTTGTCTTTTTTTAAATATCTTGCTAGAGCAGTCAATGGGATAGTCAGTTTTGAGATGTGTTTGGCTAAACAAACTGAATTGAGATGCTCTTTTAAACAATTATTCTTTACAGTTATTCAGTTCAGTTGACATGCACGTCTGGGCTAGTATGTTGTTGTGGTGACTCAAAGGGTGTTACTTGGCATCTCTTATGATGAATCATAAAACTGATTTAATACCTTAGCAAAACAGGACATGCCAACAACACATAAATTAGCCATTCAGCCGTCAGAAGACTAGAAGAGACTTTTGCTTTTGCATTTTTAGTTTTTTTGATTTTCCATCTGAGAAAAAAAGTGAATTTACACAATCTGCCTTTGCAACTAATACCTTGAGGTAAAGAAACTAATGCCATTACAGGAACTAATTTTTTATTTTGGCTCACCGTTTTGTTTGACACTTACTGGATATGGCAAAAGACAAGAGAAATAAAAATCACATTGTTTCTTACCTTCCAGGAAATTCCCGGACGTGCTTTGGGGATGAACTTCCCGTCAAACATATGGGAAAATGGCCCATGTCCTAAAAAAGGGGAGGGAGGGTTATAAAAAAATTTATCAATTTTGCTGTGTGTCAACTTTGCACTAAGCTACTACTATTCCAACATGACATCATGACTTTGAGTAAACATACACGCCGACTTTCTTTAGCCATGTGCTGTGTTATCTGTACGCATTTTGAGCTATTCACATGTATGTCTACGCTGTATACAGCGGACGTAAACATAAACACTTGGTGTATTATCTTCACAAGTTTAGGAAATGTGCCATGTGGTTAGGTTTAGGATAAGAAAGGGGTTTAGTAAACGTGACACGCGGGACACAATCCCTGGTCTCCTGGGTGAAAGTCCTGTGTTTTACACATCCCCCACCCCAACCAACCTCCCTCCCTACACAGATTTGTGCCCTTTCATACTACTCGCTACAGCGTAAATTCACACGCAATCGAAAGGTAACGTAAGTAAACGGAGGCCAAACGGCGTTGATAAACACGCGAAAAAGCATCTTGATCATCCATCCATCTTTGTGCGCTTATCCGGTATTAGGTCGCGGAGGCAGCAGCTCCAGCAGGGGAACCCAAACTTCCCTTTCCCGAGCCACATTAACCAACTCCAACTGGGGGATCCCAAGGCGTTCCCAGGCCAGGTTGGAGATATAATCCCTCCACCTAGTCCTGGGTCTTCCCCGAGGCCTCCTCCCAGCTGGACGTGCCTGGAACACCTCCCTAGGGAGGCGCCCAGGAGGCATCCTTACCAGATGCCCGAACCACCTCAACTGGTTCCTTTCGACGCAAAGGAGCAGCAACTCTACTCCGACCTCCTCATGGATGACTGTGCTTCTCACCCTATCTCTAAGGGAGTCTTGATAAAACGGCAATAATGGCATACGAATTGGCGTGTCACATATACGCCATTTCATGAGATCGGTCTGCCTATTTGAATCTGGAAAAAAGAAGATAATAAATAAAGTTTCACTTCCATTCGTACTCATGACCACACCCAGTACCTGTGACTCAGGTTAAGATGTGAAACCTGTTTGAACCTGGAGAGCACTCACCCAAGTCATGACAAAGCCCAGCAATCTGCACACAAAGGATGTCTCTGCGAGAGATGAGGAGTTCTGGCTGCCTGTTGTTCAGAGCTTGTACAAGTTGCCCTGCCAAGTGACCCACCCTGTACCAGCACACAGCAAACCACAACTCACATATACAATGAACGTTCAAATAAATAACCATATAAATAGATAAATGTTGGACTCAGACTTACACTTCCAAGCGCTACAGACCTCTCCATTGGTTACTGCTCTCAACTAAATCTTTGCAATGAGTTAATTTGAACTGTGGAATGTGCCCTACAACATAATCATATAATTTATTGATTTAATTTTCTGTCAAACCTTGTAGGAAACATTGCTAAATACTATTGCCATCAACACATTGTGGGGGGTCGCTCTTGTACAACCTAGCGCGCTGGATGTCATACTAAAGTTGTGCAACTATGGCATTATAAAACATACAGTGTAAGCAACTTTTAAACATAAGTTTAAACATAACTTTAATAGACTTCTGTTTGTCATATCACTTTGGACATAATAAACACTGGGTTTAACTGAGGACATACCCAATGCAGTGTTCAAAACGGTTGTGGGAGGCTCCAGGAAAGACAAAGTAGGTCCCTCCAAGCTGCTTGAGGTTTCGTAGTCTCTGGAACTGAGGTGTGTCAATGATTTTGATGAGAAGAGGGTGCAACTCCACATGCCCGTGGATGGGATCATTAAACACCTGGCAGAAGACAGGACAACAGACAGCTAGGAGACTTACTTCACCATTCATAATAAAAACATATAGCCAGGGTATGTGTTAATCTTTGGCTGGCAGGGTGGTATAAAGCCATTTTTAAAATTAAGACACCATCATAATACACTTTACAAACATTGGTAACAAAAAGGTCTTTACATCATAAAAGCTAAACAAAATGCAGAATAAGACATGGCTGTATTAAATGAGGAAAAGCCAGTTTCAGGCAGGTTAAAATGCCATTTAACTGTAAACACTTCCACCTTGCTGAGGCGTCACCATGAAATAATGATCAAGGAACTGTCTGTCTTCATTACACACCCTACAATCTCCACCTTTTATTTTGATCGTAACCTGTCTTTCTTTTTTACTTTTTTAAAGGGCAGGCTGAGAACAAACACAGCTCAAAGAACCAAAAGAAGAACGGTTTACTGGGTTTTGTGCCCTAACCCTATGAGATAACTAAATCCTTGTTTATTCTACAAGTTCCTCTTCTTCATTCAGGGTCTTTCTTATCCCTTTAGCCTTGAAAGTGTTGATAGGCCTACAGCTGTTACCTTATTTGCCTCTGCTTCTATTTGCCACAGCTTCCTGAGGCTGTGTAGGATCTGCAGACGGTCACCAAGGTACCTAGACATGAAATGTGAGGTGTGAAACAAACACAACCCAGTTAGGATTGTCATGTGGTCACCTATCTTTGACACCATTGTTGGCTTTGATCTAAGCAAATTTCACAAATTCCAAAACTCGTACACACTTACATTATGCCAATTTTCTCCAGCTCAGCATCCTTGAGATACCGCAGACCGACGCCTGTAATTTTTTGGGCTTGATAACAGAGTAAACATAACTGTGTTATCTTAAATCTTACATGTCAACAACACACAGAAGGTTAACGTTAGTGGCAATAATAAACAGCGTTCAACTGACCAGCTAGCTAGTTAAAAAACAATCTATTTAACTAAGCCAGCACACCAGAAAACCAACCTTTAAATGTATCTTCCCATTCTCCGAGACCTTCTTCTCGCAGGTATCGACATGTTTCCTCTACTCCCCATCGCATGTAGTCCGGGTCCGGCAGCCGGACCACAGACACCTTCTTTTCAGGCGTTTTGAAGCTGTCATTAGGGGTCACAACTGCACCTAACGGTCGTTTTCTGTTCTCCATGTTGGCCTTGGGTTAGTCAGAAGAGTGGATATCCGCAAAACTACAGCCGGTAATATGTCCTACGTTGACTGCAACTGCTGACCCGGTAGCTAGCTCAGCGGAAAAGACAGCTGCTCGGCGGTGAAAATACCCGGGTTTTGTTTCCACACCGGGTGCGTCAAGTTAAACCTAACCGCAGACAACGCTTCCGGTGACTGTTTTCAAAACAAAAGTCTCTAAAACCTTTACACTTTTAGCTACCTGGATAAAACCAGGGCTGCAGCAGATATTGTAATCCTACTTTTCTTCGTAGTGTTCTCCAATCCTTCTAGCCCGTGGTTAGTAATTGATCTACAATTTCTTTTGTGTTTTGATATGCAATGTGACGAGACAATGTACATCCAACTTGAAATTGGGTACACTTGTTTTGTCTCTGGCAGCTTCATTCTTTTTGAGCTCACACAGTTGACTCACCACGCAACAGTAGCACATTAATTACACACATCTTTCCGCGCAAAATAATGACAGCCAGGAACTACCGGTATAATGTCTTAGGCTACTACGGAAACATGCAATAGCAACTAAATGTACTATGTATATTTATTTATTATGTATTTATATATAATAAATAAATATCCTATATATTATGTATTTCCCAGTAAGCACACATACGTCGGCACGACGTCTGCAAATGATCGCTTCATCTGCAATTGATCGCGGGTCATTTGGAAGCATCGTAAATTGAGCGTCATTACGTCGTATTACGATGGAAATCTATACATCGCAGCAACGTATTAAATATGTCTTTTAGATGTATTACAAGTTCCTCAGTTGTTCGCGGGTCATTTGGAAGCATCGTTTAGTGAGCGTCTGGACGTCGTATTATGATGGGAATCTATACATCGCAGCAACGTATTAAATATGTATTTTATATGTATTACAAGTTCCTCAGTTGTTCGCATGGCCTTTTGGAAGCATCGTTTATTGAGCGTCTAGACGTCGTATTATGATGGGAATCTATACATCGCAGCAACGTATTAAAATATGTCGGTAAAATGTATTACAAGCTCCTCAGTTGTTCGCGGGTCATTTGGAAGCATCGTAAATTGAGCGTCTGGACGTCGTATTATGATGGGAATCTATACATCGCAGCAACGTATTAAACATGTCGGTAAAATGTATTACAGGTTCCTCAGTTGTTCGCGGGTCATTTGGAAGCATCGTTTATTGAGCGTCTGGACGTCTTTACGTTGCACACACTGTTGATGTGATGGACAGTAAATCTGAATACTGCCCAGCAACATATTCGCGCCACAGTCGACAAAGGAAGGAAAAAAGTTGCCAGTCTACGAAGGGTTGGGAGGGACGACTGCTTCGTTGCTGTTAAACTCCATGGTAAGGACTATTTCATCTTAACGTAGTTAACGTTAGCTAAAACAATATTTTGACGCTTTTCGCATGTGGAAGTTGGTGTTCATCTGACAAATAACAAGATATTTTAGCTACTAGCGTTAGCTAAGTTAGCTACGCCATGTCATGGTTTAGCTAAAGTAACTTTAAAGCCTTAAGATCAGGCTAACATCGCACTAGCCGCCCTTTTCACGTTCAATTAAAATACCCGTGTTCTAGCTGGCTAGCTAAATGTAGCTACTAATTTGGCTAGCTAGCTAGCTAACCAACCATAAGGTTAACGTTAACGTAACACAGGCCATTAACGTTAGCTAACGTTAACGTTAGGCATAATTGAACGTTACCCGATATCCGTTAACGTTGATGCTAGCGTTATCTAGTTAACCGTAACCGAGTGTCATACCTCAGTCATACTTTGCTTGTATCGGTTACTTTTCTTTTGTTGGCTTAAATGGAACTGTAACCTCAACTGGGAACATAAAGCTGAAGAATTTACTGAAGGTAAATTCGAATATAGCGTTAGCTAATCTGTCAACTAGCTAGCTAGCTAACGTTAAATCTTGTTTTTAAAAGGTAAAGTTTAGGGGGCGGCTAATTGCATGCTAACGGTCGTACTTAATACGTTGTGATTATAAGGTTTTATTTTTACCCTGCTTATCACCAAATGGCACTATCTAGCTATGTTAAACAGTTTTTGGTTAGTTTCTGTACACTTGGCATGAACGTTAAATCTGTTTAACAATTTATTTAAAAAACGGTTTAAAAACGGTTCAGAGTGCCAACGGTCATAAAATACCAGTTATTAGATGGTGACCGTTTTACGTTTTGTTGAAGCTAAATTGACCATAAACCTAACTAGGACAACACGCGTTCGATGGACATATTGAAACTCATTTGACTGAGATCAATACAATCATCAATATCACAATTAATTTTATTGTTACTTTTCCGTTTCATGTTTAGCAGTTAAAGTAAGGGTAACTTTGGTAAACTGTTGGTTGTTGTGTGTTTGCTTGTTTGTTTCACTAGTTATCCCTCATTAGATAAGTGGTAATTGCTAAGAATATCCACCATCTTCTACAAAATGTCAGGAATACACCGTGTTCATTGCAAAACAATAGTTTGCAATACTAAAAATACTGCATCCTCACAAAAAGAGCATTATTTGTTGATAACTTTCACATAGTGTGTCAGTTTTTATGTTGGCATTATGTATAGTGGAAGATCAGGAGACCTGGGCAGGAGTTGTGAGAGAAGGCAATGAACAGATGAAGGACATCATACCACAATAATGTGTGTGGGTATGTGTGTATAAACCTGATCAACAAATAAAAAGAGTCATGTTGTCATATTAGGTTTTTGTATGATGTAATCCGAATCTATCTAGTTTTCCAAACATGCAGTGAAGAAGTGATACCACACATCCTTCCTGCTGCTGTCAGACTTTATAATCAACACTGCTCCAAGTAGACCACACGCACCCTATGTGACAATTTACTCATGTGCAACATCTATCTACGCCTTATTATGCAATATCAATAACTTCTGCAATACTGTGAATACGGTGTTATTAAACGTTCTGTCTGTGTCCTTAACTGTTTTAACTGCTTTATTCATGCATTTTTACTGACGCGTTTGTCATTGCACTTTCCCTTTGATGCAGTATCACTGAAAATGTCCCCAATGTGGGATTAATTAAGGATTTTATCTTATTTAAAATGTTTTATATATGTTAGTATTTTTCAGATCTCTCAACTGCCATGATGACCAAGAGCACATGTGAGACATGCAGAGAGCTGCCATATTCCCAGTCATTACTTTGCCAAATCATCTGTGGTAAGTTTACAAAAATCTTAATTGAAAATGGAAGTAGGAAGTAAAGAGAGGGCAGCATAAAATGGAACCTTTGGTGTCGAAAGTAAATACTTTTTAAATCATTGTGATTACCATGAAACCTTGATGTTAGCCCTTTTAGAGAGAGTATTACGGCATATTTTATGGGACAATGTATAACAAATTTAAAGCTTAGATTTAAAAGCTTTCATTTAGAAAGTGATCTAAATACATATTGTCAGAATGGCGCTTTAACAGTGGTTGAGGCTAGATGGGATACAGCTACGGTGACAAAACAACAGTTAAAATTAGGTACCAAAACGAGTAGTTCAGTTCAGGAAACAGATTGGGATTTGAATTAAAACTCTAGAAAAACGGAACGTGTTTTCCTGGGTGAAAGTATAACAAATATGTCATTATATTAGTCTAGATTTAGCAGAATTTTTGCGTAACTTTTGGCCGTAGCTGTATTCTTTCTACCGTAAACAGCCCACCTGTTGTGGATCTTGAACTTCATCCAAAATGAAACTGCACAAACTGCAGCTCCCCCTACTGACCAAATGGCCTTACTGTTCAATTATATTAAAAGGCTGAATTGGAGCTTCTGAGGAAAAGTTTGCAGAGAATTTAACTATGTTAACAACATTTGGTTTGCCATATTCTACTTGATGAAACTGGTCTTCTATTCACATCTGCAAAAAAAAAAAGACTTGCGTTACATTACTCAACCACTTCCTAAAAACAAAGCGAGAAGAAACAAATTAAATTAAAAAAAATACTTCCATGCATTAAAAGATACATCTTTAAATAACGCACTTAACCCAAATCTTTTGTTTTTGCCACAGCTGCAGCACAGAGGAATCCTACTTTCCTGAGTCCGAAGCCGAGTAGGCCATCAAGGACCCCCTCCCCCCCACGACCGGCAACAGACTGGAGAAGAGGCTGGAGCAGAGACACCCTTTTTTTAGCTACTGAAATAATTGACATTATGATACACAGTGGACAATATAGTGTGATAATTAGTTTTTTCTTCTCCAACATGTACACACTGCTGTTGTGAAGCAGGGATACACAGCTCACGAGTGTGTAGTCAAAAGAGAGAAATATTGTATATTTCAAGGACTCCTACAGATTAAGAAAAATAATTGCTCAATTGCTCAGTGTCTTTGGGTTCAAATAACATTATCATGATCCCATTGGCATCCAAAAATGGATAAATTGACTTTTTAGCTTAACTGATTCTGATTGGGTATCACCTGGAACACAGCCAATAATCGAGACACAACCACAAAACGAGAGAAAACAACTTAAGCCGTTGCACACCTTGAAACGTGCATGCCCCAGCTCTTTGCCTAAGGGGAGGCTTACAGTGGCAGACTTAAAAAAACACTGGTTTAAGCTTTGTAATAGTGTTTTTGTACATTAGTCCTTAGTATAGACAAAAGTAGGATATTATCTCAAAATATAGCTACATGATCATTTTTTCGTATTTTCAGAATAGCTTTTAATGTGTTAGTGTGCTGTTTTCTATAATAATTTGAACTATGTACATTTTTGGAGTACCCTTAAAAGTGCTTCATAAATAAAATGTATTATAAGTAATTGTGTATGACTTATCTATTACTTTAGTAATTCATGTAATTTAGTAAAGATATTTAAAGTAATTTCGTGTGACCTATACTGACCAGTTCTGTTAAATGGGTTAATGCACATCTTCCTGACATCTATTCTACGTATAACACATGTCAGGAAAATGTGCCTGAGATTGCGGATGTTGGGACGATGTGTTATATACGTTAGAACGATGTATTTGAGCCTGCATTTGTACGACGTATTATATACGTTAGAACGATGTAAATGAGCCCGCATATGTACGACGTATTATATACGTTAGAACGATGTAAATGAGCCCGCATATGTACGACGTATTATATACGTTAGAACGATGTAAATGATCCTGCATCTGTACGACGTATTATATACGTTAGAACGATGTAAATGATCCTGCATCTGTACGACGTATTATATACGTTAGAACGATGTAAATGATCCTGCATCTGTACGACGTATTATATACGTTAAAACGATGTAAATGAGCCTGCATCTGTACGATGTATGGCATACGTTAAAACGATGTATATATATGTACGTCGCGGAAAGAGCGGCTGCATGTCGCAGAAACGTATAGCAGCGACGTCTTAGGGACGTCGTGCCAGTGAGCAAACGACCAAACTACTACATATCCCCGCCGTATTTTGATTACATCGCCAATACGTCGTGGAGACGTATGTGTGCTTACTGGGTTATGTATTATTATGCATTTATTTATTTATTTACCTCCCACTGACGCGTGCAATATGTCATTTCTTATTAATCTGTATCTTAATTATCTGTATTTATAATCCTATATACTCATCTGTATATAAGAGAGGCGTTTATGGTGTACACATTACTATTACTCTTACTTTTATTGTTTTATTTATATTATAGCCCATGTATATTTAAAGATATTTCTCTCTTAATGTGTCTTTTCTGTATTGTTGCATTTGAGCAGCTTTAACAAACGAATTTTCCCTGTGTGGGATCAATAAAGTCTATCTTATCCTATATAAATAAAATGATAAGTGCTATAAATGATATTGGGATGATAACTGTGAGCCAAACTTATGATGTCATCAAGTATAAAATCCAAATAAATCGCAGACTGTTTTGAGGGCTCACCCAATGTTTTTCTTTTTCATACCCAAATGAGATTATTCTGTTGTAGGCCTAGTGTTCTCAGTTCTGAAACAGAAAATGTACCCATATAGTAATTACCCTGAGTGCTCTCAGAATTTTAGCATCCTAGTTTTCGGATTTGGTAAAGTTGTTCATGTTTACTTATATATTAATAATATTTACTTAAAAAATGTTGACCTGAAATTTGTTAAATTTCTCTATGTTGAGTCTAAAAAATAATGGAATCAGCTGCAGCCTATGTGCCTACAATATCTAATGGTGACACTTAATACAACAAATGATAAGGATAAATTCTCGCTATTATAAAATAGCATATTTTGAAGTAAATAGCAATAAAACTCATACAAAAGCCCCTAAAGGATTTTAGGAGAGTTTTGGTTGGGATGCCTATTTTTGAAGGTTGAATTCACGCTAAATGTTGTGCTTTTATTTAACAAGTAAAACCCCTTGCTTCCGGTATATTACTTGCTGACGTAGGTGGGGCCAACTATCAGGGAGCTACAGAGCGTGTAGCCAGAGTGTTGACGCCCAAACCCTGGATTATGTTCAGTGACGACAATGCACGACATGCAGTGCCGGCGTTTTTAAAACAGATTATTTGATAGTAGTTTATATTTGTTTGTTTATATTGAGAAATTGTTTATAGATCAAATCAAATAAGGACCCTAGATATTGTTGGAGCTAAATCCTGCTCCATTCTCAGGGTTCATTCAATTAGTAGTCAAAATCTCAGATGTTGATATGTGAATCCATTTTATTACATAGGATATCCTAGAGACAAATACAGAGTCAACCTAACACGGCTCTCCCCCAAATTTGTCTGACTCTTTGGCTCTTGGACCCCCAGTATTATCTCACAAAGGGTGGGGTCTTGTGCTTATTCCTTATCTTTTAGTTGGGATGTGACTGAGGGTTTATGACCCTCAGAGACTTGCAAAGCAACAGAGCAGTTGGGCCATAAAGGGTGACTGAAACCAGAGACAGGATGTCTCTAACATCATCAATTCAACTTCTAACACATTTGTAGAGCTGGGTTATAACAAAATGTACTAGAACATCTTATATTATAAAACAGAAGTATTGCAAAACCACTTAATGCAACAAACAACAAACTATATATTTATAACAACAAACTTAATGCATGACCCACATGTCTTCATTTATGTTGAAATAATGCTTTTACCTTTTGGCTTGAATGTATAATGCAAATCACCCACAATGTTTAAGCACATATAAAATTTTAAATTCCAACAATATGAAGGTCTGTTTGACACATTTAGTGAATTTAATAGCCTACCTGACAAATTCAGGGAACAATCCTGTAATTACATCCAACATAACCATATATATATATCTTGCTCTGACAAGATGTAACATCCTCCTCTTTCCCTGATCCCCATCCTAATACTCTGACGTAACACAGACAATCAATGCCATTTTTAATTAAACCTCCAAGTACTTGTCCTATTTTTAACAGCCTAGATTTAAATATTACCTGAAGCTTTGGCAAGTCATTGTTTTTGCACCACTGGTTAAAGTGCTTCGTGCTTCTATTGTCTACTATGCATGGATACTTTTGGCCAACTACATTAAATGGCCACAAGATGACACTGTTGCTCAATTCTTTAGAGTTAAGTTTGCTTTGCTGTAAGTGATGATAGAAATGCTGCACCATGCTCAACTAAGTACTGTTTTTTTCTTGTCATTAGTTTTGTGCTACACCACAATCTACTAAACATGTTCATGTTTCACAAAGAGTTTAACCTGAGCCAGACTGACAATAAAGATAGAAATCATATCACATCCATACAGGGATAGTAGTATACAGCTGTTAAAACATAATAAAATAAATGACACACTGGTAGCGGATCAGTACTTGGTATCGGCCAATACGCAAGTTCAGGTATCGGTATTGGGAAGCAAAAAATAGTACCGGACCATCTTTATTGTTGAGTACATCAGATACTTGTATATATATATATATATATATTATGTTTATATTTTAATAGTGGACTTTTAATGGAGTACTGATGTGGTTGGATTTGGCTCCAAGGCTGCAATCCAAACCAAATTCAAGGACGCATAGCCACAGCATGTGGGTAATGAAGGCTTTCTCCTTCGTAATGCTGCTGTTCCCTAACTCCCTGGCCCCCAATAATCAGCCTAAAACCATTAAATACTGGCTGCTTTTGTTCATTCAACAGTACTTTTATCCACACGTAAGGGAAGAGAAAGAAAAGCCTCTTGGCCTGCAAGACTTAGGTGTGAAGGCCTTACCCTGTGGTTAGCATTAGTGATCATTGCATTTATTTGGAATACTTCAAAATCTTTAAAGTGCTTGGCCATTGAGTCCATGCTGCTTTGGGAACTTGTCAGTGGGATTGACAGAAGGCCCATACACAGCATAAATACTTTAAGCTGCTGTTACCCTGCAGTTATCGTCCTCTGGCTGTTAAAGCTTTGTTTCATTTCTTGAGCTCCTCAGAGAAGGAGACATTTACTGGGATCGTACAACTTACTGCTCAAGACTGTTCACATTTTAAATGAACCATTACCTTAAAACATGACATGCAAATATAAGGGAGGCAATTTAAAAGCTGTTGCAAACCTTTTCCTATCCAAATACACTCTGCCATAATCGCGTCATTTAATCTTTAGCAATGTATTACATTGCATAAAATCATGTTTTTAGGTAAAATATTAAACTGAAAAGTAACTATGACTGTAAAATAGATGTGGATTAAAAAGTACAATTTTTCCCTCTGAATTGTGGTTGAGTATAAAACACTTTTGGTCCATGTTGTCCAGGTTAAGATTCAAAATGCTGGGCAAACTCCATCTGCTGAGGACGTTCATGTGAAGTTCATCGAAAGCTAAGGAAAGGTAAGGATTCCTGGGTAATTTTACCTTCTGAAAATTATTCAAACAACACACACATAAAAAAACAGGTCTCAGCAAGTCAAAAAGGTTTGGAAACATGCTTTTAGAGAACAAATACTAATAAAAATATAACTTATTTTGGATGAAAACTGATGACTGACTTTACAGTAACTCCACAGATGGAGTACACTCTATCACCAGATCAATTCCATACAGCAATATTTCTATATTTGTCCCACCTAGTAAGTAATGATGAAGTATCACAGAAACTCTTTGGATAGAGACAATATAACCTTCCAGGACACAGCCTGGTCACATTGTTTCATGCAGTGTAAATATTACCTAAACATAAATCTTTTCGTAACAGAAACAGTCCATGTGTGACGGACTAGACTGTTTTGATCTGGCACTATCATACTTCTGCTCTGGACTTATTGACAAAAAAACAAAGTGCTTTGCTGCCATCAATTAACCATTAAAGTCATTAGGCTATACTGTATAATGCAACAGGAAGGACACTAACAATTAAGCGGGTGCTATAAAGTAGGCCCTAACAATATGTCAGCTTTGCCGGGCTTCTCCACATATTAACAAGACCTGCTAGTGAGCTTTATGTTTCATATTAACACTGTGAACACGTGCATCTCCAAAAGGGAAGCATTTAAGGAAATAAGGGACAAAAATAATTTTTAATAACTTTTAAAGGGATATTATAGGCCTAAGAGGTTGGAAAATGTTGTTAATCAATTGCGGAAAATGTAATCCTTACCTGACAATAATGATGGGGTCGCGCCATCACACCGAGAGGAGTGCAAAACACATTCTTTTAGAAAATGATTTAGTGAAAGCCAATAAAGGAAATAAAGGCAAAAGGATGCATGTGTCGTGCTCAGTGCCTTATGCTTGCTTTTTTCCAACATGTAATTTTTCACAGTTGATGTATTAATCCTTCTCTTAATACAAAATAAAAATATCAAATACAATGTAAACTTGAAGGGAAGTTACATGTCTAGATTTCAAAAACATGTATTTAAATTACAACTCTATAAATAACATACTTAATGTATGGCATTAACATATTTTCACTAAAGCCTAATTTGACCTCTTTTGCTAAGGGTTTTCTTCTATCAAATGCAATTTTGTTTTAAGTACATGAACCATTATGAAAACAGTCTGTAGGTGAAATAGAGCTCTGTGTTTATGGAGGCACAGGACTCTGGACGTTAGTTAAATGGATAGCTATTGGTCTTTAATAAACAACGTTCCTTGTTCTCTGTATTGTAAGCACTCTAGTAGGGTTAGAATAAGAATAAAAGGGTGTAGGTTAGAATAAAAGGGTTATTTGTCTTAAAATGTTCTTTTTCACAGCACAACATCTGCACTTCATAATATTTATCTTTACTATTTCAAAGCTGCAGTATGTGCTCAATTCATCTCCTGCTGCTTTTGCTGTTCTCTCACCAGAAAAAAACTGGGTTATTAAAAGTTATTTGGGTTCACATAATTTATTATGTGAAACCAGTACATAATTTAGTACATCATTTATTATGTGTTAAAATAAATAAACAAAAACAAAGGTATGAAGTGTTTGAAAAAAAACCCAGAATTCTTTCGTCACAACATGAAATTACAGATTTAAAAGTGCATACATCTACTGCATATATTTTTGTCCACAGCAGCAATTGTCGTGTCTCACGATAAAAAGCAATGTGATCTGCTATTCACACTGTGTCTGTCGGTTACTGTTTAGTACAAATATACTCAATAATAGTATTGAGTATACTATTATACTATTATTTCATCACATTACATGTGATGAAATATGTAATGCTTAACTTAAACTTCCCCTATTTAACAGTTATAAGCAGTACATAAACATTTAATAAATGGTTTACAGCACATTCATGCAATTTTAAGCATTTATTAATATATAGTCAGCAACAATAACTCCTCTAGTGTGCAAAAACACATAATAATGTCCATATATCTGCTTGCAACTACATGATAGTGTCTTATGAGCCATTTGTTAAATGTAAACTTAACTGCAAACATTTCCAGATTTCCGGATATTGGCAAAACAAAATTAATGTGCATTGTATCCCATTACGTGAATATTAGGAATTGAGAACATTGAGATAAACAGTTAAAAGTGCCATCAAAACCACTGCAGATGAAGAGGGCGCAACAAGATTATGCAGTTAGAAGAATGCCAGTCAAAACCTCAAACGGTGGAAAGCAATTCAATCTGGCATCTATGTTTGTTTTTATGTGTTAGTTTGAGAAACGTTAGTCTTTTCATCAGTTCACACAGATCTGATGTTTTTGTCTCACATGCTTCATCTATGGCTTAATTTATTCATAAAGTCTGTTTTAATTACACTTTGTCACATTTAGCTTTTGTCGATACACCGACTTTTCTACCTCAGCTAAGTTATACGCAATACTAATAATGGATTCCCATATTTAATATTGTACTTGGTTATATTTCTATTTCTATTTCAGCATCCAGACTCAGATTTTCAAGGATCTGAATAGGCATGAGCTGGTTACTGGTTTCAAGGTATACCACGGTTTGAAAAAGTCACACTTTCAAAACCACTAAAATGTATCATACCATTCCTAAGGTACAGTATGTGCTGTTTTTTTCTAAACAGTTTAGAAATCCCTTTCCCTGCCAGTGTGCAGTATGTTTCAAAATGAAATACATTGTGTTCAATGTAAAAAAAAGTTTTAGTTTTTTACCAGACATTAAAAAGAATAATACACGTATAGCTGTAATTACAATACCCGAATAATGTGAAACCATGATATTTTTTGATTTAGGTTATTATCATATTGTCAGAATCTCATACCGGCCCATGACTACACCTGAACAGAAATCTGCTGTAAAATCTAAAAAGTGGATATATTGCAGGTACACGTGAGGTCAGAGTGAGTTCATTAAACAGACTGTCCATTCTTCCACATTCAGGTCCCATCTCTGCAATTTGGCAGACACTGGATCCCCTTTAGGTGTCACTTTTTGCATTGCCTCACATTTAGAATACAATTGAAATGGCAATGACAAGTTCAATTTATCATTCAATACGGACAAATATGCCTAGAAATTTTTCCTAATATTGACAGTATAATGCATGGTAGTCATTATTCTCAAGATACAACCATTCCAGAGTTCATTAAAGTCTTTTCAAGATGACAGGCACTGATTGTCACAGAAAAGTGAAATAAAAACTGGTGTTTAATCAATCCAGTTCTTTATCACACTAATGTTTCCATTGTTCCTTAGATTTATGTGAGCATTTCCTTCTGTCCTTCTCCATCTTCACCAACTCTATCTGCCTCAGCTCTCAGCTGCTCCAGGTCCTCCTCAGAGCTGCAGGCGCTGTGCTGCATCCCCGGGGAAAAAATCCTGCGCCTTGATTGGGTGCTTAGGTCTAGTAGGTCTAAAGAATCGGAGGAGAAGAGGCTATCCTCGCTCACCACACTGGAGGGGCGACTGTGATGCCCCTCGGCGTCCCCTGTAGCCTTGAGGAGCTGCTGCAGAGCCTCTGGGAATATTGTGTGGGCTGAGCAGTGGTCATCAGGAAGATCCAGACTGCGAGAGAACTTGCCGTTACGTTTCAGAATCCCCTTCCTTCTTCTTACCGCCTCTGTACGCATGGTGGGGCTGTCTTCTGCCGCTGGGAGACAAGTGTGCGGTTTGTTGGAGCACAAATCACCTACATCACCCCCCTCTTTAACTTCTGCTCCATGATTCCTTCTGTCTAAAGATGAGACATAACCCGACTCCCCTCCATACAAGTTCTTCAGTATTCCCTTCTTGGGCATTTTGGATGAGGGCTGACTGAATGTAGAAGGAGCCGGCAGGCTACTAGACAGGACATCAGCATGTGTGTGGGTAAGTGTATGTGTTCGAAAATGCTGGGGAGCAGCGTTACATGATTGGGAGGAAGAGTTTTCTTTGGGAGGGCTGTGAAAGACTGAGTCAAAACTCCTCTGGGGTTTCAGAATGCCTTTGGGTTTCTTTCTTTCAATGGTGGAAGGGGAGGAAATCGCAGTGGAGGAGGCACCACCACAAGCTCCCAGTGCAGTCTGGGGAATTGTATTCTCCTTGCGTGACTTCCTCAGACTTGACATTCCTCCACGTACCCTTCCTCCTCCTCCTCCTCCTCCTCCTCCTCCTCCACCTTCTGCATGATCGCTCTTCAGAGGGAAGCTGAAGTAAAAGGAGTGAGGAGAGAGCTGGGCTGGATGGGAGGAATCCGAGGATAGGCACCCTGGGTCAACGGCCATGCTGCTGGTAGCTGCGACCCGGTTCTGCCAATCAATGTAGCGAGCCAGCAGGGGGGAGGGGCATTCTTGGTGTGGAGATGAAGGGCAGTCACACACACTCTCTTCAAAACCCCAGTTCACCCACCAGTGGTTGGCCACGTCCTCTATCGTAGCCCTCTCGTCCACACACACTGCCAACAACCAGTCGATAAGCGCACAGGCGTCTGGAGGGAACAGAGTCAACAGTTATTTATAGCAGCTAAACTGACTAAAACATTGTAATTAACAGGACGCTAGTAAGAACATGTAGATGTGGACATTGTAAAGGGTTACCTGAGGGGGGGTTGGGTCTGCGGTAGCGACCTTTGCTGATCTGCTCTGTGAGTGTGGTGAGGCTGGCCCCATCGAATGGCATGCTGCTGTACACCAGGGCATACAGCAACACCCCCAGTGCCCAGCAGTCCACCTAGCATACAAAGACACACATAATGAAGAACATGCTTTGCCAACTCATAACATTCAGGCTTTTTTAATGCAATGAGGTGGTGCATGATTTGTTATCATTTTAAGCATGACAAAAATTACAGCGGGAGTATCTGAAAATGTGTCCCACGTTTTGATTTTCTATAGCTTTATGAAATCTCATATTTGAGATATTCAAAATTTAATTTTACTGGAGCCATTTACTGTGGTGGTTCTTCTGGAGCATATGAAAGGCAAAATCAGTGCTTTAAAGCTGCACCATACATGTTTGTTTATTAGAAACGGACCAAAATGATGGGTAACAAAAAAGATGTTGAACCCACAGAGAATTATCACCAGACAGCACTTTGCTGTCTTTCAGCTAATTATTTTTTGGTTTTAGGCCCACAACTTTAATACTTTGGTTGGTTGGGGTGCATTGATTAATTTCTCCTGAAGAAACCAGCGAGGGCTGTGTGTGTTGTCCCACCTCTGGCCCATGGTAGGGCAGTCCTTTCACTATCTCCGGGGCAGCGTAGAGCGGACTTCCACAGTACGTCTGCAGCAGAGTGCCCCTCTGAAAATGATTAGAAAGACCGAAGTCCGCCAGCTGCAGAGTCAGAGAAATGACATCTCAATTATAGGAATTTTGAGTCCATTGCTACAACTAAATAAGTTAATGTGGTAACTAAACAAATACCAAGTGAAACCAGTCAAGTTACAGCAGACAACATATACAAGACATATTGCCACAAAAGCAGCAACACTAACCTTTTATTCCAAAAGACAAAAATGTAGCTCAGAAAGCCACCTACCCACTGAATTAAAAGTATTCAAAATTATATATTTATTAATAAATAAAATTGACTTATAAAGCAGGCAATATATAACATAAACCTATTTTTATTTGTTTGCAATATTATACAAACCTAAAAAACTAAAAATAATACATACAACAAAAATACAACCCATATCTCAGGAAAAAACATGTATTATGCGTCATTCAAATGTTTCACCACTGTGGGCACAAAAGACCAGCCTAGCGTGGGTCATATTTTGAAATGAAGAAAAGGGTTAATGTGACAATTGCAGATGACATAACTTAAACAGCTGATAACAAAGTACTTTAACTTTATGACATAATGGACTAATCGGTTAACACGGAACCTTTTTTATAAATTTTATTTCGCTCATTCACGTCAACACAAACTCCGTCCTCCTCCTCACGCAATCCAAATTCCTTTTCAGTGAGTATGCACTGCAAACTCTCACCCATGTGGCAAAAACACAATAACTCAAAACAATTCCTTTTTAAAGGAGCCAAAAATAGGTATGCTGCCAGAGGAAGTGTGAGTGAGGAAAGAGGAGAGGGCCAAAAACAACAGGCTGCATACACTCACATAACGGAACAATCACTCACTCGAGGTTGGGGGAGCCATACGCAGACATACCGAGGCTCCTCTCTATCTGAAGATATTATTAACATGCGCACAAGTCCACTATCAGCCCCCTTGGTGTTATGTATACTCAGTGTGACAGCTTTATTTCTGTGGAACAGAGGTTCAGGGGAACAGAGACCGTTACAGATGGATAATGGCACTGTGTATACAAGCCAGCCTACAGTTGATATTACAGTACACGTGCAGCGGCAATGTGGACAGTTGTGCATTTTATACAGCTTTTCTTTTTACAAGCTAACATGTGTGTGTGCGTCTATTGTACATCTTAGTGTTAAATTCTCTCTAAAGCTGATACATAGCCCAAGGCTCCTGTACTCATTTCAGTGCTTTGGCAGAGACATTCCTTAAGTGTTGAATGTGTGTAAGACACACTCTTTCTTCTAAAGATACAAATGACTCCTGTACACGTGCCTGGGAATAACGTGAAAAGCCAACGTTTCACACAAATGCTAGATTAAAACAAATTGCTGGTTAATGGTTGACACTGGCTAGCAGCTTGTGGGGGCAAATATTTGAGCTGCCTTTTGCAGTTTTTGTGAAATTATCGTGTGGGAAGGAAGTGAGGTTTGATGTAACCAACGGAAAAATTTTGTTTGTCTGAGCCAGGATTAAGTCTTATTTGTGTTTTGATACATTAAAGTATTAATGTCCATTGTCTTGAATAAATCAGCTGATTCAATCTGGTGAAATGTATCATTTCATGTCTGGCTTGGAAATATATCTTCTGGCTGCATATGTGCACTATGTAGAAATATATAGTTTTTGTGTTATGTGCAGCATGGATCAATTAAGTGCCTAAACACCTATAGTGTCTTTTGTGTTTTTGTACGTTATCACTTTTCTTATCACATAGGCTATAAAGTTAATATGTTTGTACTAAAACAATATATGATAGATGACGGTGTCGGTTTAAAATAGTTAATGAATACATTAAGTGAACACTTTCAAAATGCTCCATTCAAAAAAAGAAAGAAAAACGTGCAATTTCTGCCTCTTTTGAACTGAAAATAATCACAGCCAAGTTTAGTAGTAGTATATTGTCAAATTAAAATCTGTGACTTCAAATTTGATCAAGACCAACATTTTACCTACCATGTTTGGCTGTGCCTGCCTTCTACACATGCCATTAAACAGCTATCATGCAATTAAAATACACACATGCATTGCACAGAGGTTTGGTCATTTCCTACAGCAGATGCTGCGAGAGGCCGGTGTTTGTGAACTTGAGGTTTGCGATGAATGAAGAGTGGGCTACACATAGTGTTTTCTTTTGATGGACAGACAGAGTATACTTATATTTAAACTCTCCGATTGCTACTGGATTCCCTTCATTCCTCTTTGGTCATGCACAGCTCCCATATAAGGAGAGGAATACCCAAATAAGGTAAAAAATTACCCCTGGGTCATTAAGACCTGGTAGTATATTTGTGCTGGTTGAGTGTGTATGGCTTATCAACACATTAACATGACTGTGGGCTGAAAGTGCTCGAATGTATGTTCTGAATGAGCACTTTGCAATTCAACTTGGAGCTGGCAAGATAAGCCATTATTAGCTGGACTATGTGAGGCTTCCTTTTAGGATGCTAAATACAGCAGCAGTGGAACAAGACTGCTTCCAGAAATGTATCTGCCAGTGTTTCATAAAGATGTAAGCCTTCATGTTCCAAAACAAAAGTTTAATTATGGGCACAGTGTATTTAACTCTCAGGCAAACAATACTTTTGTCAGAGACTATTTTTTATCCAGGGATAAGTATCTTGTTACAGTGAGGACATCTTCATTTATTTCCCAAAACATGCATCATTATCACACTTCATTGTCAGAAAGGGATATGAAGGCTCAGTTTGTTTATGGTTTATAGATCTTACCTTAACATTGAAATCTTGATCTAAGAGGATGTTCTCCAGTTTGAGGTCTCGATGCACAACACCGTTCTGCAAGAGAGAAGATGCATGTGAGGTCCTGCGCGGCTCCTCCCAACTGTTTACAGTCAGATGTTTGAAGGGTCTAAAAGATACAATATAAACCTGCCTGTGGTTATATATTATAACCATTAACATTCCACTCAGGCCTCGTGTGGCAGGGCCGCATGTCTAACCCGTGAAAGCCTCAACAGGCATGAGGAAGTGCTTTGTTTGGGTTAATTAATCTGATGAGATGCAATTTGATCCCCTGATGCTATTAAGCACCTGGGAGCCAACAACAGGCCACAGAGTGTAGACAGCTGTGGAGCCTGGTGAAGAAGAATACACTGGATGTTTCCATGACATTCAATAGCTAGAAAATCATAAGAAGAAACAATGCCGTTATAGATAACTGTGGCCACCCAGGAAGCCGTGTGATGCAGGGAAACTTTAAATGTTGCTGTCAGTATCTCTTAAAGCCACTGGCTGATGAGCCAGAATAGCCTCTTGTCTTTTGTTAATTACATCATCTTCAGAACACTTAAGTGGAGGAAATGACTTTAGACAATGTTTTGTTCTCAATATGTATAGTATGTATGCAAGAAAAGAAAAGCAGAAGAAATGAATCAATGTGCTTAACCAGGTTATTATTCTTGCTATTTCTAAAGGACTATAAACAGATTTGGAGGACAGCACAACATTTTTTTAATTTTCATTCTTCTTTTGAAGCCTCAATAATCCCTCCATGTGCCCTGCATACCTCAGAGGCAAATTCAATAATTCATTCATGCTGGAACATTCGTGTCTATTTTGGGACAATATTTGAGGGCATGAGGAGCACAAAATCCACCTCCCCGTCTACTACAAAGCTACAAGAGAGGAATGATAATCTCTGAGTTTAATATAAGGGATTTAGGAAGAAGCCAAACTGCCAAAATAAGAATTTCTATCATATCCAACTCAGCTGACTGCAAGACACAGATAATAGGATGTATGTATTTCCTTAGTAATTCCGGTTATTGCACATCTGTAGCATTCTAGCCAGGAAACCAGACAGATCTGCCAGTTCACATTTCATTTCTCTGGTAGATACGTCTGGCTGCCCTCCCATTCAAACTGATATTTAGCTGAGAGGTACCTGGACTGGGCCAATCACAACCATCTACCTCCCCTGGGCCAGGTTTAAGACAATGACTGCCAGAAGTGAGTCATGCTTGAACTAAGGTACTGGACGTAACTGGCATTCTCCAGCACAATGCACCAGGCTCACGAAACTCAGATTAAACTGTTTAACTAGACAGTGCTGATCAAATGTGTATCAAGATTGTGCTACTCTATTGCCTATTTCTTGCCTAAAGGCATTTGTTAAATCTGTCAGTGTGTGACTGTGAAAAATAATCAAGGCTTAATGCGCTCTTAACCCAGAGAGATCTGAAAAAAGCAAGTCAAGTTTTCCTGTAGTATTAGGATTAGGGTTTAGTAGATTTAGCGGTACTTTATTGGCTTGTGCACAATTGCACACGTGCCTACATGTGGTTACCAAATGTATATTAAATTCCAGCGGTGTATTGCAAGAAGTATGTATATACAGTATGTGTGTGTTTGCAAACCTTGTGGCAGAAGTGGACAGCAGATGTGATTTGTCGGAAGATGCCTCTGGCTTCTGTTTCAGGCAGTCTCCCCCTCTCCTGGATGTAGTCGTACAGCTCTCCCCTGCTGGCATACTCCATCACTATCACAATCTTATCCCGGCTCTCAAATACTGCACAGGACACAGGACACATTTACAGGTCAGCATAATGCAGATGTGTTTATATGATATGATAACCTTCCCTATACAACAATAATAGATGCTACTCTGCATTCTACATCAATTTAAACTAAGAAGGAACCAGAAATCGGACAAACTGTTGGCTTGTACGAGTTTCATGAGGTGAGATTCTTACTTCTTAATTAAATGAAGTTAGTGAGTTAGTGAGTATTTACAGTAGCAGATTGGTTTATGTGGGGCCAAATCAATATAAGATTATTATTATTTTTGGACATCAACGGAGGTCTATGACAGAGAAAAAAGCTACATTAGGCTGTGGACAGACAAAACAGATGGGGTAAACTTATTTAATAAGGTCAATTCATTGTTGGTTTTGGTTTTCAAGTAGAATTTGTTCATAAGAAAAATATAAAATATTGGAAGCGTTATCCTTCATGGCCATTGTTGGACTCCTGACTAATGCGGTAAAGGGATTTAACACCCACTTTGATTTCACAGCACCACAATTATTAATTATAAATCAAATCTGCATATATTTTGCCTCATGTACAGTAACTTTCTTTGAAACATTCAGTGTTTAAAAATCTGTCTGGTAATGACACCAAATAATAATTCACTATGATATTTGGGTTGCGTTTTAAGACTGACCCTCGTAGAAGCGTATGATATTGGAGTGCCTGAGCGATGCGGTGATCTCAATCTCTCTCTGGATGTGAATTCTGTCCAGGGCGTCAGTGATACGCTCTTTGCGCATCGACTTGATTGCCACCTGAGAAAGATGAAACTGTATTGAGTCTGTGCATGTCACATGAACTTTGAAAAATGTCTTTGTGTTCATATAACACATATTTGGATCACACAATCTTCCATAGCAACAACACAGTAGTAGATTATCAGGGGACTGTTGTAACTCTGGTGATACTTTGCACAACTCTTGTTTTTGCAGAAGATCTGCTGCCATCAAACACAGATTCCTCTTCAATTCATTCCTCTTCAACTCAAGTCATAAAATAGTGAACAAACATAAAATGATAAACATAATAAATGGACAGTTCATGTATTACGTGCATAGACATGCATGGAAACAAAAAACATTCATACTGTTGACACGCACACACACACACACACACACACACACACACACACACACACACACACAAATAGAATCTGTGGGTCTTAAAGGTGATTACATGGGTTTTAAGGGCTGGATGTGTCTTCTGTGATCTGAGCACGCTCCGTGGCAGAAGGTTGACAGCTGCACTGTTAACACTCTGTTTCCTTAATCCCAGTCACTCACTGTACCCCAATTTAATGCCCAACCACTGAACACACATATGAGAGACACAACATGAGCCCCTAAACCTCTTTGGATGAAGTAATGGTCACCAAAATGGCACCACACAAAGACAAAACAGAGGTGGACCAATAAACACACATCAGGGTGTTCTATTTAGAAATATTATAAGCTAAAAAAAGAGAGAAAAACATGTACTGTGCAGATGAGGTTACAGGGCTACTTTGTGAGGTTGACATCCTAAAATGATCATACCCCTGTATAATTCTGTCAATTCTACAATGTCCCTATGGACACGCAGGCCTCTACCCTCGGTCACAACTCCAGCACTCTCAGCATCTCAAAAAAATTGTCTACAAGACATTGGAACAATTCACACGCTCCAGTGCAATGGTTATGCAACACAACACAAACACAGTCCAGGGAACTCTCCGGACTGACTTGACCTTCTATAACTGATATGACGCTATCCAGTGAAGGATAATATTCAAGTTTTAAGGGTTGTATCTTTTATACACCAGACTGATGTGGCATCTGTGCCTGGCCAGGGGTACTGGGACAACAGATTAGGCCATACATATTCAGTGGTTGTGGAGCTATCAATGTGTACGCATGCATGCTCATGAATGTTTTTTGACCCAAATACCTGCTGGCTGGAAAAGCAACTTGAGGAAGAGAAATGGAGATAGGGCTGGGCGATATGGAGAAAATCAAATATCACAATATTTTTTACCAAATACCTCGATATCGATACCGCAATAATATTGTAGTGTTGACTATTGGTGCTTTCACAAAATATTTACACAATGAGATTGTTGATAAATAATCATCAGTAATGCGGATATAATGACTCACAGTTACAATAGTCTGGTAAGTTCACAAAATGACATAACTTTAATGTAATGCAGCCTATAAAACCAGGAAAAGACAACACTTATGCAATATTAGGATATTACGATATCAAAAATCTAAGACGATACCTAGTCTCATATCACAATATCAAAATATCAATATATTGCCCAGCTTTAAATTAAGACTATGAAATAAGCTGCAGGGATGGATGTAGGCAGGAGCAAACAGGATAGGTAAACTGAATAGATGACGTATGCCAAATTATGTGGACTTAGGGCAAAAAAGATTGTATTTTATTGTCCATTTAAGCTCTGACTGACCCCCTGGACTGGGGCATTAAGGCCTGATCAGCAGAGCACAGAGAAGAGAGCCACACACTGGGCCCAGGGCATTAAGCATTTTTAGAAGGGCACGTGTGTAGAGGAAGTGTGGGTATGATCTCACCCTTGTGCGTATAAATGTTGTATGGCCTCTAAAGTATCCTTCTAACAAACAATATCTTAATGTTCATGCACATAATGTGCTGCATTTGAGATATCGGCCAAAAACGCCAAACTGTAACAGGATGCATGTAGAGAAACAATGTGGCTGAGTCATGCAGATGAAATCAGATATTCTTTTGCATTATTGTGTGTAGTAGAGGAACATACCGTACATGCTGTAATGGTACAGCCAATACAGATGTGCAATATGTACAGAGAGATGCATGATGTTCTGCACAGACATACATTATAAGACTTCATATAAACCAGACAACGTGGCAAATGTATTATTTCTCTCCACTTCTTATCTTTCATATTTATTGTGGTGGCTTCAGTGCACTGGTTGTGTTGTGACAACATTGTTTTTTTAGTGCACAACACTGCAACCTGATTGAATACAGGTGATTTGCTAGTGTCGTGATGGGGATTGAGGGTGACTTCCTGTCCTGTTATTCTCACAGACAAACTCATGGACACACATGCACACAAGTGCACATTCCCAAGAGTCTGAGCATCCCTATGGATCCTTGTTGCTTCTGTGAAAGATTAAAGAGCAGGATTATAAAGGCTCCTTGCCAAATAGACCCTTGACCTGACCGTCCAGCTACAAACACACAAACATGCACGCACGCACACACAACCCCTTGCCATGAACAGGAACTACAGTACTATGCTGTGTATAGATAATGGGAGATATGAAATGGACAATTACACAAGACAAGTAGGGCCAGACAAACTGTTTCAGTATATATTTCAGCTAGCATGGTTTGCTGTCCCATGAATACTCTTCATGCTGTACATTAGTCACTGCCTGCAGCAAGGTAGAACAACAACTCAGACATTTCACAGGAACAATCTCAACTCAGCTCTTTGCTGTAATCTCAAACCTACTGTCTCCTCCTTGCTCTAAAACTGTCTCCTCCTTTGTCCTCCTCAAACAACAACCCCCTGGCCTTGTTTCCAAAAATAATGTCCGTACCAAAGAATCTTTGGTATGTGCTGTGCCCCCCCCCACACACACACACACACACACACAAACACACACAAACATACACACATTATGTAACAATTATGTCAGTCTCACTTCCACAAACTGATTGCAGAAAAGATTATCCCTATTATAGTACTAAAGAAACACAAGGGGAATTTGAGACTGACGGGGATCTGTCTCTGTGCTCAGATAACAGCAGAGTAAGGGATTAAAGCTTGACTGTATATATAAACCCACAATTATACAAACTGCTTTGGCTCCACATTCTGTGTTTAACCTGGATATTTAGAATGTTAAATTAAACGGAAACATATTATATCACTGTCTTATGTCTGTCTGAGTATGTGCATTTTGTATGTGTGTGTGTGTGTGTGTGTGTGGTTGTGTACTGGTAAAGGTAATCAAACTCAAATTGGAGAGACCTTTTGTAGTAATTATATCCCCTTGTTCAAGTGCTGAGTGAGTCAGACCAAAGGCATCTCAGCCTGGCAGCACAGGAATCAAGAACTGGGTTCAGTATTAGCCCATGAGAACACACACACACACACACACACACACACACACACACATGAGCTAAACTCCACCTCCAAATTAATATTTAATAACCAATGGGCATCATTCTCAGAGCAGCAACAAAGCTTGGTCTCTCTCTCACATACACATACACACACACACACACACACACACACACGCGCACCCACACACGCACACAAACGCGCACACATACGCGCGCACACATACGCGCGCACATGCACACAGACACACAGACTGCTGAATACCTCCTGCTGAAGACAAAAGCATGAGCAGAATATCACACATTACATTATCTCTATAAAGCTTTTGGTTGGAAGTTAAGAGGTCAAACATGTTAAGAAATAGGTTCCTGATAGTGTACATTTACCCTTCTTTATATCATCATCATAATCATCATCATCATCATCATCATCATCAGTAACTACATTTCCGCGTGTTAAATATTTAAGATTATATAAGCATCTCTTAGGCACCATATATATATATTTTTTAACTTTATTTTGCAACATGTTTGCTAAAACTCACCGTCTTTAGGCTTGCTCTTTCTACCGCCTTCTTCACTTTGCCATAGGTGCCTTTCCCCAGAGTCTCCATCACCTCGTAGCGGTGTTTCAAGTTGTGTTTGTGCTGGTGCTTCTTCACTTCCATCGGCGCTGTGGCAGTCGGTGCCGGGCCCACCACCTCCGTGTCTGAGTTTCTCTGCCACTTATCCGCACTGCATGGACTGCCCAGCCTCGGGGACTCCTCACCGGTACGGTGGCCGCTGGATGTCGCGTTCCGCAGACAACCGAGCTCGGAGCGGTCGCTTGTGTTCATTGCGCCTCTGCTGTGTGCCTCACGTCTGCCCATCTTCTCTGCGCACTGTGCGCACCTGTCAGGAGCACCCGTTACTGGGACTGAATCCCCAAATCACTTTGCGCACCGAACAAAAGCCCCTAAAGCGCTTGTCAGTGACCAAGCAGTTGCCCATGGAGAGCGTTATCAGAGCAACAAACTAGTCTAATGGCTAAATAACAGCACATTAACAACACCCATCCGATCCATTTGACTCGCAGCAGTGTTGTTCCTCATTTACCCTTTCAAAAACACAGCAACAGGAGCGATGGGAACCACATGGTCCGGAGCAATGGGCGGGGCCTCCTCATTCCAAGGCCAGCTCTCATAGCAACATCCAGGCGCGTCACACACATTTGAGATAATTCTGGGTCTTCCGTGGGCTCTATATTTGTGCGGCCAAGCAGCAGGACAGAGGAGATGAAGGAATGTATGGAATGTCATGCCGGTCACACACTCACCCTAAATCCACCACTTCACATGAATGTGACGCATTGCCGTTCGGGAACTCAAAAAATATAAATATAAAAATATAAAAAATAAATTCTTGAGAAGACTTTTGAGGAAGCAGAGACTTTGAAGTCTACCATAAAGGGTAATGGTGGTTGGTCAATCCACACAATTAAATTAATTTGTTTTATTTAAAATCCAAACTTAACTCATATCAATTTATTACGCCACATGTAACCTTATAAAAAGTGACTATAGGATTACAGGATGCAAAAGATAGATACAAAACAATGACTGTACAGTTACAATTTAGTTCTTGTTTGTAACTGAACTTGCTGGCTTTAGAATGTGGGTTTCATTTAAATGTTTTAAAGTCATTATTAAATGGTTAATGACCCATATATACTCTCTATCCAGCATTAGAAATAGTTTGATATTTTGGGGAATCTGCTTAATCGTGTTCTTACTAAGGGTTAGATGAGAAGATCAATACCACTCTGTATGTGGTGATTGATAACATCCTTCTCATCTGACTCTCTAAGAATGCTAATAAGCCAATTTTCTCCATGTGAAAAACTATACCTTTAAAACGCCAAATATTTTTTTGTGACAATCAACCTCTTGTGGTGATGTGATACATTACTGTTATCTGTAAGAAGCAGGGGGGGAGGAAGTGCGCGCCACCACAGGCTGCAGTTTACATCCTGTCCCCTACCAACAGACCAACACTGGTTTCTTCCAACCATGACCACAATATTTCTCTATTCTTATTCTAGTAGTTTAAATTCCCTGAACTAAACCAAACCTTAACCATAGATGCAGAAGAGTAGAAAACATTCATATGAATAGTTTTTGTAAAGGTCACGGGGGTCTTTCACAAAGAAACTAACCCAATTTTGATGTTTAGGTATGAGGATCTGTTGATGGTTAGAAACATTATACGTATAAAAAGGCAAAAACTTTACAGATATTTTACACCTGAATTTAAAAGAGCACAGAGCATTGCTGTATTTTTTGGGAAGTTATCCAGATTTGACATTCCTCTTGACCTTGCTGTTGATGCATGTGAAGTCCAGGAGTCATGCCAGGTTTTAGTAGGTTAAGAGGACAGAAACTCATTTCCCACACTTCCTGTCTCCAAGCATTTTTGCTCGGAGTCAGAAGGAGCTGTATTAGGGTGTGAAGAGGTCTCGAGGATTGAGGTTAGCCACCAGACAGACGTCATAGCTGTCATGCATGGCTGCTCGTCTTTCCACCACCGTCCACACATTGTCTGCAGGGTCCATTTGCAAAATCTCCTTGGTGATGACTTCATGACGGCCTGCAGACATGAGAGAAAGTATGTAAGTTGTGGCTGACCAAAATATAATTTCCAGAGAAAATGCCTCATCAGTTAGCTGGAATTCCCTAACTCTGATGCAGACCCAAATTGTGTCTTGTTTTTGTACAAAGGCCAGGTTACCATGAAGTTGAACTTATTAAGGAGAACTACTAAGAATTAAGAGAAAAGGCCACACAAAACAAGCTGTTAAAAAAAGAGTTTGAGAGACATTAACCAACTGACCAGCCCCCTTGTAGTATCCACAGAGGTAGAGCTTGCCCTCCACTGCTCCTATATTGGAGGCGTTGGTTCGGAGCGTGAGTAAAGAAGTGGGCAGCGTCGGCCCTGCTCTCCAGGTGTCTGTGTCTGGGTTATAGATCTCCACAGAGCTTAGAGAGCGACGTGATTGTCCATGATCCTCTCCATCACAACCTATACCACCTTTGAAGAACACACACACACACACACACACACACACACACACACACACATTCTGGCTCCATTTTCTTTTCATATAGAAAAAATACTTAGGACCACAGTACTGTCTAGTAGTCTGACCTACTATGTAGATTTCTCCATTGAGGACAGCTGTGCCGCAGCAGTACCTGGAGTACTTCATCCTGGCACGCTCAGTCCACCTATCCTTGCTGGGGTCAAACTGAAACACACGGTTACTCAGCTTGTCAGGCTCATCATCTGGCTGGTGCTGAGGCAGGAGAATAGAGAGTTGGACCGAAAGAGGAAGGAAAAAAATTGAAATTGAGTTGAGAAATGAGAAGCAGCTGAAGGGAAACAGAGAAGGACTTAGAAGGCAACCATTAGACTCAATCTTCCACCCAATCTTACATCATCTAACTTTAAATCAGTGAGTCCCCATGTTTAGGTTTTTTGTGTGAATATAACAAATTTCTATTTTGGATGTTTTAAAGCAGTTTTTGCATTTACCAATAAATTAAAGAATTAAAAATTAAAAAAGATGTTACTAGCATAAAAAATAACAGCTATAACAGCTATAGTATACCATGGTATGTTGAGGTGAATGTGTGGAGCTCGACCTGGGCTGACATTGGATTCCCAGCCTGAATTATTATTGCGGTCCTGCCCTGCTACAAGACGCCAATGTCTTTTCAAATCTGCACAAAGTGGATTTAAAGCACCTAAAAAGTATTTTTCTATAACATTAAATATATAAATGTAAAACAATTAATGTTAAAGTTCAGTAAAAACCACAATTAGTTCAAATGGGTGTTCAAATGTGAGTGACAGGGCTGGCAACATAAGCAAACAACTCACATTTTGATTCAAATATTGCTTACACTAATCCTGATTGGTGCACCAAAATATATGACATACAACTATTCCTAATAGAAAATGGTGTGTTCCTGTCCTGACCCCATTGTAATAATGTTACTTTTCAAGGCCTTTAAATAATTAAGCCTTTTACCTGAGGGGAAAGTCTGTTTTTGGTTGTCAACAGGCTAACCTTAACCTGACAATAGACCAGTGTTCTCTTAACACTCTTCAACACACCTATCTACTGCCGAGTTAATACTGACATGCAAAGTATTTTATGACAGGTCTGTGTACCTGTGGTGTCCAGCCCCCCAGCACATAGAGATACTCCTTCAGGCTGATGGTGCAGTGGCAGGCTAAGGGGAGAGGCAGAGGGGCGAAGCTGAGCCAGCTGCCTCCTCTCTTCAGCGACCATCTCTCCACACTGTCTGTGATAACGTAGTGATTACGCAATTTCAGCTGACCTCCTATCATATACAGAGCATTACCTAACAGCCCTAAAGCATACATGTCCCTGTATACTGTGGAGCACAGCTCCACCCAGCTGTTCTCTTCCGAATGATCGTACCTGGAACATAAACAGGCAGTTTAGATCTGGTTTTGAATGCAGTTGCATTCAAACAGATTGAATTTCACATATGTGAGCTCACACCTGTAGATATCCACCCTCTTCATTCTGTGTTGGTCTTCTGCCTCTATAGCCACCACTATGTTGTTGTCTTGTGTCACTACCCCAGCTGTGATCTGCCCCATACCTCCACAGCCCCTCAGTGGAGATGGGATGTAGTAAGTCCTTCTACCATGGGGGGCAAAGCAAAAACTAAGGTCAGCAAGTCCTCCAAGGTGGGCAGGCACCCCCTCCTTATTCACCCCACCCAAGCAGAGCAGCAGGTCGGTGGTCTCCATGCCGTAACGAAGGGCCGGACGAGGTGGAGCTGACATCTCACAGAGATCTGAGGTCTGGAGAGCGGCATCAATCATTCCAAAGCACTCAGCATCCCTTAGTAGTACCTGGGATATTAATGTACAGGCATGGTAGTCTGACAATCTAATAATCATTTGATAAATGTGGATAAGGATACCTGACTGTTATTATTTGTCCCTTCCCTAACTTTCCTATCTCACCGGGTTTCTCCTCCTGGCTTTACGGAGGAATCCAGGGTCCACAAGTTCCAGCCGGACACACCTAAGTAACTTCACAGCCTGGGCTTCGCTTTGGGAGTCTCCCTTTCGCCTCTCCACCCAACGCAGCACCAGCTCCAGCACCACCTCCTCCTGTGATATGTTGAGGTCATCTGAACCCAGCAGATCCACAAGACTTTGTGCATCCAGCTCCAGCACTTCTTCTTCCTCGCAAGCCTAGAGACAGCAGCACAATACAATACAGGGGGAGTAACCAATGGTAATGACAGTATGCAGTGGGTGGCAGAAAAGAGTGATTTTGGTTTATGTTTTGTTTGTTTGGTTTCTACCTCTCACCACTTGAGGTTTGCTGTCAACTTGACAAAGAGGTAACTGCACTCAGGTGTTGCATGAATGGAGAAGCAAACTGTTTTTTAGACGTGTGGTAGATGCATGTTACATTTTTATTTAGGAAAAGTAGTAGGCTACAATAAGAACAAAGTGGCTGAATTTATTTTGATTACAAATGTCAAGACATAAATTGTGTTTTTATTAGAAACACTGGACATTTTGGTAATTTACTAGTCACATTTGAAACAAATCGACTTTGCAACCGTGGAAACATTCTTGAATGGCAAAGCCAATGCAATATATTGTAATTCCCAAAATGCCTCAACACCTCAACATTGTGCAAAAAAGGTATGTGATTTCTGCCACCTATTGGCAGCATTAAAGTAGCCGAAAAAACAAGTCAGAGAATGTGAGAAGCAGAATGTTTTGCAGCCTATGTGTGAGAGCATCATAAAATAGCAGTCTTGTAGAGCAACAGATTTTTTCCTGAGCCTTGAAAACAGGTTGGTCCTATGTGGCCTGTATAGACATATTAAACAGCAGTTATGTTTATAAATTGAAATCCGGCCATATAATATCCAGGTCCAGTAACAGATTTGATCTTGGAGCCAGGAATATTTATATTTTAGGCTGTATTTTAGAGGATATATTATGAATCTACCAAAAATGACAGTCACACCTGTGCAAAGTGTTGGCAGAGGTATCTCAAGGCACAGTCAGCCAGACTTGTAGCCCCTAGGTCTCTGGCCCAGTGGTACAGACCGACACAGTTGGAAGGGTCCATATGAGCCTCCATGTGGCTCTGACACAATCTGAAGCAGAAGATTGTGATGGTAACAGAATATTATCAGTACTTCTTCAATTACACTTTAGTTCACTGTCCTCGTTACTACCTGCACACTGTACCTACTATGCTTTCCAGATATTCCAGATAGACTAAAATGACCTTGATGCCCCTAATGTCTTTAATGTTAGTTTATTGAAATGATGATTGCTTCCCAGTCTCTTTTCCCACCTGAAGGCTCCATCTACATGGAGCAGGAAAGCAGCAGCAGCCACTCCCTGAATGTTGTCACTGCAAAGGGGGAGTTCAGCTCTGTACATGTAGTCCAGTAGCAGCTCCAGGCTCTCAGCAGGTGTGTCTTTAAGAGACACCTCTCTTTCCTGGGTCTCCTTCAGGCCACATGTAAACATGGCCTGAACACAGAGATTTACAATGACAGTCTTGTAGTAATGTCAACATATTTGCAAAGTTTTGCAAAACACAGGTTGCATCATCTTGTATTTTTAAGAACAATAACTGTGCATAGCATCTGTACCTGGAAGTACGGGCTGAAAGCAGACAGCACCACCTTGTGGCAAGCAAAGGGGGTCCCCTCTGCCAGCAGCACCACATCAGTGAGCTCCTCAGCTGCCCTCATCCTCTCTAGCTGCCTGAGCAGAAGTAAGCCATGTTCTGCCTGAGCAGATGAGTCTAGCACTGGATCATTCATGGACTCTTTTTCTGGATATCTGTAGTACTTTTGTCAGCATACAGTTGAACACCTTGTGGCAGAGTAGTACCAAGCACACAAAAGAGAGAAAAGGAGGGGAACGTTTGGTTTACACACTTTTAGTGCATATGTATGTATTCATTATGTGACTTTCATATTTTGGACTTTTTTCTGATATTTGCTTTGTTTGTGAAATATTGGACTATTTGATCTTTCAAACAGATACTATACCAAACAGCCATATGAGGAGTTTAGAGCGGAAATGTCACAGTCCAAAAAACTTTGTAAAAACGAAACTATTTATTTTATTCTTAGGTTTGTAATGTGACCATATTTAACAAAACTAAATTCATAGTTAGCATTCCATTGACTCCCATTAACTTTGGCGTCACTTTGACAGCGAATTAACTTTACATCTGAAGCGTTTAAAGACTCTATTTGTTCATTATTTATTTCTAAAGAAACACAACAATGTATGAAAGGCTCTATTACCTTGTATCTCACGTTATGACTCCGTAGCAGCCGTTTTTGTAAAAATAGGCTAACAATGTGTCATAGCCATAGACAGTCATAACCATAGGAGATTTTGCCGGATGAGTGTATTTTCCGTTTCCTTCAGCTTTTTTCGAGTTGGAATTTGAAATGTAGTGGATTTATGAGGACTATTGTTGACTGCTCCTCAGATCTCTGCAGGGTACATTTAGACAGCTAGCTAGACCATCTGTCTAATCTAAGTTTTCTCTCGCATGACTATTTTACAGAAGCTCTGTGCGGAGTTTAGCGCCGCCCATGACGATTGTGATTGAGGAAATGCCATTAAACCAGAGCACGTTTTCCTCCCATTCCCCGAATGCTATGTGGAATAGCCAGACCCTCCTTCCATGTGCTCTGGAAGAGGGTCTGGCAAAGTGAGACTAATGTACAGTTAACTGTAGGCACACTTGTTTTCAGTTTTTTCCTTTTTCTTCAACTGAGCTAACAAATGTATGCACATATCCCATTGTGTGGTATTTTGTTCTTGTAAGTTCACTGCTACTGATCACTGTGGTCACTACATTATAAATACAAAACATTAAGGCCATTGGGTTGTTCCTATAGCAGAAGAGAGCCTCTCAGATGGTGTTTGGTTGCAGGGGTACTACGTACTGAAGGTACTTGCTATATCAAGTATGCAGAGGCTTTTCTCCTCCCTGTTGACCAGTATCTTTAACTGGTTCCGCCCATTAGCAGCTGGCCCACCAACTGACACACTTACGAAGAAGACACTGTCAGTGGGTGTGCTAAACATACACAGGTCAACTCACTGCAGGCAGACAAGCACAGCCAGTTCAGAGTGTAAGCAGTAGCATGTTAGCATGACATTAGCTGAGCACATGCAGAAACCAGCTGTCATACCAGTGGTGTCTTGAGGCTATCCAGAGCCAGAATTCAGACGTTTCTGAATTAAGATAATGTCAGCTTTGATTTCTTAAAGTATTCTTCACGGAATGTTGTATATTTGCTGGCTGGCAGGTCTGTCTTGTGTTCTGTGCTAGTTGCTTCCTCTGAGTATGTTAGGGCAGTAGCACCCAAAAGGTTTAAAATAGACCAGCAAGGGACAATCTCTAGCACACCATAAAAGCCCCCGAACATAAATCTTTAAAATAGACCAGCCTACTACTACTACTACAGACTACTGGTGCTGTTCAGGTTTCTTTTCTTTTTTTGTGTGGATTCCATCTATGATCTGTAAGAATGAAAGCATAACATTTAGAGGTTGTTGACCTGTTGGAAAAGTAACTGATTAAATTATATAATGCATTGTTACCTTTGATAAACACAACCATTATCATTTAGATTGTATATGCCTTTACTGGTAAATTTTATGAGGTGTCTTTGGACAAGTGATGAAGAACACAACTGAACAAATACAGTCAAACATTAACATAAATGTATACAGACAAAGAACATGATTGTCATTTTATAGATTGATGCAGGTCCAACAGGTCGCAGAGATAGAAGGTGTGTCTGCTTTGTGGACAGGTTATTGGACTGGCTTAAAATCTCCCTGCAGGGTTATTTCAAGATAATTGTTTTCTAACAATATTTCCAGTTTAGCATACTATTTTACACAGTATAAGCAAAACAAGGTGGTCCTTACACTCTATAGACAATGCCGATTAACCAGTGACACTTGTTCTGTGTATATATGAACTTGCCTCAACATGTGAAACATACTACATCTGTCAGGGTCATGCTGTCATGTTGCAAGCTCTGATTCCAGCTCTTTGTCAGGATCTCTGGGCAACTGCGTACCTCAGAAAGTCCTCAGTGTACAGAGCAGGAAGCTGCATTTACAGATGAAGTGAAATGACTTAAATTGCTTAAAATGGCTTATTTGTTAATTTATATTTTTGATAATACATAACCATTTACAATCCCAGTCCAAAGTTTGGACATGCTTACACATTTAAATGAAGGGCCAATAATGATCTTTTAATGTCTTTAAATTGAATGTGGCTGGTTCAAGCATCCAAGTATAATTTCTTAAGCTTTTTCTTGATTTTATAACTTTTATATTGCATGACTGTTATACACTTGAAAGGGGAGAGAGAGGGGAAACCACATGCAGCAAAGGGCCGCAGGTTGGACCCCAGCCCACGACCGCCACGGCAAGTACCGAGGATCTGCACATGGGGCACATGCCCCATCAGGTGAGCTATGCAGGCGCCCCAATCCAGCGTAGCTTTTAAGGCAATGTTGGTCCAGACTGAATCACAAAATGTACTCATGGTCCCAGAGGATGAATTATAATAACTTTGGTCCCTTGACTTTACCTCTACCACCACCATGATATTGACATTTGTGTTTTTAAGTTAAATATCTTAATCATGCATATTCTCTACGCAGATGATGGTTTTGATGACATTAATGAACTTTCAGACACTGTTGCATCATACATAAGCGTGGCCACCACATATAAGCGTGGTCACCACACATAAGGGTGGTCACCACACATAAGGGTGGTCACCACACATAAGGGTGGTCACCCTAGCAAGTAATCAACATAAACGGTGCGGATAGTGCTAACTCGTCTAATGTCTTTAATTCTTTCTTTTCTCATCTGAGAAAATCTGTGAAAAGGTCAGATTTTGAAGATAATATTTCCAAGTTGTGAGAGTCTCTGGTACCTCTCAATTACTTAGTGATTACAAGCGGGCCACAGCTTATTACAACCACCATGATGGACATATGCTGTTTTAATACTTCCATGACAAATGCCAAAAGTTGCAAGTTTGACTTCCTCATGATTGAAACACCACCGTTTTTAGTAGCCAAGGAGGATATGTAGGAATGAAAAAACATGATGAGCTATGTCATGAGCAATAGACTGGAGAAGGTGAGAAGGGATACGATCAAGGGGACAGGTGTTGGGCGAGCACAGGTAATCAAAGTAAGAATTTGATTTGGAGATAGAGGGGTGAAAGAGGAAAGAGAACTGGATGTGATGGATGGAAAGTTGATATCAGGAGTGTATCATACCATTTGGCAATGGCTTGAATGTAACAGACATTCATTAAAATAAAAATGTTACGCACTAAAGCTTTAACTTAACATGCTTATTTTAGACAACATGACTCCAGAAAATATCATTTGTTTACCAATGATTTTTTGTAATGACTACTAATTTAAACTTGATTTGTCTACTGGATCAACTTACCGCTCTGTGTTAATACAACTTGACCTGTTAAGTTTCACTTTGTGTAGAAATGTAGATGGTTTAGGGCAACAGGTTTCCACACAAGTTTATAGTAAAGTCAACAAATTGCTAAATTTTCTTCAACTTTTAATAAGATGCAGCGTCATATTTTAATTGCCTCTTATTTGAACTTACCTGATCAGATCTTATTGTTGTTTTTAAACTTTTTAACAAGACAAAGTTCAGGAAGTGTTTTTGAATGGTCACAGGTTAAACATTATCACAGGCTCACCTCAGGGCTGTTAACTTCCCCCATTATTCACAGACAGCTACAGGACTTCTCAAGAGGGCAGCTGCCTTGTGAAATTTTCTGATAACACTGCCCTATTGTGTCTTATTCAGGGAGCAGAATTGGGGTATGGCTGCTCCTTATCAGAATTTGTACAATGGTGTGATGGCAACAATCTGGACCTTAATGTGGCAAAAACTGAAGCATAAATTATTGATTTTTTTTCCCCAAAGAACTGCCTTGAGCCAAATGCCAGCATCATGGTGGAAATGTTGAAATCGTTGACTCATATAAATACCTGGGAATTATATTTGATATTAGCATATGTATTTGTAAAAATACAGTCTCTCCACTCCCCAAGTAAAACCATTATTTAATTACATATTTTTTTCTGCCATTAGGCTCATAAATGCTGCTCACAAGGAACTTGTTTTGGATGAATGTGTGTACATTTAAAAGTTGTTTTATTCATGCAACAGAAAACTCAACAAAAGGTTGAACAGATAGTCTAGCTAGCTGTCTGGATTTACCATGCAGACATCTGAGAAAAGGTTAACCATAGTCCTCATAAATCAACCAGAGTTTAAAATAACAACACAATGGAGGCCCAACAGATATCCGGGCTAAATGAGTGAAATCCAGCGTATTTTCCGGCAGCAACAGAGCAATCCCAGAAGCGGAACTTCAAGGATATAGAGTACCCATTTGTTGATTGTGATGATGTTTTTTCTTGTCCTTTCGGTTTTTATGTGACTAATTGACTGCAAAAGGTAATTGCCCTTCAGGGACAAATAAAGTTGTTTGAATTGATTTGAAAAAGAAGCCCAAAAGTGTAGTCCTGTAAATTCAGATATTTGTGTGTTAGGACAATAAACACACAAAGAGGATTTCATATTTTCCATTGTTTCAGGCCAGTCAATATATTTATTGTAACAATAACCAATAAACAACCAGCTACAAAAGGCACATGACACGCTTCCCACAGCCTTGGTCAGCTGTAATACTTTGACATCACATGCTGAAATTGAGAATGAATGATTGCAAACTAGCAATACTTAGCAAACAAGCAGACAAGTCCAAAAACCTTTTTATTTTTGTGTGGTAGTAGCATGAATACAAACATGACCAAATTAACTGAAAAGGGAGGCCAAGGCCACATATTGACAATTCCAGGATCATTGATCATCAGTCTTCTAACAATATTGGAATTTTTTTACATTTGTTTTGACACAATATTGATACATTGTATTGAATAACATTAAAAATTGTACATCCTATCAAATGTTTTTTTGAGCCAAAAGACATGAACAACTACAACATGAATTTTGAAGGAAATTTGTGTTACCTCGTACTTATCCCAGAGTTCTGATGCATTTAAATTTAAATAATCTGGTGTCTGTCATTTAATCAGATATAGTCCTATGGAAAATTTGCATGCTTAGTGCTTAGTGATTTGAGTAAAACAAGTTCTGTCTTCTGTCTTTACTTAAAAATGTATGAAATTGTGAGTGGAGGTTGGAGAATGTTCCTGCAGTTCATGCTTTGTTATCCTTTTAGCTGTGCTTGGTCATCAAACAGTCCCAAGTTTTAACAGCACATTTACAAGGTGTGACAGTGACCAGGGTTAATATGTGCAAGAATGTTTCCTGTTATGTTTAACACTTATCCATTACTGCATGCAATTTCCCTTTTCCTGTTAGCCATGTGTTCCTTTGTGTAAAAGGCTTGTTTTGCATGTGATAAAAAACATAAAAACCAGGAGAGGCTCAGAAAAAGTATAACTTTAAGCACAAAGAAAGACATTATGAACAGAATTGCTAAAGGAGTGAAGCATGTAACTTCAGTTTTGCTTTTGTAATATTAAGAAACAGAGTATACCACCAGCTGCTCCAAGACTGCAATAAAATACAGCTATACATCTTTATCTTCCACTGTCATGGACAATTTTTTTCTCAAGCACTTAGTAAATGGACTGTATTTATATAGCACTTTACTAGTCTTAACAACTAGCACTTTTACATAGTACATTCACAATTCACACTGTGGCCGAGGCTGCCATACAATGTGTCATCTGCTCATCAGATAAACATTCACACATTTACAATGTCTTGCCCAAGGACACTTCAACATGGGACACCGAACCACCAGCCTTCTGATTGGTAGGCGACCGCTCTACCATCTGAGCAACAGCTGCCACAGTAAAATGGAATTTAAACATAAAACAACATGTTAATGATATCAGAAAAAGATATGTATGTATGTGTCCAATCTAGAAAACATAGTAATGCTAGAAAGTGAAGGAAAAACAAACTTAAATTTCAGTTTTAAGATTACAATTGGAGTAGAAAAATGGATAACAAAACAACATAAAATAGATTATTTGCACATAATACTTCTGTTGACTCATGATAGGAGGGGTTTGCACTAAATTTTGTTTGAACTTTTTAGTCACTAAAAACAAGAAGAGAAAATGTTTAGGCTGTATAGATGCCACTCAAAGGCAAGATTTCATTAAATAAATAAATAAATAAAATAAATAAAAAGCAAAATCTACCCCCATTTTTTGGGGAGGTTTATGTAAACAACCTTTAAAACTGCCAAATTCCATAAAGTGGCACAATGTGTCACAACTTTCCAGCTGACAATGAAAATATTGTTACTTCACATCCTGAATGAGAAAGGTTATTGCAGCCATAAAGATACTTTTTTTTTAAGTCAATCTGGCGCATACACACAAAACTAACTAGCATAATGTTTGCTCCATAAATAAGTGAGGCGCTTTATGAAAGAAAAACAACAATACCAACTTTAATTTTTAACATAGAACTAAATAATGATCACAAAGTGTTTTCCATATGCATTTAGCATTGTTTGTCAGTGGCATTGTTTGTGTGACTCTGTTTGCCAGTGTTTCCAGTTTGACATTTTTTAAATACTTGTGTTACCCCATATGTGTGTGTGTATGCAGGACAGGAATATCTGGGTGGTTGGACAGGAAACAGTCACTCCCACAGTCCAAAAACACACAATGTCAATCAGTACTGAACAGCAAGGAGGCTTTGCTCTCACAAACTGTAAGGAGGAGCTCAAAGAGGCACTGGCGTTAATGAGGTCTGCTGAATTTGGTCTAACAGACATGGACATTGAGGAAAAGTACTGTTCAGATGGGGCTTATTTTGTGCAGAGGAAGGTTATGGATGAGTTATGCCTGGATGAAGTGGCACAAAAAAGGACGTGGTCCACTGAACCAACCCTGAGGGAACGGGTGAAAGAGTCCCTGAGGTAAAGATAGGGAGTAGATTATTCTGGGGATGGAGGTGTGAAATGCTAATGAGAAAACTGGAAAACACTTAGATAAGCAAATGACTGACAAAAAGGATCTGTTTATGAGTGTGTGTGTGTGTGTGTGTGTGTGTGTGTGTGTGTGTGTGTGTGTTTGTGTTTGTGGATGTGAATGAATATGTGCATACTTGTAATTACGTGGATATGTGTGTGTATATGTGTGTGTGTGTGTGTGTGTGTGTGTGTTTGTGTGGCCTTTACTGTACCTCTAAATGCACACTAAACCAGTTTATTTAGTTGGAAGCGTTCATGATAACCTGTGACGAGTAACAAGTTGCTAAAACTCTTCTTGGAAATACAGGTATATTCAATATTTGTGTACCCAAAGGCATTCTTACATCTTAATATTGAGTTAATTGCTTAACTGCAGGCTATTTGCCATAAGATTTGAACAGTAGCACATAGGCCAGTGTTATCCACTGTGTCACTGTTTTACAAGGCCAGCTGATAACAACTGTAGCAGGTGTTACAATTTACAAGTCTCATTTTATGATAAAGAATTATTAATATGTGGATTATTAGTATGTTTTCCAAGAATGAATCACTCTTTAGCAAAATGTATGATTTTCTTTAAATTTAAAGTAACCTGAACCTGAACCTATAGAAGATTAAAGTTAAAGGAATTTCAGATCTATGGGTAAATAATTTGAAAGTGAGTGTGCTCAATTATTTCATATAAATAATAAGTACTACATTACTGGGATGACTGTTGCAGGTGTTCAGTGCCCAGGCTGAAGCATACAGCGTTGAGCTGGGTCCCTGTTCTCAGCTGGCTGCCTCATTACTCCATCAGAGAAAACGCTGTAGGGGACCTGATCTCTGGCTGCAGCGTGGGCATCATGCATCTACCACAGGGTTTGTATGAATGAATGTGTACTAGGGCTGCACAATATATCATTTTTTATCGTTATTGCAATATCATCTGGTGCAATATACAGTACGTATTGCACCAGATTATATTGTCTGCGTCATGTCGCAAAAGAAAAGCAGAGATGTTTTGGTGTTAGTTAAATAAATATCAGTAGAAAATGGCACTTTAAAATTGAACTCATTCTTTTTCATATCACGTCTTTTATATTCATTTCAATATTCAATTTGTTAAACAAAATAATGTTGATTTCCTTTTGATTTGTTTTAAATTCAACAAGTAATTTGTTGTATTTTAGCAGAATACTGAAAGCAGAAGAAATGCAGAACTGAGTGCACTTTAACATCTGTTTATTCATTGCAAGTAATATTGTTATCGCGATTTTCAACAATGGCATATCGCATATTTTCCTCATTTCATGCAGCCCTAATGTGTAGCCTATAGTAGAGGGATCTCAGAGTTTATCCACATCGCACCTCACAAACCTAGCAAATTTGTCACTTTAGAGGATATTCAACATTTTTGGAAATGCACCTATTCTCTTTCTTGCCAAGAATGAGAAGATAAGATTGTCACCACATTCTGCGTTATGCTGTAAACCGTTTACATCTCGCATGACTCAAATCTGAACGTGCATTTCCTGTATACAAGTCTTCTGTTTTCCCCAGAAAGCGAACTCCACTCTCTGCCTCCTGTATGTTAATGCCCACCCATCCTCCCTACGCGACCTGCTGCATTCTTATACAGAAGCAGTCACAGCAAAAAAAACTATGTAAATCATACGACTTAACTTTTCGTAGCATTTCAAAAGTAGTTCATGAGAACAGGCTGCTTTTTCCACCTGCCTCCTGACTTTGTTTTAAGCTAAGCTAATCGTCTCCTGGCTAAAGCTTCATTTTTAACAAACAGAGAGAGTGGTACTGTTTTGATCTTTTTATCCTAATGCTCAGCAAGAAAGCAAGTTCATAAATTCCCCAAATTTATTAAAAATATTTTAAACAGCAACTCTATCACTGACCTTGTTTCTTATTTCTTTGTTTTTACCAGGCATGGCATATGCCCTTCTGGCTTCCTTACGCCCAGTGTTTGGCCTTTACACTTCCCTATACCCTGTGCTGGTCTACTTCATCTTCGGTACTTCCAGACACATCTCAGTAGGTGAGTCTGTGAAGACGGCAGCAACTACAATTTACTGAAAGAACATGAATGAACACGCTTATATTTTGTATATTCAGGTACATTTGCTGTGATCAGCATCATGATTGGGAGTGTGACGGAGAGGCTGGCACCAGACAGTAACTTTATTGTAAATGGCACTAATCAGACAGGAAGTGTGGACCTTGATGCACGGGACGCAAACAGAGTACAGATAGCATGTTCCCTCACAGTCTTGGCAGGAATCTTTCAGGTATGTTGGTCTTTCCATTTTGACCAAATTGAAAACATTTACTCACTGTATTGACGAACTGAACAACCCTTTTAAGTCATATTTCACTACTTTTGATAACTTTCTCTTACCATTCTAAGATCCTGTTAGGTGTGGTGAGGTTTGGTTTTGTGGTGACTTACCTGTCTGAGCCACTTGTCCGAGGCTACACCACAGGATCAGCATGCCATGTATGCGTCTCCCAGCTCAAGTACCTTTTTGGTGTCACGCCAGCTCGCTTCACTGGTCCGTTCTCTCTTATTTATGTGAGTATGCTATGTATTACACCATTCACTTATGGATACTGACAAGAGATTGATAGACTTATGCCTCATTTCAACTGAATAGTTTGGCTTGACTCAACTCAACTCATTTTTGGTACCAGTACTTCTACCAGTAATTCTCTGCTCAGGACGTCATTACTCCACTATATCTTTACATAGTAAATATTTATTTGCTGCTATATCAATGTTCTGAATGTCAGATAAAGAACCTCAGTAAAGGAATAGTTTATCATTCTGGGAATGATTGACAATTGACATCTTCATGTGTCTGTCTGTTAAATATGAAGCTAGAGCCAGCAGCTCGCACATAGGTAACACAATATACCTACCAGCACCTCATCAACTCAATAATTAACATACTATTTAGTAGTATTGCATTGCCAGACCTACAGTATCTTTGCAGCACTGGAAAGAGTAAGCCAAACATTCTGGTATAGAAGAAAAAACACTCTGGGTTGGGTCGGGTCATCTCTTTAAACCAATCACAATTGTCTTGGGCGGTGCTAAGCTGTGGATGCAGAGGTGCCTCTGCAAAATAGTCTTGGGAAGGTACTTGTTTTGGTGGAACCTGTTTTGGCCACCGAGCCAAATGGTCCAAAGAGGATGCTATCTGCTCTGCTCTACATCCAGCCCTCTCTCACCTGGACACAGAGGGCTCATATGTAAGAATGCTGTTCATAGACTTCAGTTTCGCATTCAACACAATAACTCATATGCAAACTAGACCAGCTGGGGCTCAACATCTCACTATGCAACTGGCTGCTGGACATCCTCAGTGAGAGGCCACAAGCAGTAAAAGTTGGCAACAACACCTCAAGCAGCATCACACTGATCACAGGAGCCCACCAAGGCTGTGTGCTCTGTCCCCAGTTCTTCACCCTGCTGACACACGACTGCACACCAACCTACAGCACAAATCACATGGTGAAGTTTGCGGAAGACACAACTCTGGTGGGTCTCTCATCACCAATAACGATAAGACCACAGGAAGACTACAGGAAGGAGGTCAACCATCTGACCACATGGTGCAGAGACAACAACTTCCTGCTGAATGTCAGCAAGACCAAGGGGGTTGCTCCATCACTGTGTAGGGTGGGAGCTGCACTGACTACAACAGAAAAGCCCTGAAGCGCATGGTGAACACAGCTGGAAAGATCATTGGGACATATATCATATACATCAAGACATATACAACACCTGAAAAGCGACCATGATTGCGAGCAACGATAGCCATCCCGCACAAGCAAACAGCTTTATCGACCAGGTTGTAAAGAAGCTGAACTCTCTCCCTACTTTACCCCCTCTCTCTGTGCCCCCCCAAAAAAAACCTTTCTGAAGTTGTTTCTTTTTGTACATAGTATCTCTGACGTGCTGCTGTTGAACTGTTGCATTTTTGCACATCTTTCTGCTCTACCACAACACGTCATAAAAACTGCTTGTGACATTCTTGTGTTTTTCTCTTGTGATCTTATCTTGTGATATTGTTGCAGTTTATTGTTTTAGTGTTAGATAAAATGTCCCTACTGTATCTGTTGAGCAGATCTTGTCTTATCTGTTCCTATTCCTTTTCCTCTGCATGTCTAGGATGTGTAAAGAAATTGACAATAAAGCTGACTTGAATACAGTAATGTGATCTATTTAACATGGTTAAACATTTTATTATATCAGTGAATCGCCATGTGTACTAGGGTTAGAGCAATCCCCAGCAATCTGTCCCAACATGTCCCAGTTAGATAGTAAATGCTGTAAACTAATTATTTGTAAATCCTTACAATAATTCCACAAAAGAATGAGGTAGGCCTGCCTTGTTGCAATATCCAAATATTATTCAAAACTTGCCATTGTCAGCTTGCTAGTTGGAAGTTTGTTGTTTCCCAAAGAGAACAGAGTTTGAGAACGGCAACATAAAGAGAGTGGAAGGTGAGGGATGTTAGGCAATTATCATGGAAATGTACTTTCATTGGTCTGGACTAGCTAATGAGTAAAAAAAAGTATAAAAACAACAATTTGCCATTTTACAGACTGTAAAGTAGCTTGTGGACAATTTCTTGACCAGGAAGACCATTTGCCACACAACCAGCAGCAGCGAGCAGTTAATGGCACTATTAGTGAACCAAGAAAACACTTTTGTACAGATTAAACAAATTAGATATAATGTGTTGGTAGAGGGATTTTGTTACCTTGGAGGTGAACGAGGCATGCTGTTTCCACCTGAATCCAGTCTTGTGTTAGTTTACTATTGATCTTGTCACCTAACTCTCTGCCAGAAAGCGAATAAGTTGTTTTTTTATGTTGAACTATCCCTTTAATATACTTTTCAGAACTAATATTTGTTTACTTAGATTTAAAGGCCCAGCACACCTACACAGTTTTTTCCAGTTACTCCGGTTTATTAGGTTGAAGTTGGGTAGAGGTAGGCAGGGAAAACTAGGTAAAATTATATATAATAAACCGTTCTTCTCTCTGCTCAAGGTGTAATCGAGTTATCCTTTTGGTGGGGTCTCAAAAAATATGAATATCAGCGTAGAGTTGAGTAAAAACAAAAATACACCTGCAGGGGTGTATTGTATTGTTAGACATACAATTGTGTCCACCCCCTTTATTTAGCAACAGCAAGGTGGCAAAGCCAGTAGGCCAACCACCTAAACCTGTGCACACTGATTTTCAACTTTCTTCCTCTCTTCCATCCTTCTCTCATCCACTCTTCTCCTCTACAGACTCTGGTGGATGTTGGTCGGCTGCTGCCAGAGACTAAAGTGCCGGAGCTGCTTGTTAGCCTGGTTGCGCTCTTTGTTCTTATTGTGGTCAAAGAAATCAATGCCTGCTACAGACAGAAGCTGCCTATGCCCATCCCGATAGAAATCATAGTGGTACGTCTCCTGTTTTGCTGTTTTCCTCTTTACCTTTTTCATTTAAATACAGCAGGTGTTTTCATGTAATGGTCCAACATTGGGAATCTTCACCGCCGATGTACCTTGCTACAAAGAGGACTTGTGTGTTCTTTATGTAATGATATACCCTACATACAGAACCAACATTTCTTGTGCCTTTTTTCAACAGATCATAGCAGCAACAATTATCACCCACTTCTGCGGACTGACGAGTAGATACAGCATTGATGTGGTTGGAAAGATTCCCAGTGGGTAAGGTCATATGTGTGAGTTTGAAATGTGGTGTTAGTACAGTTCTGTTCATGAGATCACAGACACAAAAGTACAACATTTTGTGGTTGTGGAGATAGGTTGCTGTTGATAAGACGAAGTTACACCACCTGCAAAGAAACAGGGTCACAGTGTATGTGAAGCTCCTTGTTTCCTTGTTGGAAATGTTTTTTTCCCTAGGCATAAAATCTGGATGTGTAAACAAAGGGTATAATTAAGATCATAAAGCATAGACAAGCTAATATGAGCTTTTGATATTAATGGAATTCTAATTGTGGTCATTTTTGGTAAAAAAAAAATTGGTTGGGTGTGTTTCTATCAGGCAGATTCCATATTAATCAGCAACGAGTCACAAATGTTGGAGTTTGAGACACTAGCATCAACATTTAAGTCAATAGTCACAATTTAAATTCCTTTTAATGTTAAAGTTTTTGACAACCTGATAATAATGTTATCTGTCCTCATGTCCTGTTTGTGGATCTATCTGTGTGTCAGTGTACAAGATCAAAGTGCTAAACACCCGAACTATTCATCTTTTCCTCCTGCTCTAGATTCAATGCCCCTCAAGCTCCAAATGCCACATTTTTCTCAGAAGTGATAGGTGATGCTTTTGCAGTGGCCATTGTGAGCTATGCCATCAACATTTCTCTTGGCAAAACCTTTGCCCTCAAACATGGCTACAAAGTGGATAGCAATCAGGTGAGGAATTTCTGGTGACTAAAGGTTTAAAGAACAGATCAGCAAATTATAATTTTTCATTTGAGAAATGATTTTCCATCTTTCATATTGCATAGTTGTGCAATCCAATCTACAAGTCATTTTATGCAACATCAATTTCTAAACTATGAACATGCTAATGGTACTGAAAGGCTGAAATTTGATCGCCTAAACCTTTTACGGAGTTGGCCAAAGATGCATTCTAGCCAATAATTATACTAAACCGTTTCTAAATGTAATAACGCTTCAAATGTCTCACAGTGCATGGCATCATGTTACAAAGCCATCCAGGATTCGACTCACAGTTGAACACACAATATGTGCTACATGCATAGTTGCAGTACATTTATTTAGCAGTTTAGCTTTACAAGATAGCAATAAAGTTCTGCTTTTGATAACTTGTTGCATATCTGGCAAATGTTAATGAGATGTGATTGTCTGAATAAAATGTAGACACGTTTCATGAAACAAGCATGTAGAAAAGAGATGACAGGTACTACAGAAGAGTATGTATCACGTAGATGTTCTCTTTTGTTTATTCATTCTCTTCAGATTATTCATTATTCATTCTTTATGCCAAACCATGGCCGGAGATTGAACTACACATTCTTCCCTTTGCAAGTACATCAGGCCATGTCATCGCTTTATTGGAAAAAAACTATTAATGTTTCCCTGGAAATAGATACACACACAAAGGAAGAACCTCTAACAACCCGTGCTTTCTCCACAATTCTGCACGTGTAGACATACACATTTTTTTTTTAAATCTCTTTTTATTCTCAACAAGCTTTATGTAATCAAGTGTCTTAAATACTGTATGTTACATGACCATAAAGTTAATGAATAGTTGTTATTAACCTGAAGGTCAAAGACTGCAAGCGTGTGTGTGTGTGTGTGTGTGTGTGTATACAGTATATATACATATTAGTGGAATAAAGGCGATGATATTTATGGCATCAAATTCAAAATCCGAATTGATATAAAAAGGTCTGTTTTCATATTAATTATCTGTTTCTCAGCCAAAATGTGCATGTTTTTACTTTAAACTGAAACATGTCTGTTTGCTGTTTGTCTTTTATCCAGGAGCTGGTTGCCTTGGGTCTTTGTAACACTGTTGGCAGTTTTTTTCAGTGTTACTCTGTCACTTCCTCCTTGTCTCGCAGCCTCGTCCAGGAGAGCACAGGGGGCAAGACACAAGTAAACACACATGGACATTAGGGGTGGGATTCACCAGAGTTCCCACAATATAATATTATCACAATACTTATTTCATGACACAATATTATTGCGATTTTAAAAATATAGCAATATTCTGCGAGATATTGCAATGTATTACCTTTTTTCCAACTTCAAATTATGTCCCCAAAGAAAAACTTGTCAACATTTGTTTCATCAAAAAAAAATATATTTTTAAAATCTCAACTGCACCATCTAGTGGAATAAAAAAGCAATTGATTTTGGTATTCTAGTACCAAAAAGTGAAATTGTCATGTACAATTTATATAATTAAAGATTGAGACTTGACTGTATCGATACAGCATTGCCACGGAAAATATCACAATTCTATGCTGTATTGATCCCCCCCCAACGCACACACAGCACAAATATTTTGAATAACATAGTCTTATGTTGACCGCAAGACCCTTTATTGTATAATAAGTTTGTGTGTGTGTTTATGTTTCGTCAGGTTGCTGGAGTGATTTCGTCCATCATCGTGCTCATCACAGTTTTGAAAATAGGTTCTCTCTTTTCAGACCTCCCCAAGGTTATTCTCTAATTATGAATATCTTTCTCTGCACATTTTCTTTTTACAATCAATAAGGTTGTGGGTATATGCCAATACATCTGTGTATTTGTGTTCCTCAGGCTGTATTATCCACAATAGTGTTTGTTAATTTGAAGGGAATGTTTACGCAGTTCATGGACGTGTATATGCTGTGGAAGACCAACAAGGTTGACCTGGTACGACTTTATCCTGTATAAGACTAATTTTGCTCAGTTATACATATTGAACGAACCTTACAGCACTTTGAGCCTGCTAACTGTCTGTGGTTATGCTGCTTTCCAGCTGGTGTGGCTGGTAACGTTCACAAGCACACTCCTGCTCAACCTGGACCTGGGTCTGGCTGTCGCCATTGGCTTTTCCATGCTCACTGTCATCTTTAGGACACAACTGTAACTACATGCCGTTAATTATTAATTGTTGATTTAAACACTGATATATGTTAATGAGATTTTCACAGAGCTGCAATAATGATGTCATTTAAATACCTTTCAGACCCCGCTACTCTATTTTGGGCCATGTGACAGGCACCGCCCTGTATCTGGACACAGACACCTACAAGGAGGTAAGAGTCTTTTAGTGAGAAATTAAAGATGATCAGTAACATATTCATCCACAGAAAATTAAAGTGTCAGTTCACCAAAATTATAAGAAGATATTTTCTCACTTAGGCCTACCACTTGTAGTATTTAACCATCTAGATAGGTTTGGATTTCATAATTCAGTGTCTAGGTTGTTCAGTAAGCTACAGAGTTCACTGTCAGCAGTGTTTATTGGAAATAATTCCATATTGCTGCTGAATTGCAGGCAGCCTGGCTAAGTTTGGCATTGTTGTTCAGTAAATCCAGCACTTTGGTCCAGATTTAAATATATTATTAACTATGCAATGTATTACCATAAAAATTGGTGCAACTATTAATGGCAACCTGATGACTTTGGTGACTGCCAGACTTTTCCTATATTGCCACCAGCAGGTTAACGTTTTCACGTATACTGACAGATGCCAACATCGACCAAATCAATCGAACATCATTCACAGAGGATGAATCCTAATGCCATGATGATCCCCTAATGTTTCCCCTAGCACCACTCAGAGCCATAGAGAGAGAAGAGTTGTGCAAAAAAAACACAAAAACAGGGTGGAAGTTTCTGAACGCTTCTGCTTCATGATGTGTCCCTACAGGCTAAAGAGATTCCTGGAATTAAAATTTTCCGTTCATCTACAACTATCTATTACGCAAATGCTGAGATGTACTCGGAGGCCCTGCAAGAGAAGGTGTGTGTGCAAGCTTGCACTTGATTACAAGATGTAATCCCTATCTGCTGTCTACAGCACCCTTAATTGCTTCCATTATCACTCTCACTCGTCTAACATTCCCTCTTCTCTCTTTAATGTGATGCTTGGCTTTTTGTGCAGAGTGGACTTGAAATTGGGAAGCTGCTGACTGCAATGAAAAAACGAGATGCAAAGCTGAAGCGTAAACAAGAAAAAGAGAAAAAGGAAGCTAAAATGGAGGCGAAGAAACAAGTATGATATCATAAATGACACAGATACCTGGAGTTACACAACATATGGATTTGAACTGATAAGTCACTAATAGTATCCCATTTTTATTAACGTTTTGGCAGAGAAAAGCAGTCAGCCACCTGTCCAATGGAGCATTCTCAGAGGTGAATGAGAGGAAAGTCTCTGGAGGAGTGAAGGGACAGAGCCAGGGGCATGTTATAGCCTTAAGCCTGACAGAAACCTCTACACATGGCCAAAGTAAAGGCCAAGTGAACAGAGCTTACCAATATGACACAACCATGTCAGACTCAGATTCAGACACGGGTAGCCACATTTTTGACAGCATCACCCAAATATCAAAACCGGGTGGTGAGAAAAAAGGAAAGGCCTGCAGATTGAGTACGCACAGCATAATCTTGGACATTGCGACAACCAGCTTTGTGGACACAGTCACTGTGAAGACCTTGAAAAATGTATGTGCCTGCCAGGATCTGTGTTTGGTAAAATTATTGATTTAACAATCAATTGAAGACCAAAACAGACATAAAGTGATACATGTATTTTTCTTCCAGATATTCAGGGACTTTGGAGAAATTGATGTGGACATCTATTTAGCAGGCTGCCAAGGTGAGTGGCACACTAGACAAAACAGAGACAAACGTAATGTCCTTAATGTGGTGTCAAGGCACTGAAACTGTAGATAATGAATGCGTCTCAGCCTCAGTGGCGCCACATTGTTGTGGGACACATCAGTCATATAATCACAAAATGCTTTCTGTCTCATGCATTCATAAGTCCACTTATTGTCCTGCATGTTTTCCTGTGTGGTCAAATATTAGCATGTGTCGTGGAGCAGCTGGAAACGGCAGGTTTCTTTTCAGAGTCCATCCCAAAGAGCAGGCTTTTTGTCACGATTCATGATGCAGTGCTTCATAGTCTCAAGAAACAGACTGACTTTGTACTTGTGAGTTCATCACTCTAAATATGAATTATGTCGGAGCTCTCTCAGCTTCACTTCTCACTTGTCATTGCTGTAATATATTCTGAACTGTTCCTACCCTCAGCCCTGAATCTCCAAATGTTTTTTCCAGAATGTGTCCTGCAGCACTCAGATGTAACCAGTAGGGGTCAGACTCTTCCAACTCTCACCATCTTCCTCCTCCTCTAGACTGCTGGCTTTTCTATATTACTCACTACTGCTTGTCATTGTCTCCTCCCCCTTCAGTACTGGAGAATGCACCACCTTGACATGGCGGGTGGTTGCCATGGTAATACAGGGAGCCGTTTCTGTGGCAACAAGCTTTTTATGATATCTTCTAATGAGATAGCCAGCAATACGTCATTGCAGCTCTCACTCTGTGGTGTGTGTGTGTGTGTGAGAGAGACAGAGAAGGGGCGGGGGTTGAGTGGGAGAATGTAACACTGGACTAATATGAGTCTGTATTTATAGCCTGCGTGATAGAGTAGACTCATATGAGAGGTGTTGTTGTCAATCTCCACAACGTCCTCCACAACAAATCAGTAAATTGTTAACATTTGTCATCGATATGATCAGACCCTTCACTCTGGGAGGGGTTCTCACTCATTGCAGATAATAGTGTAATAGGCATTACATTGAAAATGAGCAGTAGCTTTTAAACACAATGTGAGTGTATTTATAGTCCGTATTCACACGTCTGATTCCTCTTAAACTCCCTTCTATTTTTGGGATAGCCCACCCAAAGATATTTTGTCCCAGCCATAATCAACAAATATCCATTTAAATGTGCAATTGTAGAAACTGGAAAAATTACTCTCCTAAAAAACTCACAAGTGTTTATCAGGTGGGATGTCAGGGCTTCCCATCACAAACAAATTCTAAAAACGCAGAAAACACTGAAATGTGTCGGGGATCCTCAAATATTGGTTACTTCGATTAGTGTCTGCAATGTAAACATTGTCAAGTGTTGTAAATTACAGAACACACATATTTCCTTGAGAGTGCTTTAAATCACAATTTTTCTAGCTGATTGTTTATACATCTAGTTGTCTGTGTATATTTGACTAGTTTTTATACAGATGGAACATATTTAATGTGATTGAAACAGAATAGTGTTTGTGCACATCTAGAGGAGGCCTTATGAATTAAGTATGAATGAGCCAGTGTAAATAAAGAGTCATAACAACACATTGCATCCATCTTTATCTGGTCATTTATTGCTTCTTTTCTGACATGGCATCAAGTCTCTTTCCCCTCCCCACAACCCAGTCTCCTGCTCTTTGCACAATTCAGTCTTAAGTTTCTCTCCTACTCTTAAGGTGGAAATACTGATCCTAATCCCCTCCAAATATTGTTAACACTGATTCACAGACCCTACAATACACTGGATACTTAAGTTAGTTCATAACACACAGCTGGAAGAGGTGATGCATTGTCACGTTTAGATTTTTCTTTGAACAAATGGAGGTTGTTTTTGTACAGTTAATTGAGAGAATACAGTGGCAGAAAACAATGTCCAAAGACAATGACCCATGGAAATGAAGACACCACTGCCACGGTCCAACACACATAAACACGCACACACGCATGTACACACGCACACACATGCACGCACGCAGACACACACACACACACACACACACACACACACACACACACACACACACACACACACACACACACACACTCTTATTCAGACCATGGCATATCAGCAGCAGATATTGCAAGCATCCTCACACACACACACAAACATTCAGACCATAGCATATCAGCAGCAGATATGAGGTCTTTCATTTTTAATCTTTTAAGTTTCTGCTCATTCATCACAAAATGGCATGACATGTTGGGACAAATGATGCTGTTGAAAGCCTGACAGACAGGCAGAGAAAGGGAAGCTATTGCAACTACACTGGACACATCACACTCACAGAACGAGACAGGACAGGACAGCACAAAGGCAGGGAGCATAGAGAGGGGGTGAGTCAGCGAGGTAGAGTCAGAAAGCAGAGCAGAGGGTGTATCAGCATGTGATGACTGTATGGGTGTGTTTCAGTTCTTCTCCCATCTTTTTCTTTGGTCGATTTGTCCAGGGCTTTTCCAATCTGCACTTTGCTTTTACCAGGCCTGTGTGGTGTGCATGTGTTTTGTGTAGTTTGTGTGTTGATGTCATGGGCGACCTTGGCTCTGTGTTCTGTGGGGCTTAGCTCATCAGATGACACTTTCAAAGAGAAGCGTGCTCTTGGTTTCGGCAGGGGGCAACAGTTTGGCCTCGCTCTCCGGGGCCAGGTACTCAAGGTGATGTCGGCCCCAAACTGGGGTGGTAAGGTGCTGCCACCGCTACATGGAGAAAGACAAGGGCATACAGATGATGAGCTGTTAATTAGATGTATGCTTAAGCGTTCTCTAACGAGCCCTCTCTAATGAGTAATCATTAAATCAGCAAACCAAATAACGGACGGAAGAGGGAGGGCAGTATCCAAGGAGACATATTTCTATTGATCACAAACAACACGTGAAGAGAATGTGTACGACAATGCACACCTGCAATCAGGCATACTGACCTCCCGCAACGATCCTTTGCAGCGCAGTAGTTTGTAGATAACGGTGACAGGGATACAGAGCATGGAGGACAAGGCCAATGCCCAGCCAAGCACTTCACCCCACAAGGGATAAGTGTACACTGTGTTGTAGGTCAGAGGCTTGTAGTTCACCACGTGGAACAGGAATACTGCCTATATGCACACAAAAAAAAGTCAGCCGTTTGCATCTAGCAGGTAAAACTTATAGAAGAGCATACAGAGGAGTCCTTACCACACAGACAAAAGGTGTGATGTAGGACCAGCACCACTTCATGTAGGGTAGGGGCTGATAGCCGATCATACGAGCCACGTCATCCATGAAACGGTCTGCGCCTGACAGAAAAGACAGGACGTTGTGATAATACATTGCATTGTGCGATTTGTGTTGTTTGTACCGTTATTGTGTAAAATTGTCTTACCATAGACCCATGCAATCACTACACACTCCCAAAATGCCTGCCACAGCAGAGTGATACCACTGGCAGAGTAGTAGTCAAACAGCTGGAAGACATACATTCCTCCCTGACAGAAAAAGAGATCATCCTGTTAATACTTTATGTGTAACCTATTTTTAGCCTTGTCTCCACTGTTTAGGCTTTCATCCCAGTTTATTCTTGGCAATGGTTGACTGTGCCTAGTTAAGAATGAGGAACACAAGTCATCTATTTTAAGGAAACATATCAAATAATCTTCTGCTACAGTAGAAAAACAATCTCAAGCTCAGGTAACAGACTCTGACCTTTCATCTAGTTTCTGAATGTCATTGTATTTAGCCTCGAAGCCTGTTGTGTTCTAATCTGCCAACCTCAGAATAAAACCAAATGAGGTCTATAAATCAAGAAAATCCTCACTGTACCTCAGTGACCATGGACATGTCGATCAGGAAGCAGATGACGCAGCAGATGGCTGCTACCATCTCTCGCCGCAGAGCAGATTTAGGTGGTAGCATGTCCATGATTCCCGTTATCAAACCCTCTACCCCGACAAACTGAAAAAGAGCATACAGAGATAGCAGAGAGAACAAGAGAGGTAAAAAGGGAGTGAATGAGAAAGAAACAGAGGGACACACAGATGAGGAAGTGGAGTTAAATCTGAAACATGCTTCTGACTCTGTGAACATGACATGTTGTGCAGGCATACTGTATGCATGTAACTTTAACATTGTTGGATATTCCTAACAGAGCTATCCAGGAAGAGCATGTCAGACCCAGACACCCCTCCTCAGTGTCCCTATGCAAGATTGTTTAAGTGTATCTTTGCAGAAACAAATTTCAACCATGAGTTGGAGGACAACAGCTGTGTGGCTATTTTTTTTTTTTACACCATTTACTAGAAACATAAGCACAAGCATGGCTAATGTGGCTATCACAGGGAAAAAAAGAGAGGTGGATGGAGAAGAAAATAGGGAGAGAATGGAAAGTAAGTGTAATGAATGGATGGGTGAGTAGAAATATGCTCTCTGTGTGAATCAGACAGAAGCTCATTCACAAATCCCTAGGCTATGCAACAATGGATGTAGGCACCAGCTCACACAGCTAACAGTCTTCTAAGAAATGCAATGCTAAGACTGGGCATGATGGGTCTAGACTGTTTGTGTCCCAATTGTGTGAAAGAAAGTAAAAGAGAGAGTAAAAGAAATGTAGATTAGCTACCTATTCTACATAAAGTGCAAAATATAGAAGATAGTTATACTTCACAGTTCTTCTGAGCTAAAGGTAATCCTTTTAAAAGTGTATGCAAACAAACTAAAATGTGTCAGAAATCAATTTTACCTGGCTATCCAAGCCTAGTATGAGCAACATAAAGAAGAAAAGTGCTGCCCAGAGTGGCGCCATAGGCATCAGAGTCACAGCCTTGGGATAGGCTATAAAGGCCAGGCCTGGACCTGCACATTAATAGACAGAGTCAGAAGCATAAAGTATAAAGGGCATATAGCTCTTCTATCACTGTCAGTACTAAGTTCATTGCACTGGGTTTAAGGCAGCCATTCAATGCACGGGGGAAGCTTTATTCTTACCACTCTCAGCTACCTTACTGATGTCCACACCTTGCTCTGCAGCCATGAAGCCCAGCACAGAAAAAACCACAAAGCCTGCAAAGAAACTGGTTCCACTGTTAATGAAGGCCAGCAAGAATGCATCCCTACGGAGAAACACAGAGAGAAAGAAAGAGGAAGGAAGAGAGAGGGGAAACAGAACAGAGAATGAGAATGCTGTAACATTAAGCTCACTTGAGGACTGGGCTGGGATGGTGAATAGGGGATCAATAGCAATTCCTCCATAAGCTGCTGTTGTCTTTGTAGATGGATGTAAAGAACAGACAGCAAATGGGTCTGTAAAGTCTCTCTCATGGTCTGAGACGGTAGAGAGTGAAAGGATGGATATATATACCTAACATAATAATGCATGCATGTACAAACAAATTATGATGGAGATCTAATTTTCAAGTCAATGTCATTCCTTTTATCTGGTCTAAATAGCAAGAAATGACCTTGTGTTTATCCTGACAAGTGAAGTTCAGCTGGCAACACCGGCCAAAAACCCTTTCTGATATGAGGAATGTATAAACAATTGTTGCATTGTAGCAGCTGTGGTGAGCAGCAGCCTCCATGCAGTCAGCTACGCCAATACGGTTTATTAATCTGAAACAGGACTCAGAAGAATGATTATGAATGCATACAATTTAAATAATTGAATCCAAAGTGTTTGGATTATCAATTAGTAAACAAGACTAAAAATCAATAGCTAATCTAGCAGCCCTAAATTGGTTGTAATTCTCATTACACACCAGGAAACAAAGATGATGGATGGAGACAACTTTACTCCTACTGTTGAACCTTACCAATAGTGGTGCAAAAATGTTACTTTTTGTGAGGATTTTACATAAATCCAAAGTGTTTATATACTGCAGAATTTGAATTTGAGGACATTGCACACTCTAGCTTGTTAGGTCCAGTTCTACACTGCCAGACCTGGCCCAGGTTTCATCAGTCCAAGGGCCAGGTTATAATAGAAAATAAGTAGTTTGTTTGACATGTTGTCATACCACGTCGGAAATCAAAAGTGTTAATTCCTGATCCAAGCGGCCCCAATCAAAGGTGGAATAAAAGTAGGACATAGAGAGGGTTGAGATGGGATATTGTGTAAATATGGGGACAACGGTACACATTTCAGACCGTCTCTCCTGAAAAGCATTCATAGCGTTGCACTTGGTTGTTTACATGAAAAATAGTTGTGCCAGTAATGGAAAAAGAGAGAGAAGCTAGCGAGAAAGGCTCTGTCATGTTTATGTCATGATACAATATTATTGCGATTTTAAACATATTGCGATATATTGCAATTTATTACGTTTTTTTCCAACTTCAAATTAGGTCCCTGAAGGAAAGCTTTATCAACATCTATTTTATCTAAAAAGATGCATTTCTCACTAGAAAAAAAAAAATTAACTGCACAATTTAGTGGACTGAAAAAGCAATTTGTAAATTTGAATGTGCAACGTATATGTCCGTATCAATACAATATTACCACAAAAAATATTAAGATACTATGCTGTATCGATTCCCCCCCACCCATACTATCCAGTGGTTCAAGATATATTTTACTCTGGACAGGAACAAATGGAAAGACATGTTGACATTGTTATCAACACATCTACACTGCTAGCATGGCTAAAAAAGACATATGAAGTCAAGTTATGGGGTGTGTAAACAAGTGAACAAGACACAATAATTTAGTCCTGAGCCTTAAATGTAATACACATTGGATTCTCCGGGCAGTTTATTTTTCCTTAGCTATTCCTGGGCTACTCCAAGATTGTGTGTGAGAAGCAGAGCTGAGCTACATACCTCAGAATCTGGACTCATCTTTTAACTTCCAATTAAGGTCAAGACAGAGACAAAGTCAGATGGCAGGGTCCATGAGTCTCCTCCTAGTATGGACATTCCAAATATGCAAGCAAGTGCTAATTTACAAAACAAATATCCCTATTACTGCTATGGAGCTAACTACCTCGTAAGGGCTTTAACATGTTTACATATCTAACTGTGTAGGGTATGCAAACTCAACAACCAGCCTACAAAACCAGCAAAAGTGAGGACAGCGTTTAGTTGAAAAAGACAATGTAACTCAGGTCTGCATGCTAATCTTCATTAATTACCTGGTCCTCTCTTGCACCAGTTCCTTTCTACAGCGTTGGAATTAAAAGATTGCCCAAAAATAAAAATGACACTGCTATTTTTTTTTTTTTTTGGCATCCTATTCAGTTGTATTTCTTTTTAGGAAAAAAGGAACTGATCTTTTGGTACTTCATGTTATTGTTAGGACAGACTAAAGTTGCTGTCTTTCTGCCAGAATGTCTGTAGTAAAAGAAACTGTTTTTTTCTGGTTTGTTTGATACTGCAGTCTACAGTCAAATGCGGCAGTGTGCATGAGTCTAGGCAAATGGTATTTGTGTTGATGCTGGCCTCCTTCCAGTGACAGTGGTGTCTGATTTTATGTTGTGTATAAACTCACTGGTAACAGTTGTTATGGAAGCGATTGTAGCTGCCCAGCGCAGTCAAAGCGCCCAGTCCGATGGCATAGGAGAAGAAAATCTGAGTGCCTGCATCAATCCACACCTATCACAAATGGAATAGCCTGAGTATTGTTTTACAATCTGTTGACTATGTTTCTTAGATGTTGATACACAATATTTTTTTGTCACAACACTGCTACGAACAAATGTACAAGGACACCCAAATGCAAGCTTACGCAAAACTTATACCTGTGCTTCTCCAAGTTTGGACCAGTCTGGTTTCAAGTAGTAAACAATCCCATCCAAAGCTCCCGGAAGAGTGACTCCATGGGCCAAAAGAACAACCAGAACCAGGTAGGGGAACAGAGCTGTGAAGTAAACCACCTAGAGAAAGATGTAAAAAGAGAGCTGTGAAGTATATTTCTACATACTGTAAGACCAATTTATTTATTACCAATATCATTTATTTCATTTTTTAGTAAACTTCAGGGTAGGGAGGTGAAGTTTGTATGCTATGCATTAAAACTTGAATTAAGTGAAAGTAGAAAACTCTACAGTAAACCCTTAAAACATTTAAACTCCTCACATTTACATGAAGTAAATACATAAAAAGATGCAGTTATATGATGAATTTAACAGGCTAGTTGTAAAAGTTTAGTGCTTATCAACATGGTTCATCAGCTATGGTCAAATGTTTCAATGTAACTGCACCTAAGTATGTTTTTATCACTTTGATTAAGCAATTACCTGCTTTGCAAATACTCAAGTCTTAAGTAGAAGCCCATTAGGTCCTTCCTGTAGTAGATGTGTAATGGGCCCTGTCATGTTACTTTGAAGAAAAGGTAGCCTGTAAATGGAAAGCCAGACAATTTGTAAACCTCCTGCAATAGCAGGGGTTTTTGGCAGACCTTTCCAGAAGGTAGTCTTTGTCAAGTTATGCTGAGAAAGCTGCCCCCTGTTACCTACTTGAAGCATCAAATCCCAGCTAAATCAGTATGTTAGGAGCAAAGTAGTGAGAAAGCACATATTTGCCTTGATCTAGGGAGAACATTGGCATTAAAGCCCCTCAAACATCTACATGGTGGAAAGTTACTAATCGGCTTACAGCTGGCTGACTGGCTCAATCTCCTTCATTATTTTTTCCCTCGCTCTATGAGCTTTGGCTACTCTGGAGACACAAGTATGCAAACACAGACATCTCCATATGCTACAAAATAAGGGTGCATTCATTATACCAATGTATCAGAGCACACACATTTCAAAGAATGAGGAGTGATATACTGTATATTATTTTATACTACTAAATGGAAGTCATTCTGAACATGGTGTATGTAGAGTATAATATAATTAAGATAGGATAATGAGAATGTTGCCTGACATTACGCTGCATATATACATGCGAGAAAACAGGAAAAAAAGCAACTATACAAATTAGCAGACATTCAAAGAATACATGTGTGCTTATATTTAAGTTGATATGTGTTTCAGTCTAGACACTGATCCTCTCACTATACCAAAGCTGATTTGGGTTCAAAGGGCAAAATGCTGCAATTATTTAAACCTTTGCATAAAACTCAATCACCCCTGAATGTGGCACATAACGTTTCACATACAGTAAACGTATAAAGCCATAAATATTAATCTGCACTCCATAAACCCAAACAGTGACATGTAACATTAATTGTACAGCCAGAAAAGACTTTACCTTGCCAGTAGATTTAACTCCTTTCCACATGCAGAAGTAAACAATGATCCAGGTGACTATGAGACACAGCACCATCTCATAGCTGATGTCACCAGGCTCGTGCAGCCCACCAGACAGACGGAGCACTTTCCGTCTAGAAAGAAGAACACAAAGCAGAGTCAAAGACAGAGTAATAAGTGAATAATGTCAACAGGGTGACTGCAAGCTGGAATGCTTTTTGTCAAATCAGGCTTTTGTAGGTTTTGCAAATGTTACATAGATGTCATAACAATTAAATATGAGACCAATTTTGTAATTGACATCAGAATGATCAGAATACATGTAAATGTCTGCATGACTGAAAACTCTGGGTGCATAGCACACAAACACACAGCATTATTAAGACCCCTAAAATGCAATTCGGCAAAAAGTGTATTCAAGTCTTTATGGCTTTGACTTTAGATATTTAAAATGTATTGTTAAGACTGCTGACACATTGCTTTACTCATTCATGGCAATTCTCAGACAGGGAATAACATACTCCCAGAACTCGATGACTGGGGAGCGCATGCCCTCAGCCTCTGGGCAGCTTCCGTTGAGAAGGAGCTGGGCTGAAGACAGGTTCAAAGGAGACGTGGAGGAGAGGAGGTTGGCAGAAGACGATGGCAGAGCCACCTGGGCAGCACTGCGGTTGTGGCAGGCTCGACGGAAGTCCTGTGTACAGTTGGGGGTGTTCCAGGGGTGTCCACAGGTGGCCCACGGCAGCTCGTTGGTAAAGGAGTGGAAGAGAAAGTAAAGGGCCCACACAAGAATCATGATGTAATAGGTGTTACAGAAGAACACTATCACCATTGACGCCAAGCCCAGACCTAACAGAGAGGGAGAGAGGATGCCAGAGGAGGTATGTTGAGATGTAACTTACAAATCAGATGTGACGAAGAGCTTTAAAATACTTTCTTTAGAAAATATAGACGTGTTCTCTGTATGTCAGACACACTAACATACACAGGTACCTTTGAAGAGGGGTGCGATGTTCCAGGCAGAGACCCCTCCCTGCTTCATGAATTGTCCCAGTGCAATCTCCAGGAAGAAGACTGGGATGCCTCCGATGAACACAATAAGCAAGTAGGGGATCAGGAAAACCCCTGCAACACAAGAGATGCATTTGCTGTACAAGTGTGTTCTTTGGTGATTGATCGTGGTAACTTGGATCCCACCCTTCTATTTTATGTTTAATGGAGTGAATGGACTATGAATTGGTATGCATTATAGACGGTGTTCAATATGTTAAACATAAACCATTTAGTTGATTATCATTAACATATTTAAAGTGTGGAAAATTAAAGAAGAGAGGCAGAGATAGAGAGAGACAGCAGAAAAAAGAAGTTTGTAAATTTAAAAGATTATGATTACTCACACATGAGTTAATTAGTTTAATTATTAGAACCAGGCTGACTCATTTAGTATGTCCTGATCTTTTTCTAACAACAGAAAATCTGAGGTAAAAGTCATGTTTTGAGTTTCAAGGGCACAAACTACACAAACACTGTCATGGCTCCCACTAATCAAGCACTCGACACAACGAGGAACAGTTGAAGAAGAGGAAGCAATAAAGGGCAAAAGGTGAAAGCCAGCGAGGAGGACAAACAAGGCCATGGTTTGTGCGAGATAATGGCATTTCCACAAGTGTTTGCACAGTTTTGTGAAGTTCTGTCCTTGAACTTGAAAGCTACATGGAGCAGAGGCAGACACAAGACTATCAAATAGAGAAAAAAGACAATAGACTCCAGCAGGAGTTATTAGGCCTGATAGAGACATCTAGGACTTGTTTCCTTTTGATTAGTAGAAGATAGCTCAGGGCAAATGGTTCATGCTCAGTGTTTTCTCCTTTTGGATTTTCATACTATAGAAGAAGACTGCTGTCATCAGAAATACACAGCAGAAAAATATATGACAAATAAGGCATAAGACATTCACTTTCTACAAAATACAATTGCAGCAATTTGCTTTGCATAATAATATATCTGGGTGATGCCACCAGAGTCCAGATGGGAGGGAGTCACATGACCAGCTATGACGCAGAGCAGAGAGAAGAAGAAAGGAGGGAAAGATGGATACACCACAGGACACAGAGGCAGAAAAACTGGGACAACGCTGTGGTAGAGGAGGTTCAGCAAATACAAAAATGACACACCATGGCATAGACTTGGTTGGCTCCACAAAAGTACTATTGATTGACAATTTGTGCCTCATTCAGTCGATCATTCTTTATGTCATTCTCTGAGAGCAGAGGGCTGCAGCCTTATAAGGAAACATTCATGAGTGTGGGTCTATGAGAGAAAGGGGTGGGAGAGTGAGAGACACTGAGAGAGAGAACCAATAGGAGGCGAGAATGGAATGACTGGAAAAATTGCTTGTGCTGACATACCCCAACATATTCGACAGATTGTGGAATCAAAGTCTTAATAGGCTTAAGTAAGTCCTCTCTAATCATAACTGGAATAGACACATCAGGCCTAGCAATTGAGATTAAAATCAATAAATAAATAAAGGAGATTAAATCCACGCATTCATCTATTACTGTCTCCAATGGAGTGTGTCCTTGTTTCAGAGAAAGTAGGTCTGACTAGGGCTGGGCGATAGGGAGAAAATCAGATATCACAATATTCTTTACGAAATGCCTCAATATCAATACTCTAGGGTTGACAATTGGTGCTTTCACAAAATATTTCCACATTTAGATTTTAGATAAATACTCATCAGTAATGTGGACATAACGTCTAAGTGGCGAACTGAAAATAATAGAACAGTCTGGTAAGTTCAGAAAAGTACATCACTTTACTGTAATGCAGCCTTTAAAACCAGGAAAAGACAACACTTGTCATATCATGATATTACGATAACCAAAATCTAAGACGATACCTAGTCTCATATCCCGATATCAATATAATATCGATATATTGCCCAGCCCTAGGTCTGACTAAGAGCCCTAGGGCTTATCTGATAGTGTTGTTGGGTTATGAGGTGTGTCCTTGGTCAGTCAAAGGCGTAAAATGTACTGAAGCGGATGTAGCTGTGCCAACGCTAAGGGTGAGGAAAGGACAGGCACAGTCACAGGACCGTAATTGTGTAACATATGCCTCCTTATCAGAAGGAGAAGGAGAGAGCACCTTTGTATGCAACATGAGTGCTGGCCATGAGCACAGGGGGTGGACTGTGTGAGGCAAGCCATTGTTATACGATACCAGAAGGTGGGTATCAGAGCCACGGGTCACAAGACACGCATACATGAAAGAGAGGAGGGAGGGCTGGACTAACACACACACACACAGTGAACTTTATTTTGACGAATCACCTCATAAAATAGAAAAGTGGGCAGGACAGAGATAAGAGAAGTCAAGGCCAAAAGCTGCAACCAGGGCAGGTTACTATTAACAAGTTGGCATAAATAAAAAAGGAGAGGATGTGGTAATGGCACCGCAAATAACCTTATATGCCATTGAAAGAGCAGCGTGAAACAATGTGGTCAAAGTCTGCCTGTTAAGCAACTGGCTACTGTAATACATAAAGAGAAACCACATGGGTGGGCATGGCTTTTCAGCTACGTGCTCACAGCCACGCAGGCCCGGTTATTTCTGACTATGTCTACGTCACTTTCACTGTTGTCCTACCAACTGTGAGGAGTATCATATCTGAGCTTATCTAAACTGTTACAAATGGACTTGAGTAAAATACCAGAATGAATTGTCAGTTAGAGAAACCTATTCTATATCTCAATTTTCTTTTTGAAAAATACTTATTGTATTCCAATAGCTAGATAATTGTATCTCTCAATCTTTTACATGTTTGCCTATAAATCATATTTTATTTGTTTTTCTGAAGAAGTTAGAATGTTTTTTGTTAAATTCAGCTCAGCATTCAACACAATCGCTGCCATGAAACTAGCAGACAAGTTCAGCACGCCTGAGTCCCACCATCTCTTAGTAAAGAGAGCCTCAGGACTGTGTTCAGCCCCCTTTTGCTCACCATGCAAAACTACATAAGAAACATACATAAGAAACCAAGCAACTATGGTGGATCATACTAGGAAGAAGTAATGAATTTTGTAAAGTTGTAAACTATATCAGAGGTTCTCAATCTTTTTTCAGCCAAAGACCCTTTTCAAAATACAGAATATACCAGGGACCCCCTCATGTATCCCCCTTAGAATAATTTACCACTATAGTCTTAGATATGTGACATAATTGGACCCACAATGGCTGCCTTGCACTACTCCACTTGTACACTTGCACACTTTGCAACTTGTTGTTGTTGTCCTGTTGTCCTGATTTGATTTGATTTGATTTATTTTATTTTCACAACAAAAACATTAAGACAGTATTATATGTTTCACAACAAAGATGTGAGGGACGACTGCCGAAAAACCCTCAAGGGGCTTAATAAGTGGCAATCTCCATAGAAAACAAATTACATTTAACAATTTAAAAACAATTTATATATTATATTAAAAGAACAATTAAAAAAAAAAAAAAAAAAAAAAAAACAACACAAAAACTAAAAAAAAAAATTTTTTACATAAAATTACATTTAGAGCACAAACCCAAATGGAAAAATCAGAGAATTTAGGAGCAACACTTTGACTCTCTGTTTAAACTGTTCTTTAGAAAGCTCAATTAGTGAAGTGGGGAGACTGTTCCATATCTTTGACCCTCTATACAACACACTAAACTGTGTTTGAGTTGTACGAGAGTAGGGGGGCCTAATAAGACAACTACCACGAGTCGGATACTGATGAAATTCATTATTAAAAGTAAAAATATTACAAAGGTGCTGGGGAAATAACTTTTTTATAGAGCTATAAACAAATGAAGCAATTTGAAGTTGATTCACTTGATAAATACTCAGAATACTTGCTTGAGCAAACAATAATTGAGAAGGGTGTCTACGATTAACAAAAAATATTATTCTTAAAGCTCGCTTCTGAAGTCGGAAAATAGATTCCAGTTTAGTTGGGTGGGTGCTAGCCCAAGCAACATTGCAGTAATTGATATATGGATACAACATTGAATAATACAACATAATCGCTACTTTTTTATTAATCAGGTGCCGAGTTTTGCCAAGTATACCGACCACTTTGGCTATTTTTGTACTTGTGGCACTAATGTGAGGTTTCAGGATAAAGAGTCATCTAGTATAACGCCAAGGAAACGAGCAGTTTTAACGTTATTAATAGAGATATTATCAATTTCAATTTTCATTGAAGATTTAAATGTATCAGACTTAATACCAAAAAATATAAAACTTGTTTTTTTTATGTTGAGTGACAGTTTGTTGGACTTGAACCAAGTAGATAACTTGTCAAGTTCTTCATTAACTACTTTTATTAAAATGTCAGTGTTTTTATGGGAGTAAAATACACTTGTATCATCTGCAAATAAAATTTTAGAAAGTTTATCTGAAACATTAGGGAGGTCATTAACATATAATAAAAATAACAAGGGACCCAAGATTGAACCCTGCGGTAAGCCACACTGAAGAGGAAGGGGGAGGAATCTGTCCCATTATAGTTGACGGTTTGAAGCCGATCTGAAAGATAACTAGTGAACCAGAGTAGTGACTTGTTTCGTATACCATAATGAGAAAGCTTTTGTAATAGAATGAAATGATTAACCGTATCAAATGCTTTTGAAAGATCCAGGAAAACACCTACAGTATTTTCTTTTCTATCTTTTGCTTTGTATATTTCAGTCAAAAAATGGACAAGTGCCATGTAAGTAGAGTGTTGTTTCCTAAAACCATACTGATGAGCATAGAAAATATTATTATTGTCCAGATGTTGAATTAATCTTGTGTAAACAAGTTTTTCAAGAACCTTGGACAGGGCTGGTAACACAGAAATTGGTCTATAATTGTTAAAAATTGCAGGGTCATCTTCTTTATAAACGGGTATAATGTTGGCTAATTTCAACTCTACAGGCACAACTCCTTGAACTAGTGAAAGATTAAAAATATAAAGTAATGGTTTAATGATATCAGGGTAAATTGCTTTTAATATTTTACTATCAATCATATCATGTCCTGGTGAACAGTCTTTTAAGTTGACAATTATATCTCTAATCTCATCCTCGGTAACAGATGTGAAGTTAAAATCCTCAGACGTTGGAAGATTCATGTGATCTAGTGGACCAAAATGACTAGATTGAATTTTAGAAGCTAATGTTGAACCTACATCTGAAAAAAAAAAAGGTATTAAATCTTTTGGCAATTTGCTGTGGATCTGAGACAATAGAATCGTCAATCTTAAATTCATTTGGTAACTGTTTTTTAAAATGTTTTTTATTAAGAATACAATTGATGGTTCTCCACAAAGAAGAAGGATTGTTTTTATATTCAACTAATTTCACATTATAGTAGTGGATTTTTGCTGCTCTTATTACATGGTTTAATCTGTTTCTGTATTTTTTAAATTGCAACAGATTAAAAGGGGTAGGACAAAGAAGGTATTTTTTATATAATCTATTTTTGTTTTTTATTGACTTTATGATAGCTGGAGTTATCCACGGTTTGGACAATTTGTGTTTCAAAGGCACTGATTGGAGAGGACAACATGAGTTGTAAACCTGCGTAACATTTTTTAAAAACAATGAAAAGGCCTTCTGAGGATCTACTGTTTGATAGATTTCACTCCATGATAATTTACTTAAAGCGTGTCTGAAATTTATCACATTTCTTTCACTGAAAATTCGTCTATATTTAATATTTTGCAAAGGGGGGCAATTTTCGCTCTCGTTACCAATGATTAGAAATATGGGACAGTGATCAGCCACATCAATACACAGGACACCAGATTTCATACTCTTATTATATACATTAGTAAAAATATTATCTATATGAGTTGCTGAGGTAAGTCACTCTGGTGGGGACTGAAATCATAGGATTAAAGCTATAGGAATACATAGTGTCAGTAAATTCCTTGATTAACGTATTTCCCTGACTATTTTCAATATTAATGTTAAAGTCACCCATTATGTAACAGTTTTTCCTTTCCTTAGAAATTATATCCAGAGCATTTGAGATGTCAATGATAAACGCAGAGAGGTCACAATTAGGTGGTCTATAAATACATAAAATTATTACTAAATTAGTTTCTAATGCTACTACTTCTGAAGAAGAATCAAAAAGCTTTTCAATGTCATATCTTTCTTTATAATGTTGATTAGAATTGATAAACAGAGAAACCCCTCCACCCACCCTTCCCTCTCTACATCTGAAAATATGTTTATAATCTTCTAGGTGAAAATTGCCAGCTGTACTGTCAGTCAGCCATGTTTCAGTAAGCCCTATCACATTAAAGGTATAATTCAAATTTTCAAGGCAAGTGGATAAGCCCACAAAGTTTTTGGACAAACTTCGAACATTAATATGAAGGAAAGAGAGATCATTTCTAATACTAAGAGAATTTATCAAAGATTTAAAAGTACTTTCACAATAGTATTCAGAGGAGCCAGAATAATTCTGTTGTAGTTGGAGAATACTGTTTTGATCTGGATCAGAAGAAGTCATCATGCATGTGGACTGGATCAGAAGAAAACATCATGCATGTACGATGAAAGGAATTATGAAAACACTTCTGAACACACTTCTGCTGCTTTTACATAACTTGCACCACTATGCCACTTGCATACTCAGGTCAAACAGAACTACCTCAGCCATTTATTGGCCTGACTTTTGCACTATTATATTGACTGTCTACTGTATGCACAATTGCACATTTTTAACTCAAATTTTGCTGCTCTTATTTTCCTCATTGTATGTGCCTTCTTATTTTTACTTTTTGTTTTATATTGTTTACTTGAATGTTATGTTTGTCTGTGGACCTAACTGGTAAAATATGTCTTGTCTTCACCGTGGGATAGAGGGAAACGTAATTTTGATCTCTTTGTATGTCTTGACATGTGAAGAAATTGACAATAAAGCAGACTTTGACTTTGACTAACTCAAAAGAATTGTATTGAACATTGAATATGTAGTCAACAGATTTGAAGATTCTAAGAGGTATAGATGTATTAGATTAGAATGTCATCTCTGAATTAAGATTTAAACATTAAATATTAAAAGTTGAACTATCAACCCTTTTGTAAAAAGAAAAAAATAAATATTTTAAATGAATGAATCTGAAAATTCACACTGCATTGACATTGTGAAATAGGGCATGCAATGGCAGAGGTCTGTGCTCTCAAAGTGCCCCTCTAGTTGTAACTGGGTTCATTTTGTGTGTGTGTGTGTGTGTGTGTGTGTGTGTGTGTGTGTATGTGCATACCACAGAGACCTACAGTACATTACACAGTGAACTTGAAGCTCACCTCCTCCGTTCTTGTAGCAAAGGTAAGGGAACCGCCACACGTTGCCCAAGCCGACAGCAAAACCCACGCAAGACATGATGAAGTCCATCTGCCTGGTCCAAGTTTCTCTCTCCACCACTGGTACTGCTACAGCCCCATTTCCACTCCCAGCTGCAGCCCCGTCCTGGGGCTGAAGTGGGCCAGCCCCTCCGCCCTCACCACATCCTGGGCCCGCTCCAGGCACAGGCACCAGGGGGCGAGCTGACCCCCCGCCCTCCTCCTCGGACAGGCTCCCTACCTCCAATTGGGGGAGGCTGATTTCACCTAGACAGGAAAAAGATGTACAAGGGTCAGATGAGTAAGAAGAATAGATAGCCAGAAGAAGGAAGGAGGAGGATGATAAAACAGATACAGTATGACAGCAGGAATCTGTACGTCTGGTTAACACTAATAAAATATCTACATTCTTATCACATTCTAAGAACACTAATACCTAAAGTATCCACATTCACAACGTCACATCACACGTCACCATTGGAGCTAGATGAACAACAGTCTCCTGGGCCAGACTTGCACTGAATGGAAGTGGGAGACGACACGTTTTCCATTTACCTCCACTTAGCTGAAACAGGGCTGAAATACATCTCAGCATATATTTGTGCGTAACTGCCCTCACACAGTTAGTATTTGGGCTAGAATTCGGTTGCACATGTCATCATCACTAAGCCCTCCCCCGATGCCAATGTCTCACAGACAGTGATTAGTGTGCTGCGGTAGCAGAGAGACGGTTCAAGGTATATCTCCAGCTCCTCTGTCACTTACTAAGCTTTCATTTTCTTTATCACACATACACACAACACTGAAAAAATGCTTGTAGACACTCAACACAACACAGACAGAAGCAAAGTGTCGCTTTTTGTTTGGTTTTAGCAACGTGTCGGTTCATTAATGCCATTCCACGGCATCAGCCTCTCTATGCTTCATGCAAAGCAAGGCAGCTGAATCCAGATCAGAGCAGTTAGGGGAGAGGGGGGGTGTCAGCATCTATAGAGCAACTTTATAAGAAGACACCTGTGGTTTAGGATAATGTGTGTGAGGGAATGGCTACACACAATATGTGATTATTTAAAGTGAATGCAAACAGATCTTTTAGATTTTTAGGTTATGACAACAACAAAAAGCAATTGTTCTTGGGCATTTATGTCAAAAATACAGAGCTAGATAAGTGCACACGAGTCACCTAATTTGACAAAACGATGATGGTCTCGTGATAGTGACGTAAAACCTGACAATGATAGAGTATCTTCTGTTCTATATTCACCAGGAGTGACAACTGTTCAGCACCATATTAAGCTTCAAAATAACTTCTGTGCAGGTGAGTCAGCTCTGGTGAAAAGTGTTTATTGATATATCCTTATATTGTGGTGAGATAGCTGCATGTTAGGCGCAGTTGAGTGTGTGGGTCTGCTCTCATCCATAAAGAATAGGCTACGGTCACAGCAGTGGCTGAGGTAGGCATGCTTTCTCTAATTCATCAGAATAGCCTACTGTGTTATGTTTTAGCTAATGTTAGTGCCTGTGGTTGATTACTGAGTCATAATTAAACATTGAAGGTCACACGTCACACTCACCTTGGCTATTCTCTTTCAACTCTGGTGACATGTCGTAGGGTACCTGCACAAAAACAAATCTTGTTTTTTGTTGTTATTTTGTAAAGCAAGCAGGCTGGTGGTTAGAGCCAGGGGGCTGCTGAAGTTTGATGAATGTGCCTGGCTAGCAAGGCACCCCGGTGGGCTCAGAGGGGCAACCAGAGAGATGTAGCCTGGTATGAAGGGCTCCAGTTGTCTTTGGGATTGACTGAGATTGTTATTTCGCCTTATCGAAATAAAAATACGAAATCGCAGTTTTTGTGATGATCACACGTTGGGACCCCTCAGCTCAGCTAAGAGATGGAAAATTTCACAAAGCGCCGCGGTCAGTTCAGCCGTTGACAAAGGAGATTCAAAAGCAGTCGACGAAACACTTGAAGGTAAGCCTGAAGAATCTCATGGATAACAGTTAAATGAAAATGATACTGCGCCTTGAGGTGGAGCTTTTTTTGTTGGTTTGAACAGTCCAGTTAGAAGTCCATGAACCTTTACGCGATGCAGTGGTTTGACGGACGAAGAATGTGATCTGCTACACGGTCAGTTAGCTGTGACGGGACCCTCCCCCCGCCTCCTCCCGCCGTCGGCTGACGTGATTGGCTGAAGAAAGCACAGTGCGGTGCGCACAGCATCAGCAGCACCGTTCAGTCTGAATGAGAAGAGTGACTAGGATGGGTTTATTACACTGCATACGTCCTTGACCTGAAGTCACAAATAACTGCGGATTAATGCCCCTAAAGAAGCACTGTCCGGTGGCGTTTTACTCTGACGATAGGGACCGAGTGGTGGAACTTTGGGTTCACGGAGCCCTAGGCGCACAAGGGTCTCCAGGTGGCCCCCAAACACAATAATACATAATAATAAACTTCATTTGTAATGCACTTACATTATGAGTAAATCTCCAAGTGCTCAAAGTCTCAATTTTCTCAAGGTATAATTTGAGGTGCCCTCAGATGGTCGGGGAGGGCATTACAGATCCGAGGAGCGGCAGAACAGAAGATCTCCCATAGTCTTGGGGTGAAGGAGGCAGTTTGAGTTTGGATGGAGGGATCGAGTTGTAGTTAGAGGGGTGAGTAGTTCTTTCAGATAGGGGGGCATTTCCATAGATGCACGGGGGGGACCTTATATTCAATCTTGGCGGAAAGAGGAACCCAATTGAATGGAGGATGGGTGTGATGTGGTCGTATTTTTGAACAACTAACGAGTTTTGAGTATATGTTGTGACATTAATCTGCCTATTCTATTTTCCTTCTATTTACTTTCCTTCCGTAAGGCAACTCTCACAGGGGTGTAGAATTCTGGTGCCCACGTACTAAGTCTGGGCAACTGGATCCTAATGGGCTTTCGGGCCTTCTCTAGTCCCTATAATCTTCCCACCAGTGAATGATGCCTAAGCCACTAGCATCGTGGCTGTGGGTGAGTAAAAACTTGTTTGTGGTTTAAAGAGTGTCTGTGGCCAATGTGTCATTTATACAAATGCTTCAAGATACAGTGGGCCCATAGGAACCGGTGCCAATAGGATGCTAGCGCAGCACTTCTCAAATATAACGCAATCATGAACACAATGAGAACCATTTCTGAACTAGTTTATATTCAACGCACAGAAATTGCAGTACTGTACTTGAGGTTGGGCGACATCTAGAGGACAAAGTCTATTTAACAAGTTTGCAAGAATGGCCAGTCACAACACCACAAGTAAAACATTGCCTTTTATGTTTCTTAACATAGAACAAATACATTAAAATCCAGTGAAAGATTCAGTGCAACATCACGCTGTAATAAATATGCATTACTTAAATAATAATAAATAATAATAATAAATAGTAACACTCAAATAAATACTCTGACAATTAAATAGTTTTGAGTTGTGAGGATAAAGACAGTTAATATTTCCAACAAGCGACCATTTTGTCCAGTCAACAGTCCTGCAGTAGATATTAAATAACAGTTCATGATAAAACCTCTAGAAACATGAAGAACATAGCAGACATAAATTATGCCACAAAGGTTTTCCTCAGGAACACATTCACAGATTCATATTTTGATATGGCTTGTAACAAAAGGCTTTAATTCTATAACAAATAGCACTGACCTGCAACGAGGGCAGCTGCCTAGTAAACCTAAATGAAAGGCAGCTAAGCAGGCCTAACTCTTAAACATGACTGCATCTTTTCCGGCCCATATCACAGTATCAATATGCATCTGTTATTGTACATAAGTGATATTTTTTTAGAGGATGCCAGTCAATATTAAAAAGTGTAATTCATATGTATTTGTTTATGCATTAGAAATGAATTGAAACAATGTATTCTGCCCAACACATTTTTATATCAAAATCTATATTAAAATTCACTAAACCTTTGTGATGAAATTTACTTATGTATTAAGTAAATATGGATATCCAAGCAGTGGCTTGAGAGACATAATATAAAGCAAGACATATTTACTGTAAAAGGAGAAGATATCTGGTATGCTACTTTGTGCAAATTTCCTTTTGACTATAGCATCTGACATTACAGAAAGGTCTGTCAGCTCTCACTGGCCTCATAGATGCAAAACTTGTAAAATCATGGGACTTTGTCTTGTCACTGAAAATGCCTGACTATAGATCCTGATGGAGGTCACTGTGTGAGAGAGGTTGGTAATGCTCCTCCATGCCCGACTTAGCTCGATGCCTTTGAGCAACTAGTCTCTGGTAGCGGGCCTGCTGCTGGTGATCTGGGTCCACATTTACCCAGCTGTTGGCTATCCATTTCACCCCACGCCTGACTGGGCAGTCACCGTGGAGGGAATACTCATCCAGCTCACCCATCCAACCTAGGGTATGCAAGGGAGAAGATGAACAGCATTTGAGGAGGACTGAAACTCAGATATAACACTTGATGATTTAAGGGCAAAAGAGGACTTTCTAAGCTAGAGTATTTCAATTAGAAGAAGAAGACATACTGTACTTTATTGAACACACATTACACACAGGCCCAAAATACACACACATGCCCAGGAGATGAAATGGCACCTCTTTAGCTACCGGTCCACACTCCATACAGGGACTTAAACCAGCAACCCTCTGGTTTCCAAAACAAGTCCTTACAAACTGAGCTACTACCACCCAATCAAATTACATTTTGATTGTTGAGATGGGTTATTCTTGGTCATAAGAGTCACAGAGTCTCACATAAAGCTGGCCTGCCCGTTGAGTTACAGAAATAAATAACCAAGAGAGGAGAGAGAGAAAAAATTAAAATTGAGAACAGAAAACATGGAAAAAGAGGGGGCAGAATAAAGTGAAAATGTAATACATCTTAATATCTTGTTCCCCCCACAAGCTCCAAGTCTATCAGCTGATACTGGCAACTCTGTTTTCCAAATTCTGAAACAGATCCTCCTTTCCCACAGGTCATTTTTGCACTAGGTTTACATAATTGATGTGGGCAGCGGGGCACATTTTGGGATTAAAACAGAATAGAATTTATGATCAATTGTCATCTCTGTAAAGTGTGTGCAAATGATACCGCTAAATCCTTCAGTTCTTACCTCTACCATCAGATAGATGGTTGTACCAGAGCAGAGCTGTGCCAGCAGTAGGTTTTATTCTCACGTTCCCTCTGCCACATGTCTCCCGGGTGTCCGTCAAATCAACTCCAACCTGTTTCAGTGCCTAGGACACACAAAACTGTAAACAGCATGTGTCTAATCATTTATTTTGGCAACCTGTGTTCACTTATGGGTCAGATTCCTTGTCATGGGTCAGCACCGTCTGCATGTTATCAGCAGCATTCAGCTTGTGTACGGTTATCATCATTTCACAGTGGTAAAAAATTTAAAAAAGAGAGGCTTTGCTGGTTTATGACTGAGTTGTTAAAGCACACTCACCTGCTCTTCATATGTACGGTTGTCTGCCACAGGAAAGGTGGTTTCACCACCTTCTTCTACAGAGCTGAGGTAGAATAACATGGTAAGATACCTGAGATAAAACAAGAAAATAATTGAAAAATACAGATAAATATGAAACTGTCTCCTCATACCCAAAATAGATTTTGTTTTCTGCGCCAGTACTTTGTATATCTGTCTAAGAAATGACAATACTTCAGCAATAAAATCAACAGGTGAGAAAGCAGATAAATTAGGGCCCAACAGTGATCATAACACAACCTATTATAAAAATTGAATGAAAAGCTAAGCTAATTTGGATAATTAAGTTGTATGTGTCCAGTCTTTGACATGACTACTGGATTATCAACACAAGAAAAGCCACTGAATATAAACTAAACAGAATACACATATCATACATACCTGCAAGAGACCTCCGTGAGAGCTGATGTATTTCCTGCCAGTCGTGTGTGTGCGCAGGTAGTCTCTGAATGAGATGGGCTGCTATCATGGTGTGCATTACTGAAATCTCCGTGATCATAGCGAATCACCTGCAGTGGCTCACTCAGCTCAACCAATGTGGAAGGCAGACGTGTCAGACTGATTAGTCTAAGCAAAAGACATAAGACAGCAAAATGCAAGCATATAACAACTCATGAGTGTATGGGCTGCTATTGTAAGAGTATGACAACGCGTGTCTATGTGTCGTTACCTGGTCCTGAGTGTCTGCAGCACATGGTGGGATCCCGAGCCTTGGTAAAGCCACGTATGTTTGTTTCTCTGTTTGAACTGACTCAGGAGCTTCCCGCTACGCTGTTGTCCTGGGCGCTGGGACACATCATAAACACGCCTAAAGTCCTCCAAAGTCAGCATCCCTGACACACACACACACACACACACTTTTTATTCCTTAATACAGCTGGGAGTACAGTTAAATATAACCTCATAGCTAGAGACATGAATGTCTTTATGTGGTATCACAATTCCAGTTCAGTTTTATTGAATCTTTAATTTTTGGACAATGTAATAAACAGTAGGCTTTAACAGCCTCCCTACTCTCTTTTCCTCCACAACTTCCTTCTTTGTCCAACTGTATGCTATTACTCTCAGCTGAATGAATATGTGGCCCCCATCATTTCTCCTGGGAGACTGCACCCCAGCCACAACAATAGCACAGGGATGTCATAGAAGAGGTGGCCGGGAGGGGGTGAGTTAACGAAAGAGTAGTGGACGAGGGGGGGGAATACAGGGGATCCGGGGAAAATTGAGAAAAGGGGTTCGAGAGTAATCAGTTTTTAATGAGATAGGACGAGGCACATCCGGACTGCGATGTGTACAACGCCTGGCACAATGGCATCGGGTCAAAACGGTGTCACCCCTCTTCCGGCCTTGCCACTCACAAAGACTCGCACGCAATCACAGCGACATGTCAGCTACTTACTCTTAGCAGTACACAACCACTCACAGTTCTCTTTTGGGAAGCCAAGAAATCAGATGAGGAATTGTTGCTGTTTTTTCTCACATTACTTGCATTTGGAAATCTCAAAGAGCTCAACATTTAGATAGTGACATTTTTAATTAGGAGTAAAAGACAAATTCATGTGGCCTAGTTGGCTCAGTTGGTAGAGCAGGCGCACATATACATATGAGGTTTATGCCTCTACGCAGCGGTCCAGGATTCAAGTCTAACCTGTGATGATTTCTTGTCATTAAAAGCAGAAAAGCCCAAAGAAAAAATCTTTTAAAAAATAAATTCATTTCATTTCAAGTCACATTCAGTTTATCATGGTGTCACACACACACACACACACACACACACACACACACACACACACACACACACAAACACACAAACACACAAAGGCATTACTAACCCGTTGGGCAGACTTCCAGACCAGTGAGTATCTGCCGTAAGTTGTCTGGGTTCAACCAAGTTCCATCTCGAGAGCGTGAGTGACTCACAATCTGGATGAAAGAGACGCATGTTTTTTTCTCATTTCAACAAGTGTAACACGTTCTGACAGTTCATCTAATTTTTCATTATTTAGAGTACTAGAATACATTTTTCTGACAATCCATTTCCCCCCTACAGCTCTATGGCCCACGGATACAAGATATTTCTCTCGTCACCTCCTCTTTCTGCAGCAACCCATCCTGGTTTAGGTCCAACAGACTGAAGACCTCCTCTGTGCTGAAAGAAAGCAGTGGCTGGTTTGACTCCACTTGTGCCTGGCTGGGCGCTTCGGTCTGGCTCTCCATCAGACCCTTGAGCTGGGCCAGCTGCACCACCACACGACCCTCCTCCTCTGACAGGAAGCCAGGGATCTCTAACAGGAACAGGATACACATACTCTACTTACCCAAATCATGTAATGCACAAAATTATTATTTTTTTAATACAAATTACATGGAGTTTGTGGAGTCTATATATTTTTTTAAATAACTTTCAGTCAATGTATGTTGACTTGCGCTGATTTTTGAAAGCACAAATTAACTGTCACACTATGTAGCCAAATACACAATCACGGAAATGAAAGACCCATATTATCATAGTCCCAGCAGACTCTCTGTCTACCCAAGATTAGAGTGAGGATCAAGGATATATAGGTCTACAAGCTATCAAAGAGAGTGCCTTAGAGATTATGCAACAAAAATATGCAAAGCGTGGCTGACAGTCTGGGTTTCTTCACAGGTTAACTGTTTGATGTGCATAGTGATTCACACCTTCACACGTGAAGATTACACACGATGATTAGGCAGCAGTGAAGACACTAATTGATAAAAAGCAAATAAACTGAAACCTTTTTTTTTTTTTCAACTAAAGATTCACAATCAGTCTATGCCATCACTTCCATCACCAAAAATGTCTCAAGTCCGAAAATTCTCACAACCTCCACACACATGGCACTTTATTGCACACCTGAGACAGTGAGTAAGTGATTTAAGTGGATTAGAAGATTTCTGTTGACATTACAGGCTTGATCCGTCAGACTAAATGGATTACTTTGGATTGCTTAACAAAACCTTTCAGTGTGAAGGGGCAATTTCAAAATAGTTTGATCAGTGTATGCTAACAATAGTATAATTAGGCTGTGTAGGCCCTAAAAAGCTAGACAAATCCCATAAACTACTTAGCATTGAAACACTTAGCAATTGAAACACAGATTCAAAACAAGCCAATTATTTTAGCATCTCTTATTTTATCTGTGTTCAGAAAATAAAGATCATGTGGAATGCAACATTAAATTATATGTTGTAATAAAACGGACTACGGGAACAAAGAGTTCGAGGCTTTATATGACCCTACAGTTAAGTGTGTGAAATCCACTTAATTTGGGAGCAACAGCTTGATGCTAATTCATTATACCTTTATTTCTTGCATATATTTAGTGGGTGTTTAAGCACAGGAACTCTTTAGTGAATGTATACATAGACTAGTGTGTATATAATGAGTACAAGCTATTCCCCTTTGTCACTCCCCAGTGAGCCATGTGTGGTATTGCCTATCCCACGGGCAAGTTTAATGAGTGACGACACTGGACTCAGTGCGGGCTTCTGAGAGTCAGTAATTGCTAATATTAATTAGTACTAAACAGTAAAAGAATCAGACTTGGTATTCTCCTTTACAATTAATATACATATCAGTAATGTTGTTCCAAGACACTCCACGTCAAAACAGGCTTCTCCACATTTTCTTTAATTTTGAAATGTGTCTCTAATTATTTCAGGTCCATCTGCGTTTCTAGTTTTCCCAGAAAAATGGGTACACCAGCAAAGAGCCCTATTCTATTAGATCCATTTCTTGAACGCATGTGTGAAGGTGCAAATGACTCATTTCATTTCCCTCTTGTTCTCTTCCAAAAATCTATCCATGCCTGTCAGTCGTTTTCCCTCTTAATAAAAGGCTTCCGGCAGGTTGTCTGTCTGTACAGTAGAGACCTTGTTTGTCACCCGTGTCTTCTACACTGTACCCACTTGGTTAATCCCTATTGTCCAGTTTAGCCTCATTAATCTGGATAACTGATATGAATGAAGGGGGACAGAGCCTTCCTCTTCTCCCTCCCACCACTGCCCTGTCTCCCCCGGAAAGGAAGTGACCTGCTTGTCAGAAACAGGAATCAGGCCATGGCGACGCAGCAGGACGACAACCAACTTTGTTTGTGTAACACACACACACACACACACACACACACACACACACACACACACACACACACACACACACACACACACACACACACACACACACACACACACGGTTAACCTGCTCATTTATCATGTGGTCAATAAAGCAGAGAGTGGATAATTCCAACCACAACACCTCAGACCTAAGGTGATGTCATCAAATGTCTTTTTTAGGACTAACATCAAAACAAACCCAAAATGTTCAAGTCCATATAATGGAACAAGGAAAAACAGCAAATCCTTGCTTTTTTGAGGGGCATTGTTTCTCAGAAAATGTGGATTAGTCAATTATCAAAATACTTTTCTAAATAATTTTCTGTTGATCAAGTAACCGTTGCAGAGGTGTCTGCACACAAGTCTCACATGTTCTGTCACTTTCTGAGAGTTTCTGGATGTTGATTACCTTCTCTTGAAGGATTTTAGCTCTGCAGTGATTTCACCTTAGGGTCTGCCAAATTGTCTCCTTGCTATCATGGGCATCTTCTATCTCTCATGGGAAATAAATACTAATAAAAACACAATTTCCCTTATAGCAGAAGATGGAGAGATTGATACAAAAAAAGGAGTGAACAAGCAAAGAGGTCAGGTTGGGGTAGTTAGGTGTGGGTTGGAGGAAAATACAGGATGGGAGGGGTGGAGGAGTTTCACTACATGAGGGCCTGTCTCTTCTTCAATTCATGCTCTGGGGATGAGAATGGCAGACAGCCAAAAGTATCCACATGCCAAATCATCCACGTTCCTGGTCTTGAGTTCTGTCAAACACACTTAAATCTTCTCATAAATGCAAGTGGATCCACATCTCTAATAACACATTGTGTGCCCCACCCCTTTTCCCTACTGTTCCCTACACCTCCCCTTACCCCTTCCTATTCAAATCACCGCCCACTATAAATACACCTATTCTGCCACCCTCTCCTGCACTGTCACACAGGGGTCTGCATTCACTCAAGAGACAAACTTCAGGATTTCTCCTCCTTTCCAACGTCTGTCCCATGAGAATGACTGCATTGTTCTGCCCTCATTTTATCAGAAAGTCCTCCAATTCGGCCTCCCTACTATTTTTCCTTCTGCTTGCTGGTCAGAGCAGTACAATAGTGGCTGGTCCAGGTAGAGTAAGGGTAGGCCTGGAGGGACGAGCGAGGGCTGAGGGCAGGGTTAGATCTGGAGTAAAGGACAAGGACGGGAAAAGTGTGAATATTGAGGGCAACACTGAAACTGGATTTGGAGAAACTCGTGTCTCTAGACCAGGAGCTGCAGCAGGAGAGGATGGTGCGGGGTGGGGGGATCCTGATACTGCTACTGGCATCAGGTCCATGCTTTCTATAGGTGAAGGTGGACTGTGGGAGCCCCGCAGTTCCTCTCGCTGTGTCCCTATCCCGCCAGGAATGGCCTTGTGCCAAAACATCGGATATGACACCATGAGGATGCCCAACCTGCTGGGCCACGAGTCTCCAGCTGAGGCTGTACAACAGAGTGCCAGCTGGTTGCCACTACTTGCCAGAGAGTGCCACCCTGATGCCCGCATCTTCCTCTGCTCTCTCTTTGCACCCATCTGCCTTGACAGGTAAATTGACAAAAATAATCCTTTTGCAACCTTATGTTTTACTTTTTGTAGAAACTGTAATGTTCACAGGCCAGTAGACTCAACTTTTTGTTTAGAAATGCTTGCTACTGTTTGGTATATAGTGTAAAAAATAAACAAAATAAAATCATTATTAATAAGACGAATAACAAAAGAAATAGGAGTAGGGTCATCAAGAGTGAACACCTTTTGAAAGCTATGCAAATTGGTGCTGGTTTCTGGAGAGAGGCCAGAAACCAAGCCATCAAAGCACTATAATCTTATTTTTGTCAAATTAGCACCTCAGTTTAGAAAAAGAAAAACAACTGTGATTTAATCTAGTTGTTTTGTTCCCACCACTACACTATTGATTCAAATCTTTTTATTTATTCAATGCTGACAATGTTCCCCTCTCCATCTTTTCTTTATCAGGTTTATATCGCCTTGCAGGAGTTTGTGTGAATCTGTACGGGACAGCTGTGCACCAATCATGAGTTGTTATGGCTACCCCTGGCCAGACATTCTGCGCTGTGACCAGTATCCTGCAGACCATCTCATGTGTATCTCCTCTATCACCAACAGCACTGTTACCACAGGGGGACGTAGAGGTAAGAAGCTGGCTACATAGACATTTGCTTGAGTTGACCTCATTCAACAAACATTTAATTAGTGGTTTGACCATTTCAGTGCCTCAGGCAAGCTGTCAGGATTGTGAGCTGGAGGAGGCAACCTCTTCAAAAGATACACTGGAGACCTTTTGTAAGAGTGATTTTGGTGAGTATCAATATTGTTTAATCTCACCTCTCCTGTGTTTTCCATCAATTCTGGACAATTAATAGAAACAAAGAGCACACTGAAGTCAATGCCAATCAGGGTTTTGATTATCTGCTTTCTTCCCAGTTGTGAAACTGCGCCTAACACGGCTCAAGTATAGCCCAGTAAGCCTGTCTCAATTCACGCTGGCGGCCAAACTGGACGTCCTGAAGCATGGACCCCTGTTAGGTGGGCAGATCCGCTCCCGCATACAGCTGTGGCTGGAGAGGGATGCTACCTGTGTAAGGAACATGACACGACACAACCCACGAGGCGGGACCTTCCTAGTGACGGGTACAGTGCAGGGGGAGCGCCTGGTGGTCAATAAGGCTTATCACTGGCAAAGACGAGACAAGAGCCTGATGGTAGCTGCGCGCAAATGGAAACATCACAGATGCAGGAGCTAGGAATAAGTGCTAGGTTCAAACATTAAAAAGAACTGAGATGTGGAACAAGCATCAAACAAATATGTATACACAAAGGATAGGCTTAGCATTTAGAATATGACTGTAAATTATGCTCGGTCTAGTCTTTTTTAAATCATTTCCAAACTTGTCTGGTTATGGAAGAGATAATATGCTATCAGTTGGTCACAAAGGAGCTCATAAAGTACCAACACTGTGTCTCTCAGGCACCTGAAGACAAAGAAATAAAAGATGTTTAATAGAAAATGTCAAATGTACATATCTGTGAATTTTAAGTAGATACCACTGGTCTATATTTGTATGGCTTTGAGAAAGAAATAAATGTTGTGTTCTAAATCCTAATGAGATGTCCTTGTAGTCAAAGACAACAGTGCACTTACCAAATAGTAGAGGTTTCAGGCTGATTGTCCTCATCTCATGAGTTCTGTCTGGCACAAGGGACACCTGCTGAACGTGACCCACCTACAGATGGACAAGAAGCATCATCAACACACTCAGGACATCCGGGTTTAAATGCATGGACATTTTTATAGCAACTGTATGTCCCATTCAATTCTGATGAATTTGAAATGTTTCAGGTCGGGCTGCTGCTAAATTAAGCTAGGCATATACTGACAATCTGTGAGTATTTTACAAGATTACTTACGTGTTCTTTTAATATAAAATATCAATAACGTTGACCATACTTTTAGTTAGTTAGCTAGCTAAATTGCCATATTCCTCGTACTGAAATTATGGCAGTTTTCTTACCCGTATCCCCTCAATTCGAGGAAGACTGAAACTTTGAGTATAGTCCTCCTCTTCGTGTAACGTTAGGTCTCCTGCAGCTGGGGCAGGATGGGGCAAAGGGGATTCGCTTTTGCCAACTGATGCTGAGCTGACCCCGTCTCCACTGACAAGATCGCCGGGGCCGTTGTTGTAGTGCACGTACAAAAGCAGGCCAATGACATTCAGGATATACACATGAAAGAAGACCATGATTACCACAAAATAAGCCCGAGAGCAGACATTACTTCTCTGGATGTTCAGTCGCGTGGAGCGTAAAGGGGCTTTGAGGGACGATGGTGGTTTGTCGCCGCCCTCGTGTTCTTCCTGTTCCATTAAATCTCCCTGATCGTTTTCCATTTTCGCACCAAACTATCGTAATGGAAATTGGAGCTATCTATTTACAAGGTAATGTTACTGTCGATGTCTGTCGCGTTACGTATGTTGGTTTGATATCATTAGCTGACTCCTTGACGTTAGCAAACCTAGTTTGCTAGCTAGCTAACTAGCTAAGGTTAACAGTTAACGGCAAATCCCTGGCTATTTCGATAATAATCACCGCTGTCGTCTCTACTGCTTTTACCCAAAGACACTGGGCAACACCAAGTGAAAAAGCAGGAATGGCGACAGTCGTTTTCTTTAATAAATAAAGGTGTCATCATTACCTAAATCCTGTGTTAGCTAGCTAACGTTAGCTTAACTGGCTGGTGCCATGGTGCGCTGCACCTGACAACCTGCCTAACAACAAGGCGGGGCAAACTAACGACTACAGATGAGCTGCCATTCTAGGTCCCACAGTAAACCATTAGCGGCCTCTAACGGTCAACACCAGAGCAAAAATATCGTCTGGACCTGACTGACTTTTTTTCAACACACTAGAAGTAGTGGAATATGCTTTACTACAGTAAACGTACAATACAAGACCCACTACTAGCTACGTTACAAGGAAAGGTTGTGCATTAAACACTCTACTGTACTCGAAGTAGCCGTCAAAGATTTAGTGGAGTCAAAAGTTGCTACTGTAGGCCTACATTTAGCCTAGGTAGGGCCTATGCTGCGTTCTATTATTTATCCGAGTAAGCATTAGCGTTACCTCTGAAATGTACATACTCAAGTAAAGTACGCTCCCTCAAAATTGTACTAACGTAGCTAACTTACAGTATTTTGATGAATATAGCCTACTTTCCACCACTGCAGTCTCAAACTACTTTTAACTAGTCGCCAAAACATTTTTGTGATTAATGGTTCCTAAATGTACTCTTATTTCCAACCCTGCACCCCTTGTGACACAAGCCTAAAAGATATTAAGCCTTGAGCCCAAACTGAGATAACCCTAATGACATAATAACGCTAAACCAAGAAAATTATATAATTGGTTTATAGGCTGCATTCTTGTAAACGCAGCAGAGTGCCCATTTTATAAAATGATATCGTCATTTATTTGAATGCTAATTGAATAGGCCTACTTTTAAAATACCAGAAAAAGCTTTCAAAACCCACCATGTATCATTTTTGGTGTAGAAACTTAAACATTCTCAACAAAATTGAACATATTTGTGCCTTCAAGTTTCAAATGGGCTTTTATTGATTGTTATATTTCACGTTGTATTGCATTATTGTACAGGTTTTGCCTTTTTTGAGTTGCATTTTTATGGCTACATATACAGGGACTAGAAACTCCCTGTAGGATTTTCTCTAGTGAATGAATTCAGTCTATGAATGGAAACATACTGCTGTTGGTTGAATGAACCACACGGTGGCAATAAAGAACAGCAGACAAACTTCTCCTCAACTGCGTTTGCTGTGTCATCTGCACATTTCTGACGTAATTGTTGTGGATCCAGGTGTTCTCCCAGGAGAAAATAAGGTGATCATTAAGTTTTATACATTTTTATTTTATTAAGAAATATTTAAAGCACATATGAATATCTTGGCACTATAGGCCTAGTTATCCAGGTGGTAGCAATTTGATATCAAATGGAGAATATTACTTTTGTATCTGGGCTGTATTTAAATGTACTCCAGTTGACCCAACTCGTATTCTCGATTCTGATGTGTGCATCAGTATGACTTTAAACATTTTCGACTTTGGGACCTTAGGACAATGTATTTCAAAGGGGCAAGCACAACTTGGCAATTATCCTTTATAAACAGTGGAGGATTATACTGTGAAATTTCCATAATTTTCAGTACATGCATTATTCACAAGGAATTCCTCTGGTGCACATTTAGAGATGGGAATGGTGCTTGGATAATGAAGGCTAATTTCCCCGGTGACACTGCCCCCCCAAAAGATCAAAAACTGTCTGTCCCCCTCCCTATTTCTTTCTTTCTTCTTTTTTTTTTTTTTTTTTTACAAAAGAGGGACAGGGTTGGGGGTGGAGGTTAGACACACACACACACACACACACACACACACACACACACACCAGAGATGGCAAAAGTACTCACTTCCCGTACTTAAGTAGAAGTACAGATACTTGTGTTAAAAATACTCTGGTAAAAGTAGAACTAAAATAACGAGCCAATTCTGTAAAATGTAAAGAGTAAGGTAGCCTACCGATATTTTTGTTAAAATGTAAGGTGTAAAAGTAGAAACTCGCCACAAGAAATAGTAAAGTATAAATATCAGAAAAATCTTCTTGAGTACAGTGCAAATACTTCGTTACTTCCCATCTCTGACACACATATACACACACACACACACCCCTTGCGGTGTTTTCCGGGATCATGCCACTACTTCCACTGGGATCCACACAGCAGCAACGATTTGGCTGATCATCACCGGACGGGACGGTGCTGTTTGTAAGCGAAAGTTAAGACAAATAATGCATTATTACTGGTCAATAATGCACGTACTCAGGCAACGGGACACTGCGACACACCGTATAATACAGGGATAAGATTTACCTGACGGATGATAGGCAATCTGCTGTGTTTTACAGCAAAGTAGTTGGAAGAACTTGTCGCAGTGGATTCATTCCAGCGTGCTGCCTGGATTACCGTAAACAAGTGGAACAATAGTCTCCTGCAGCAGAAACACTAGCAGGTCAGTGGCAGCGGTATTTGTGTTTATGTTCAGTCCGTTGGGATAACAAGCGACCACATACTCAATAGTCCTATATCACTTGACGTTGCAGGTGGAGTTTTTTTTATTTTTTTTAAACATAGCTATCCGGTGTTTTCTACTATTATACTGCATACGTGTGCGCCTGATGTCGGCTATTCAAATAGCACTGTAAACCCCGAATCGCAATAGGAAAAGTGTGACACCATACACCGTAAACGTGTTAAAATAGCGATAATTGCACTAGACCAACTGGAATTTAAGTCCCTAGAGCAATACATTTAGCATAGCCGAGCCTACAATAGTTCCAGGGTCCTAACCCATGTCTATTCACAATTATAACGTCGAGATTCTCTCAGGGATGATTCCAGTCCTATTTCCATGGAGTTTCTGGGCCAGTCGGGTGGCTGTGTAACTTTTCTTGGCCCTGCATGACTCTCCTCCTCCCGGATACTTCCGTCAGGAAAACACGGGGAAAGAGGAACTGACCGAAACGCAAAAGGCCTGGAAGGCAGAGGAATCTCTGCCATGCAGGCCCGACAAGAACTGCGATTTTGGATTGTGGTCCTTGATATCGTATTAGGCTGCTTGCTACTTTCATGTTACATGGGATACATGTCAGGACCCTAGCTCGTCTGCAAATGTGACAGTCCAATCCTGCAGCCATGCAGTGTTGTCATAAACCTCGTGGATGTTCGCCGATGGCAGTGTAGGCTACTGAAACCAAAATAGGTTGAGCAGGTATATTGCCTGTCCATCTCAGTGTGGGATGTCCGGGAAAAAAATCATGCCTTCGGAAAAAAAAACCCCGATTGAAACCCCGCACTAATAATTTAAAATCAGTGTATAGTGTGTATATAGGATATATATATTTTATGACATATTTATTACAGACAATTGGACTACAGTTTTGGTAAGGGGCTCGTTAGCAGTCTTTAAAACATCATACAGAATTGAATGACTTTTGTAAACTATTTGTATGTTTTTGGGGCTTCCTGCCTGGTCTTACATTTTTACACAGTGTAGTGTGCTGGAACTATGTGCAGTTGTACTGGATGCACCTGTATCTATGTGTTTTTGGTTTGAATGTCACACAGTTGTACACTATTCCGTGGTCTAAAAATGACGTTTTTAATAAAAAAGGGACTCACTGAGATTAAAATGATGTCTGAGTGTCCTGACCAGTAACAATAATAATGGCACTAAGCAATTAATACGTTTTGGCTGGTCAATTATTTAATAAACATGTACCAACTTCCTGTGGAATCATCACATGAATGTGTGTTAAACGTTTTGTCTGAAGTAATAAGTTAAGCACAGGTCATTACATTGAACAGCAGTTTGATGATTTAATATGTAATTTTTGCATACATTTGCCATATCAATATTTGAAAAACGTTATGTGTTAATATTGTTATATTGATTTCAGACAGATTATCCAATCTCAGGTCATGTTAAAGCAATGTTTAAACCAAATCATATGAGGCAGACTTTCTATTCTCCTTCCTCCTTATGTGGCTGAAAATAGCATTTCAGATTTTTTGCCTTATCTTTTTGCAGTCTTGTGCTTCTGCTTATTTTTCATCTTCTTTCCATAATTTCTTCTTCTCATCTAACATGGAAGATTTAGGTAAGGCCTTAGTGACAGAAGAGATGTTAAGGAGGAACCACTGGCTTATAAGGAGAACGGACCACTTTTTGGGGTATCTGTTGGTTTTGCGTGTGTTTGTATGAATGTGTGTAGCATTCAGTAGTTGGGCAGATTTGTGCATTACTCATGCATCCTCAGGCCTCAGCGCCAAGCATTGTTCGGAGTGCCACTGAGTGCCCATTCCACTCTGCCACATTGCATGTGAGTGCATTCATGCATGTGATCTATGTGCCACTGAATTTGCAGAAGAATGCTTGTTTGTTTGTGATGAAAAGGAAAGAAAGAGACATATATCAGCTACGACAATATCTGGCTGAAACAAAATTAGATCTTGGCCTCACTCTTGGTCAAGCTGTTGAAAATGTTCCTTTTGTTTTGATAAAAGTAATTTCTGACTGTATGTGTCAAATTTGCAACTAGTGTTGGTGTATACTGCAGACTCAGGTCCTTAGGTCCTTAGGTCCATTCATTCATTTACCTCCTAAAGAGGCATCGGGCTATTTGGCAGAGGAATCCCAGAGCAAGGCTGGCAAAGATTACATGCTGCAGCACTGTTTGGCATCCCAAGCACTGGAGGGCTGGAAGTTTTTAGCTGACATGAGCATGTGTGTGTGTGAGCGCTGTGAAGATTTCTGCCACTCTCCGTCTTCTTTTTTTCTCTTCACCTCAGACACAGAATCTGCGGTTCCAGCCTGGGCCTGTAACCTAGCAACCCAAGTGGTGTGTGTCTTGAATAAATCAGACTTGTTCCCCCTCTGTCCTCCTCAGGGATGTTTCTGTTCACCTCACCTCCATGCTATCACATCCATGCAAACACACACACACACACACAGAAAATGTCCACATGCTCACATGCTATAAACAGGCACACACAAGTAACTTTGTACAAAGTTGGAGAAGGTATTTTTTCTTTACTCCTGTGTATCATTTACCCTATTAACATTCACTCTTTTTGTTTTATTCCACAGCCCATGCTATACTGCGCACAAATTCATCAATAGTGCCCTGTATTTCTATCGAACTAAACTAAAACAGCAGAAGCTCTTGAAGTGTCTTATTGAGAACTGCCTCCGTCATCTGGAGTGGGTCCCTTCATTTAGTGGGAGTTATGTATCAGAGTTGTTCGTGGTTTGCCGGGTGTCTGGTGAGTGTGGTCTACACATGCCTGGAGCCACATGTCTCGTCCCACCCACTGTTGTGCCTCTGCCAAGCTCATCACACTGCCACGTCCATCTGCACCACTCAACATCCAACGCACAGTTGACCAACACAGATACACTCAGATATTATAACCTTGAACATGTCTTATACTTTCTTTATATAATATAAAGTGTAAAAGTATCTTACTGACTGCAGCCTAGTTTTTTGTTTGTTTATATACACAAAGCTAATAAGGCAACATTGCAGCAAAGATTTTAACATATTAATATAGCATCAAAAAGTAATACAAAGATGGAAAGTAACTCAAAGTCAGGCAGACATGTTTATGTTACTGCATGAATTCAAACAACAGATTAAAGAGAAGCTATGTTAGATGTACAATTATACTAAAGGTTGGCAAAGATATTCTTTAAATAGCAGATGGGAAAAGTTTACACAAGTTATTAGTTAAATATTCCCATTAAATGAATGTTGATTGCTTATTCTGCATAATTGTTTACAAGGCAGACTGCACCTTATTTCATCACATTATGAATAAAATTGGAAACTCAACAACATACATAATATACAGGGGTGGTACCCTATAGTGTTTCCTTCTATGAGCCGCAGGGTAATGAGAATCCCACTGCATTACTGTTTGTGCTAATTCAACAGAGATAAGATGAAGAGTGTGAAATTAGTCATTATAGTGTGTGTGTGTGTGTGTGGGTATGCCCAGATGCAAACGTAGGTGTGTGTTAATGATAACGCTAGTATGTATTTATCTGGATAATAAGCAGTGCATTTTATTATCGGCTGTTCCCCCCAAAATGTGAGTCATATGTGTGGATGGATAAAGGCTTCACGAAGAGAACCCAATCTCATTGCCTAAGCAGGCTTCTTATCTAGTGAAGCCTGGGAAAACATGCAAATGATGGGGGAAGGAGATTCATTCTATACTGATAATCCATGGGTGACGGATGATATGAAATGAATGTGAGTTGCACCCCCTTTTGTTCTATTGTTAAACTTTTTTTTCTTCATCTTAAAGAAACACCTCCAGCTGAGGTGCGAACTGCATCCAACTGGGCTCATGTAAATTGGCAGAGGCAATGTTGTTAGCAATGGATACTCGCCTCAGCGCATCTTCTACGGAAAAAAAGCTAGTTATCCTGATCGCTGGGTTTGAATTCCCTCAGAGCACTGGCTGTCTCTATAGGCCGGAAAGACTGAAAGCCTGAAAGGATGAATGGCTTTTGTTGAAGCATCCAAGGTTGGACACAAAGAGAAAGGCAGTGGGTGCCGTGTGTGTGCGTGTGTGTGCACTTGCGCATGTCAGCTCTCGAGCCCTTATGGGTTAGATTGAAGTAACAGGAAGTGGAAGGGAGACAGAAATACTCAGCCATAGCTGCTTCTACCTCCAGGCCAGTAAAGCAGAGCATAGAGGAAAACGACACACACAAAATGACTTCAGCACACACAAATACAATCATGCATAGACACATAATATGCGTACACACATGAACCAGATTTACAATATCTGCTAACAGGCACTCTAAACAATATATAACTTTGAAAGCTCAGTAACGTTAAGAGTTATACACTTGCAAGTACGCAATGGACACAGACGGGTTACCGTGAATATGAAGACCACTTTGCTGTAGAAACAATATGAGCTTTATCTCCATTTATTTTAAGGATGGCATGCTTCTCTCTCCTGTAATCATACACAGTATATACAGTATTTGAAATTTCCATTAGAGTTGTTTGGTTGCTGTCACATTGACACTAGCTTAAGTTAGACTAACGTGGAATCAGCCATAGAGTGTGTATATAGTATGAAGAACTTTATTTTTATTTTTAAATTATAATTTGGGCTGTTACGGCCTTTTAAATGATAGGATCGCTTGAAGACAAGAAATAGGGAGAGGGGGTGACGACATGCAGCAAAGGGCCGCGGGTCAGATTCAAACCCCGGGCTGCTGCCAAGAACTCAGCCTACATGGGGCGCACACTGTAGTGGTCGTCCCAAGAACTTAATTCTTGTGACATTTTCGTTCGCCATTTTTGGAATACTGTAGATGTCTACTGTTTGAATACCACAACTTCATGGATACTTGATGAAGGAGCCAGTGAACTGTATGTCAATCACAGCTCATCAGGGAGAGCTGCTCTTGTCTGAAACCTTTGCATAGTCAGCCATTTACATGCTTTTTTGTAAAAATGTTGTTTGTTGCCCTCTTTCTCTCCCATTCTCTCGGTCTCTCTGCGTCTGCTCTCTCATTCTATGTCTTTTATTCTGCAGTATTTGCACTTGGGATACATAACAATGAGAACACACGCTGTGTGAGCAAACACAATCACCAGGAGCCCAAAGAACTGTAGAAAATGCGCCCGCGGCTGCAATGCAGTAGTTTCACTGTACAATGAAGATTAGCGGGGCAGTGTGGATCTAGCTGTTGATGGTTATAATGAGAACAATGACTGATGAATGATTATGATGATGTGGATGCAGGTTGGGATGATGATGACAATGATGATAATGTTGATGGTTGTCCCTCCCCTCTTAGGCCTCTGGGCCACGGTGGTGTGGTTGAGAAGATGGACAGGATGAAGATAATCAAGCGGAGGCTGTCCATGTCTCTGCGCAGCGCGCGGCCTGTCGACGACTCCCTGTCAGAGCTGGCAGAACAGATGGCGTTGGATGAGCCATCCGCAGCCAGGGAAAATGGTGAGACACGGGAACAAGTGCACTCGCACACAGGTATACACAAGTACCTTATCCAGTGCCATCACACAGGCATCCAATATGCATAAGGGGACCTATTTCAAACTTTGCAGCTGACACAAAAACTTCAGAAACTTTCTTGGGAATTACTTTATATTTATATTATTGTTATTATATCAGTATGCTGCATGTCAATACTGCATCTCAACTCATAACAGAAGAAACAGAAGAAAGATTTTTAGCAGTGCAGCGAGTGTTGTTATTATAATGAAGAGTAATTGTATCACCGCCATGATCCTCTGGGGAGTCCCACAAAGTGATTAGTTTGACTCCAACATCTGTAATGGCTAGCGTCTTACAACACAGGAGCAGCCACTTTATTAAGGAGTTTCTCATGTGTTCCAACAGCTCAACACCATCATTTGGAACTTTTTGAATACATAAAGAAGCATTGACCAATGTAATTGACTTCAAATGATGGTGCAGCTGGAGATAATCAAAATATAGGTCATAACTGATCATCGCAGGACATGCAGGAAGCAAAACTATGTTAGCAGATTTTATACTGTATGACTTCCATTTTACAATGGACTCCTTGAAATAATGTATTTGTTAATGGAAATATCTCATAAACCTTTAACATCTTCACCTCATCATCAGCTTCATAACCATCACTTCACTGTGTGCTTCGCTTTACTAGTTAATCATCAAGACTGGAAGGAGTTGTATACTGGAAATGTATTGTGAATTCAGAAAGCTTTGTTATGAATTCACAGACATTCATTTGTGTATTCAAATGAGCAAAAGAGAATAACTTGGAAAAAGCAATGTCATTCTTAGAAACTCTGGGAGCCATCTGCTGGGCATCCTCTAGGATTGCAGTTCCCCTCTTTAGAAAAATCAGAGACCTTACCTGACACAAAAGCTGTGCATGTGTATGATTGGTTGTTGTGTGTGTTCGCCTCCTATTCTGGCTCCATACAGAAACCAGGTCAGAACACAGAGCGAGACAGGTTGCCTCTTTTTCAGCAGAGGCTTTGTCTCAGAGAAAAGACAGACAAGAACAAGAAAAGGCTCAGTGTTCAAATATAGCTGCACTGTTTTTTATGCTGGAGATGTTGGCTGCTTTGCAGTTTGGATACAAGGAACAATTATGTTTATTCTCTGTTACTAGTTGTTGTTATTCCAGCTCCTGGGCTGCAACAGCCATACATCTACCTTATTAATTTCACTCCCTGCCATATCTCTCCTCCTTCCTCTCCTCCTCCTCCTTCAATTTTTACTTGCCTCTCTTTAGTCATAGCTCGAGCTATGTCAATTCATTTCGAGAGAGCGCTCAGAGCAAAAAAGATAGAGTTGGATGGAAGAAGTGATGTAGAGGATGAATAGAGGAACATTAAACTTTAACCACTGCACTACATCTTGTTCTCATCAAATCCACTCTTGCCCTTTCTCCTTGGCGCATCACCCTGGTGACTGCCACGTCTCTATGTATCTTTACTCAGGCTTTGCAAAAGAGCGGTAAAATACTCACATTTTTCAAAGTGCTAATTAGTACTGACCTCAGTTCTGTTCTTTTACTGTGTTCTTGGAGGACCTGTGCAGGCGTGACTGTGAGGGAATCATGAACATTAAACCCTAATGCTTACGGATCACAGTGCAATTTACATTGCAATGTAGTGGAAATTGGGGATTATTTGAAAGACAGGAGATGTAGCATGTAGGCTTTCACCCATATTCTGCACAAGAGATTCAATAATACTAATAAAGGTAAAAAGAAGGTGAACACAAAAAAGTTAGTTGTTTATTCATAAACTTAAATTTGACCCACAACAGTCAGCTAAATGGCTACTCCAGTCCTTCCATCAGTGTTTTCGGTTTTTCCCTTACCTCTGTGGCCTGGCGTCTACATTTACGTTTGCATGTCTCTTTTTCTTTGCTCACTGTTCTTTAAAATCAGTCTTTATCTGCTGATGACTCAAAATATTTTCCACTCTGCATGCCTCATTCCTCATACACTTCCCATGGCTGTTTCTGTTACCGTGTGCCACAACGGTGTCCTCTTCTAACATGAGTACAGCATCTGTATGCATTCCCGCCATTTTATCTGACATATTGTACTGTTTCTAAATGTTCTGCTACCTTTCAGTGTCTGGTCTTTGTGTGACCTTGTCGTCTTTTTTCCCTCTGTCTCTTTTTCTCCTGTTCCTTCCTACAATTTCTGTCATCTGCCTGTCTCTATTTTGTCCTTCTGAGCTGTGTCCTCACTTTCTCGCCTTTTTCTCGCACTTTCTTCTTGTCGCCCCTCATTGTGTCCCTCACCCTGGATGTCTGCCTGCATCATGTGTCTCAGAGCCCATGGTGGTGTGCGCCGTGCACCCTCCCGCGTCACACAGTGCCCCCTCCTTCCTGCGGCAGTATGCCAGTCACCTGGGCCGCACCGCCCTGCGCAGAGAGCCGGGCGGGGGGCTGGAAAGAGACAGAGCCTACCTGAGCCTGCACAGGACTGGATCTCTGGGTACACATGCACGCACGCACACATACACACACACACACACACACACACACACACACACACACACACACACACACACACTAGCCTGTAGCACATTTTATTCTAGAAGTCAATCAGTAGAATAATTTAATATTCAGCTGTGCATTTGTATAATTGTGTTATAATATGCTTGAGCAATACTGCCACCTGTGGTTTGAAAATCACGCACACAGTGAAATGCATTTGTGAGGGTGGAGGGTTTCACTGTAAAACCGTATTTACTGACACAACTCCCAGCATTTACTATGAATCTGGAGGGCTTAAAGTCTAATGACCTTAATCCAACTGTCACAATACACAAACACACACACACACAATCCATGAGCTAAACTCCACCTCCAAATTAATTTAACATCCATATGCTCACACATTCACTTTCTCCTTCTGTCTGCATTATGTAATGGAACGTGTGGTTTGTTGCTATATGGATCCCAGTAATCTCATTCCCCACTGTGGCTTATGTCAGGAGCAGTGGGATGGAGTGGAAAAGGGAAAGTCAAGGATGGAGAAAAATGGGAGATGCTGAACAGGTGGATCTTGGAGATGGGTTGAGAATTAAATGGAGCTTAGAAAATGGCGAGAGATTGATTACAGGAGACTGAGAGATAGAGAAGGAGAAAAGTATAGATGAAGGGACGGAGGCAGCAACGTGGTGGGAGTGTGTTAGTTTCATAATGGCTCCTTCAGGAGTCATATTAGCTTTGTGTTGTGTATCCCCTGAGTCCTCGGCTGAGTGAACTGCAGATAGACCACAATAAGACTCTTGGCATCCATTGAACAGTGGCTGACTAGAGAACTAGTCTTGAATCAGGAGCTTACAGTTCATTGTGATCCTGCAAGCTGGGAATACAATAAGAATGGGTAGATGAAATGTAGATGATCCCTGTAAATTAATTAACACTATTGCTAATATGATGCATGAGGTTCGGTACCAACACCAAAACAATACATTTTTCACACAGTACTTTTACGATTATAAACATGTTTTTTAGTTTATCTCAAATGTTAAATGCTGTCTAAACACAAGAAGCTGTAAAAAGAACTTAACTGCCTAGAATAAAATTGTATATATTAAATCAAATAAATAGTACATTTGGTTACAAATCAAACCAGACAATTGATAGCAACTTTGATGATTTTCAATACTCTACTGTGTAGAGACATATTTTAGTTAGTACCTAAAAGTACTCAGCCGTGCAGTAATGGGATGCAAATGTTCATCTTTGGAGTTAATATGGGGTGTTAAAGGAAGAGTTTGACATTTTGAGAAATTCAACTATTCCTCATGTTTCTCCTGCTTTGAGTCTTTGTGCTAAGCTAAGCGAACCAAACCGTGTCCTTCATATTTGACGACGGATAGGGTATACAGTAAGAGTGGTGTCCGATCCCCTCATCTTACACAGATAATTTCCCCAAACTTTTTACCAAAACTTTCAACATGACAAATGGTAGAACACAAGAATTTATCTGAACTATCCACATGACAAGGACAAACTCTATGGATATCAAAATCGCTAGAATGAATTGGCACAGATTAATGGTGTTTAAGAGATGAGGAAAATGAAATGAATATGGAGAAATACCAGTAATAGCATACAGTATGTAAGAATGTGGTTATGTACCAGACACATACTACATTTGGTCTGGCAAAGTGACTTCATTCTGTGAATTCCACAGCTGTCTCTGAGCTCAGAAACGCCTTAAAATGGACGGTGCTTGACTCAGAACCTAGAATAGATGTTTTTCTGTTATTAAAATCGTGATAACGTGTAGTTTGAAATGTTAAGAGGTATGCTATGTGTGTGTGTGTTTGTGTCTGTGTGTGCCTGTGTGTGTGTGTGTGTGTGTGTTTCACACTAGTTACTGGTTGCGCTGACTCATTGTGTGCCACTCAGCATACAGAGTATGTCATACTCTTTAATAGAGCAACATGATGATGCAATCTCTCTAAAGAGCTTGCCCACCCTTTCTCTCTCTCTCCCCCCTTATTCTGTCTTTTGCTAACTTGCTCTAAGATTCAATTAAATTCACTTTTCATCTGTGCAAGTGGGCCTGACTTCGGGGTTTTATGCGAATGTTAGAGGCGTTTGGCCAGTTGCCAAAGGGAGAGAGGGCTTTTACAGGCTTGTGATTCATCTGTTGCTAACTGAGGCCAACACCCACTCCTACCAAACTGTACTTACAGTGAGGAAAGATGAGCACTGCACTTTTCGGTCTTTGCTTTTCACAGCTACCTCATCTCTTTCTCTCTGTGAAGATCTGTAGTTACACTGTTGAGGATTAGTCGGCCCTCCCATCTGTTTTACTGAGAAAAAGGACTCTGCTGAAAGCGGCATACTCATCTCAAAACCCATCGCAGACTGCTATTTCTGATACTGTCACAGATGTGTCCTCATGTTCTTTTCTCCCTTCTCTCGCTTTCTCCTTATATAAATCAAAATACTATATTTAACCTCCAGATAAAAGCCCAATGGGGCAAAGGTAAAAGATGTAAAGCTTTTTAGACAACCTTTATTTCCCTCTGTGTATTGCACACCATGAGAGACCTTGTCTGTGCTAGGGATTTATTGTAATGCATTAACACTACATTAACCGCTGTAGCCCTCTCTCTCTCGCTCCTTACACTCTCATTTGCTCACACTTACCCTCCTCTCTCACTCCCAGATTCGGATTTGATAAGAACAATGGAGTGGGCTCCTTTTATGTAGTTGATCTCGTAAGCTTTTTGTGTGTGTTAGGGCTTTCTGTTACATTAGCGTATGCTTGAGGCACAGGAAAGATGTTGCTAAAGTATGCTGGGAATTTTCAAAGCTATAAATAGGAAAGGAAGCGATGTGAGGCATTGGGGACCAGCACATACAAACCGGTAGCTGACAATAGCTAGCTCTGGTCCCACTAATTGGATAATAAGATTCCTCAGATGCAGATAAAAGCTTTAGAGGTAATTACTGTAGGCCCCCCCCATCCACCTTCCAGCCTTGTAAGTGTGTTTCTCTATGTGTGTGTTCCTCAGGGATTGTTGTTGCAATGCACTTTGATTTTTATTGTCTCACTACTGGCGGATGACTGTGGTATTTATGGTAAAACAACACAAAATATTTTTTAAATTGGAAGCTCAAATGTAGCCATTCAAATGTGGCAATAAAGAGGTTTCAAACAAGTTGGCAAGAAAAAGTGACAGTGAATGAGACCTTGGAGGGAGTAAAAGGCTGTGTGGAAGTGGCTGGGGGCAAGAGAGAAATCCTTGATGTATGTAGTTGCACTTGTGAATACAAAGAGACAGGGAGACACTGATGGGTGGAGGACTGAGTTTTTGTCCTTGACTTTTAAGCTCAAGGATAAAGCACTCTACATCAATATATGTCTGTCAGTGCGCTGTAAAAGCATGCAGTAGAGTAATGAGCCCAAAGAAAATAATAATCATACGCCTCATGTAGATAAGTTGAAGTGAACACTGCACACTTACCCAAATATTTGTTTTAATACACCTTCCTCCTGTTAACAGATTACAAATGTTTTCAAATTGTTATTGTATTGTAGATAGAGTTATTAAAGCCATCCTTTAATATTGACATTTAGGGTGTGAGACCTTTTCTGCATGAGCATGTTTTATCAGTTAAAGCCGACAAGACAACCTGATTATCGACATTGAAGGGAGAGGTGAGGTAAAAAGTATTAATGCTTGAGAATATTATGGAATTATTATTATTATTATGATTATTATTAGGAAATGTGGCATTTGATTTTTTTTGTACCTTGATGGCATTTTAGCTAGAGTTGCCATTCACCACTTCTTTGTATGGTAGTTTCTATAGTGGGATTGTCCACGGTTCCAAAAAAAATGCAAAAGTGCATTATTATTAGCAACAAAAGGTACATAAAGTATTAAAAGTAAAAGTACCCATTAGCCAAATATTTTTGCATTAACATGTAAGTATTTATTTAATGTTTTAGTTGGTTGAGGTGAAGCTAATCCTAACTGTTTCATATACTTGTTTGGCTTATTTACCGGTAGCCTAATCTATAACAAGGTATCATATTTGGTAAATTGATCATATGTTTTGTATGTAAAATCCTAATCTGATATCTATGTTAAATAATGTAATGAAGTATAAAGTACTAAAAGTAAAAGTACAAACACCTCAAATATTTTTCCCCTTAAAACACTTCAACTGTCAAACATATCCAAGCAATGAAGTCTTCACAAAACCATGTTATCCCGCCACTTATGGGTAAATGTATATGAGTGGACAGACTTATCTGTCCACTCATATACATTTTCTCCATGACTAACAGCCCATTGCTTTATTCTTTAGATAGTTAAGTGTCCTGTTGCAACAGCAAATAGATCAGTAATGGGACCTTTAAGCCCTTGGTGCTTATGTTTCAGCCCCCCTCAGTCCATCCTGCACATTGTAGTTGGAAGGAACATTTGGGATCTGTGCAAAGAAAACACAGGTGTTTTCAAGTACAGTGAAACATCCATCAGGATTAACACTTTTACATCCTGCTATATAGTTCCGCGTGTGTGTGTGTGTGTGTGTGTGTGTGTGTGTGTTCGTAACCGTGTCTGCAGTGCCATTTATAAAGAATAGTGCGTGTGTATGTGTGCACATGCTAAGAATAAATAATAATTGCCCGTGCTTTAGGTCCATGGGGAAGGACGGAGGGAGAAAAGGAAACAGGAAGGTGGAGAGAATGTATGAGAGGGGGAAGATGGGAGCTAGAATACTAGAGGCGTCACTCAAAAGCCTCAGGGTTTCAATTTCTGCGCTAGAGAGTGATAAGGACGAGGAGGCAAAGGGTGGAGAGGAGGGAAGGAGCAAGAACGAGAGAAGGCGAATGAGATGGAGCGATTGAGATGGAGTGCAAGAAAGAGGCAGAAAATGTTATCATCGGCTCCTGAATAAAAAGAGAGGATTGTACTGTATATTGAACACCGTCTCTGGACCCAGACGGAGATAGGAAAAACGAGGCAGGGAGAGAGAGAGAGAGAGAAAGAGAGAGCGAGAGAGCAAGAGAGATTGGTATCACATGAGAGGGAGGAGAGTAATAACAAGGTGAAGGGAGGGGGTAAAAAGGACTAACAGCACTGATAGGAGCAATCGACAGAGGGGAGTGGAAAGGAAGCAGCAAAACAGCCTGAATAGAGTGGTGTGCTGAGTAACAGAACAGGGAGGAGATCTGACAGAAGGAGAAAGACATCAGGAAAAAGAAGAAGACACTGGCCTGGAAATGAAAAAGTAAAAAGGAAAAGAGAGTGTCAGATAGTTGAACAGCAGATGGATGAAAGTGTTTTTCATTCTGGGAGCTGTAAGTTAGGTGTGTGTGTGTGTGTGTGTGTGTGTAAACTATATAGATGGAAGCACCTGTTATTCTGAGTTGATGGGGCGTTAACAGTTTTCAGCTTGCGTGTTTAGGACTGTCTCTGCAGCATTTTGCCTACCTGCACAGGGTTTGACCTTCCTCAGTCAGCAAGCAGAGTTTGACTGCAGAGAGAAAAAGAGCGAGAAAGGAGGAGAGGTGGAGAGAGGGAGTGTCTCAGACAGAGGGAGAGAGAGCATGTTGAAGTGGAGTAGTAGCCGAGGGAGTTGTTGCATTGTGATTAGTGTGCCTGTACAGTGTGCACTGTCCTCCCGATGTAAGACCTGTTCTCTACTGCATGGGACTGTCCTGGGGATCCAGAGACAGCCTGAATTTTTGCCCTTAAACAGCTACAACTCCTGAAGCCTGTGTCCCACCCAGACCCAACCCAGACTGGACTCAAGTGATTTTCACTCCTCGAAAAGGCCCAAATTTCTCTTCCGGCTCTTTCTGAAATGTCTCTTTGAATTTTTAATCACACTTCTAACTGTAGTGTTTTGAATCCTCTGGAACATGGATATGTCAGGCACCCCACAAGGGTGCTCTGCACGGCCTCCCAGCGGTGGAGACTTAAAGATGGGGGAGGCTAGAATGGGGGAGGGGATAAGAATGGGGGAGAGAGACACCCCACTCAGGCTGTCACCTTTCCGTATGCTTCGTGTGCTGGACTCATGCCGTCCTCCAGGAAACCGTATTGGTGAGTCTCATCACTGTCTTTTTTTCAAGTTCATCTAGATCCTGATCCTCCATTTCATCACATCCAGACTATAATGATGACATACGAATACAGTGTTTTTTATAACAATATGTACAAGTTCAATAGATTTTTCAGAGGTAACACGTTTAATAGATGATACTGTATGTAACTCTACATCTTTCTGCCATACAATACTTGTATTTGCAGTGCATTAACACGTGGACTGTGTCTTAGTATACTTATTCCACTCTTTGGGACATTAAATTAGGATCAAACTTGTGTCCTGAGGTTTTATTAGATACAAAGAAATGGATGTATGTGAAATAGCTTTCTTTTAGAATCTGCTGATCCTACAACTTTGAACATCTTATTAAAAATATTGTATTTATTATTATTTACTTTTTTTTGGCTGGTTTAAAGATTAAAGATGCAGTATGTTGGCCCAGGGCGCATTGGTATCTTAAGGGAACCCATGGACGCTGAAGAGAAGTGAAGTGAAGTTCATCTTTTGAATTTTTGGATCCATTTGCTTGTCAGCATAAGGCTGTGGTATAGCTATTTCTGCCGCTCATGCCAAATTCAGACAATATGCTGACTTTTATTTTAAAAAAAACAAAAAAAAACTGTTTCACAACCTCTGGCCTAAGAGCAAAAATATGTGAAATGGTTCAGTGCAGTGGCTATTCATTTTACCAGTGCACCCTTAAACAACCCATTGAACTCGATGACCGGCCTAGCCCAGGGAGGGCTTATGACAATAAATTCCCAAGATTTCCATTAATCTTTGAAGGGCTGTTGAAGTGAATCTTACACTTACTTTACTTTTTTAACATCCTTTCCACTGGCATTTCAGTCATTTTCTGAGGCACTTCCAGCTAAGTGGAGAACATGCAGAGTTGGGTTAATTCAATAGACCTAAAAGCAGCCCACTCACTCTTCCAAACGTGCTAGCTGGGAGTCAACAACCCTAACTAGGCCAGCCTGACTCCACACAGCCAGTCTGTGGTAGCTCATGACATTTACTGTGTGCTCTTAGTCTGCTATGTAAATGGAGCAGAAAGAACCTGCAGGAGACTGGAAAATAAAGTCCAGAGTGATCAGGAAGTGTGTGTGTGTGTGTGTGTGTATGTGTACGTACTTGTGTGTACTTGTGTGTTATTTTGAGGATAAAACGTGTGCATGCTGTATGTGTCAGCAGAACATTATTGCATCACATTGTTTCGAGGCCCAAGTGATGGAATCTTCCTACCAGGTCAGTCACCAATTCTGATCCACCCGCATCTCCTTGACTGTTTACGCAAAGAGATCAAGATCAGGATCTCTCCAAGTGAGACAGACTGGTGACATAATAGCAGTACTGGATACTCACTCGTGAGCGTGTGGTTGTGTGTGCGTCTATCACTTTGTAGATATCCTGGATCAATTTCCCCTCACTCTGGTATCAGTTAACTTGAGTTTAATATTTCACCATCAGGGTTGATTCCTGATATGACTACTGACTGCTCAGTTTTCTTACAAAGCTATTCTGTATGTATACCCTGTATTCTTGTGTCTGGCTTTGAGGCCACAGGCAGTACTTCAGACTTGTGTTTTCCTAAGGAGCATATGCTGCTTTTGTCAACAGATAGTTAGACCGGTGGACAGGATGTAGGCTGAAATTAGCAGCTGGCATCTACACAGGTAGTAGACTGCTTGCTAGCTCAAAGCCGCCTACACAGGATCAGATAAAACCGTGAGGTAGGGCGCAGAACATATTGCCAGCGCCGAGGCAAAGTGCAGCGCAGGTATATGTCATCATTGCTTATGGCTTTGGTTGCGCCTTGAAAGGTTAAGGGCAACAAAGTCAAAGTTGAAATAATTAGAACTTTAAGCGCAGCGCTCAGTGCAATTTTGATCAGTGTGCCATGCCAAGTTGTCTCCACTGCTCTCACCATAGGAAAATAATGGCACAGGGCAGGGGGCATGTGATTAGCTTAACAATGAGAGGTCTGTGACTTCACCAAACAATGTCATGAAAAGTAACAATATGAAATAAAAAGTGGCATGACATATAAGTGTTATCGGTGAAGAACATCAGTGAACATTGAGTCCATATTCTATCTTTTCCATTCTTTAGCCCGATGGTAGAACTCATAGACTAGCTTGCCCTTTGCCAATCCTAACCTTAACTACATGACAGAAACACACACAAATGACATATAATCAGCCTGAGGTGGTGTTGTCCCTTTCCACATCTAACAGACAATGCAGTATAATAAATAGCTTCACCTATCTGGCGCTTAATCACTCTATCTCACGGCTGAGGTGTTACAGTTACTGAGTTTCCGCTCATGATGCAGTTTCTTCCACCAAACACAACACACACACACACACACACAAACAAACACAGATGCACACACATACTGTATATGCTGTGCATGACCCAGACTTGAAAGCAGGCACCATACACTGAAACCCAAAGAGAGACCCTTCCCCCCACTCCCATTACAAACACCATTGATGGAAGTAGTCCTGTCTGCTGCACTGTGACTCATTAATCAGATGGACTCTGAAGCTAATGGAGGTGTGTGTGGAGGTGGGGGGTGGCAGGCAAAGATGGGAAAGCTCTCATTGCATACAGGGTGATATCGATCTCTGACCTCCTCATCTTACCAATGGAATTTAATACACGCTTGGCTAAAACCCGTGCACGTGGTACAATCTATCAGCTGGGGATTGGGACTCTACTATGGTTTTCTCAGACGGGTAAATCTAAAGAAAGACAAAAGGGTTGTGTTCTCTGATGGGTATATGGAGAGAGTGAGGAGAAGAGGAGAGCTTGTTGTGTAAAACAACAAAACAAAAAAGCAGTCCAAAAGATCTGAGTTGAATTAAAAAGTACAGCGCAATTCCTGACAATAGCAGTCTGTTTGTGTCTCTGTGTGTTGTAGGTATTGTTCATGAGAATGTGAAGATGGGTTCAGATGGGGAGAGCGACCAGGCATCTGGGACGTCTTCTGATGAGGTCCAGAGTCCAGTCAGGGTCCGTATGAGGAACAACCACCATCGACGCATCTCTAATGAGGTATTGGACGTCAGACACATCTCACACATAACACTTTGGCTCCTGCCACACACACTCCTTCACTATGCAGCATTTGCTACACTCTATTTAGGGAACTTTATGTGTTATCAGCTGATATTAGCTTATGCAAATATCTGTTTATATGTCGGCTGATAAGTCACAATAAATTGAAGAACAGTAATGCTAAACTATGGTTTGAGGTAATTTAGAAAGTGTCATCAATGCGTGGTTTGTCCTACAATTTGCAATGAAAATGTCCTGTTTAATATGTATATTGTCACCATTTAAAAACAAACAAAAAAAACTCTAAATCATCTGTATCACGATTGTTTATGACTTGACTCAAAAATCCAGTATTAGAAGGGCTATAGCAGATGGCAAAAAAGTTAATTTGAACACTACTCAGGTCATTTCTTTTAATCTGGCAGCTATCTAAATGTACTTATTTTCCCCCTGTCTGTGCAATGTATGATCATAGTTAGCACATCTCATTCATCAATATAATCTATTGCCTAACCTTTTGAGTTGTTTATTCATTTAATTCAGTATTCAATTATTTTAATTCAATAATTCGGGTATATCATTTGGTGATCTACTACAGTCTACTATAGTCAATAGTGAACAATTTGGGACACAGAACTGGGTTTATTGTGACCAGCTTTTACACACAGTATGTCACCTGTCTACGTCAGTGGACAGGTAGCGTTGCTATTTGTTGCTTTGTTTTGCCACATCCCTGAGTATGTGCTCATGTCTCAGCCAGAGTGTGCTTGCATATGTGTGTGTCTGTTTAAAGGAGTTGCAGAGTGATGAGTGCAGCAGGATCACAGGAAATGCCTCTGGACACATAGGCTGCTGCCCCTGATTGCTGTGAACAGTGGAAGAGACTAATTTAGACCATTTTTACCACAGAGAGGAAGAGTGGAGGGTTGGGGGTGAAGGAGAGGAAAATGCTGGAAGGAGAGGGTAATTATGGAAGTAGGAATAATTATTGGTATTACAAAGAAAGGGGAGATCCAGAGGAACAGCTCAGGAGGTGATAAGAGGCAGAAGGAGATATGGAGGACAAAATGACGGGAGAAAACCAAAAACCAATGTTTTCTCTCAGCCATCACCCTTCGTTCCCCCTTCCCCCCTATCTGCCTTTCTTCCCTCAGGAATCTGTCCATTCCTCTCATACTTCCCCCTCCTCCTCTTTTTTCCTCCTCCTCTGAGCATGTGGATGGCACTCTACCACAGTGCCAGCCTCTCTCTCTGTCAGTGCGCAGTCATGTGGCAGGTCAGAGACATGCATTGTGGAAAACGTTTGTGTGTGAGTGTATAGAAAGACACGTTTAAGGAGGACAATGAGGGAGTTACTAGAGCTATTCTGCATTGTGAGTATGGGGACATGTGTTTTGTGTGTGGGTCTTTATTCAACCAGTGAATAAGAGGGCTTGGGTGTCATTTTGTCCATTGTTACCCTTTTTTAAAGGAGTATAGATAGTTTATGCGTTTTGTTTTTGTCATCAGAAGTCACTGGCTTTATGATTTGCTTGATATATGAAGTAAATTAGTTGTATTTTTCTGGGAATATTTTGCAGTTTTTGTGTGTTCTCATTGTGAATGCTGTTGCAGTGCTTGTCTTCTGTTTATTTTACTCTTTTATGATTCAGACATTCAGTGGCACTTACAATCGTACAAATAACTCAGGTCAAAGTGTGCAGGTCATGGTAGTACATGTGTTTTTGACTTCTTTTTCACAATACACTATGCAGTCTCCAGAGCATTGCTTAACGTTTTTAGTTTTTGTGAGTGTATATTTTCAAGGTGTATGTTTAATCTTTACAGTAAGTGTCATGTTGTTATGTTAGCCAATGAGCTTCGATAAAACCATTACAGGCGTAAAATCCCTCTGCCTTTCATCTTCAGGCATACTTACATTTCTTTCCTCCCACTAACGCTCCCATGTAAACACACATATCATTTCATACACTTACATCGAGGACACATACCGTGGGGGTTTTGGGACTAGGCCAGCCAGCCATTGCTGCCATGGAAACAATGTGGGATTGGCACCTTGCCAGTGAACATGTCCTACATGGATAACACATAGGAGCGGTAAAAGTAGCATCACAAAAATGTAAGTTGTATTAAAGCAAGGGCTGGGAAGGGAAAAGTTATTCCAGCTGATTAGTGTAGTAGGTAGATTAGAGGTGTTCACTCTACGTGAATTGTGCTACTAAATCGTACGTACGCAAAATCCATCAATAAAAAGAAAAATTAATGATGACTCAATTATAATCCTCAAAATAATTTTTTTTAAATGGGGTCATCTTCAGCAAATAGTTCACAAAACAGTACACACACTCAAATAGAAGTCAACTACACTAGGCAGAAGAGTATAGACTATGAAAATATCAAGCATCAAGAAGAGCAACCAAGGCTTGAGAGAGATGTTTGATGCCAGATCCCCATGATCAATTTAGTCATCAAAGAATTGTCAAACCGCCAAGATATATAATAATGTCATATATAGCATATACAGGTGAATATACAGTGCCTTGCGAAAGTATTCGGCCCCCTTGAAGTTTTCAACCTTTTGACACATTTCAGGCTTCAAACATAAAGATATAAAAATTTTATTTTTTGTGAAGAATCACCAACAAGTCGGACTATTGGATATTTTAAACTTTTTTAGCAAATAAAAAACTGAAAAGTGGTGCGTGCAAAATCATTCGGCCCCCTTGCGTTAATACTTTGTAGAGCCACCTTTTGCTGCGATTACAGCTGCAAGTCGCTTGGGGTATGTCTCTATCAGTTTTGCACATCGAGAGACTGAAATTCTTGTCCATTCTTCCTTGCAAAACAGCTCGAGCTCAGTGAGGTTGAATGGAGAGCGTTTGTGAACAGCAGTTTTCAGCTCTTTCCACAGATTCTCGATTGGATTCAGGTCTGGACTTTGACTTGGCCATTCTAACACCTGGATACGTTTATTTGTGAACCATTCCTTTGTGGATTCTGCTATATGTTTGGGATCATTGTCTTGTTGGAAAATAAATCTCCGTCCCAGTTTCAGGTCTTTTGCAGACTCCAACAGGTTTTCATCCAGAATGGTCCTGTATTTGGCTGCATCCATCTTCCCCTCAATTTTAACCATCTTCCCTGTCCCTGCTGAAGAAAAGCAGGCCCAAACCATGATGCTGCCACCACCATGTTTGACAGTGGGGATGGTGTGTTGAGGGTGATGAGCTGTGTTGCTTTTACGCCAAACATATCGTTTTGCATTGTGGCCAAAAAGTTTGATTTTGGTTTCATCTGACCAGAGCACCTTCTTCCACATGTTTGGTGTGTCGCCTCTTGGCTGCATCTCTGATCAGTCTTCTCCTTGTCTGAGCTGAAAGTTTAGAGGGACGGCCAGGTCTTGGTAGATTTGCTGTGGTCTGATACTCAAAATGATCGCTTGCACAGTGCTCCTTGGGATGTTTAAAGCTTGGGAAATCTTTTTGTATCCAAATCCGTCTTTAAACTCCACAGCAGTATTACGGACCTGCCTGGTGTGTTCCTTGGTCTTCATGATGCTCTCTGCGCCTTCAACAGAACCCTGAGACTATCACAGAGCAGGTGCATTTATACAGAGACTTGATCAAACACAGGTAGATTCCATTTATCACCATCAGTCATTTAGGACAACATTGGATCATTCAGAGATCCTCGCTGAACTTCTGGAGTGAGTTTGCTGCACTGAAAGTAAAGGGGCCCAATAATTTTGCATTTTTTTTATTTGCTAAAAAAGTTTAAAATATCCAATAGATTTCGTTCCACTTCACAATTGTGTCCCACTTGTTGGTGATTCTTCACAAAAAATAAAAATTTTATATCTTTATGTTTGAAGCTTGAAATGTGTCAAAAGGTTGAAAAGTTCAAGGGGGCCAAATACTTTCGCAAGGCACTGTAGGTGATGAACACAAAAGACTTGACTGATGGGGTGATAATGGTTGGTTAAACCACTAATCCACTGGTCAAGTCTTTTTGAAATGGTCAAAAATAGGACTTGCTTCATTCATGTGTTACAGAACATTAAAATTTGTCAAATAACATAAATAATACATCAATATCTATTCAGGCCTAAGTGGTATACAGTTGTTTTGAATGTGACCAGGTTAGGGTTTCAATTTAAGAAAATAAATCACGATTGACTTATTTTAAGATCTTATTTACATGTGATTTATATTTAACCTCTTTTCTTCCCCTTGAATACCCCCCTCTCTTTCTTTCTCTCTGTTTCAGGACATAAACAAACGTTTGTCTCTCCCAGCTGATATCAGGCTACCGGAGGGCTACTTGGAGAAGTTTGCCATGAACAGCCCACCCTTTGACAAGCCCATGAGCCGCAGGCTACGGCGCGCTTCATTGGTCAGTTCTCAATGTGTCTGTGTGGATATTATATATATATATATATATATATATATATACTGTATGGAACTTGAAGCAAGGTTCTTTGAGTTGGGGTCAGGGGCATTGGAAGGGAAGTGGGTACCCCCAGCTCCCTTCCAGTGCCCCTGAAGAGGCCCAGAGTCCCTGCCATCAGGCTCCAGAGGTGGGGGTCGTGCTCCAGGCCCCCAGCCCCACTGCTTTTGTGATTTGTTGGAAAAAACTGCATGGGTACTTTTGTAAGTACAGCTGGGTGAGTGCTGCTCTTTTGCTGCTGCTTTGTTTCAAAACAAAAGTAATATGAACTTTCAATGCCATTGTGCACAACTGAAATGGCTGACTAAGGACATTATTCCTTCTGACACGCAGGAAACACGTAAACATAGACTCATTTTAAACACTTTTGTTACGAGTTATGCTAAAGAGCTTAATATGGCTCAGTAGGGGGATGAATTATGGATTAATTTTGTATTATGTATCCAGGCCAAGAGCATTATGGGTATAAATCTGGAGGTGGGAGAGGGGGGGGTGCTTGCTACTGGATGGATAGAGAGGGGGATGATGGGTAGAAATAGGCAGACATTCATGAATATGCAGTATTTCCCTTTATACCCCTTTGTATTGCTGCAGAAGAACGGCTCTTTCACTTGGTTTCATTTTGGTCACACTTAATTTCACATTTCTTTTGTTTCTTTTTTGTTACAGTGCACTGTTAAATAAAGCAAAAGTGCACTGCTCTCTGTTTCACTCATTCTCTCTTACATGCTCTGCTTTTTTTTCTTAGTCTATTTTACTGATACGTTTAACTTTAAACATGATTACCAAAAGCCTACTATGGGAAAGCATGAAGGATTTGCCATCCATCAACCATTTTTGCTGTAATTATTGACCTGGGCTGGTGCCCTGCCTCCGGCTCTCTACTTGAAGCGATTTGATGAAGCTGCTTTTTAGCAGGAGTCTCACAGAGATGAAAGGAAAGAATCTTTGAAGAGAGGTTTGCAGGGAAGAATAGAAGTTTATGGTGTAAAGGTGGATGAGAAGAAGGGAATAGACTTTGAAAATAGTTTACAATGTTAATGAGTGGCAGACATTTTCTAACATGCTTGGGTCTGTCCACTTGTGTGTGTGGCTGTGTATCTTTAGGGTTGTTGTATGCATGTGATGTAATAGATCAATCAATAATTCAGCAGCAGTGTCAGACTCATATGCTGCAGCTCCTCTCCTGACAAGGATTACACCGGAACACCTTGAAGTTAGCCAGAGAGGTAAGGAGGGATGACAAGAGACAATTGATGACAATTTTATGAGAATTAAAGACAAGACATGATTTAAAGTGTGGGAAGATGTTGATAAGAAGGATCAACAAATATTTGGATAGATGGTAGTGTAAGAAAAGATAAATGGCATCTAAGATTAAATTTAAAACTGGTCTGTACATAGATTTCGGTTGAATAGCAGGAAAAGAAACTTTTTTTATCTTGGTCACCTTGCTGTAGAAAGCTACAGCACAGACAGATTTCTTTTATTAAATTGTATAATATGGTTTACTTTATATAGTGTAGTGCACCCTTGCAGAAATATGCTTTTTTCCTGTGCAGTACACTAATTGCACTGTATGTTTCAGGCCTACTTTTAACATAACGTAAACTGGAGCTTTGTAATTATTTAGGTAACTGCTTTAATACATTCTTCTAGAGTTTTACTCTGCCTTTAAGTCAGTTTAAAACATGTAGCTGGAACTAACAAGAGGTTTGATTGGTCAGAACCCTGAACAGTTTGGAAAATGTTGTTCAGAAATGGAATGTCTTAAGCCCTGGCTAAGTCTCCCCAAATGTGAAGGTATATAATGTATATATAACTGTGTCACAAAAGAACAAAAATGAGTAAGTGAAAGCTTAAAAGTGACAATATGTTTGTAAGCACTCTGTGTCTTGTCATTTGTTACCGTAACATAGACCATGCATCAGGTGTTCCATTACAGATTGAAACTGTGTATTTTGATCTTTGAATCGCTTCCAATGTAATGTAAGTGAAGTTGGTTGGTATCAGTTTTCTCTCATTGCAGCTGCACATTGATAATCAATTATTCAAAGGGGTCCTATGACATTCAGGGTTCCATGGTGCTAAGGAAAGAGATACCATTATATATCAAACACTTAACCATGTTATGCAACGCTCACTTTTTTTCTAACCCATTCAACCCTGCATTGACAGAATATTTGTTAATAAGTGATGATATGACAATAATGTCCAATTAGGCAAGACATCCTTTTAAGTGCCCCATCTCCTCTTGATTGTATTATGCTATTTTATATCATACTATATATTATGGTATTGTTAAGTGATATAAACTAAAAAAAAATCATAACTGAGCTCAAGTGTCATCCCACGTCTTTGAGTCAAACCTTGTCTGTTGCTATCGGCAGGTTTACATGTAAAAGGTGACGGTGCAAGATGTTTATTGCTTGATTGAGTGAAGCACTGAGGATTGGCTACATCATGCTAATGAAAGGGCTATTTGAACCTCCCCTTGCATGCCACTTTTTTTATCAGAGGGTTGTCATTTTCTCTCTCCCACTTAATGCTCTTATTCCATCCTCTCTATCCCCCATCAAGCCTTCTTACAGGCAGCACAAGGAGAAACCCCATTATAAAATGAAATGTTGTCGAGGTAATGGATTTTCTTCTCAATACACATTAGAGCACAGCTGCAGACATCTTCTTCTGCTGTCAGTCCATCTATCTGTATGTATTCTCAGCTCCTGTATAGGCTGTATAGAACACATGTTTTGTTTCATTTTATGTTGCTTTCATTTTGTCACAAAAACTTGCTCTGACCTAGTCCTGCTGACTAAGCTCACTGGAGCGTTGGGAATGAAATGAACCCGTTGCCATCGAAAGCATACGCAGGCACAAACACACACACACACACACACACACACACACAGGGAAGGGAGAGAGGTTTTTTAAGGTACAAAGGTACATAGACAGAGAGTACAACTGCATGCTGTAAGCAGAGTGGGCTGCAGGTAAAGACAAGCAGAGAGGCCACAGATTTTTTTTCTGGAGTGGGGTTGATGTGTGGGGGGAGGTGACTATAACGTGTGTGTTCTGTGTGTTTTTGAATGCCTGTTTCACTGTGTGTGTGTGTGTGTGTTTTGCCTATTAGACCGACTCCCTTGCCAAAAGAGCAGCACAGCTCCTGACAGCTCCTGACAGCTCTTGTCACAAACACAGAGATGGGAACTGCGTGTGTGTGTGTGTGTGTATGTGTGTGTTTACGTGTGTGTTTATATTTGAGCATAGGCTGCATGTCTCATCACAAATATTCTCGTCTACAAACACACAGTCATATACGTAAAGTGCATGCCCCTGCACATATTATTAATTCTATTATTATTATTATTATTTCAAGCATTGTAAATGGACAGATACAAAACTAGATATTGATTCTAAAACAGAAAGGAGATAATGCCTGTAAATCAGTTATTCAAATTTAAATTTTTGCATACCCATGCACACACACTTATTTCAGTGTGTAAGTGTGTCATCTTGTGTGTGTGCGAGCTCGTTTTGATGTTGGCTTTTAGGCATGCCTTTAAGGAGATCACATGCTTCATCAGCTAACTTGGTCACTGGAGACCCTCCCCCTCATACACCCATACAAGTGCGTAGACAAGCATTGGCCTGGCATTCATATTAGCATCATGATGGGACGGGCCAGAGCAAGATTGAGAGAGATGGGTAGATTCAGAGCAGAGATAAACACAGATAAATAATGATTGGAATGACCCGTAGATAGACAAATAAGTGAGGGGAAGTGACAGGGAAAAGGATGAACACTAACAGGCATGTGGGTATCACAGCTTGACATAGCTACATCTATGTATAATTCATGACCTCGAAACCCAGGGGCCATATACATTATGCAGCTAGACCTTTATCAACTGAGTTCAGGATTAATTCAGAATTTGCCATACACCCTGAGATTTAAAGTATGCCCGCTGGATATCTATAGAAATGTTTATAAGTAAATATTTCCAAGAAAGTAGAAAGGAAGAGCTATATTTGATTGTCTTTGTTATACTGACTTCTTGTGGCCAAATAATTCATGTGCAACCGAAAATTACATCACTTTGTAGCGTTAAAGAGGCGAAGGTAGAGGGCACATTGGGGAGAAATAACATTTGTCTCGACAACATTAACAGCATTGGTAACAACATTAGTCTTGCTTTTCCTCCACAATGCTTGGAGGATGGTCTGGCTAGTCCACACAGCATTCTGAGATGGGGGAAAACGTGCTTTGGTTTATTGGCATTTCTTTAAACCAATAACGATCACCATGGGCGGCGCTAAACACCGGCCAGAGCCACAGTGCCGCTGCAAAATAGCCTCGGGAAAGAACTTGTTTCAGTGGAACATGACGAACTCAGATTGGACCGATAGTCTAGCTAGCTGTCTCAATTTACCCTGCAGAGATCTGAGGAGCATACTGTAACTGTTGGAGAAACCAAGCTAATGCTTTAGCATAGTGAGACACACACACACACACACATATACACACACACACATACACAGAATAACAAGGCCTGGTGACTCAGACCCTGCAGCTGTAGGCCAAATGTCAACAATAATTGGACTGAAAGGTGAACTAACAGCCGTGGCCTACCGGACTTGATTCTAGAGTTAGCTGACCTACTATCAGGCTGTAGTCACAACAAATTCAAACTGACTTAGTGATAATGCACATTGATAGTGCTCATAACTGTCTTCTTTCTGTCTTCTCTAGTCTGAAATTGGCTTTGGGAAACTTGAGACCTACATCAAACTGGACAAACTAGGGGAGGTGAGATCAATAAAGAAAATTAGTGAAACTGACACTAAGCAGATTCAAACTCCTCAAATACTTTGCTCTATTTCACACTGCATTCACATGGTTTCTATCTGCAGGGGACCTATGCTACAGTGTTTAAGGGGCGAAGCAAGTTAACAGACAACTTGGTAGCTCTGAAGGAGATCCGACTGGAGCATGAGGAGGGTGCTCCCTGCACAGCTATCCGGGAAGGTACTGAACTGCTGTTTAACTCATGTGATTTGGAAGTAAACAACTTACAGGCCAACACAGGACCATATTGTCAAGAAGCTTGTCAGGTTTTGACAGTGTTATTGGGACATACAGTAGTTGCTAATCTGTATTGCCTGGTAGCCTTCTGAGCTGTATGAGTACTATGAGCTGTCTCACATGTTGTCTGTGTTTGACTAACAGTCTCTGATATGTCTTCCTCTTCTAGTGTCTCTACTGAAAGACTTGAAGCACGCAAATATTGTCACCCTCCATGACATTATCCACACTGACAAGTGCCTGACACTCGTGTTTGAGTACCTGGTAAGTCTGTACTGTGCATGTGTGTGTGTTTATTGTGTGTGTCTTTAGAGAGCATATTAAACTAATTTAAATATCTGCACTCTTTCTTTCTTTCTTTCTTTCTTTCTTTCTTTCTTTCTTTCTTTCTTTCCCGTCAGGAAAAAGATCTGAAGCAGTACATGGATGACTGTGGGAGCATCATGAGTGTTCACAATGTCAAGGTAATGCAAATTAATACATGTTTTCAGTACTGAGGATAATCATGTAGTGATGAAAGAAGTGCTGTTGAATGTTATCAGATTTTCAACAACTGCAATTTCAAATGATCTCTGGTTATAGCTTCCATTTTCTCTTGATTTAGTAGCAAAGAAATGGCAAGCAGCTTGGCTCCTCAATGATATTTCAAAAAAAATGTTATTTGATCATTGTGTTGAAATAATGTCACATTTTATTCCAGATATTCCTATTCCAGCTGTTAAGGGGTCTAGCGTACTGCCACAGAAGAAAGGTCCTCCACAGAGACCTCAAACCCCAGAACCTGCTCATCAATGAAAAAGGAGAGCTCAAACTGGCAGACTTTGGTATATCACCACATATCTAACTAGAAACACATCAGTCTCATGCTGTGTATTTTTTGACACTTCCTGTATTCATTTGACTTGTCAGCTTATTTTCCTTCATTGATAGCCACAATTGCAAACTTTTCAAAGCTAGACTCAAAAGAGCGATTACAGTTTGTTTTCCGACCACAGTTTTGCTTAATCCCTATTTTGAAAACAGGGACCGTTTTTTCAAAACACTACACACAATTAGCACAGCCACACATCCAATTAGAAGAACATCTCAGATACACTTACACTTTTAGCAATTCTACTTCTTAGTGATTAGAGTACTGTAAATAAAGTACACAGAGAATGTGCAAATATACAATAAGTTCACCAAAAACTACACAAGACCAATGCTGCTGACTGAGGAAAATATAATTTCTCTACATACACCCAAATCAGTCAACATGTCAATATGGAGAATCACAACAAACCCCAGTCACAGTTTTCATACAACTACTACAGTAGTGTGCATAACACTGTTTGATCAGCAAACAACAGACAAACATACAATACTGTATCCAGTACCGGTTACAATTATACAAAAAAACTTACTCACCTGCTGCATTTTCATAGTGCTTAAACCTGAATGGTGTGCCTACGATTAAACAATCTTGTGTTTACACACCTGATGGCTGTGTTTCACAGATTTGCTCATAGGTGGGGTAATTTGACAGTGCTTTGGAATTGCAAGCAGGTGACATCATGATATAAAAAGGCTGACATTGTGCTTATAGTGGCGCACATCTGTGCCAATGTTTTGCTACTTGAGTGTAAGGTTTTGATAATTGTGTAATACTTTTGATTTCAATGTGTAAGCAATTGGCAAAAACTATAACGCATGCTTCGTACTTGTCTAAACTGAAGAAGAGTTGACACAATAACATATTCACCTGCTTACACAGATAATAAAATCACGTTTACAAGGTAACCATTTATCTTGGAACTTAAGTTGGAGATGGAGCCCTCATTTCAACATTCTTCGTAATGCAGTTAGCTGGTAAATTACAGAGAGTTTGTAATTGTTTTGTAAAATAAATGTTTTATAAAACAGTAGCAAGAGTCTGAAAACCCCACTAGTGCCCCCTAAAGCATACTGCTCCAGGTTGAAGTGACTAAGCACTCAACACTGCCCTCGTTAGGTATTGATCAAAACATAGTCTTCTAGTGTACTTATTAGGGTCAAAATACAAAAAAAAATGTTCTTACTTAAGAAGTTTGATGCTGGTATGATGAGTTATGTGGTGACCTGCAACACCCACAAAAATGAAATAAACAATGTAGTATTTAAATAAATACATTTTGTAATGTAATGTAAAGAAATGTAATTTTCTGTGTTTGAATTAAGGTTTGGCACGAGCAAAGTCTGTGCCAACAAAGACCTACTCCAATGAAGTCGTGACATTATGGTACCGGCCACCAGATGTGCTTCTCGGAACTACTGAGTACTCTACACCCATTGATATGTGGTACGCAAACACACATGTATAGCAAATACACACAGTTTTATAGAAAAACATAAAACTACCCCTTTTGGTTTTTCTGTGTCTTTCTTGCCTCTTTCTAACTTTTTGTCCTCACCTTAGGAGCTTCTGTCAATTCTCAGATTTTTCCCCACATTTTTTCTTTTGCCGTAGTCACTGTTGTTTTGAAACTCAACAAAATGTTATACACAGTTAAGGTACCAAGTTTGAACTGTGGGTTGGGAGGACATTTGGGGATTTGCTATTGGGTCCTTTAATAGAGTTTTTTATAACAGTTTTTTGTTGTCATTGTTAACTTCTGTTATTGTTTCTGTCTCTTTGTCTAGGGGTGTGGGATGCATCTTTTATGAAATGATCACTGGCAGACCTCTCTTCCCTGGATCAACAGTGGAGGATGAGCTTCACCTCATATTCCGCATCCTCGGTGAGATGACATTGCTTGTATAACATTCATGCTTTTGTGTGTCTGTGTGTGGGTCTGCACTCTACATAATATGTCGACTGATCCTCTTTATCTTTAACGTCAACAGGTACTCCTACAGAAGAGACTTGGCCTGGTATCACCACCAGTGAAGAGTTTAAGACGTACAATTTCCCCCAATACCACTCTGAGCCCCTCGTCAACCATGCACCCAGGTGTGTAGTTGTGGGTATATGTTTGTGTTTTAAAGTCTGTCTTAAAAACAATAGTGAGACATCTTGCATAGTTACAGTGGGTTTAGTTTGAAATCCCTTTGTGTGTTTCCCTGCTGAGCTAGGGTGGAAGTAGTCTCGCATTGCCAGACCTATCTCCTCAGCGCTGCGAAGTAAGGTCTGGCTCCTCCACAGATCCATTCTAACTTAGGAGAAAAAACACTCTGGGTTGTTTGCATTTTTATAAACTACTATCTAACCAGACCAGGGTGGAAGGCTAGTAACATAAATAGGGACTTTAGCACAAAAGACTGTGATTTTGGAAGGTTAACACTTAACTTAGACTGCTGAAGCCTCATATTAACTTTGAAATATATTTATACACAGAGCAAGTATGGTGCATCACTTACATTGACATTGATTTGGGATTGAATCTCTTAACGGCCAGATTGGGCGGAAGTAATTATTGCAATCATTTATATGGGCACCTGAGTATAGTGAATCTACCTTTAAGTCGGGGATCTTCAACTGGGGGTCCGGGACCCCCGTAGGGTCCTTAGAGTCAATACAGGGGGGCCTCCAAATTTTTGTTAATTGTTGTTAAAGTGTTTTAACAAGTGTTAAACATGAATCCAACATATAATTAGCAAATATAAATCCACACTGCTTACTGGCCTAGGTGGTCACTGTGCCAATCCACAAATACATTTAATCCTAAGGATTCACTGTGCCACATGTATGTTTAATATAAAAACATGATTTATAAAACCATGTCAACAATAATTAGGCTATTTTAATAGCTTAGTATTCCATGCAAAAAAGGTATGCATGAAGGCTTTTGGCCGCCCTACGTGTTATTGTAGGCCCAGTTTATTATGCAACTTCATTTTATACAAAATATGTAGCAGGGGGTCCCTGCTCCATCTCTCTTTCAATTAAGGTGTCCCCTGCTGTAAGTGACTGTGATACGTTGAGATACGACTGTGATATGTAATAAATTAAGGATTGTTAAGTAGGAACTGTGGTCAAGCGATGAACCCTACACTGCTCCATATGGCTTTGGTCAGCCTTTGACTACACTTACACTCAATTCTCCCTCTCTGCCCCTTTTACTTCCTCCCTTTCCCTTTTTCTCTTGCTTTTTGTGATACAGGATAGACAACGATGGTCACAACTTGCTCTCAATGCTTCTACAGGTAACGAACAAGGCTCATAACGATGAATACTTTTGATATTGGGGTTACTTTCAAATTTCCATTCCACTCCATTATAGACAGAATACCAGCTGATCTGAGTGGGTAGCTTCTCCTTCAGATCTCCTTCAGAGCTACCAAGTTGTCTGTTAAATTGCTTCGCTTAAACACTGTAGCATAGGTCCCCTGCAGATAGAAAGCATTTGAATGCAGTGTGAAGTGGGTGCAATATCTACATTACCCATTATCAGCAACCATTCATCCAATGTTCCAAAGGCACATTCTGTTTACTAATCTGATATCATTTTAAAAAACTAATTAGAACATTGGAGAACCCTTTTGCAATTATGTAAGCACTTAATATAATCTGAAAACTGCAGCCCTGGTTACAATGCAACTGAACTCAGCTGGTATTCTGTCTACAATGGAGTGAAATGGAAATTTCTAAGTGACCCCAAACTTTTGACCGGTAGTGTATGTTCACCTAATGCATTGGCTTAAAAACTAACAATCCTGTCTCTATATCCCCTCTTTGTCTCTACGTGTCCCTAGTTTGAGGCTAAGAGGCGGGTATCAGCCGAGGATGCTCTCAGACACTCATATTTCAAATGTTTTGGGGGAGCAGGTTCAAACCCTGGCTGACAGTGAGTACACACAGTCTGATACATTAAACATACACTGTACTGTACAAACACTGTCTCACTAACCATCTCTTTTATTTTCAGCTGCATCCATCTTCTCTGTAAAAGGCATTCAGCTCCAGAAGGATCCAGGGAAGAGATCCTCAGTCCACCCAGAGTCAAGTAAGTCCTCCAAGACAGAACAATGGAGGGAGAAAAAGCAAAGCAGAAAATGAGGAATGCTTTGTGGCAATATGATAAAGAATAGGTTTGTCTCCCTGCCCTCTTCCTCTTTGCTCTCTTTTTCTCTCTGTTTGCTTTATGTCGTCTCTCATGTCACTGCGGTCACACATGTCACACACAGTTTCCCAGTCTGTTGCCAGGTCTGTGCTAACACTACATACAGATCCCCTACTCGCAATATTTACAACACCTACTGCATGTTCATGTCTATGAAAGTGTTGTGCATTACAATGTAAAAATGTACATGTAAATTCAACAATTGGATATTGGAAGCTGTTGACCAAAATAAGTAACACACCCAACCATTGAGTTAGCTACATTACTTTGAGTGTTACCCTTGTCTGAATCCTTCACATACATTACATTACATGTGCGTACCTGATGTGACATTTGCTTAGATTTACTTCAGTGTTTCTGTCTCTATCACGGTATCGGTCTGTTTCTCTTTCTGCTTCCGCTGCCTGTCTGTCATGTTCTGATAAACTGTCCCTTCTCTTTCTTGGTACCCATGCTTTCTTCTTTCGCAATGTTCATCTTCTCCTTAATTCTTTCTATCTCCCTTGTGTGCCCTACTCCAACTCCTCCGTAACACCTCAATATTCCCATCCTTCCCCCTTCTCCCAAAACCCTAAAAGCAATGGCTCATAAGCTAGGCTCTGCACCCTCGCAGTACTTCCAGAGAGAAGCAGCCAATCCCAGGGCTCAGAGTCACAATCTCTCCTCCACTTCCACTGGCTGAGTGGCCCATACCGTTCTGGTAAATACGGTCTCTTTCATTCTGTCTGTCTTCTGTTCCATCCCCCTTAGTTGTCACCTGGTCTCTTTTCTTCTGTCCATTTGCACTTTGCCCCACTTAATGTATGGCTCTTGCGTTTGCTGAACTGGACTAAATGCTGGTACATTTGACTTCCCACGTGCATTCCCTGAACCAAAACAACACATTAGTTGTTACCTGGGTTAAAAAAAGTGATCAAAGAACACTGATCGAGTCATTTGATTTTTTAATTTATTTGCAGTCCTGTTTAGGTTTCTGCAGCGAGAGATGTAGCCTTTTTGTTGAGTCTGTAAGTGAGGGTGTGGTGTTGTGTGCGTTTTGGTTGGTTGTGTGTTATGTTGTGTGCATTTTTCTATCAACACGGATATACAAAGTAGATTGCTAGTTTACTGCAGTGTGTTACAGTTAATGGTAAGTATGAATCAGTTTCAGCAGCATGAGATTCTACACAGTATTACAGGTTATAGAACTATATGATCCAATTGTAAGTCTTGGCACTGATAACCACCGCTACACTAAATGGCCAAAAGTATCTCTCCTCATTCTGTGGTGCACTTTTCCTCCGGGGCTATCAGACATTAGCCCTTTATGTTTTCAACACGAAATGTCTTGTGCACAAACCCAGATCTATAAACACTGTTTTGGAAAATTACATACTATTAACTTAGAGGAACATTGCTTTGCTGAAAGTAAAAAATATGACTCATTAGTCAAGTGACTCAACCCTCTTTTTAGCTTTAGTGACTCAACCCTCTTTTTAGCTTTGAGTAACTTTTAACCTTGAGCTCTCAAATGATCACATGATTGATCTTAAGGGGATTAAAGGGATCTTTGGGCTTTTCCGCCTTTAGTTGATAGGACAGCTAGGTGAGAAAGGGGAGAGAGAAGGCGAAGACATGCAGGAAGATTGGTCTCAGTGACAGTTATTCCCCAAAAGGCAAAAATATGTGTGTAATGTTCATATACTATTAGCAATTAATGTGTAACATGAACAACAATCTATTCATAATAGGTTCATATATGAAATTAGATGAAATAATAGAGTATTGTCTGAAATGGGAACAAAAAGAAAACTAAATAGAGAATAGATAAAATATGTTATAAGGGAAAACTAGTATCACATTGATAAGTGCAGACAAGGAAGATGCACAAAAAATACAAAATCATTGCCAGTTTTGCTCCGGCTGTTTGTATCCATGACAACGTAACAATAAATAAAAGTAATTTAAATAAATGTACAGTCATTTCAAAACACGTCTTAGAAGGTGTGTGCTCTCTTTTCTGTACTGCTGTCGTCAGGCTATGATCTACTTTTACCCGACTTTAGAGACATATAGAGTGTTTTTTAAATCAAAAGAAATGTGATAAATTGTTTTTATTTTAAAATTTGTATAAAAGTAAAGGATTTTTACTTTTATCATTCGCCAAAATCCAAGTCCAAAATCTCACTATTAGCAGTTTGACAAATATGGGCCATGAGCTCAACCCCATTAAACACTACTTTATGAAATTTATAATTGCCTGCTGTGAGACCGACGTTATCGCCCAACACCAGTCCTCACTTGGCTCTTGTGGTAATTTTTAAAAACTTCAAACAGTAACATATTCTTTCAGGTTCCCAAATGTGATCATTTGCTGATTTTGGCCATATAGTGTATATTTTGTGTGGCTGGCATGGAGTGAAATTTGTGTTTGTTGGTGTGTCTAAATGAATCCAAGGCAATCCTTTTTTCACATCTCTTTCTCGCTTTCTCTCTCTCTCTCTCTCTCTCTCTCTCTCTCTCTCTCTCTCTCTCTGCCTCTCTCTCTCTCAGCCCAGGGGAGGAGCAGGAGGCAGAGTGTGTTGTTTTAGTGCTGGCGGGGGCGCTGAAGTGAGGAGGACAGTGACACGTGGAGCTGTCCTGTCGGACATACATTCACTGACCCTGCCCCACACGCTGAAGGAGAGACACACACCCTGCCACATAAACACACACAAACACATTGAAGAAGAAAACACGCACATACAGCAACATGGAGACAAAACCACACAGAATTTAGGCTGAAGAATTTGTACTTGACAAAAAAAAATTAAGATTTAGCCCAATCTAATAATTTTAAAAACGAGTGCACATGCTGGAAGAAAAGTGGGAGAGTACAAGAGTCTCCTTGCTGCTACTACAGCTGCTGTCCAGAAGAGGGCAGCGTTTAGGAGGAGGAGGGCTGACACGGTATTTGAAAAGAACTTGCTGCATCAGTGAGCTGTGAGGGAAAAGGAGTGAGAAGTGGTCGTGATTCAAAGGCAAAGAAAGACAGAGGAAACCGGTCACTTTCTCTCTCTTTGGACTGTTGCTGTACATAAAGAGACTTAGCTGTAGAACTCTGCTTTTTCATAACACGTCTCAGCCTGAATCCAAACACTGAATATTGTACCCAACCTCGCCTAACCTCTTGGCCCTTTATTATTATTGAACTTTAAAACAATGCAGACAAAATTTCTCTTTCTTTTTCTCTCATTTTATGTCTCTCTCTATCTCTCTCAAATACACACACACACACACACTCACACACACTTATGATTCACTTGAAAGTTAAGTGTGTAGATCAGTGGCGTTTACAGAGATAAACTTTAGCACCTTATTGTCCAGTAGAGGTCATATTGGCTGTCATTACGTTACTTCATCATTCTCTCAAGCAGAGTAGGATGTAATGTACATGCTAGATATTAGAATGAAGAAGAATCAAAATAACAAACCAAAAAATCAGAAACAACAACTCACTAACCATATAGGACAGATACCACACCACAGAAATTGGACACTAAACTACACGTCAATTAAAAACACTCTCCAACCAGTAGTCAGCAATACTTGCATTTGTCACATGCTCACACACTGTAAAGAACACTATGCTGCAAGACGCTCCCTTCACAGTACCCAAGAAGGACAACCTGTATTGACAGAGAGTTTAGGAAAATGTACAAATTCTTACCTGCTTACTCTTAGACACCCCCTTTCCTTTTTTGCCTTGACTCAGAAGTCTCGATTTGTTGTGCGATGTACAGGTGTTGCTGTTGAAACGTTCTCTTTGCACCTGATTTTACCTCTTTAGATCATAGACAATTGAACAACCCCAAACCTCTCCCACTCAACTTTACTTGCATTTATTTTTACTTGTTGTTTTTCTTTTCTTTAATCTGTATATATGACCATACTTTTTACCTGTCAGAAGTAATGGTACTTCCAGGATGCTGTTCTCAGTCTTTACTGTGTTCCCAGAGGAACAGTGTGGTGACTGGCTGGGGACGTGTTGCACATTCCTTGAGCTCAGGACTTATCGCTAGTGTAGTTTTCGGGGATGATTTGAGGTACAGCTGTTCTCGTTTGTCCCCCCAATAGAGCAGAGTATGTCTTACATGGCTTGAAAACCTTTTGCAAAGCTAATAAAAACTGTATGTGAAGGAGAAGAGTCATTTCTCAGCATCAACCTGTCAGTCTTCTGTGTCATTCGTACTTTGTTAATTTGACCATAATATAGCTGTTCAATGACTACCTTACCCATGTCTGAACTTGTCATCTACTTCAAGCATGTTTGTGTATTAAAAACACTCAGTTGGTATGTGAAATGGCTGCTGCTGGAAAAAGAATACCTCCATTTGTTGTTTTTTTGTTTTTTTACACCAAATACCCCATTACCTGTAATGGCTACTCAATGAGTCTGGAGACTGCACTCTTAAATGAGATAAAGACAAAGAAAACACAGTATTCAGCAACTATGACATGTGCTGCCAGCATTGGGACCAGAAGGTGTGTTTGACAAATCTGACTTAACTTCAATGTCTGTAGTACAGTGTATAACTGTTACGTAGCCTGTATAACTGGGCGAGTATTTAGCAGGACTTGAAGCACTCAGACACACAGCTGTTGTTTCCTGCTGATATTGTCACAAGCTGCCAGAAGCAACAGGACCAAGGTCAATCCTCCAAGCACCAGGTGTTCAAGCACACAACTGTTTCACACACCAATCAGTCAACATGTACTGTATCTTACGAGATGAGTTTAGATTGGAGTTTAATTTTCCTCAGGCACCACCCTTGGGTCACTTCTGCATCTTTTTCTGAAATGGATTCACAAAGTGTGAAGTGATCCTCCGTCTTGTCCTGTCAGAAGGACTACTTATTTACCCAGAGTGTGACAGTATGTAGCATGTACATAGATGATCCCTCACTCTGTGTGTGTATATACACACACACACACACACACACACACATATATATATATATATATATGTGTGTGTGTGTGTGTGTGTGTGTTTATATGTATATATATATATGTATATATATATATATATATATATATATATACATATATAGTGTACAGGTTTAATACAGCTTCACACTGTTTTTTGTTGCTTTTCCTTAATGAAAGTCATAGCAATATTTTCTGTAATCAATAAAAAGCCAAGGTAATAGGATGAGTATGATTGCATTTGTGTTTCTTTGGAGAGAGAATAATGACTGTGAATGATCAAACTGTGAGACTTGACTATAGTGATGACAGGCTTTTTTTTGCTAGTTAAAATGCTGGATCCAAAAGGCTTGAGTGAAGTATCATGTTGCAAAGGAGTATAACATACTGATTATTTTGGATTTTTATCAATGAAAGCCATAAAGGTGATAAAGGTCTGTTTGTGTGTGAGGGGTGTGTATACAATGTTTGAGCACAGACCTTAAGAAGCACCTAACAAAAAAAAATAAAAATCATGTAATTTCTTTTTGTGGTTGTCATAAATCTTTGATTACAATAGATTACAACATCGACTACATTTACATTTGCTTTGGCAGCTTGCTGCAAAACCTTATTTAAATGTTTTCTTATTTTGCTAATCAATTTTGGGATACATGTGTATCAAGTCAGAAGAACAATGCTGACTTGTGCAAAAATAACCTTTAAAGATCAGTAAAATTGTATATTACAAGAAAGCCTACCAAGTGAGTTTGTAGGTGTTTTCTTATAGTGTACACTATACCTACAGTGAGGAAAATAAGTATTTGAACACCCTGCTATTTTGCAAGTTCTCCCACTTAGAAATCATGGAGTGGTCTGAAATTGTCATCGTAGGTGCATGTCCACTGTGAGAGACATAATCTAAAAAAAAAAATCCAGAAATCACAATGTATGATTTTTTATATACTATTTATTTGTATGATACAGCTGCAAATAAGTATTTGAACACCTGTCTATCAGCTAGAATTCTGACCCTCAAAGACCTGTTAGTCTGCCTTCAAAATGTCCACCTCCACTCCATTTATTATCCTAAATTAGAGGTACCTGTTTGAGGTCGTTAGCTGCATAAAGACACCTGTCCACCCCATACAATCAGTAAGAATCCAACTACTAACATGGCCAAGACCAAAGAGCTGTCCAAAGACACTAGAGACAAAATTGTACACCTCCACAAGGCTGGAAAGGGCTATGGGGAAATGTCCAAGCAGCTTGGTGAAAAAAGGTCCACTGTTGGAGCAATCATTAGAAAATGGAAGAAGCTAAACATGACTGTCAATCTCCCTCGGACTGGGGCTCCATGCAAGATCTCACCACGTGGGGTCTCAATGATCCTAAGAAAGGTGAGAAATCAGCCCAGAACTACACGGGAGGAGCTGGTCAATGACCTGAAAAGAGCTGGGACCACCGTTTCCAAGGTTACTGTTGGTAATACACTAAGACGTCATGGTTTGAAATCATGCATGGCACGGAAGGTTCCCCTGCTTAAACCAGCACATGTCAATGACCATTTGGATGATCCAGAGGAGTCATGGGAGAAAGTCATGTGGTCAGATGAGACCAAAATAGAACTTTTTGGTCATAATTCCACTAACCGTGTTTGGAGGAAGAAGAATGATGAGTACCATCTCAAGAACACCATCCCTACTTTGGGGGTGGTTTTCTGCACATGGGACAGGGCAACTGCACTGTATTAAGGAGAGGATGACCGGGGTCATGTATTGCGAGATTTTGGAGAACAACCTCCTTCCCTCAGTCAGAGCATTGAAGATGGGTCGAGGCTGGGTCTTCCAACATGACAATGACCCGAAGCACACAGCCAGGAGAACCAAGGAGGGGCTCTGTAAGAAGCATATCAAGGTTCTGGCGTGGCCTAGCCAGTCTCCAGACCTAAACCCAATAGAGAATCTTTGGAGGGAGCTCAAACATCGTGTTTCTCAGCGACAGCCCAGAAACCTGACTGATCTAGAGAGAAGATCTGTGTGGAGGAGTGGGCCAAAATCCCTTCTGCAGTGTGTCAAACCTGGAGAAAAACTACATGAAATGTTTGACCTCTGTAATTGTAAACAAAGGCTACTGTACCAAATATTAACATTGATTTTCTCAGGTGTTCAAATACTTATTTGCAGCTGTATCATACAAATAAATAGTTTAAAAAATCATACATTGTGATTTCTGGATTTTTTTTTTAGATTATGTCTCTCACAGTGGACATGCACCTACGATGACAATTTCAGACCCCTCCATGATTTCTAAGTAGGAGAACTTGCAAAATAGCAGGGTGTTCAGCCTCTTAACCCAAGGAAAGATCTTTTAGTCTTTATTGGCACACTGTTTTAAATAATATCCATAAACGGACTGAAAATTGAGTATTTAAGTGAAAGATGCATGGACACAAACCTTACTCAGTTCATGTGTATTATGACTGGATTACCAATAACCACAAATTATGAACACAAATGCCACTACAAATGTTGCAATGTGTACAGTTTTTTGCTAAATATCTACAGTACTGAACTACAATCCAAGAAAATGTAGCCTACATCAAGATAGCAATCTACAGTAGTAGTATGTCATGAGGGCCTATAACGGAGAGTTTCCCCTTCACATAGCTCATAAATTCTACGCTCCCTCTGCTGGAGCCCTCCAGAAACTACTTATACTAATAACTGCTGGTGTTCAGATGCATTTATGAACATAAAACATAGGAAAACACAAACCCACTTTATTGCGACTGCTGCAATTGACAGTAAAGTTTATAATCCTATACATTGAAATAGTTAGATATGAACATAAAATATAAAAAGTACTCAACATGAGGCCATTAAACATTACTCTACTACCAGTCACTCTCTGACTTGCTAGTAATGCACATTATTCCATCTGTCACACATGCCTGCCATTCATTTTACCAAAACACATATGAAGTAACAACATTTTTTTTGTGTAAATGTAGATTTGAATCTTCAATCTTTAAAATTTTTAATCCAAATTTGACTCATCTCCTCATGGTAAGATGATACATGATGAACAATACAAGACAAATGGCTATATTGTCAGAATACAGCAAAAGTTGTGACAGCATTAGCTTTAATGTGTTTTAAAATGGGACTACACTTAATTAGTACAGCCTCCATCATTTCAATCATCCATATCAGTTTGTAACGCTGGGGGTGACTGCATATATTTTGTATTAGATACTTTATTTAAGTTAAAAATAAGTTTACTTGCAGTTCAATGCAGAGGGGATGCCTAATGTTTGAAAGTATGGTAGTTCTGTCAGCGCTACCACAGGAGTGAGACCATAGGGATTCATGTTTACTTTTATTCTTTTAAAGATTCTTTAGTTGAAACTCTTTGGCTCTTGTTGAAAGAAGCCATCGTGCTATCTCCTTCAGTAATTTCTGATTCTGAGTTCCACGGGTTCCATCCACACAGGACAATGGGAATAGTGTATCCTCGAAACTGAAAATACATACCACAGCACAATGGTCAAAAACAGTCTATGATTATGCTATACACATACATTCCTTTGTTTTGTGTGTGTGAATATAAAGGTGCATGATGGAGGATTACCTGTCTGTTCATGAAAATATATATGATGGGGTTGTAGACGGTGCTGCTTTTAGCCAAGAAGAGAGGTATGGTAGCGATGATGGGGTCAATATATAAACTTGAGTCAATTATGACAGCCAGTGCCATGGAAGCATATGGCAGCCAGGTCACTAGGAAAGCCAACACCATCACCACTATCATACGTGCCACCTGCACCTCCACACGATTTGTACTGCCGGCATCAGAAATCTGCAGTTTGGTCACCTAGGACACCAAAATACAAGCAAAAAGACTTTATAGTGATCTTAGTGCAAACTGCCAAAATACACATGCCCAACTTTTACATTGCTTACCTGGTGGAGGGTCCACAAGAGTCGTGAGTAAGACACAATGATAATGGAGAAGGGCACGGCAAAGCAAAGTGAAAAGTATATGATGATGTAGGACATGTTCCCGACATCCCGGCTGTACCAGTTAGGAGCACAGGAGGTCTTAACGCCCTCCAGCTCAAAACTTCCCCAACCAAACAGAGGTGGAGTGTTCCACACAAACGACCACAGCCAGGACAGCAGCACTCCAGCAACAGCGTGTCTGAGGACAACGGAGATGGCGTGTCACATGCTGTTGGAGCAATCAAAGTTTTGTATTCTGGGTGAAGCTGCCAAGTGAAATATTGATGGTCATTACTGTACCTGGTCTGGAACAGGACAGCACCCATGGGATAGCACACCACTATGTAGCGTTCAAGAGAAATGACTCCTACTGTGCACAGACCTGCTATACCTAAAAAATAAAGGTATATGTAAAGACTAAATTGTTCTCTTTTGGGGAAAAAATATTCTGCCACTTAGATTTGCATCAATTATTGACAATGCAAATTCAGTGTTAGGAATTCAGTTTTACTTAAGCACTATGCAATAGGTACAATGAGTACAATTTTGAGTATTTCCATTTTATGCAATTTAACATTTCAGAAAGAAATATTGTACTTTTTAATCGGCTTCTTCATTTATCTGAGAGCTATAATTACTCATTACTTTTCTCATAAAGAATTTTCTATGAGACATACATGATAATCTTCCAAAATATGAAACACTGTTAAAAATGTACTGGTTACAGACATTTTGTGCTTGTAACACCTTACATTAAAGCATTAGTTGTGGCTCCTCACACATTTCAAATATCTATCAGCCTCCTACGAAATGCTTCCTGTGCATTGATGCATCACTAACATTGTAATAATGTAATATGATAATTTACTAATGGTGTAATGGTGCATTGTTACTTAATTTTAAAACTAAAACTAAAAACGTTTTTACTTTGACTAAATCCACTGAGTATCCCTTTCCCTCTCTGCAAATTAGATCATACCAAGTTGTAAGTAACACTTTAATGTGAAAACTCCTCTTTCAGACAAAAAACAAGTGTGCATGGATGCACTGACTCACCAAAAAAGGAAACAGCAAAGCCCTCTAACACACAGCCCACACGTCCCAGGCTAAAGTATCCCATGGCATTGGTTACTGTGGTGGGCAGACCTCCAAATACAGCACAGCCCAGATCACATATGGCCAAGTTCACCAGGGCATAGCTGAGTGGCTGCCTCAGCTTTTTGTGCCTTATTGTCACCACGATCACCAGGACATTGAGGGTGATCCCCGCCACAGAGAACACACCCATGATAACGGCCAGTACTGTGTAGCCATTCCGAGACATGAGCTCTGTGTTGACTGAGCTGTGAGATGAGTTTCCATCATGTAGGTGCTCCATCTTGCTCAGTGTAGATTAGATGAGTGCTCTGACTTGCTCCAGGTATGAAAATGAAGAAGTGTCAGCAGCCTATCTACAAACCTAACTCAAAACAAATCCATCTCAAGTTCAGAATATCCACAGGTAAAACACAACAGTTTCACACAAGACTAAAACACAAGAAAATCAATATAACAAAAAGTAAATTTAGTTATTCAACAATATCATCACCCAAGGAAGTCCTACTCTACAGGTGTTTCATGTTTTCTGCTCTGGTGCATCTCAAGAGAAGAGAGGGAGATGGGACTCTCTTAATAAGCCCAATAGGAGGAGGGAGGCCGTACACCATGGCATTTAATTCTTGAAACCTAAATCTGTAGATCCGGATTGTGGAGACAATAATTCAGTCTAATAACCTATAAGACGGCACTTTCCGTGATTGCTGGGTTTGCAGCTGTTTCTGATTAATGAAGCAGTGATTCAGGAGCACAAGGTGGGTTTGTGATCAGAATATAAATGCATGCCTGCTGGCACACATTTTTGGATTCACTGAATTACTCAGTACACAGGGGCTTAATATTAATTCTCTGCAGTATGTCACTTCTTTTGGATTAGCTAATCGTGTCAGCCAAACAAACGGAATAGGGTAACTTTACATAGATAATTATTTGTATTCAATCAATCAATCAATCAATCAAAGTCAGCTTTAAAGGTAGCTACTTGAGCATCAGTTCAGGCTCAGCATCTCTAACCTGGGCTCCAGCTACTGTCTCTAATGTCTATTAAAATGGCAAATGAAAAGCTCATTTACAGTTCTTTCCTTTTAAACAGATCTCAGAATACCATTTCTGCACTTTTTTCTTTTCTTTCTTTCCTTTTCTTTTCTTTGTATGTTATAGTTATAAATTTATTTACTTATTTGCATCAACAAACTATGTGAAATGACAGTTTTTGGATTCATGAATAGTTTGGAAGTTGTAAACTAACCACCCTGTCATTATTTAATAGATAATTTATAGATCATCATAAGTCATTAATGGGAATTAGGGTTACTAGGTGGCGAGAAATGTCTTCACATTGACATATTTTATATTTAGCTCTTTAATAATTTAGATAACCCCTTATTAGCCTTTTTCCGGAGAAAGAAATGCACCAAGGTCCATGTATTAACAATTCAATAACTTACAAGACAACTTACCAGATAGACTGTGAAGGATAATCACCCAGAGGGATTTTTACCAACCTGACAACCAAAAAGTTATCAAGCCACACAATGTGCACCTCTAAACCACAACTTTATCCTGTCTTTAATTATGTCTTTTCTTGGTCCAGAAGAAAGAACAGAGCCAATTTCAGTCTTTCTCTGCAATTTTATTTAAAAAAAAAAACCCGGACAGTTCATTTATCCTCCCAGTCACGAGAGGGCAGTAAAGACAGCTGCAACGCGCATTAAAGCAGCTGAGTTAGATCGCTGGCCGTGATCAAGTCCAGTCAACATGGCTGCCTTCGTGAAGAAAGCAGCCCACAATATAGAAACGCGAAAACGGACCGATGATGTGATCCTGTCGGAGGGAATCGACTTCAGCTCCCTGCTGCTGTCCCAGGCCGTGCTGGACGGACTGTCCTCCGCAGGCTTCCAAAAACCCTCCCCGATCCAGCTTAAGGCGATCCCGCTGGGCCGCTGCGGACTAGGTGGGTTCATGAAACTGCGTGGGACGCTTCACATGTGTTAACGTTATCTGTTTCATAGTTTATGGATGCATATTTAACAGCAGAAACTCTACAGACTGACTGGATGTCCCCTCTGAATTGCACGGTAGCACCAATTCATACAAATTAAGCTCTTTGGAAAACTTAAGACATCAGTGTATTCACACTATGAACCCACCAATACCGTGTGTCACTCCCCGATGTAAGTCGAGTGCAGATTTGAGTTGCGCATGCGTCGCTTTGCAACAAGTAGTTACACGATGCTACTGAGAGACTTCTGTAATATCAATACAGAATAAAAATGGACATACTTAACGAAGTTTGTTCACTGCTAGCCACAAGTTAGCAATAAAACACAACAAAGGCTGTCAGTTGAATGGTGTTTTGAGCTAACGTTAGCAATCAAACAACCATAGGTAAAACGTTTTTGAAATTATGTCCATCTTCTGTTATTGTTTGTAATGACAAACGTTTATTTCATGGATTTCACAAATTTCAGTATGACGTATGCCGTAAACCGTTTAAATCTGAGCATGCGCGACTCAAATCTGGACTCGACTCACATCGGGGGTGACATCGTGCACACCTATTATAGACATGACACAATAATAACAGATTGCTTTTAGGGAATGTCACCCTACTACAGTCTGATCCTTCCCATTAGGCCTACTGAATGATTTAAAAGTTAACGTTATTGCTAAGACGTTTATTATCAGGCTGATAATGAGATGACTGACAGTGCAGGCTTGTTCAGTCAAGAGCAAAGAAGGTTGACCGATTTAATCGATCGACAGTATAATTGGCAACTAATGTTCTTGTGATGACATAACATTGGAGGATACATGCGCTATGCAGCCTCATGTGAGCAATATGAAACACTGTGTATTTACTATTTAAGCAGAAATGCCAAACATCTAGTTTGTTCTTCATTGATATAGTAGACTCAATAACTTTTAGTTTTGGACTGTTGCTCGGACAAACCAAGCAATTTATGTAGGGCTTGAAACTATTTATTGTCATTATTGATCATTGTGATTATTTAAGAGATATGTCTTGCCTGAAAAACTGTCAAAAACAAAGATTCATTTTAATATCTTATAGCTTATGACAAACAAGTAAAAAAAAAAAAACTCGCATTTTAAGTTTGAGATTTGTTTGAAAAAAATGACAACAAATGTCTGATTAATAGATTAATCAATTAATGTTTTGCAGAGCAAATCGTGTTGGAGCTTGTCAAATGTGAACATTTGCTGGTTGTCATATGTTCTATGTTAGAAACTGAACATCTTTGGGTTTTGGACTGTTAGCCAGACAAAATGAGCAGTTTAATGTAGACTAGCTATCAGTTTTTCTTGATTCATTTATTGTTTTGTTTTGTTTTTTATCAATAATTGATAATCCTTTTCTCTATAATAGATGCTTGGGATATGGTTAGATGACCTATTTAATTGATTGATGATTAATCAACTAATTGTTTCAGCTCTAATTAGATGAGATGTTGTGCTTTAGGAAACCTGGATGGGCATTTTTCTCTGGGGGACCATAGGCAGGCTGGGGAAACTCATATTAATGTTAAAAAAACCTCAAAGTAAAATGTTCATGCCATGGGACCTTTTTTAAATGTGAAGTTTTCCTGCTTTTCTTTTAAAATGTTGAAGCCACTTGTTTCCAACGCCCCTGGTTTAATCTAAGGTTTATATACCCATTTATGCCTCCAACCAAATACAATGGAGGCAAATTTAGTTTTTGCGCTCACAGCATTGAAAATTGTCATTTAAGAAATGTAACAGCAACATATAGTACCATTCCAGAAATGGCGCCCCTGATAGTCTGCATAATCCTCTCTCAGAGCACGTTTTCTTAGTGACTATTTTCGATATGAAGTATTTCCATTGACAACATTAATCCTGGCTGATATTTCAGATCCTGGCAAAATTAAAGCAACACTGTCTGCATGTCTTTTTTTTGTAATCTGGGTGAGCTAACTTTTTTTACTTTAAGCTGCACCATGAAGGCTAACATGACGATCATTTTTGTGATCAAAATTGATACATCTTGATTCTAAATTGTTCTTCAGGAATACATTTGAATTGTTTTACTTTCAGGAACAAACCAGATAAAATCATCAGTCCTCTATAGGAGATATACCTGTAGTTACTTTCCTCTGCAGGTTGTCTGTGGAGCGGAAATGCTCTCCCCTGCAGCTGTGGAGCAGAGAGCGGTTAATCAGCGTACTTGAAGTAAACACCTCTGATTGGTCATACAGATTAACTGGGAATAAGAAACACTTGATTTGATGCAGCAGGTTGGGCACTCTAGATGGCGAAGCATCAATATTGCACACAATCAAGTTTAATTAACTGTGGAAGCCCAAATTGTGTTCGTCATTAGTCAGACTAATTTTGCAGCCTCTCATTGTCCATGTGTTTTTTTTCAGATTTGATTGTACAGGCCAAGTCTGGCACGGGGAAGACATGCGTGTTCTGCACCATTGCCCTAGACTCTCTGGTCCTGGAAAATCCTGCAACTCAAGTGAGTAGATTCCCTCCAGTTGAGGTCAAGGGGATTGGTGGAATATGGAGACATGTATCTTTCCACATTCTTTTTTAATCTTATACTTATGTAAATTATATTTAAAAAAAATAATGATCAGTCTTCTAATGAATAAAAACATCTGAAGGGAAAATAAATCTTATTTGAAATTTACCACTGCTCATTTTTTCCAACAACAGATGGTCATGAGAAGTAATCACTTTAGTTTTCAGGGTCTTAATCTGATGAGTTTAAGCAGCTCAGTGTCAAAAGTGTAAATGAAAAGAGAGCAATTATTGATAAAGCAGAGGCACAGGTGGTCTTATTGGTGAACTGGCACCATTCAAGTACAATCTTATTAGCTGCAGGGTCTTGCCGATTGAGAGCTACACCACGCATGCTTATCTGCTCAAATGTAAGTGTTTGTGGAGAAACTTTAAAGGTCAACCACCAATCTTTTTTCCTCCTGCAGGTTCTTGTCCTGGCTCCTACACGTGAGATAGCGGTGCAGATCCACTCAGTGGTAATGGCCATAGGCTGTGCCATGGAGGGCCTCGAGTGCCATGTTTTCATTGGGGGCAGGCCTGTGAGCCAGGACAAAACCCATCTGAAGAAGTGCCATGTAGCTGTGGGCTCACCCGGTAAAAGGCCAATGGGCAATATAATAGAGAGGCATTACCTTTTTATGTAAGCCTCATGCTGTCATTTGTGTTTTTGTAACTCTGCTCCTGCTTATGTACGCAGGTCGTATCAAGCAGCTTATTGAGCTGGGGATGTTATCCACCACCAGCATCAGACTGTTTGTTCTGGATGAGGCAGACAAGCTGCTGGAGGAAGGCAGCTTCCAGGAACAGATTAAGTAAGATGGACAGAAACACCTATAATCATACTCCTATTTAATTATATGATACAGCAGCAGGATGCGGATGTTATTCAACCAGAGTCCTTAGACTGGAGCCCTTCATAACAAATATGTATGCATGTAATATCATAAATTGCATGCTAATTTACAAAAATGCCCATGCTTAAATTCACCCACCTCCTCCACTTGTTTCTTCAGCTGGATCTTTTCCTCTCTGCCTGTGAACAAACAGATGCTTGCACTCTCAGCCACCTACCCAGAATCCCTTGCTCAGCACCTTACCCGCTACATGAGAGAGCCTACTTTTGTCAGACTCAATCCCAGTGACATGGGCCTTAAAGGTAAGACACTGGTTAGCTGTGCTGCTATTATTGTTACCACAAAAAGCTGACGAAAACAACACCTAATTTAAAAGGTTACTTTTTATATCAGGCAAATTACTTGGCCTATCAGCTATGCCTAGGTAACATATATTTAAACTGTACAGTGTCAGCAATTAACTGCTGTCCTGGCAAACAGAGACTCCCTATAAGAAGAAAACATTGACAGTATATTGAAGCTTGTCATGTTTTAAGGTTATTTCTACCTCAGTGGCGATTGACAGTAAGCAAAGAGTGACAAAATGCCCTTCTGAAAATACTAATCTCATTGACAGAATCAAATTTAGGCCTTGTGTTTTACTTTGAAGTTTGAAACTGAGTTATTTGTTGGTAGAAAATGTTTTTTTTGTTTTTAAGAAAACAAGCCTTGATTTTGACACACAGTGACTGTATACACATCCCCTTATAAAAGCATTTTGATGACCTGATGATTTTCCCGTACCCTACAAAAAACATGTATTATGCTTTTCAGTCAGTTATGCTTGAATTGATATTCTCCCATGTATGGTGATCTTGTGTGCCCCCTGCCAGGCCTGAAGCAGTATTACAAGCTGGTGCAGTCCGATCCTTTACCCCACAAGGTTTTTGAGGCAAAGGTGGAGCACTTGCTAGAGCTTTTCAGTAAAATCCCATTCAACCAGGCACTAGTGTTCTCCAACCTACACACAAGGTATTTTAATGTTTACCCTTGTCCTCATAGGTGCTCTTAATTATCTTTTATTAACAGCGAGAAATATGTATCTTATTCATTAGATCTGAAAATTGAATATATGGTATATCTGAAAAAATGGTGTGGATTGCTCCCACAGGGCTCAGCACCTGGCTGACATCCTGTCCTCCAAAGGCCTACCTGCTGCTTGTATTTCAGGTGAGAACATCTTTTGGAAAAGCAGTGATGTTTGTGTGGAATGTAGTGATGACATGCTAAATCAATCTGTACTGATGATGATGATTTTGATAGTTGAGTATTTTTGTCATTTATAAAAATGGAGATTGTGAAACTTGGCATAGGCCCATCCATGCATAGGCCTCATTATTTTTGACATATTCATAGACTTAGCAGTTAATTGATTAAATGAAGAAGTAATTGATTGCAAATGATCTTGAAGCATTCATCATTAAGAAGTGATTTGGACTGGTTTTCTCTTTTGCGAAAGAGAAGACAAACATATCTTTTCTTACCATAGGCTGTCTAAGCAGAGCTGTTGTGATCTGATGTGATGTGACTGGGTATAATGATGTGTGCAGGTGGTCTGAGTCAGGACCAGAGACTGGAGGCCATGTCAAAACTGAAGCAGTACCAGTGCAGGGTGCTCATCTCCACTGACCTGGTGAGACACACATTGTGCTGCTTTCACCCATCACTACATTCTTGTCTTTATGGATCTCTCAAAAGTGTTATGCAAGGCTTTGGTTTTTTTATCAGCTTCTGGTCTTTAATTCTGCTTGTTTTCTCTTGGGCCTTTCCTTCCCGTCAGACATCCAGAGGTATAGATGCAGATAAAGTAAATTTGGTGATAAACCTTGACGTGCCACAGGACTGGGAGACCTATATGCACCGTATTGGACGCGCTGGCCGCTTTGGTTAGTCTCCAATATCATTTTAATTAACAGCAAGTAGTGTTGTGATATTGGGCATTTACACATTTTTGTAAGATGACCAAAGATGGTCCACATTTTGATGGAAGCAATCCAGATATGCACTTTTGACTCAAAATCCAAACTAAAATGGCTTAGATGTAATTTTTTCTTGCAGTTATAACAGAAGATACAAATGTTTTGTTTTGCTGAATTCATTCATGCTTATTCAAAGGCAATGTTTTGAAGAGCATGTATTTTGAGTTTCACTTTTTTCTTTACATTTGACAATTTGAAATAAAGGCCAATCATATACCAACAGACCCAGTCGGTTGACGATCAGTATTCCAGCCCATGCAGATAATCAGTTTATATTGTGGTAGTTCTGGTATTTTCTGTATAAAATATGTTGCTCTAAATTAGACTTGATTTGCTTCCTGCTAATCTTCCTATTTGGAAGATTAGCTTGGGTTTCTGGAGTATTATTAGCAAGTGGGACCGCCTATCAAGGTCAGTGGATTCCTAATCATCTGCATTTAATTATAATTATCTGGACTTAACTTGTTGTGTGTTGTCTTGGAAACAGAAAGCAATTCAATCTTTGTTTTGTATGTGTGTGTTTGTACCTGCCATCCCTGCACACAACTCACACAGCCTCCTTTTATCCCTTCCTATAATTTGAATGGGTTTTCATCTGGATAGCATTTTGTTTGCAGGCACTCAGGGGCTGGCAGTGACCTACTGTTGCCATGGTGAGGAGGAGAACAAGATAATGGCCATCGCTCAAAAGTGCAGCCTAAGATTGTCTATGTTGCCATGTGAGTCCTACCAACATGTCTGTCACGATTTTTAATGCAGCATGTGTAACTTTATCTTATTTTCGAAACAAAGCCTTTGATTTAATGGGATTGTGAAAAAATAATTCCAATTTGTCTTCCGTCCTTCTAGCCACCATAGAGCCTGGGTTGATGGACGAGCAGTGTGACTGGGATGTCTGCACTGAGGCTTCCACTCCAGGCCACTTACCCCAGTTCTCCTCCAGGACAGAGAAGAAGAAGAAGCAGCAGCAGCAGCAGCATGCCAAGTCGGTCCCAGATCAATCTCTGGAGCACAGCAGTCACAGGAAGCTAGAGAAGACCCATCAAACTCCCAGACTGGGAGCGCACGATGAAGGCAATCCAAGAAGAGCTTCTCATGCAAAAGCCACTCTCCCACCTGGTCCTCCACTGGCGGTGCCAACTCGAAAAGAGCTGCAAGACGCTCTGCCCAAGATCTCTCCTCTCAGCTCGTTCAAGAATTGTAGGTCAAGGTATTTGACCTTTGAGGAGGCTGAGCGGGACTACCACAGCTTCATTACCACAGGGTTGGGGAGATCTGTGGAAGTGGTTAGGGAGTTCAGAGGTGGAGAGGACGGTGATCTGAATGGGCATAGAGAGTCTTTCACACTTAATGACAACGGAGGTCAAAGTTTAAAACAAGAACGGTTGAAATCTAACATTTCACCTCCAAGGTCAGTTTCTGGTTCTTCAAACTCGCAATCTGACGAGGGTGATGAGACAAATCAGACAAGAGAACGTAAATACAGAGCAATCACTAAGCCTGAGACTGAAGCTAGAGAAACGCCCACTCTGTCCAACCCAAAAGCAGCCACCACTAGATCCAGGGTTTGTACTTCTTCTGCACCCAAAACGTATCACCAGCCAGCCTGTTCGTCAAGTGCGAGAGTTTTGTCTCAGCCCCAGAGCTATGATTCCATACCAAACGTTCAATCGAGCAGGCATCCCAGTCAGACGGCTCCAGCACATACTGACAGAAATGAATCCAGAAAGACTGTGAAACAGAGCAAAAAGATTTCAGAAAAGATGAACCGAGAGCAAAAGAGGGAAAGGGATGAAGGAGAACACGATGATGATGATGACCATGATGAAGAGGAGTGGACTGCTGAAACTTACTGGAGAGCCAGCTACAGAGCCTGGAATGATTACTACGCCTCTATGTCTCCTTTTCAAGAGCAAAATTACCAAAGCTACTACGGTGTAGCCCAAAACTGGATGGCAGCTTATCGTATGAATGCCATCTACATGGAAGAACTCCTGAAACACTGACATGTCTTTACTGTTAATCAGGACGTCCAATCCTGTTGTCTGAATGTCCCCTGCAAAAAAGGAATTGAGTACAAAAGTTTGCACTTCTAATCAAACATATTGCTCTTACATTTGGGTGTTTATTTTTCAATGAATTAATACCATAACCTGTATGCCCCTATTCACTTTCTAATAAAGTATGGAGCATTTACTTCAAAGCCCTCTTCTGTTATGGCTCTACTCATTCACATGCTATTAAACTCTTGTTTTTTTATATTATTGATATATTTTTATGTTAGAACTTTAGATTATATAGAGCATCCTCAACACAAGCCATTAATCAAAACTGATGTTTGAAGAGGAAGGTGAAGAAGGGGCACATGATTATGTAATCTCTATAGCAGGGCATAGCTAAGGTCAGACAACTCCACATGCTCCTGATTACAGGCTAATCAACCACGACCATTTAACCAATCAGTGCGAGGAAAAACAAAAAGGCAAGCACCAATTTAAAACCAGGGGCCCACTTAAGCTCATTTTTACCAATTTAATCCCTCATGCAGAAAGGTTGAATGGCTCTTTTATGCTCACTGAGTTACAGCACAATAATGCAGACTAAGTGGTAGACAGATTTGTCTAGCATGAACCAAAGCTCTTTCACATAATGAAAAGAACAAAACTGAGGTGAAATTATGGACATTCACACTTTCTTGAATGAAACAGCCGTGCATGTGACTCCCATGGAAACGATGTTTTTCATATTTAACTGCACGGTCTTATCCTTAGCATTAGTATTGGGTTTGCCCGGGAACTTGTGGGTTTGTTGGGTTGTTTTCAGGACCAAGAGCATGCAGACCTTCAGTAACGCGCTGCTGGTCAGCTTGGCTGCCAGTGACCTCTTGACGTGCTCTGTGGACATACCACTGCTGCTCTTCTCTTTTCTGCGGTACAGGAAGGACAGCCAGGTGTCGGTGTCTGTGTGTACCCTGCAGCAGTTCACCTATGCCCTGTGCAGCTGTGTCCAGCTGCTCACGCTTGTCAGCATCAGCGTGGAGCGCTTCCAAGCCATCGCGTTCCCTTTCCAAACCAGGAGGAGGAAAGCGAGAGTCAGTCTCTGGATCCTGTCCATCTGGGCATGCGGCCTCATTTTGGCTATAATCTCTCTGACTCTTTCCAAAAAGGCGCTTTTTTACATGCTCTGCCGTCCGCACCTCGGGGATCATGGTGACGAGCGTCTACAATATTCGGATCCATTTGGACCCTACGTGCTGGTCCCGGTGTGGGGATTGTCTTTGACTGTGATCGTTATCCATTACGTGCGAATATTCAACGTTGTTAGACAGCACCGAAAGAAAGTGTTCAGTCGGGAAGTCCAGCTGAGGCCGGCGGTCTCGGGACAGGTCTGTGGCTGTCTGAGTGTCAATGCTTCAGCACCACGGACAGCTCTGCCGGTGCTCTTGGTGGCCGAGGCCAGTGCTCCCTGTGCGGGCGCCCCGGGGAGAACTCCGGAGATTGTTGGGGCAGTGTGTCTTCTGACCCCTGGGGCCAGGGAGCGGGGGAAGAAACAGATGGAAGGGAAGCTGGCCCAGCGTTTTGGCTACATATCCATTGCGTTCACGCTTTTCTGGGTGCCTATGGTGGTTATTTTGCTAACGAACGTCATCTCGTGGAATAACACTGACAAAGTGAGTTCAGCAGGGTTTTTTTTTTCTTCCATTAGGCAATAATGCAAATGGCCATAGAAAGAAATACTAAAAAAAAACCAATGTGCAGTGTAATGCAATCCAGTTGAGTTGATTGAATGAATAACCAACAATTTTGACAAAGTAATCTATTAAATAATCATAAACTGAATCTGATTGTGTTTTGGACAGTTGGTCAATGAAAACAAGCAAGCATTTCAGCTTGGTATCTGTGAAGTTCTGATGGGCATAACTGTGTTCTGCCAAAAATGGCAGAACACAGTTTTTTTTTAATTTAACAATTAATTGATTAATAAAACAGCTGTCCTGCAGAAACATTATATGCTGTATTGAAATATCCAAAGCTCTCCTGTTTTCCCCACAGTTGCTGAAGGAGCTGGAGACATCAGCTATTGTACTGATCTGTGTGCATGCTGCAGTGGATCCCCTCATCTATACATTAGTCACTAGACAGTTTCGCTCTGAACTCAGCAAGATCCTCTCCTCCATCCCAAGGTGTCCCCTAAAACGGAGTGCCTGAAGGTTCAACACTTTATGAACATTTGGATCACATGTACTGTACTTTTGGGAATTGACACACACACACACACAGATTTAAAGGTGAGTGAAAAAGAGACCACAGATTTAGTATTTGTGGCAGATATAGATGTTTTATCAGGCGTTTCACAGTCGGGACACAAGACAAGGTCATAAATAATATCCAACACCTGACAAGATACGCACAGCAGTAGTCAACGACAGGTGGCATAGGAGGGCAAAGCAAAGAGTGAGAGAGAAACTGACTGAGCCCAGAAAAAAAGACAATCAAGGGGAGTACATAACAGAGAAAGAGAGAGACAAACACAATCACAGACATCTGTTTCTGTTGTTTGTAAAGAAAAATGCAATCCTTTGACACTGAGTGGAGAAATGCTTATATAATGAATTAAGCTGTGTCATTTGAAAGTGCAGCTGACGCAACACAACCTGTCTTGAAACAGGGAAGCAGTAAATAATTCACGTTTAATCACTGTCCTAGCAACAAAAAATACAGGAAACCTCACTTCTGTTGTTACCCATGTCATACCCTTGTTGTAGTTTTCAATAGATTCTAAATGTCGGACATGATGCTGTGAATATGAAGTCAATGTCATAAACCGTACTTTTAAAATTACACTGAAAAAACTCTGCTTGTCTTCTTTTTTTTTTTTTACTCCAGGTAAATTTGCGCACAGTTTGACTTCATTCTACTGGATCTAGACAGCTGTTATCACTGTGTACAGTACTAAATTACCAGCTATAGTAGTAGGTCTCGAATATCAGAGGTAAAACACATCCTGTTCCAACTCTGTAGAATATTTTTGGCTTTTTTTGTAGGTTGGAACTAAACAGTCTAGGGTATTATGTAGTGATGCACTGATATGGTATCCATTATGCTATATATTTCCACCCATATTGGCTGATAAGATGATAAAGATATGTGTTTTTTTAGTACAAGTCTTAGTACAAATAAGTGTAAAATTGGTTAAGCTTTTCAGATGTCTCCATATTAAGGTAAATACTTTAAAAAAAAAGTCCATTATACATTTTGCTGCTAGTTTGACAGTTGTTAGTCTACTTCTACAGGAAAAAAAAACCCTTTCACATCAGCTACATATGGGCAGACATAATATAAGTCCAATTCCAGTATTGCTTTTGAAATATACTCTTGGCTGATATTGAAAGTATGCTGATATATTACATCTCTAGCACTGTACGTGTGCTCTTGATCCACATTTAATTTCATCAATGTGGAGCAGAAGTGGGGGCATAGTCTGCTGTGACTGAAGTCCTGCCCAGCATTGGAGGAACCCCAGCAGTGGTCTGATCCACATTAGAGTCAGAATGACATTCCAGATGAAAAAGGCCAACAGGGAGGCATCCGTTGGGAGGTCAGCAGAGCTAAAAGGTCACCGTCCATAGTTACAAAGGTCGACTTTGATGGGATTTGATGAAAAGTAATACTAAGGTTACATGGTGGGGCTGCGAGTTGAGAGAACAGACAGAATAGCACATGTTTTTGGTGACAGAGATCTGTGGATGGCTCATCCGGTGTCCTCTGTGTCCCTGTGGTCACCGTTTCAACATATTTCCCTGCTTTAAGTTCTCCAGAAGATAAAGTAAATAAAATCATTTGAAACAACAAGGAGGACAAAAAGTACAAACACCAAGTTCCCTAACCACATGGAGTACACATACTCAACAACTTCAAAAAATGCCCACTGAGTTTTGGGAAGAAAAAAACATTGACAGCTATAAAGACTACTGAAAGCATACTGTTGCTCACACAGGAGGTAGGGATACCACAGGACAACAACAAGAGAGAAAGAGAGAAAGACAGACTGAGGGAGAAAGAGAGACAATGAGAAGACAGCTTCACTGGTTCTGCCAAACGATGGTCAAATATTACAAAATATTCTATTAACAATATTCACAAAGTACCCAGGCTCAAGACAGATTTGTGTCAGAAATTCCCAGTGAAACACCTTGTGCTTTTTATAGTGGTGATTTGAATCCAAACCTATTTTTTTTGGTTTCTTTGTAAGAGAATTGGTTTGAGGTCTGTCTGGCTGTAGCAGCCAAAAGGGAAAAGACTGGGGAGGGGGATTCAGTAAACTAAACACAAATAAATCTCTTTTTACTCCAGCAACAGGCACATATTGTGTAAAAGGCTTGTAGCTGAGAATTTCTGACAGAAATGTGTACAACAAACTCTTCAGAGTGGCAGCTAGTCAAATATGCCATATACTGAGCCATTGAGACATCCAGAAGAATGGAAACCCAAGTTTCCAATCAACAGAGACAAACACATTCTCACACACATATATACTCACAAGCACATACCTCCTATCCAAAACATCACAATTCCTCTATCTAGCAAAAAGTCACGTACACTCATTCACAAATATGCAACTCATTGGTGAAGCCATCACAGACACACCTACCATATGTCATCTTGTAAAGGATTTTCACTCAACTGGGTTGATATTGGACCTGAAAAAGAATGGTGGCATTTTTATCTATCAAGAGGGGAGTTGACCAAATTGACACAAAACAAAAGGGTAGGGTTAGATCAGTTGACACAAAAGTTCTGATAATGTATTATTCTTTTCTTTCCCTTTAAGATTTCTTCCTTTTCCCTTTATATCTCCTGCTAAATGAAAGATTGTAAGAGTCAAACTGAGACGGAAATCATAACAAAGTGCTTTGTGCACAGTAACACATGACTTGCTCTGAGGACTCATTTCAGAGTCTTGGGAGGCACACTCACACGCCTTATCATCTGAAACAACACCCTAACAAATTCTCCACTCTCATCCATACACACACACACACACACACACACACACACACACACACACACACACACACACACACACACACACACACACACACACACACACACACACACACACACACACACACACACACACACACAGTTCATGACCAGCAGAGGGCAGGCTCTACCACAGCCAGAATAGGACTCTGAATGCCTTCTTCTCCATCATTCCCAGTTCTCTTGTCCCTCAATCTGTCTCGATGAGTCTTTATCTGTCTTTCTGTGTGATGCGCCTGCACTCTAGTCTTCACAGTGCGGACACCTTCACAACGTTCTGGTGGATGGGGCCAGCGGGCAGATGAGCATCTCCCTCAGGAGTCGTCACTGGCGGTGTTGGAATGCTGATGATTGCTGTGGTGATCTGGCTGCTCTGGCAGTTCATGGATGCTGGATCGTCTACGTGCATGTTCAGACTGGAGCGGCTACAGGAAGGAAAGGAGGACAGGAAATTAGGGCTTATGAATATTTTCTCTATGTAGACACATTTGCTAAAAGTTACTCGCTCATGTCCCTGACCAGTTCTAGTGAGGATAAAAGGTAATAAGAACCCCTCCTCTTTTTATTTGACAGCCACTGTTCAAGGTCAAGGTTGCTTGTATTGTCTTGGAGGAGCCCTTAACAAAAACAATAATCCCTTTTACCCCTTTCAAACTGAACAGACACCCTTTAAATCATCATTAGTGTGATTGGGTCAAATTGTTTTATAGAGCTTTAAAAAAAAAAAACAGGTGTAATTGTGAAAGTGTTGCTTGTCAAGAATCACCCAACTCTGCTCTACACAGAGCCAAAGCAAAATGGCTGGTGAGAAAAGATGAGCATCAAGCTTAACACCCTATAATAGTTGGTGTAATAAATTTGAATACATGCAAGCTGCAAGACATTTTTACAGGCATTTATCACATTATGCAGCCTTGGCTTGGAGCTTTTACTTAAAAGACCTGATCTACCTATCACTCCACTCTACAAGTTGAAGGATATTTTTGCCCTCTCCTTTAGAAATCCTGAGCTCACCTGGTAGTGAGGGGCTGGATGTGGATGGTGCTGAGCTCTTGCAAGCCTTGTTGGTGTTTGTGCGCGTGTGTCAAAGGCTGCATGTGTGCTGGGCCACTGGCATTTGGTAAAGGGGTGTGGTGCTTCTTGCTTCTGCGGGTGCAGCATGTGCCAGTCACACCATCCTGGCTGGAAAGGGAGGGTCTCTGAGACGAATAATTTTGCAGCCCTGCCTCCAGGTAGCTCTGCTGGTAATACTGCTCGTCCACAAACTCATGATTCTACAAACAAGACAGAGAGAAAAAGGCCGGCACGAGGCAGAAGACACAGAGAGAGTCATACACACATGTAATTTTCTGTTTCATAGCCTGGGTTAATAACTCCTCAGTAAATATGTGATTATTTTTTACATAGACCTGCATATGGCTGTGTGTGTGCATGCACATTAAATATTCCTGTCAGTTGGAGCTTAATTTAGAATCAATTTCCATAGTCAATTCCTTAAAGAGGAAATAATCTCTACTTTTTTATTAACAATGGATTGCATGACTACTTGTATGTTAACGGGGTCACTCATAGCGATGAACCCATACAAAATTATTTATTATTGAATAATGTTTGGTGGACAAAAACACTACTCCAAATGAATTAACCACATGTTTTGAGGAGGTAGGCCATTCTGATCAACCTTTCCTGCCTGACAAAATGAGCTACCCTCCTTCCAATATTGCTTATCTGCTGGATGTGTAAACAGGCAACTGTTTTCGAACATGTTCACCACAAACTGTAAAGGTGATAACACGTCAATGTCCCATTAGCTTCCCTTAAGTGTCCAAAACAAATCAGTTATGTCAGGTGTAACTTTACATTCATGCTGACCTCCATGTGCTCCATTTTTATTACACAAGGTAATAAATGAAAGTTTTGGTGTGTGTGTGTGCAGCAGCGCATGCTAGATTTTTTCATTCGCCAATCTCTGAATAGTTCTAGGCTGAAACAGACAACAGTGCGTCTGTATCACATACAGGCAGACAAGCGTATATCATATGGGAAATGAAGTGTACTGGACATCACGCTACACTGGGCTGCACTTGCTCATGCACATTCAAATACTTTAGATTTATTACACTTTAAGCCTGGCTGTCAGCTATTTTCAAACAATAAGCCACAGCTAGACAGAAATGTATGGATGATTACACAATCAATGCTTGTGAATGCTGAAAAGCTAAATTGCCAAAGCTAAACTGGATTGCTGGCATAATTGCATAAGAAAAAGGTGAAGCAGTTAAAAAAGTTGGAAAAGTGGAAATGGTTTTAGTTAGTATGAATTTCATTGAAATGTTAAATAATACCAATGTTTTAAGTAAACAAAGTCATAGTACAGGCATGTCGTAAAGTTGTAGCATAGGTACTGTACGGCGAAAAAAGTAATACAAAAGTCAAAGTATAGTATATTGGAAAAAATAAAAAAGTCAAAGTAGAGTTTTCTAGAAAAAATTCATAAAAAAGACAGTATAGTATGTCAAAAATAAATTATACTATAGTATGTCAAAAAAGTAATAGTATAGTATGTCCGAAAAATTCATAATAATATATGTCGAAAAAAGTCATGGTATAGTATGTTGAAAAAAGTGATAAAAAAGCTATAGTGTAGTATGTCAAAACAAGTCATTGTATAGAATGTTAAAAAATAATATAACATATAATATAAATATATATAATATATATAATATATAAATACAACAAATCAAAAAAAGTCATAGTATAATATGTCTAAAAAAAGTGATAAAAAAGTAATTGTATAGTATGTCTATACAGCATAAAACCAGATAATTTAGACACATCACCTCTATTCTTAGAGCTTTGCACTGGCTTCCTATAAGTAAGATAACTGATTTCAAAATATTATTAAATTACAAAGCATGAATGGTTTGGGACCAAAATACATATGTGACATGCTGCTCTATTAGATTTTAGTTTTACACACCACAGTTATGGAATAAACTTCCTAAACACTTACAATCTGCCCCAATCCTCTGTTCTTTTAAGGCAAACTATTCTGTTTGACATTGCTTTTCCTGAGGTAATTTAGAGATGGTCATTTATCCTCTATGCTTTAAAGGAATTTTAAATTTCCAATTTGTGTGCTTTGTTATTGTTTTTATTATTGTTGAATTTTATGTTGTATTTGTTTTGTATATGTATGTAAAGCAGTTTGAATTGACTCTGTGTATGAACTGTGCTATATAAATAAATTGCCTTGCCTATGTCAAAAAAAGTGATAAAAAATTCAGGGTATAATATATCGAAAAAAGTCATAGTATAGTCTGTTGAAAAAAGGGATAAAACAATCATAGTATTGTATGTCAAAAAAAATAAATCACAGAATAGTACATTATATCAAAAAAAGTGAAAAAGGTCAAAGTGTAGTATATCAAATAACTGAAGAAAAAGTCAGTGTAGCATGTCTGAAAAAGTGTAAAAAATATGAAAGTTGGTATGTCAAAAAAGTGATTAAAAAGTCAAAGTATAGTATGTGGAAAAAAGTCATAGTATCGTAGGTCCAAAAAAAGTGTTAAAAATGTCATAGTATAGTTTATCTAAAAGTAATAGTATAGTACATTTTTTTCCAAAAAGTCTAAGTATTGTATGTTAACAATAGTCATAGTATGTTGTAAAAGTGATGGTATAGTATGTTGAAAAAGTGATGAATAACTCATAGTATAGTATGCAGTTGTTACTTGCTGGTGCTATTTGGCGCTGTGTTAACCACTGAGCCACTGCATGTCAAATAGAGAATGTTGAAAACAGTCTCATCAAAGTATGTCGAAAAAGCCGTTACAAATTCATAGTATGGTATGTCAACAAAAAATGATAAAAAAGTCACAGTATAGTACATCGAAAAAAGTGATAAAGTAGTATTTCAAAAGTAGTCATAATGGGAATCTAACCTGGGTCAGAGAATGCATATTTGACTTGTTGATGTTATTCGGAGAGGTGCTAACCACTGACCCACTGTGACACCAAATAGAGAATGTTGAAAACAGTTTCAGTATATTATGTCGAAAAAAGTCATAGTATGGCATGTCAAAGTGTAGTATGTTGTAAAAATCATAGTATAGAATCTTAAAAAAATCAAAGAAGTCATGAAAAGTCATAGTATATTATAATGAAAGAATTAATAGTATAGTATGTCAAAAAAGTCTGTATCTGGAAAAAAGTGATAAAAAAGCCAATTATGTTGTAAAAAGTGATTAAAAAAGTCATAGTAAATTATGTTGAAAATGTTCCTGTTGGAAAAGAACAGATGTTAGTGTTTTGGAAGATATAGTGTATTGTATTAGTAAATTATTGTATTTTGAAAATTAGTGTTAGAGTTTAGTTTACAATGTGGGATTTTGAGCATAAAGTTAACCATTTTGCCAGTTGTGTGTTGTAGGTGTGTTGGTGCGTTAACCACTAAGTTAATATCATTGTGATATTATTAACCTAAAGAGAGAATGAGTGTGTGCACTCACAGTGGTTTTCTCCAGACAGTGCAGCAGGTGGTGGTGCTGGCTCTCTAGTAGAGAGGTGGACTTGGTTAATCGCTGCTCCTCCTCAGTGGAACTCTTTAAACACACGCACACGCACACGCACACGCACACGCACACGCACACGCACACACACACACACACACACACACACACACACACACAGTTACAGTTTTGTTGTAAGGAAGACACTGATCAGATGGTGCAGGTGCACGACCGGCTGCTATCTAAATACCTGATTTGAAAGGTTCATCTTGTATGGAAGTTGCTTAAATTGGAGAAGGAGACAAAAGGACAACAGACAGGTAGAGTTTTACTTGTGGTCATAGAGAGCAGTCAGGGCCGCAGTCATGCCAGTCAGACACAGAGAACATTACTATTCTGACCATGAGAGGCATATCTGCTAACATCAGTGGAGCCAGAACACTGATCTGTGCTATAATGGAGACTTCTAGCACAACTCTCCCCTAATATATACAGAGTATATACGATTCATGTCAAAATGTTGTCGCCATCTCTGTTATTGCAAAGGCTGGCTACAGGCAACTCTATAATGAGTTGCAATCCATATGCCTTCTTTTCTATGCTGTGACCTTTTTTTTTTTTTGTGTGAATCTGTGAGTGAACAAGTGAGTGATATTTCTAGTTATGTGGTAGTTTTTAGAAGAAGTTCATCTCTGGGCAGTGGTAAGGTGAGTCAGACAATATGTGGACTGCTAGGGAGCCTTGTGGATTATCTAAGAAAGTGAATAAAACAGCAAAAAACAACCGAAATTTGATTGTAAATATTCAGCAGTCAATTTGCTAATATTTGTCAGAACAGTAAGTTTGTTTTGTTCTATTTGTCCATTAAATCATTTGACTGTCAGGTCATGATGAATTTGTAGAAAACACTTGTAATGTGCAGACAAGAAACATAAACTCTAAAATAACACAAAAAGCCCTTTATCACCTGTTCACTTATGTACCCTCCTTTTCTCAAGTGATATTTGGAACAGATTTATAATAAGCAGAATTTTTACAAAGAGGATTTGAAGTTTAATATCCTTATATATCCAACATCTAAGTAGGGTTTTGGGAAGAGCTAATACACAGAAAACACAGATTACTCTGCATTATTATTATAAATATTGGCCATAATAGCCTTAGCTTAGCTTGAGCCTGGGAAGATGTCTCTTTAGTATATTGCAGAATGCCATCATTGTACTTTCAATGGGTTGCATCAGTTTCCCCCAGCAGCATCTGTGGTTGAGCTGTTTATAAAAAACAAAAACAAAAACAAAAAATACGGCCCGATCATGCATGCTCCACTGCATCGCCGTAAGGCAAGCAAAATGCCATGTTTGGAAGATTTGTAGTAGCAATTTTCTGTTTGTTAAGTGGAGGGGCTGGTGTTGTAAGCAGAAGCTTCTTTGCTGAGAGGGTACATTCCTGCGCTGATGACTCGGTTTTTCCTCTCCAAGACCGCTCACCTGTGTTCATGCTGCTTATCTGTACCTAACACAGCAGTAAAACACAGGTGTTTAGCCTGATTTATTTCTGTCTTCTCTATACGTGAGATTGCAAGCCCATATCAGCAGTTTGTCTGGAGGCGGCTGTGGTTCACCACCCAGGTGGCCACCATACTGTAGAGACTGGTAACAGCTTGATCTTCTGAACGACAAAACCCACTGCGTGTCGCTCTGCATGGTGCATGTTGTTGGTAAATAGCTGCCTTAGAATTATACTTAAGTTGGAGAACAATATATTATTGCTCAGGCAGATATCTCCAAATAAGATGTTCACTGTTGACGTTGGTGTGGTTAAAATCACTTGAACAAGAGCATCCTGGAGAGGTCCATGCATTGTTCTGTAAAGTAATAAAGTTCCCAATTTCAACAGTATTATCATTTTAACTATTATTGTGGTAGTCCTAATGAAGCAGTGTGCACTCTATAATAAATTAAATTAATTAAAGCCAAATCTTGATAGGAATACTTGTACACTAATAAATAAATAAATAAATATAGTTTTGTCTGTGTCATAAATAAAAAAACAGCAAAAATTGTGGCCTTGTTTATATAGAACTTTTGCAAACGTATTTCATCAGTGTCAAGAGTCTCTCTAAATAGTTTCTCTTAACATTGTTATGTTGAGAAGTAATTTCAAATGAAAAATAAAAATCAATAAAGCAACTTTATAATTCCATATATATTGAGAAGGTTTACTCATGACCCTTTGCTTGCAATTAAGATAAATTTCAAACATAACCACGTATATAAAAACAACACTGCAGCCTTTGCAGCGTATTGTCTCTTGCAATATCAATATGAAGCCAATGCATTATTCAACCCTAGCTTGAGTATAAGCACTGGTGCCATTCAGATTCTGTCCTAACTATAGCTATTGAACTGAGAGAGAGCGAGAGCGGAGAGGGAGGAGGAAGCACTTGTTTTTGTTTTGCCGTGTCAGCCCCAGGCCACTATAGTGCTTGTGAACCGCACAATTTTGGTGAGGCAAGGAACATCCTTGAGATGTGTTTACATTTCCTGCTGCATTGCCTGAAGCATTTACCTCAGCTGGGCAGCTGAGATTAGAGATGCTTACATTAAAAGTGCTGCTTATCGAATGAGATCACAGTTAGCTGCTCTAATAAGTTATGGGTGCATCATTAGAATTGATAATTAAAGTAACTAACCAACCAAGGCTGGCATCCAATAAGCACTTAGTTGTTGCCCGCTCTGAAATCCTCATATGTGGTTGGGTAATCCTGAGGAAAACTGATGAGACACAAGTGAAGCATTGTAGTATCTGTGGTTCAGAGGGTGGTCTTACCGTGAACTCCAGAGCTTCGTTGAACAGGCCGTTGCGCTTGCTGTCAAGGAAGGCGTTGGAGCTTCCTTCCTTGGATATTCGTATCCTTGCCAAGCGAGCTTTCTGCAAGAGAACATAAAACCAACTGTTTGTCAGAGCCTATACCACATCCTATGTCAGAATGATTGGATATCACCTGACACATCAAACTAATTTGAGCTACAGCACTTTCAAATGCTTGATATCTTAGTGGTAAGCTTATAGATCAAGTCAAACATGTGCTACTAATCACTGATCTGCTATGATACTTATGAATGATTTATGGTGACCAAACAATAAAACATACCTTGGTTTGAAAATCAGTTAGCGAGGTGGCTTGTACTAAAATCATGTATAAATTAAACAGCTATGTGTTGTTCCGCATTTAAAATTTTAAATTAAATTGGGCTGTTTTTGTGCTGCTATGCTAGCGATTTTGTTTCGCTAAATAAATCAAGGAAGTGTTTCTTCTCATAATGCTCTACTTTGATAGTGTCGGATTAAATGCATCTTTAGTCATCACACCCACACAGCGCGGTTACTGCACAGTTGGGTCTCGTTTTCTCTCTCTACCTCTCTTTCTCTCACGCTGACAAATCTCTCCTATGAGGCAGTCTGCAACAGAGGAAAAAATGCAAGGAAGAACAGATACACTATGGTCTTTGGAGTATATTCTTTATGCTTCAGTAGCTTTGGCACACAGTAGAAGGATTCTACTCTTCTGTGTGATTCTGGAAAAAAAGTTATGTACATTGTAATATTATTAACATAAAGAGTGAATGACTGTGTCTACTGGATACACAGGCTTGTGTGAAAATGTGGGTCTCAATAAATATCTTGGTTACCAGAACAACTGCTTTTATAGGATTTGTGTAATCTGAGTCACTCACTTCTTAAAGGCACGCCATTTTCCCGTCAAAGTCAAGAGCAGGTTGTCAGGCTCAGTGCAGCTACAAAGTGTGTAGCTTGGCCTTCTGCATTTTAAAATAGAATGACGGATTCATTGAGGGGTAATTGGCAGAAGCATAATGTGAGCTGAGAATTTGTTTAGTAGGGGGACCATGCACCGCTGGGGGGTTAATTGCATGTGTGGATGTGTGTTTGCATATCTCCATGTGTGCTCAATCATGCACACCTCTTCTTCATAGCTGAATTTCCATACATATCAGCCATATAAAGTACCAGCAGAAATACCTGGCTTGGTAAGAGCATGGTAATGTATGATAATTTAAGCTCATTCCCTCACTTGAATTTCATTTAAATCACGGCTATGTTTGTTGACCTGCAGGTAAAGAGAGTGAGAGAGATAAACAGAAGTGCAAGAGGACACACACATGCACCAGCACCCAAGCTAAACTGTAGCATCTATAGAACAAACACAAGTCCCTTCAAATTGTTTACCTTCTCCTGCAACTTCATCTTTTTGTCGCTTTTCCTCTCTGTCTTTGTGCCCTCACACTCTGAACTTACGTATGTACATTTGTGCTGGCACAGCATTCCCACAGGCCTTTGGGATAACCCCTCTTTATGTTCTGACATTGTCCTCTGCCAATGAAATTGTTTTTCTGGGGTCACTATGCAAACTGCAGCCCGTGACTGTGGCGATGGTTGCCAGGCAGTGCAAGGATAATGAAGGGGATGTTATGAACATGTCCCGCGAGATTGAAGCTACTTCTGCAGTTCTTTGATATATTCCCGTGGCCCTTGGGATCCAGGCGCTTGGGTCTAAGGTCCATCTGTGCTTTCAGGCAGAGCCACCTCACAACAGATTAAACCTAGATGCTGCTGAAGGAGCATCATTGAAAGCACACAGGCGTGTAAGGCAACCATGAACACGGGGATTTCAAGTACTCATACATGCACACGAAAGGTTACATGGCCAAAAAGTATGTCTGCTACACATTCCATCACACAGAGACACAGTCACATCATATATCCGGACACACACACACACACACACACAGCACACAGCACACAGAGTAAAAACGAAAGTGCTCCACTCTTGTAATAACAAAATAAATGATGTCTCAATACTGGAACAGTATTTCCCTTCACAAATTTACTTTGGATTCACAGAAAGCTGCCATAAAACAGATTATTAAGAATGAGGTGTTTGTTACTTTTAATGCAAAATGTGTCTGTGGTCACTCCAACCATTCAAATAAATAAAATAACCATTCAATTACATTCAAATAATAGGATCCTGGTCCCCATTTTTTTAAACAAAAGGAGGGTCTGAATACATGAATGACAGTAATTTATGCCCTATACAGATGTTACTGTATTTTAGTCCAACTGAAATGATGTTTATCATCATTTTGTTCATCATCGTTTGTCATTGTGTTGTGTTGGAGGCTGCTGTCTTGCTGTAAACCAATGTCATGGTCTGCCTATGGTAGAATGATGTTTGCTTTATGCAAATATGTTTTCAAATACAGTGATTTGATTGGCTGTAAGGTAATAAGTTCTCCAGGTCTGAGCCGGGAACCAGCGATGCAGCAGGAGATAATTACTTAATGCTTGGAACAAAAGGACAGTTTCCACACAGTTTGTAACCCAATACTCAGAAAACACAAACAACTGATCCAGTGTATAAAAAGGGCTGTTTGGGGGTCATTTAAATGTACGCAGCTTGGTGCCAAAACATGAATACATTGAACATTTGTTATGTAATTCTAACGTTGATTTTATGGGTTTATCTGAAACGTGGCTGACCAGCTCCTCACCCAAAGGGGCTGTGTCACTACCAAAATACCAAACTTTTAAGAAAGATAGTGGTCGGGGGGGGGGTCTTATGTATGTTAAGAACAACTTGAAATGCAATCAGATCAAAATGGCCCAGTAACATCACTAGAATGCATTGGTGTAAACATCTCCCTTTCGAGAGAGATGTCTATGACAGTTCAGATCTATCACACATCTACTGCTAATCTGGATTTCTATGACCACTCCTTACATTATGTAATCATAAAAAAGAAATCCTCCTTTTTGGGGATTTTATGTCAATCGGGACAACAAAACAGAAAAAAATCTCAAGTGTATAACAGATTACCTTAACCTCACTCAGCTAATAGAACAATCCACCAGAATTACGCACCACACTCACTCCAGAATTGACTTAGTTTTCACCAATATACCAGAAGGGATTACAATCCCCCACAATCTGTTAACAGGTCTCTCAGACCACAATGTGACCTTTTTTTCTAGAAAGGTCAAACGCTCAGAAAATCCATTGCATACGTCAACAAATCGTACTATTAATATGACAATCCCCAAGAACCAAAATGTGATAGAGCTTTGAAAGATAGTGACTGGATTGGCCTTATGGAATGCGAGGCTGCAGACGCTGGCAGTGATTTATTTCTCTCGAAAGTCAAAGAGGTCATCCTCTCTTGGAGGGGGTGCCATAGGAAAAAGAGGTCCAACTCTCTTCCCTGGCTCAACCCTGCCTGTTTAAAGCTAATAAAGCATAGGGACCAGTTACTCAGATAATCTATTAAGTCTGGGCTTAATATAGACATACTTAATTTCACAGGAGCCAATAAAGTGACGTCCGAGTTACAAAAAGGCAAACTCTTTTTATCCTAATTATTGAAAACGCTAGATGTAATAGTAAAAATATATGGCAGAACATAAATAAATTGACAGGGAAACAACCCAAGCAGGAAACTAAAGGTTCAGAATTAAAAATTAAAAATCTGCTGTTGAATCTGTTGTTCTGGCACAAGCTTAATTACTTCTTTGTTAAATCAATAGCAGAATTGGTAAAACAATTTACATCTTCTGAGGGTTCTGATCAGCAGGTTCCTACTCTACCTGACAATGCTCATCCCAAAGTTTATATCCAAGAAATCACAGAACCAGAAGTTATTGATATCATTACGGCTTTGAACAACTCTTAAGCCAAGGATATTTATGGGCTTGACACTAGTTTTATAAAATCACATAAGGTGGCTTTAGCGCCCCCAATTATGCACTTGGTTAATTTATCTATACAAAATTAAATTGTTCCTAAGGCGTGGAAATTGGCCTCAGACACCAAAGTATTTAAAGCTAGACAAATCTGACATGAATAACTATAGACCAATTAGCAGTCTACCTATAACTAAAATTATTGAAAAATGGTAACAAATCCTTGAATTCCTCAGCAATAGCCAAACATCTTTACATCCCATGCAGTTTGGGTACTGGCCACACCACTCAACCGAGACTGCATTGGCTATGTTCATGGAAAAAAATAAAATGTCAGCTAGATAAAAATGGATGTGTTGGTGCCGTATTCCTAGATTTAAAAAGAGCTTTTGACACAAACCGTCACGTTTTCAAATTGTGATGTTCCAATTTTTCTGCTCAAACTATTAACTGGTTTCACTCATACTTGTCTCACAGAGAACAATGCATTGTGGTAGGCAGGGTTAGTTCTGCTTACATGGGTTGTTCAGTACGAGTCCCCCAAGGGTCCATGCTGGGGTCCATTTTATTTTCATTATATATTAATTATTTACCTGAATACTGTTTACACGTGGATGTCCAGCTTTATGCCGACGACACTGTAAATTTTACTGAAGCAAAGAATCCTGAAGAGGCAGCATGTGTTCAACAGCTCTTACACACATACAAATATAGCTCAATAGATCTTAAATGAAAAAACGCCTGTTTGTTTGTCTTATCATCATTGCAACATCTTATATATAACTACTGAGAAATATAACTTACTGAGCTTTAATAATTTTTGTAAATTTTCCTCAATGTGCTTAATTTATAAAGTACTACATGGCCTGGCACCACCTCCATTGCTAGAGTTTATTAAATACACACAGACTCAGATTACCAGAGCTGTTACAGGGACAGGGTAAACAGGGACTGTGAGGTTCCTTTTAGATAAAACCTCCTTCAGCCATAATGCACTATCTATTAAAGGTAGTATATTATGGAACATACTACCTCCAACTATAAGGGAATATCCCACTTTGGCCTCCTTTAAGAGCCAAGTAAAGTTGTTGCTTAGAGCTAACAAAATGTGTTTTTTTTCTCTCTCTCTCTTTCTCTGTTTCTCCTTGTTTTCCATACCAAATGCTACTATTGTATATCTTTTGTCATTTTCTTATTGTAACTTCAACAGGCCTATTGGACTACAGATGGAAATTAGCCCTTGGGCTACAATATGGCATTTTTCCGTGTACTATTGTACATGTTCATCAATGTGTCCTAAAATATTAAATAAATAAATGTGTACATAGCTACATAGATGAGAAACCAATGGTATTTAGATGCATTAATACAAAAATAGTGACCACCATCACAAAACAAAAAAAATATAAAATTCTCACAAACTCAGGAAACAATTTTGAAAATCAGTAGCTTGCAAAAACAAAGATAATGTAAAATCTGGCAACCAATCAGAATAGTGATGCTCAATATCACTGGTTGAAATCCAGATGTTTCCATGCACCAAAAGGCCAAAAAATGTTTGAAATGTTTCCCCTTCTTCCTGCCACAAAGCCCCAATTTAAGATCAATCACACTTTAAAGATTATGGCTATAGGATGCAAGCCGGCACACATGCTTCATTTCAAGACCATTCATCACCAGTTGAGGAATCTAAACTGGCATATCCTCAAATGATATAAAAAAAACCTCTATATTTCCCCTTCGCTCCCATAGCATTCTCCTTTGAGCATTGCCAGTAAGTTTTGTTAGAAGTAATTTAGTTGAAAGTGAAAGTTAAAAAATGCATGACACCTTCGCAAGGCTGCCTATATAGGATTTGGCTTTGTGTAAAGTAGAGCAATCAAGCTATGAGGATTAGGTTCCGCCGCAGGCCTGCCTTGGAACACTGCAAGTGACAGAAGAGACCATCTGATGAGGAAGCACGCAGGCAAGCACACATGCACGAACGGTCGCACGCGTGCATGCACGTATGTACACACGCACGTACGTACACAGGCACAGAAAACTGTGAAGAGTTTTGTTAGCTGCCGATCATCTGAATAGTTGCTTTTATACATGCTAACATTTCTGCCTCAAGGAAATAAGTCAGTTACTTGAAAAAATGTGCGCACGCGCGTGCACACACACACACACATGCACACACACACACACACACAAAGAGAGACAGTGACATGAGGAGGGTCAGAGAGAATGACGGATAAAAAAGAAGAGACATTTGAGGAAAACTGACTTTTAGAAAATCCATCTGGGAGTTGGTAATGGCAGAAAACTCAGTGATGGAAACAATCGATTCTGTGGGAATACTCCACAGGTCCACAGATATCTACCTCTGTAGCAAAGACAGCAGACTAACACCGCTCAGGGACAAAAACCTTTGCCAAACCTTGATTACCTCCTCTTTATAGAAAAGATGAAAGCTCTGCTATGCAATGCTGATGATGTTTTGGACATCTTTCATAGCACAACTCTTGACCCCCCTCAGTGAAGTCCTCTATCAACATCCCACCAACTCTGTTTTCAGTCTGCCTTCTTCCCAAGTGCCAACAACTTCATTGATTGTCTAGAAAAGGGCAAACACTCTCAACCAGAAGTCATCTCCACCTTCAACCTTGTGAGGGAAAACAATATTGGGATGATTTGGAGCAAAGGGACTGAGACTCGCAAGGAGACCAAGAACAAGAACCGCAACAGACAGTTATTTTAGAATTTACTAAATTTGAGGACAACAACTTGTCAAATCTGAGATCAATTTCCAGTCAAAGTGTAAAAAAGACGTGGCGGTTGAATAAAGATGGCGAGTGATTTTTTACAGACATAAAAACAATTATTGTTTTTGATTATGCTGCTTTACACTTGAGGGAAGGTTACGTATTTACCATTGAGCCATTTTGTCAATGAAAGATCCATAACTGTTCCATAACTCCACATAGTATATTCATGGGTTATTTTACAACAGCTGTGATTTGTAAATACAGCAAAAGCGTTCTCATACATGTCTTACTTTTTTCGGTTTGCTCCTGCACGTGTTCCAAGTCTGATTCATGAAACCCTATAAACCTCACACCCATGAATTGACATCTCTGACAGGTTTAGAGTGAACATACAAGTTAGATGCTAAAAAATCTCTTTCAACATCTTTAAAAAGCCGCACGCTCCACGACTTAGATAGGAGGAGGTCAAGGGATGTGACAGACCCTGAGGCAGAATATTGAGAATGTTGAAAATATTACTAAAAGCTACTTAACTGTGTAATTTGAGTGCTAAAATATGCCAATAAAATCACAAAATCTTAGCCAGCAAGCCATAATGATGTGGTGAACAGAATATTAATTTAGAAAGTTGTATATTTTACTTTCATGATTTTCCAGATTTATTCAGATGAATGCATTATGATTCTTAAGTCAGGGGAGAGAAAGACACTCTGTACATGACTCGTACAACAGGTTTTGACCATTCCTGAATTTAATTAAGAGAAAATGATGAACGAGAACACTGGTAAAGGCGGCAAATTCTCTTAAATCACTGGTACGTGCTTCTTTTGCTCTTACATGAGGCCCATGCTCTTTTTCTAGACATTTACAGTAGTTCTGTTTGGCTATGGGAAAATATTTTTGTTGCAGTTTGTACATGCATGTGCCTGAGTGAGTCGGTAAAAGGGGGTATTTACAATTTTGCTACTAAACCAGTGTTCAAGTCCATCTAAAAAGATCCAAATACATATTATTTACAGAACCAGATCCAGGAGAATACCATGGGTAAACCTAAAAGTTAAGCTCATTTAAAATCATGCCCCTCTCTTTATATAATCATTCTGCATTACTTGCCCTTTTGGGATTTTCCATTTAAATCCTATATCCTTATATTTTTCAGGTGCAGTATTCAAAATTTGTAATTAGACCTACATGAGGATATTACCTTTATGCAAATAAGCTCCGAGGAGCAACTAAAGAGTAACACCTGCTGATTGGCATCAAGCGTAAAGATGCGGAAGGACTTAAAGTCAGTGTTCAATTCATTGTATAAAAAAGTAGCAACACTGAAGACTATAGGGGGGGCAGAATAAAGAATACATGTCTGTATCTGAGCTGTGAGTTCCTCCTGGCCACACAGCAACTAGTGACATCCTCATGTATCTTTCCTTTGTGTAGTGAGATAGATCAGGGGGCTGTCTATCTACCAACACCCAGATGGATGGCTAATTGCAATGGGAGCCCAGAACAGCTAACAATTAGACCTGAATGAAGATGGATGTGAATGAGGGGGAGGAGGGCGGGGGGTGGGGGTGAAGGTGGTGGTGGGGGAGAAGAGAGTAGACTGGAAAATGCTTCACTTCCACTCCTCAAAAACCTTCTTTTTCCTCCTGTCTGCTCTCCCATGGTCTTTTAAGTAATGTGAAAGACAATCTTGAATGGCTATCTCTTTTTACTCTCAATTAAACAAAGCCTTTTTCTAAGAAATTGTCTGAGGATGAATGAATTTTCCGTAAAATCTAACGACATGCAGGTAATAAACATTGACAAAATGACATTTTCATATGGTAAATGATGAGTGACATTTGCTAAGTGGTTGACTTTATGGCTGAGGTCATTTGTCATTAAGGTTATGGAGCATTAAAGAACACTACATGTTATGCAGACGGTAGTAATGGAGTATTGATGGATATGGTATACCTGACTAATTCATGACTCGGGTGACATTAAGGATCACAGTTATCATTAGCAGTGAAAGAGTGGACTATTCAACTGTAATGGCTCTATCATATACCCTCTACACTGGGATTACCATCTTTTATAGTGTGAGAGACTGTACCAACCTACAGTCAAAAAACTAATGTTATCTAATGTATAATGAGCTGAACACATGCCATCAGTAGTTGTTAAAAACAGCAGTACAATCCATTGAAGTTGCTACCAATCATACAAGACTAATGACGTGTTTCCACTGTGTGGTACGCAGTGGCTTGACTCAAGGCTCACTTTTTTGTTACCAGTGCTTTTCTCTTTTCTTTGTAGGCAGGATTCTCAGTTGATTGCCATATCGATGCTGCCTGAAACTGCCGTGACATCCTCTTCAATGCGACACTCGCTGAATCCTTTTATAGGTAATCAAACAGAGGAACTTCTATATTATTCCTCTGTTTGATCTATGTTCTCTTCTCGTGCGATACAAGGTAATGGAGCCTTTCATACATTGTCGTGTTTCTTTAGAATTAAACATTGGACAAATAGACTCTTTAAACGCTTCAGATGTATGTTATTTGCTGTCAAAGTGATGCTAAAATGAACATCAATGGAATGCTAGCAGAAGGTGATGGCTTGTTAGCCTATGAACCTCCCCATAAGAAGTACGCTTTTCAGATGCTTGCTTACCCCCTTAATTGACCCACGTGGCTAGCATGGCTAAAAAAGAGGAAGAAAGGAAAGGCTGTAACAACCAGTTGGGACATGAAATCAAATTAAACTAACGTAAGTCCAACCAGAAAGACTATCTTATGTTACTCACTCATTCTTATTCACCTTGCTCCTCGTCTCCTCTTGCTTCACATTACCTGCTGATTAGAGAGTTCTTACTTTTTTTGTTAAAACACCCAGGTTTAGCCACAATCTTTATCAGCCAATCACATTAGGCTGTCAATATTAAATTCTTTTCCTCCCCGTTGCTGTAAGCTCTCATTTCAGCGTGAATAGGATGTAATCGCAGGCGTGCTATTTTGTGCACCCCTGGATCCTTAATTTCATCTTCGTAACTGTTCTATTCTCTGAGTTGTCCCCTATTCCTCTGTCTTTCATGCCTTAAATTGCTCCTGTGATACCCAGGGTTGCTGGATCTTGGAGACAGATGGACTGCATGGGGGGAAGTAACCAGTAGGAGAATGGAATTTACATGGGACTATGTCCCCGTTCACTTCCAAATCATCATTCCAGCTCCCAGGTCTATGCTTAACAGACCTCGCTTCTCTTCTCATCCATCCAGATCTCAGCATCCTCTTCATCCTCACCATCACCACCAGTGTTTAGACTCCATCAAGGGGGTATCCTACATACTCACGGCTTCTCAACCCCCTTTACATATAAAAACGTCAATGGGAATTTGATGTCACGTAATTCAAGACATACTCCACTGATCTTAAGTACACAAGCTTAAATGCTAAGCAACACCTAATCCTGCGGGCTAATAAAAGAGAGAGATGGTACACCGATTGCATCTCCTAAATGGTCTAAATATCACATTTGCAAACCTATTATCATACCTGGCACTTCAGACCTTGATTTGTAATAACACTCTAAAGGATCAAGGCATCCACGTGGAATATTATTAGGAAGGCAATGATAAGACGTTTTAGTCATGCTGTTATGACAGAGAAAACCTATGTTGGATGTATGGGAGTAAATCGCTGACCTCACTGCAGGCAAGCCAGGGAGGCATTCAAGTGCTTAAGGGAGTCATTTGGTACTGGTTAATGACAACAGTACCGTCATGCTTCACTGGTCAGTTTGTTGGTACTTCTGGAAGTGTAGGTGTCTGGTACGTAGCTGTGTTTGGGACACTGCACCACACTGCAGGTCAGTGGAGAACACTCAGGGAGGTGGGACAGACCAAGGTCAGGCCCAAACTGACAGGTAGTATGTTGGACGCACACACATACACACATACGTGGATTCATGCATTTAAACAGATGCACATACATACATACACAAGCAGACAGACAGACAGATGCACATCCTTCCTTCCAGCCAGTCCCTCATCTGAGTAATAGCTATTTCAGGAAAGAACACAACATTAGGACACACATTGCCTCTAGCTCTCCCCCCTTTCTACTCTCCCCTGCCTCCCCTGCTCCCTCCTTCCTTCTGGCCCTCCTCTTCACCACTCCTCTCCTCTCTCTCTTTTCTGCGTCAGTACTATACATCTCATTGGCTCCAACCAGTTTTTTTTAATCTAGATAATTTTCCCAACCTTCAAACTGTTATTCTGTCCTGTCTTTTCATCCCCCACTTGGCTGTGTTACACTGGAGTCTTGCTTGGCAGACAAGGTTAAGGTTAGTTAAGACTGGGCAGCGGTCAGGCCACGGTCGAACTGCAGGACTATAAACAGATTTAAACTACAAGCATGTGCCAAGATAGATGGCAGTAATCAAAGTGAGGGTGAGAGAGAGGGAGAGAGGGAATGGATGGAGGCAGAGGAGCAGAAATGAACAGAGACGAAATAAACAAAGGGAGTGAAAAAAGGCTTGCTAGGAGAGGTGTGAACAAGAGTGGTGAGAGAGAGGAATGGACTGAAAATATGTGTCAGTGTGTGCATGTCTGCCAGCTCCACACAAACACACCACTATCTATCTCAAGAGAACACAAACTGTCAGGCTTGCCCTCAGGCTTGATTACCAGCCCGGTTTTGTATGTGTGCCAGCTGATGCTGCTACCCAGTTTGGCTCATGGACACACAACACACACAACAACATGATTCTTAAAGGTCTAAAGGCTGGGTTATTTACCCAAAGGAAGATAGGATCTCTAAATCTTTCACAGTTTGAAAACAGGTTTCCATAATCCATTCATAAATTTGTGCCAGCATGTGTTTTTATTGCTATTCTTACAAGGACAAAATCTCCTCACAAGGACAAAGGACAGACCAACAGAGAAAATTATGTGAATACGGGAAATTTCTGATATTGACTTCTTTGACAGGCTATGTTAGGATTTAAACTTGGACTTTTGGAGGATAACTTTTAGGTTGTGGAGTTAAAGGAATACTTTGGTCTGGGAGAACATGATATTTATTTATTTTTGTCAGATTAATGTAGAGGAGTAAAAAGTACAATATTTCTGTGAAATGTAGTGGAGTAGAAGTAGACAGTGGCAAAGACTCAGGTAAAGTACAAGTAGTATAAGTAGGTAAAGTACCTCAAATTTGAAATTAAGTACAGTACTTAAATACGTGTATTTACATTCCACCACTGCCAGAGGAATTGTTATACAACCTGGCCACCTTAACCTTGTTCGTGTTACTTACTTATAACTGATCTATAAAGCATTAATTAATGCTACCTGACTAAATTAACTGACTAAACCACCAAGAAAGCCATTGGGTATAACTGACAAACCCTGATTAGAAAGTGCAACCAAAATTCCTTATATTAACAAATTCTGTAAAGAGGAAATTAATCTGAAGTTTAACATCATGTAATGTATATGCATATATATTATATGTATGTAAATTACAAGACACAATTAATGTAGATTAGCAGCCTCTTGATCCCATTGAGACCCGGAACTGAGCTACCCTTGGTTAACCTTGAAAATTATTACATTCCAAAAAAATCCTCCAAAAGTGATCTATTTATGCAGAGCTAGGACAAAATAGAAAGGTCACAGTTTAGGTATGCATATCAAGGGAGAAGGTCTGTTAAAGTATGGTGATACTCACTGAATATGCATCACACTACTGCTCATGATGTAAGTCAACGTGCATTATACACACGTCATCATAAGTCTCAGAGAAGACTTGAACCATGTGGGGAAGAGAGACGTCAGAGCTCCCCCTCTGAGGTATGTACTGTATGTCTGGCGGTTCAACCCTCTGGAGCCCAGTTGAAGGCAAATAAGACTGTATTCACCTGTACCTTCTGCGCCCGCCGCTTGTCTGCTCTCTGGTTCTGGTGATAGATGCGGCTAAAGTTGGACACGATGACAGGGACAGGCAGAGCAATTACCAGCACCCCACTCAGAGAGCAGATTGAGCCAAAGATCTTCCCCGCAATCGTTTTAGGAACCATGTCTCCGTATCTGTGGAAGGTGAAGGGAGAAAGAGAGAATACATTTAGCGGAATATCTTTTTATGCATTTAATCCAATCGGTCGGTGGTAGCTCAAACTTTGATTATTACACAGCCGACAGGAGGTCTTCCACATCACACTATGACACACTATAAGTGAGTTCAACAAGGTGCCCATTCATTTCTCTTTTAAAAGGCTTTCATCTTTCTTTTTGGACTTCGTCATGCTGCACGTGTCCATCCTCGCCAGAATAAAGCTTGACCTGCTGACATGATTCCACCCCGAGAGAGAAAGAAAGAGGCTCCCACCAAACCTCTTCTATCACTGAATGGCACAGTAAAGTCCACAGACTCATTCACCAAGAGCAGATTCTATTAACCTTTAGAGAAGAGAAAAAGAGGAGGACACGGTGAATGCCAGGGACATTTCCCAAAAGTCATTTAGCCCAATTCAATCTGAAATATTTGCAAGTCAAAATCAATCTCATCTTGACTTCAACCACAGATAACACAATTACAATAACTATATTACAACTATATTACAGAAGCCAGACTGCAGGATTCAACAGTGGAAGGAGAAGACGAAGGAGAAGAAATTCAAAGCTAAAAGAGCACAACTTAAGTTGGAAAAGCAAACTTTATTTCTAATGTTCTTCCTTTCTTATTCATGAGTTAAAAGTGCAGGTAATTTGTTCTTCTTTTCCAGCTAAACAAGAAGTTCTACTGAATTTATTAGAACTGACTAAAAGTCCCACTGCAATTAAACATGAAACAAAAAGCATTTAAGGATCCAGCCATTCATATAATTAGATAAAGACAGATTTTGGAAAGAGGTTTATTTTATGCATCAATAGGGTAGCATTTTGAACACAAATGATTTTTCCCCTATAATTAGTTCCATAAACCTGTAAGTCAGTTAAAATTATGTAATGTATTAATGTAACCTCAAGCACTACCGTTTCATTAATTGTAAACAATAACTTTCCCTTTGTATTTATCAAACTCATTCCATCATATGAAAAACAGAATCATGGTGTAGCTTGTGATTTAACTGTAAATTATTATTGCCAATCAAATCCAACTGTACAATTACTATAAAGCACACATGCTCAACATGTTGCAGTGTGCATATTACAAATTTTATTGGGTAAACAGACAAATAAGATAATGATTAATGAACACGCTCATCTGTGTACATATCTTGTGCAAATTTGCAGTTTGGTTGGCGCTGAGAGGTTGACAGGAAAAGTCGCAGCAGAAGCAAAGCCAGAAAGACAGCAACAAAACGTTGCCAGGGAATATGTCTTTTCTCCAGCTCGTCACACTCATCCCTTTAGAAAGCAATGTGATGTGTCAGAAACAGTGAAAATTGAGAGATATGGTGTGGCATCTAGCTGTAGTGTGAATAAACCATGGATAGGTGAAATTACAGAGAGGTTAAGCTACTGTCACGCACTAATGAAATCACACACATATACTTTACACAAAACATGTGCTTAAGTTTACAGTCTGGAAGAGGGCACTTGATATGATAAGATGTACGTACATGTGTCAGTGGTAAATCAATTTACCCAATATTCATTTTATGCCAATTTATACTTGTACTCCACTAGATTTTGGGGGGAAATGTTGTGTTTTTTAGTATATAAGATACAATACATTGTCATAAAGTAAATTAAACCATCCAAGAGTACAGCAGGTAAAATGGCTGAAAGCTCTACTACAGCCAGCTCCAACATTCAAATCCTGTTTATGTTAACGAGTCAGTGAAAAATAATCCTATAGTATAATTTAAAAAATAATAATGACAGAGGAGCCCATTATCCTGCATTATGAATAGTTTTGCCTTTGCTGATAAGACCTAGACACTGAAAACTACTGAAATACATTTTTAATACAGAACCTTTACACATAACCTAGTGTGTTTTACACTGTGGTATTGGTAATTTTACTCAAGATCTAAAAAATTCTTCAACCACTGACGTACACTCAATTGCCAGTTTAGTAGGTATATCTTGCTAAAACTAATGAGTCTGATACTACATACCTTCAGGAAGGTTATAATGTTCAGTTTGTATTGAAACAGCTTTAGAGGGATGCTGATTCAACTTCATGATCATTTTGGAGGCTGCAGGTAGTGGTGCTGTTGAAATGTATTGGTTATAATGAGAGTTGTTTCCAATTCTTAGTGTGTCCTCATTTATATAAACAGGCTGGACAAAATATTATAAACATTTCTCAGTATAATGCAATACAATCCAATGGCACCACAAACTACATCCTCCAAATTTAATATAACATTTAATCAACACTTCTTTAAAAACTGATTGTGATAACTGAGTGTATGTACACAGAAAACCCACATTTACCATATCTCTTCATAGTTTTGAATATATTCTTTTCTGAAAAAATCCTCTTTTCCACTGATCCTTCATTAACACTGTAGGTTATTGCGTGACAGATGGATACATTTTCACATGGATACTAACAACACAAGGATATAACAGCATTTAGCATTGGTCCCCTGATGCATGTGTAATGTAGTTGGTACATCTAGTCAATCCACCTGTTACTGGTGCTACGCATGCATGCATATGCAAAAACAACTCTTATACACATGCATGCACACAATTAAACCAGTTTGAACATAAAATTAGTGCTGTGAAAAAGTATTTGAAAACAGACATCTTTATAAATGTATCTGCTGTTACTCTGTATCCTTTTTGCGCAGCATGCTTCACAGCACACTTACAAAATGAGGGTAAGGCCATTTATGTAGTAATCGTATTATCCAGCTAGAAAAACCATATCAATATTTCTTTTAAGTTTTGCAGATATTCAGAAACATGTTTCTAAATGGCACTCATCACATGCATCCACTTTGATGGATCACAGTGAATAGCGCTGGTTGTTATTTGAGGACTTGGCAAACAGTATCCTAGACGCTCTCCATAAATGAACAATAATCTCCATAAGAAGTTGTGCTCATGATAGTCATTTTATAATTTAATGGAGCATTTCTGTCACAATCTGTTGATACAAAAAATGCACAATACACACACACACATTCTCAGAGTTTGGCAAAAACAAGCCCAATATGAAGTTATTTAAGTGGAGGGTGGTTTATGCATTAACAAAGCATAGCACTGCCCACACAAAGTGAACCACTGGTCCACCGCCATAACTAAGAGTATACTTAGAGAACATTCATTGTCCCTTCAATGAACTTTAATGGATTTTCTACCCAAATTAGGCAATAACAATCCCATCAGTGGTACAAAGGCCCTATCACTACAACACATTCTTCTCGTCTCTTCAGAACATGTTTCCATTAGGAGGAATGAAAAGCTAATCATATTCATCTGCAAGCCTTCTTTAATGTGATCCTATCAGATTGCCTGAAAGAGGCCCTTCTCTCCTAATACTACAGTCAATTTGCCGCTCCCATTTAGTCAAGCTGGCCTGTCTCTGATGATACCATCTCTGTACCATTATACATGCCACAGACATAAAGCTGGGCTTGCACACATTAAAGAAAAAGAAAGTTGTAATAAGTGGTCTGAAGGTGTGATAAATGCTGGGGACGTATCTCTGCAATACTTCATTGAATGTGGGGATGGAGGTAAATGTCTGAGAAAAGAAGAAGATGGATATGCAGTGAAAGGAAGTATACTGGAGGGAGAGATACTTTTTTCTAGTAGATGCAGTGCACCTTGGAGGTTTGTTCTCTCCATCAGCCTTCTTGCCATGTGCACAAACACACAACTATAAATTTGCTGTATTTTATATGTGCACCCCTGCATACAAAAAAAAAATACAGAGCGTGAGCAGAGATCCACACCAACACATAAGCTAAAAACTAAGTTCAGATGGACAGGTCAGGCCTCGGTCAGGAATGTTACATCCCATTGTTGGAGGGACAGGTCTCTGTGGGTTACATTAAGAAAGTCTAGGAAGGAGAGATGGGGAGTTCTTGAGTGGAACTAAGTGTTCTTGTGAAGGTATGTGTGATGGATGGGTTTATCAGGGTTAGTCTGAAGGCTGACAGACACAGATTTGTGGTGATGGCGGGTCATGCCATGTCAAGTCAAGAAAGCACAGTTCATCCCCTTAGATACCTGCTGATGAACCCAGCCCGCATACAAGTACAATACAAAATAACAAGTATGAAAGTGGCCATGCACTGCAAAAAACGGGGTGTCAAAAAACAAGATAAAAACTAAATCTGAGGGAAAAGGTACTCAAAACAAGTGAAATTATCTGTTCATGCAGCAAGATATTTCACTTGACAAGCTTGCTTGATTTAAGATTATAGTGTAAAATAAGAAATTCCCTCTTAAAACAAGATAAATTATCTAACACTTCTAAATGTAAGTTTTTTTAATCTTGTTTATTCAAATTATATGAATACATGCTTTGTAAAATTCACAATTCTTACAGTCATTGTTTTGTATGGGTATAATAAAAAAACAGCTGCACAATAAGCTTGGGATTAACTGACCTGAGCTGAGTCCCAAAGTAAATATTTATTGCTGGAATTTGTTTTCACTTTGTGGATCATAAACCGCTTTTATGTTTGTGCTGCAAGGTCATAATGCCATGTTATTTATATATTAAAGAGGAAAAGAAGCTTATATTTTAAAGAGAGTGAATGAGGGAGGGAGGAAGGGAATGAGGGAGAGAGACTAAGACAGAGAGATGTGAAGTGTTGGGTTTCCATTTACAGACCAAATCCCGTGTGATTCCACTGCAATTGTCCACTGCAATCTTTCTCAGTTCCCTTCAGATCCAGCCTGAGTGATTCTGCTTGGACCACAATCCCTTGCGGTGGATTGACCACCCGGAGGACTGAAATTACCAACTTGATGAGGCAGTGCATTCAGGGTTAGCGAGTGGGTTTGTGTCTACTGTATGTGTAAAGTATGCTAAATTTGCAACTGTGTGCATCTGTGTGTGTAAGTCAGTGGAGTAAACATACATTCACAGCAAGACATGGATAAAACAAATATTAAAAAAGAAAATAATGTATATGTTGAGCTCCTATTGCAGAGATTAAACATACAATAAATATAAAAATACATTTAAATAATTAAATAATTAATTAAATAATTAAATATAAGGAAAACTGACTATTATATTATCATAACTAAAAATGTATGCCTATATGGGTTAAGCAAAATCAGTGGTACTGATGTGGATCACAATACTAAAAGAAGCGCTGAAATGATCTGGTAGATTTAAATTACTAATATGAATGCATAACACTTTAGAAAAGCAGGATTTTTTTCACATTCGCATAACATATCAGCACATCTGTTATGGGCTATTTGGCCAAATAATGCTGAAGATACAGGGTTACACGTTGATGAAAGTGAGCAGCCAACAGTTTAGTATTCTTTCACTGGCATACTTAATTTGTTTATTTTGTCTTGTAAACATAACTGTTTTGCCTTCAGGTTTAGTGAATTAACCCCCTACTGGCCCTTTAAATTTATTTTAGTTTGATATGCACTTTGACCCAGAACAGAAAGTTGGCCAATTTTGTTTTTAGTATGCAGCCATATTTTTCATAGACATAAAGAAATGGACCAACGGATCCCGTTGTTCTGGACGGAGACCAGTGAAGGGAAATAGAAGCACTTTTCCGGTGATGGCTAGGCGTTACTGAGCAGCCTCCAACTGAGCTTGACGACGTAGATGTGACGTGTGCAACGTGTCTGAAAGTTGTAAGTCTTCTGGTAGAGTGCCAAGAGAAATCTCCAAGTTCAAGGTAATTGAGCCTTTTATCCAATGTTGTGTTTCTTTAGAAAAAAAAACGGACAAATAGAGTCTTTAACGGCGGGTGATAGCTTCGTAGCATTAAAATGGCACCAAATGAGCTACGCTTAGAGAGGTGAGGCTTACCCCCTTGGTATTTTTGTTGAATGGTGTCACTCCCTATAGTGCAGATTTGAGTCGCGCATGCGTCACTTTGTGACGAGTGAAGATGTGAGTTGCGCATGCGTCACTGCGACAAGTAGCATACAAGATGCTAACGAGAGACTTCTGTAATGTAAACACAGTAAAAATGAACCTACTTAACGAAGTTTGTTCACTTCTGGCAACAAGTTAGCAATCAAACACGACAAAGGCTGTCAGTTGACAGTTGACAGTGAACGTTTTGAGCTAATGTTAGCAATCAAACAACCATAGCTAAAATGTTTTTGAAATGACTGCTAGCTTAGTTACAAGCTAGCAATCAAACACAACAAAGGCTGGAATGGCGTTTTAAGCTAACGTTAGCAATCAAACAATCATAGATAGTTAAAAGGTTTTTGAAATGATTCCAAACTTCTGTTATTGTTTGTAAATAGAAAAGTTTATTATATCATGGATTTCACAAATCTCAGTATGACATGTTATGATGTAAACCGTTTAAATCTGAGCATGTGCAACTCACATCTGCACTCGACCAGAGCTGGTCTGACTCGACTCTCGTTGGGTATGACGCGTTATGCCGTAAATCGTACATCTGAGCACGCTCGACTCAAATCTGCTCTCGACTTGCATCAAGGAGTGACAAATGGACACGATCCGTTCTGCCTGCATGACCTATCCTGCGCATGTGCAAGATGATAATCATGATGTATGAGGATTTATGACACTGCACGATCTGTTCCACAGTAGTGGTCTGCTGTTAGCCTCCACCAGAAAGCTAATGTTTGTGTAGCTAACAGCTAATTCGGCTAACCGCTAGCTGAGACAGCATGTAAAAGACGCTCAAATGTAAACATATCAAAATATATACACTACCGGTCAAAGGTTTGGGGTCACTTATACATTTCCATACCACTCCATTATAGACAGAATACCTGCTAATTTGGGTGGGGGGGCTGATCTTTAATGCAATATCTACATTGCCCATTATCAGCAACCATTCATCCAATGTTCCAAAGGCACATTCTGTGTACTAATCTATCATTTAAAAATAAAAAACTAGAAAAACATTAGAGAACCATTTTACTTTTATGTAAGCACATAATGTAATCTGAAAACGGCTGCCCTGGTTAAAAAAACAATGCAACTGATCTCAGCTGGCATTCTGTCTACAATGGAGTGCAATGGGAATTTCTATGTGACCCCAAACTTTTGACCGGTAGTGTATATATATATATATAAAAAAAATCCCCCTCTCACCCCTTGTGGAGTGGTATGTGTCATCCTCAAGCTTGGGTCCTCTACCAGATGCCCTGGGAGTTTGAGGGTTCTGTGCAGTATCTTAGCTGTTCCTAGGACTGCACTCTTCTGGACAGAGATCTCTGATGTTTTACCTGGAATCTGCTGGAGCCACTCTCCCAGTGTGGGGGTCACAGCCCCCAGTGCTCCGATTACCACTGGCACCACTGTTGCTCTTACTTTCCACATCTTTTCTAGCTCCTCTTTCAGCCCTTGGTATTTCTCGAGCTTCTCTTGCACCTTGTTCTTGATGTTGCGATCGCTTGGGATTGCCACATCTATCACTACTGCCTTCTTCTGCTGTTTGTTGATCAACACGATGTCTGGTTGCTTAGCCATCACCAGTTTGTCAGTCTGGATCTTGAAGTCCCACAGGATCTTAGCTCGGTCATTCTCGACTACCTTAGGTGGTGTCTTCCATTTTGACCTTGGGACTTCCAGCCCATACTCGTGGCAGATTTTCCTGTACACTATGACAGCTACCTGGTTATGGCGTTCCATGTACGCACTTCTTGCCTGCATCTTACACCCTGCTGTTATGTGCTGTACTGTCTCAGGGGCATCCTTGCACAGTCTGCACCTGGGGTCCTGTCTGGTGTGGTAGACCCCGGCCTCTATTGATCTTGTACTGAGTGCCTGTTCTTGTGCTGCCATGATTAGTGCCTCTGTGCTGTCCTTCAGTCCAGCCTTTTCCAGCCACTGGTAGGATTTCTTGATATCAGCCACTTCTTCTATTTGTCTGTGGTACACGCCGTGCAGCGGCTTGTTGCTCCATGACGGTTCTTCATCTTCCTTGTCCTCACCTTCGGGTTTCTGCTGCCTGAGGTATTCACTAAGCCCTTCATCTTTGGGGGCCATCTTTGTCGTTTCATCCTGGACAGTGGTCTTGACACTCACTAGCCCTGGGCCTCCCTCTCTACGCTTGGTGTACAGTCTCAGGGTGCTGGACTTGGGGTGAAACCCTCCATGCATTGTGAGGAGCTTTCTCGTCTTGATGTCAGTAGCCTCTATCTCCTTTGGCCAGTTTATTATACCAGCGGGGTATCTGATGACTGGCAGGGCGTATGTGTTAATAGCTCGGATCTAGTTTTTCCCGTTCAGCTGACTTTTCAGGACCTGCCTCACTCTTTGTAGGTATTTGGCTGTGGCGGTCTTCCTTGCTGCCTCCTCATGGTTTCCGTTAGCCTGTGGCACCCCAAGGTATTTGTAACTATCCTGAACATCTGCAATGTGGCCTTATGGTAGTTCAATCCCCTCAGTTCTGATCATCTTCCCTCTTTTTGATACCATGCGACCACACTTGTCCAGTCCGAACGACATTCCAATGTCATTGCTGTAGATCCTGGTAGTGTGGATCAGTGAGTCGATGTCTCGCTCATTTCTGGCATACAGCTTGATGTCATCCATGTAGAGGAGGTGACTGATGGTTGTTCCGCTTCGGAATCGATATCCATAGTCAGTCTTTGTGATGATCTGGCTGAGGGGGTTCAGGCATATGCAGAACAGCAGCGGGGATAGTACATCGCCTTGGTATATGCCGCACTTGATGGTGACTTGTGCAATTGGCTTTGAGTTGGCTTCCAGACTTGTTTTCCACAGCCCCTTTGAGTTCTTGATGAAGGCTATTAGTGTCCTGTTGACCTTGTACATCTCCAAGCATTCCAGTATCCATGTATGTGGCATTGAGTCGTAGGCTTTCTTGTAGTCAATCCAGGCGGTGCACAGATTGGTCTGCCTGGTCTTGCAGTCTCGAGTGACTGCTCTATCCACCAGTAGCTGGTGCTTGGCTCCTCTGGTGTTACTGCCTATTCCCTTCTGGGCCCTGTGCATGTATTGAGCCATGTGGAGCTTCCATGTTGTGCAGAGGCAGGTTATTGGCCGGTAGTTATATGGAATTGTTCCCTTCTGAGGATCCTTCATGATCAGGATTGTCCGTCCTTGGGTTAACCATTCTGGGTGGACACCACAAGCCACAATTTATTTAGCTGTAGCTTGTTTTTCCCACTGTTTAGCTTGAGTAACGTTATTTTAGACTGAATTAGCCAGGAAGCTAATGCCAGTGGAGGCTAACCGTTCTCTGACTGTAACAATTATTTTCATTAGTTTTTTAATAATTAATTATCACTCAACCACAGCAAAATCAAGAAGAATATGTGAATGCTACTCCACATTGTGACATTCAGTATGATTATAATGCAGTGAACATAAAATACGGCTGAATTGATGAACATAGAACGCTTCAGCAGAGTGAAAGATTGTCTCTCCAGGCCTTTAACCCTCAACCATCCATCCATCTGTAGTTTCATCTGACATTTCATAGCCAGTCACTCAGATGGAAGTAACTTGCATAACACATGGCTCTTTAGGGATGGGACAACCATTTATAATCACCCCCACACATGTCACCGCAGAAAATCAAGAAATAAGCAAGTGGAGGACAACAAGTAAAGATACACTGAGGTAGACAGATAGTGAAGAAGAGGCAAGAGCATAACGTAAGAGAGCAGTTGAGAAAGATATGCAGCAATCATCTCTGTGACCCCTCAAATAAAGTCAGCCCTTCTGTCCATTTAGACATCATATTCTTTAAAAAAAAATTACAAAAGCAAATTAAACCATAATTTTGGACATTTTCAGACACAAGGATTGCTGCATATGACAGCATTTAATCAAATCTTATCTTAAGGGCCACACACACAGACACACACACACACACACAAACACACACACACATATTCACAGTATATAGAATAAAAATTATGTATGTGGTTTTTACAGCAAGAATACCATTAGGTATTCACAGTATGCAGCCGTGTGAATAACGACTCTTTGACTGGCATGTTCATTTTGGCAATGGCCTTGTTGGTTCCAAACAATATATATATATATATATATATATATATATATATATATATATATATATATATATATATATAATATATACCTAGGTATTTGTAAAAGGTGAGAAAAATGTGAAAATCACAGAAAAATGTTACTGCCAGAAACAATTTACCATCATTCACCTCCATGTTATGCTTCAGATAAACACCTCATATTATTTAGAGTAGGAGATGGCTAAAGTAACATAATGTGTTCATTGTACTGCCAGTCAATTAGAGCTTCGGAGATTTTGTATGGCTGAAAGGAACCATTGTATTGCTGTAATGTTAAGTACTTGTATCTACTATGTGAATGTAACAGCAGTATAAAAGTGATGTATGTCAGATCCAATTCCAATCACTCACATAAGTTGGTCATTTCACAAGTGTGAAATAACAACTTTGCAATTGCAAAATTTGCATTGCCGTGTTTCCGAAACATTGATTTATTGGTGGTGGCCTGCCACATTATCAACATTGACTACCATATATTGATTTTCTATTTTTCTTTTCCAATTTCAAATGGCACTGCATTGATTTGCTCAGCCCCTCCTTGCCTCCTTCTCCCTCTTAGTATCATGAACACCATCAGGTGCACCAAAAGGCAGACATATAGGCTTTTTTCTCATTTACATTTGTCAAGTGATGAGAGGGGAATAGGAGAAAGAAACACAGATACATTAATAAAGTGAAGGGCATTACTCTCATACTGCACTGCACACAGAGAAAAGGTCATTACCATCACTCACTTGACAACCAATCTTACTGGGAATCACGCTTAGGGATTGCTAACATTTCTCTGTAACACACATCCAGTTTGCTACATTATGACTTGGAATTGGACTAACTTTGACACTTTGCAGAGGTTTATCAACATTGGCTTTTCACAGCTTTATAATTTGACTTACCACAGCCATGGATAATTGATTTTGATTGGCCAGATGCTTTGCATTGTTTTTTAAGTAACTGTACAGCTTTGGTGTTGCATCACCATCACTGTCTTACAGAAAATTAATATTTCACTATGGGCTTTGGTCATTATTAGGCTTCTTACAATTGTTAGAAGTAGCACAAGTTTTACACTAAGTTTAACAAAATTGTTGCTAACACAGGGTTTCTTGATTGCATTACCTCAGACATGAAGAGACATTTAACTTTTTTTAAATCTTAGACTAGTGGTCATGGTACAGTACAAGCAGGATAATTCCCGCTAAGCATTATGGTTAATATTGCATGTTGTATGTCTTAGTTTTGTTCAAATGTGAATCCAGATTAAGAGGGAATCAACGTAAGGACAGAGTAAGGAAAAATTATCATTATGCTTAAACCAGTGCTTAATATGCTTGTTGCTAATGATAATAGATTGTACAAATAAAATGAATTCATACATTATGTAAGGTCTGAGGATAGAGTAGCTAATTTAACTTCCTTTCCTTCTTGTATACCAAAAACAAAACAACTATTGTTCAATTTGTTCAAATTAATGATATTAAAGGGGTTATAATCATTACTTTTATATCAACAATGGCCCACATCACTACTTGCATAAAGAGGACACTGGTAGAGATTATGAACCCTTAGCACCACAGAGCATGTCAGTGTTTAACGACTCATTGTTTTGATTTTACGCACCACAGCTTTAGTATTTTTTTGTCCACTCACCGCTCTCATCAAACCCCTATCTGCCCAGGATCAACTAGCAGATATTTTCTGGTTGACACTGTCAGGCTGTTCACCAGCTAGTCGTCTATATAGTGGACAATTTAGCATTCAAAAAGCAACAGATTTGTGGAGACTAAAAACAGAGCTAAAATGAGAGTGAATATAAGACTTACATTCATCAAGTGTTCAGGAATCTCCAAATGTTACTGTTGCTAGGTATTTGCTGGATGCGTAAATAGGCAACAGAAAATGTTCCCATAACAACTTAAAGGGTGACAATAAATCTGTGTTGTGTTTACTCAGAGTTAAAGTTTAAAAATGAATACTCTGCAACTGGTTATCACTTCCTTGCCCCACTGGTGCTCGTCCCGTCCCATTGCTCAAGTTTAACTTCCCATGCTTCAGCAACTCATTGTAGTGAGTGGAAAAACCCTAACCCAAGCTACTAAACATCTTATTAGAAACCTACATGTGATGCTACGGATGCTGTTTTCCAGAAGAGTCCCATTAAGCAGTGTGAGTACACTTACTTGCCAGGACGTCATTGAATAATAGCCAAGGACTCAAGCACTGCTCATTTGTGTGTGAGCATGAACGTGGGAAGGAGTGTGTGCGGCTGTGTCTGTGTATGCGCCTCTGTAATTAGCGATTACCAGACTGCTATCAAACAGACGCTTTAGTAAATTTACTTCCAAGAGTAACCAGGAAGTGCAAACACAATTACCAGAAGAGAAGGAGCATAACAACATTTAAATATGAATTACATCTGAGATAGTACGAGTCCCCAAAGCTTGCACTACTAACTGCCTGCATAATGCCTAATTCACAGAAATAGTTGTTCCATTAACACATTTGTGGATCTGTCTGTATGCATAAGGTAAAAAACAATTATGAGTATGAACGTGGTTATGTACTGTAAACACGCCCGATAATAGACATATCTCTATATGAAATACTTTCAAGCCCTGGAGGTCTGATACGAGTGGATATATGGGAAAAAAAATAGTAATATCTGCTGAAAATTGAAACAGGAATCCATCTATCTCTGTGCGATGGGTACATTGAGTGAGTGTGTCTCAGTGTGACAGAAGAGAGGAGGAGAGTGTGGTTCAATTAAACTTCTAATGTGAACTAACTGCACTCAGTTTGAAACTAATCTCTGGAGAAATTTTTGAATTATGAAACTGAGCATTTTGTTGGATGCAAGACAACAATGTAATCACCTAGGAATCAAACTTGCAGACTGGGCAAGGCAGCCACAACCTGCACAACTCCAGTGCTATATGTCTCTAATAGTGTGTGCCATTACAGTCAGCAGTGTGGAGAGGGGCTGGGAGAGGTCAAAAAGGAATGAGACCACATCATGTCCAAAGTCTTAACAATATATCAGATGCTAGATTATCGAATTGCATCAAAAAAGAAATTACAGTACATACTGCACATATTTTACAGGCCACATGTTTCAGTCACGCTGATGCCATGGTTCAAAGGACTGCAATATCAGTCTGTCTGTTAGTTGGTCCACAACTTTGTTTCAGACTGAAATATCTGAACTACTGGATGGACTGCCGTGGAATTTTACAGACATTCATGGTCCCCTGAGGATAAATCCTATTGACTTGGAGCTCCCATGAATTTTACATTAGCATGACCATGACTATTAGATGAAGTGAAATTAGGTGCACACTTATGTCCCCATTAGGATGAGTTGTATTAACACTGGTGAACCCTTCCCTTTTCATCTAGCTCCATAATCACGTTAAAATTTAAATTGGTCCAGTACTTTATGACCAATTACCTGCAAAACTAGTAACATTCCCATCAGCCTCAGGTGTACCTTATGCAAAGCGTTAATTAGCAAATGCAATATATAAGCATGTAACTTGAAGTGCAGCCTCACAGAGCCGCTAGCATAGCTTACTTCTAAATTTTTTTGTTTTTGATAAAGTTTATTGTTCATATCATACCTCAGTACTTACAGTATCTTTTCATCAAAAACCCTTAAATAACTCAGATACTGTATATGGGATCTTACCCAAAAACTGTTAATTATTTGTTTATGTACAAATAATACTAGTTAAAAAATGTATTGTACGTGTAAGTATCAGCTAATATATATTTATTAAATTTACTTTGAAATATCTATATTGGAATTGGCCTAAAAAAGTATAGGTTGTGCTCCCCTAAGAAGAGAAAGTCCTCTCCCTGTCTCTCTATTCACCTAGGCCAACTCAAGCCACTTCATGACAAAAAATTACAAACATATTGTATTTTATTGCATTCTATGCTAGTCTGGCAAAAGGATCCTGAGCTCTTAACTTCTTTTCCCTACTGTATTTTAATTTAAACTTTAGTGATAGCTGTGGTGTTTTATTTATCTCAAGTCTACTATAATAAGCGCAGGACTCTGTTAGAAATCAACTTTTATATGAGACTGTTGGCGAGTCCTCATTATCTAAACAAAGCATGTCTACACCAGCATTATAAAGTGTTAGAATTCTATTATGTGCTTCTTTGATATATCATATCTGTTTCTTTTAGATTTTGTTTCGTTTAACACACGTTCTGAGTTCACGCCCAACCTTCCATGTCCTCCCCATGCTTGACCCCTGCTGGAACTGATGTTCAGAGATGAAAAGAAGTGAGGCTGTGTGGAGAGATAAAGCTGGAAGTGAAAGAAGGGAGAAAGAGAAAGGTCAGAGCCTGAGAGTTCAGGGCTCATACACGCTGCAGTGAGCCCATGACAGCAAGGTAACCAGCTGGCTGGTCCCAGCACAACTTTCCACAGGGATCAAAGAGAAGAAGGAACAGACGCAGAAGAGAGAGAGAGAGAAAAAATACTTTAAAGGAAGGCGCACAGAGGGAAATGCAAATGTGGAAAAAGAGACTTTGGTGAGGAAGAAACTAAAGGGAGGGGCTTTACTGCTGTGAGATTTGTGGGTGACCCCAGCAGAGAAAGACATCAAATGAGACAGAGGGATGAGAGATAAATTAATAGAAAAAGGGAGAGAGAATGGTGAAGCACAATTCAGGACGTCAGATCTACTCTGCCTCCCATTCAGGTCACAGTGATTGCATTTGTTTAACTTTGCCAGACCATTTCCTCCTGTCGTAGAGGATGAACGTGTGCGTTTGTGGTGGTTAGGTTTGTGTCCATTTTTGTGAAACGGAGCGCATGCATGTTTGTGTGCTTTTGTGTGTGCCTGCAGTCTCCACATTTAGTTACTGTCCCTTTGTGTTGCTATTTTACATTTCTTGCACTGCATGTGAATGTAATATATTAACAAAAAACTCAACTGTGATACAATTATTGTGGTTCTGGTTCAGGCCTCCACCAACGAGCTACTGCCAGGTTTTCGCAGCCCAATTCAAATTCAGTCCATTAATTAGGAACCAAATGTGCTACCAAACGCAATATAAGACAACCCTCTCAAAAGCCCCTGACGGTGCAGCAGGTCTAGAATGATTGACTTGACTAAAGTATTGAACTTTTTCCCAAAGGGAGATTGAAATTAATTAAGCTCTGGTTCACCGTTCCTGCCTGAGCTCCCATGTGCGTCCACAGGTAAAGCCATTATACATGCTACACATCCTATAGCTTCTGGACTTTGTTGATTTAATTGTTCCTATTCAATCAATTAAAACAGATCTACTGTAATCCTAAATGGTGTGAGAGTAAGACAATTATAAATTGCACACATGAGGGCCTGCTTGTTTGTCTTTTCCTCTGTCTATATGTCTCGGTAATATCTTCTTTTAGATATTTTCGGTGAGCCAAAAAATAGAGACATTTCTCATCCGTCCTCCATTTCAACACCAAGACTCTTATTCTCAGTTCTTTGATGTTGTCTGTTGTCATGGGGACCTCTGGAGTGCTGCAACGCTTAGCGGTTAAAAGGGTTACATTAACATCAGCGACAGGTTACATTAGAGTGGAGCAACATTACCCATTAGTGGTAGCAAAACTCATTTGTGGTAGCAAGGCCAGCACGGTTTGCACTCTGCCCATCTGGTTTTAGTGAAATTTATACTCAACCAGATTCTGAGAACTGCAACTTATTGCCACTTTTCTTTTTGGTGCTGTACAGCTTTAAACTACACATATCAAGTTAAAAAATACAGTAAACCTCTATTTTACTTCACACAACAGAAGAATACCCAACAAGGATCGATCTCTCTCCAGCACTGAAAATGAATTCAGGGGAGAGCAGGAGTTGATACACACAATCTTTCCTGGGTTTTTAGTGGGCGTAGGTGCTATGCTGGCTGCACAGGGGTTTGGGGGGGGATCAGGTGCATCAGGTGTGTTCAAAACATAACGTCTTGAGTATTTTACTGACTGCTACGATAACAGCGGTGCCTATGGTAAACGGGCTACAGCCAAAAGATGTTACTGATTCACAGTGCATAAACAATTTACATTTATAACAAGCACTTAACTTACAGTAAGTGACAGTCTTCTTGTGCGTATGCACTTACTACTGTACCTAGCAATTTGGCACTCAATTAGTGTGATGAACATTGTTTCATCATGGCGCATTAGTAAACAATCAGTTCTGACCCAGCAATCTAACTGAATGACTGGCAGATGTTTCGCTCTCATCGGCGATATTATGTACTGCTTTCACAGCGCCTAAGCCGTATAATGGCAGGGAAGACCCTAATTTGCTGCTCCTCTCACCTTGAATCAAAGATGTCTCTGTCAGATTGTTTATCTCTGGCCAAGATAATTGGCTCGCTCAGGCCGAGCTTATCACACATAGTTTTACACTGCCTGACTTATTGACTGCAAACATGGCCAACATGGCTCTTCTCATCAGTGTCCGACACAACAGCATCATCGACTGTAGTGATCTATGACCGAATCTGATGAAGAGGCAGTCAATGCAATTAACTAGAGCTAGCTTGTGCCTCTAAATTTGCTTAAGACTGGTCAATATGCTGTCCAATCAGAGTTTTGGAGATAACATGTCATCATCACTTGACATGTCTATCCATGAAAAGCACGGTAAAAAAACATTGAATGCTGGCTGAAATGGGCAGCACCTAAAATACTGTTACACATATTTAATGCATTAATATTTATCCAAACCAACTGTGGCAATAGTTAACAACAACAGTCAGCCTGTCAACATGGGTCAGTGTTTGTGGATGAAGTTAGCTGTTGGTATGTGTATGTAAGTGGAGAAAAGTAGGCTGCAGGAGAAACTAGGGCATCACTGAGACTCAGGAGAGGTGTCTCCAGCTCAGCCGCCTGTCCTATTTCACTGCCTAGCAAGACTGGCATGTGTGTTTGATGTGCATATGTGTGTGTGTGTGTGTGTGTGTGTGTGTGTGTGTGTGTGAGATTCAACAGAGGGAGCACCCTGGGCATTCAGGGGAAAGCTTCAGGCGCAAGAGGCAGGGAGATAACAGGTGAGCTCCAGGGAGTCTACCTGTGGGAGAGACGAGGCCTCTTTGCTCGGGTGGAATGGATGCGCAGAAGACCCCAGGGCATTGACCAAATGTCAGACAGTCTGTGGCTGCACACATACTGGAAAACTGCTCTGAGCTTTATTGGAATTTGTCACCTCTACGTGTGTGCATATGTGTGTGTGTGTGTGTGTGTGTGTGTGTGTGTGTGTGTGTGTGTGTGTGTGTGTGTGTGTGTGTGTGAGTGTGTGTGGGCATGTGCCCGAATGTGTGTGCTCGAACTGGACATATGACTCACAAAAAGAAAAGAGAGCAGAGCAAGGCAGCATAGACAGGTGGGGGAAGTATGCATGTAGGTGTTTTTGTTTTGCTGTGTGGGTGCAAGAAATAAGCTGTTGAGTGTCACTGTAAATATATGCTGTACAGTTTCTCAAGTATGCACTATACGGCACAGCACATATTGTGCTGCCCAAAAACACACATGCACCCACCCACATGCAGTGTTTACTGTAGTATGACAGACATTATTTATCCACCAGTCCCTGCTCTCCACTGCTCTGGAACTTTCCAACGCATCACTAATTCATCCCTGGCATTTCCCTCCACCTAAAGAAGGGCAGCCTTTGAACTGACATGCATGCCCTTAAGTGTGAGGCCAAGTTACATCTCAGCTCTTTCTGTAAACCTATATCGACGCAAGGTTTATATATATTTGATGCTTTGACTGTGCTGCAATGATTGGCAGCATGTAATCACGTGTGTGTGTGTGTGTGTGTGTGCGCAGTTTTAGGTTTTGATGGTGACTGGGTTTGTGTTACAGCAACTGTGGATACAGCACACTGCAAACTTAACTAGTATATATTACTATAACTCTGTTGAGAAGGCATTATTCATGGAAATACATAAAAATCACTCACCAGATAATTATTAATCGTTTGGAAAATGAAGTGCGTTATTTAAAAATACCATGAAAACACCTGAAGTCAAAACAGATCAGATGTCTTTTGATGTAGTGTGGCCCAGAGAGGGGGTTCATACTGACCTATTCTTACATTTTGTGTACTGATTCTGTCCGATTGTGTCTTGACTGATCTGGGAGTAAGAGACTGGGAGAGCAGTAGGTGGGTGGAAGTGTAGAAAAAAGGGAAGGCTACAGGGAGATACTGTTACATTTTCATTCCAGAGGTCAGTTTTCCCCAAGGTCAAATATGAAAATAACCTTCAAAGGAAGAGTGGTTGGGAAAAATAACATCTATCAGAAGAACTGGTGGGTAGCCAGACCCATAGCACAGAAAAAAGCAACATTTCCCACATTGAAATTATGGGCCAATATGAAAAGGACAGCTTATTAACATGAACTATAAACAAATTAGTAATAGAGATGTTCGGAGATGCCAGCGATACTGCCTAAAATGCTGGTATCGGGAAGTACTGGAGTTTATGTCCCGATCCGATACCACATAATAAAGCCCTACAGAAAATCTACGTTAAAGTAGTTAATTTATGATCTTTTTCCGTTATAACAGACTGTCAAACTGGATGATAAAAGAAAGCTCTGTTTGTGTTTGTTCATGTTTCACAAAGAGTTTAACCTGAGCCAGACCAACAACAAAGATATCATCATATCACATCACATCCATGCAGTGATAGTAGTATACAGCTGCTAAAACATAATAAAATATATGACACACTGGTATCGGATAAGTACTTGGTATCGGCCGATACGCTAGTTCAGGTATCAGAATCGGGAAGCAAAAAATGGTACCATCTCTAATTAGGAACCATAATGATGAATGAAGGTGGAAGGAAACATGCTGGCTTTAACACAAATACGTTTTTAGATCGGAGTTTGTGGCACATCTCACACACACACACACACACACACACACACACACACACACACACACACACACACACACAGGGATCAGCTGAGGAGGATACAAGATCAGGGAATCCAGGCATCACAAATCATTTCCATCACACATCACTGCTAATGCCACTGATACTAATCCATCAGACAGCCATCTCTAATGCTGCAGATAGCCAATCTGTCAGGTTGTGCTGCACGGAACCGGAAAAGCCATAAACACTAATTGCATGCTTAAACATCAAACCACTCATACATATTAGAACACTCAGTGAAGAATGATAATGCATTGTCAGTTTATTATAAAAACAAATAGAAGGCTTTAAATAACTTATTTAGTCTCTTGTTCTTTTGATTGATTCTCTTCACTGGCTCTATATCCACTTAAAGGGATTGCATTAACCTCTGCCACAGATGAGCTGCTCTCTCACCCTGCCTTTAACATGTGTGCTGTATTAAACTTCCTTCTTTGGCTGAAATCCCTATCACACGCACACGCACACACAGAGCCCAGTGTGTTCTTGTACAGTATATCACTATTTATGCTCTGACACTTCTGTGGCCAGGTTGCGATACTATACTTTTTTGAAGGCACTTGGCATCTAGCACTTTTTAGTGGGATAGCTTTCATACTGCTCATGTGATATATGTATATTGTGTGTGTAGAATAAGGATGAAAAGCAAATAAAGAGAAAGGGAGGCTCACAGTAAGTATACACATGCTTGTGTCATGTACTATGTTTTATTGGAAATAATAAAACAGTGCTAGTTCCTTTTTCTTAATTATTCTTACAATGTATGTTTAGTTCTGCTTCCTTTTTAAAGGTTGGATTGATATACATTTTCACTCATGCGCTTACACTTGCAATAATTCTGCAGGGATAACAGATGTTGATAGAGACATGTGTACACATACCCAGCTTCTTTTCATTTCCTCAGCCATGTCTCTTGTATTCTCTCGCGCTAGCTCAAGTCCTCCCAGAAGAATCTTAGCGTCTCTTAGCCCACCTGTATTTGAAGCTTGTGCAGATTGCCCGACAGCCGGCGAGCATGGTCTTCTCTACCACTCCTTCTGCTCTCTGCCTTCCCCAGCTGGCTATGTAGACTTCTGCTCCCCTCACTGCCGTCTCTGCACCCAAGCAGCTGGTGTGCCAGCCAACCTCTGCCATTTTTGCAGCCCATTCCCCCCTTGACCAGATTGGAATGAACACATCTCTTTCCTCTAAATCTGATGCTCTTCATCTTTTCCTCCATATCTTTACTTTCCTTCCATCTGCCTATATCCATCCACACACATGTGCCTTCTCCTCAGAGAAGTCACTAAGTAGTAGAAAGTAAGCAAAGTAGCAGAAGAAGCAAAAGAGGTAGCAGTGAATGTGTGCACATAGAGCCTGCAAATAAATGAAGGAGAAAAAGTATCTGCATGTGGAGACAACAGCATTCACAACAAGAACAAACATGACTATACCCCCGACCTTGGACCGAGACAAGACATCATCTTTGTTCACTACATCTGTTTTTGCATCCTCCCAGACTAGGAAAGGGTCAGCGTCTTGCACAAGTATAACCCTCATTAACACTAATATGGAGAGCAGAGAGGGAAAACAATGTACATGTGGCAGAAACACACACTTGCTGCTTACATATCCATATTTGCAGATCCAGGCAGTCAGTCACACACACACACACACATACACACGCACGCACACATAGTGTTACAGGAGAGTTAGACTGTCACACACTGACATTCCTTCCGCTGAGCTGTGTATTTTGCAGCCAATCTCTCTGTCAAAACATTGGGGAAAGAATATACAACACCAAGACCTGACTGTGCGGGGTCTATCATACACACACACACACACACACACACACACACACACACACACACACACAGTATATCACTATATACGAAGTCCGATACACATCACTGCTGTCTCTGGAAAGTGTGCCTGTCTGAAGACAAAAAAACTATAAGAGGGTGGAAAACGCACTACATCTGCTGCTGCTGTATGTTTGTGTCTCGGTGCTGAGAGCAGAGAGCAGCAGTGAGCCATTGAGTTGCTGCATACAAACTCTTCCAAGTTCTGCTCTATAGTCTCTGCTCTGTCTGTGCATACCGTTCAATTCAAAAGTTTGCCTGGCAGCCATTCCTAAGGGCTATCCTTGTGAACCTTACAAGAGAAGTTCTGAAGAGATTTTTGACTAACCAAAGGGGACCCCGATCACATAAATTATTTCTCACTTTCCACTTACTGAATGTTCTGCTAACTAATTGGTTTCAATGGACAGGAAAATATTCTTTTAAAACCCTGTTGTAGTACACTCTGCAGAGCAAGCAAAATAGTTAAAGACCGATTCACAAAAAAGGCAAAGCATTCCTTTCATGGACACAACTATTATTTCTACAGATAAAATGGATCTGGGGAGCATTTTCTGCTCAACATTTAGATGAAGATATCTCTGTGACCGTCTTCATAAAGAAAATTGTCAAAGATTGTGAAATGCTGTAGCAACCTAGGCCAAACAAAGCCACTAGTGTTTGTAACGTGCAGTGCAGCATAGTCATTTGGTCACCAGCTTTAAAACAACCAACTAACAGAGTTATTGAAAGTACAGATGAACACTCCATTCTCCTTGGTAAACATTTGGAGTTGAGCTAAAAGATTTTCCATTTCAGAGACTGCAAGTCTGCAAGAGAACAGCGTGAACCTGTGAGTGTGAATATGTGCATGACTATTTTTCCATTGCCATATTAGCATGTCTAATAAATGACTGTGATTGTGTATGTGTTAAGAGTGTGTGTGACTGCATGTACTGTATGCAGAGCAGCATGTGCAAGGCTGTATGCATGTAATCCTGAGGAACAGTAATAACCTTTGGCCAAATAGTCAAGCTAAATTAGCCTCTCTCTAACATGGCTGGGGGCTTGTTTACCTTAGGGTTACCTTAGGTCTGCTATTAGCATTGTTATATATACAGAACATACAAGGTAAACACTTGCTTCTCTTACATCACATCTCTGAACAATGGCTCATGTTAAAAATGACAGGACATATTCCATCCCCCCCTCACAGAAAATGGTCAAAAGCAAGTTATGCTCTAGAGTTAAACTCTGCACACTGACCTTTACAAGAGAAGAAAAATAAATGTTACACTTCATCTCATTTAAAACATTAACCTTCACCAAATCATGGCAGCTACTTTTACTGTCAGTCAGCCAGTAGAGAGCAAAGGAGCACAACCCCTCCCCCCCATACACATACACACACTTGTAACCTGTTGAGCGTGTCAGCTTGTCAGCGAGTGATTTTCCTGAAAGGCAGACTGTATGTGTATGTAAACAAAACATGCCAAACAGGCATAATAATACAGACAAATTAGCGATGGCAACTCTAGGCTCACAGGCTGTCTGTGTAGCTGATGCTCCATAGTTCCACACAATTACATTCACAATAACCCAGAGCCCCTCAGGTCCCTCGCAGCCAAAAGCTGTGCTGCATTACACACCATTCAAGCCCTGTTCCAAAACACCAATAATTGACTGAAATGTAATCAACTTACCAAGACATTAAAGTTCAAATTAGCTGCTAAATCAGCAAGCGATGCAAACTTAAACTAGCAAAAACCAGCTGTGCGTACCTAGAGCCCCAAGCCAGCTGTTGATACACCTCAGGAAGGGGAAAAAAGAGATGGCACTAGAGAGCCATATCAGCCTTTCTGTCCTTTCTCCTTACTACCAGTGAGGGACCTTGGACTTTCTCGCTCTGACAAACACAATTAATTGGGGCAAAATGCAATGCCCTTGGGGCTCCAATGACTCCTGGCTCCTTTAATTTGCTCTGCCGTCAACCTTTATACCCCTCCAGCATGGCTTTAGGCAACGACTGGCTTGGGGCTGCGGTGGCCATACCCTCTTAAGCAGAGTCTTTTGTAATCTAAAAAGACACAAACTAGAGAATTATTTTTCACTCCCACAGGGCTTTTAAAGAAATTTGGGACAGGAGTCTGCAGCTACACGAACATTAGAATGAATCCTCATGATACGCTAATCAAGACATAAAGGGAACTGCAGAGCGAGGTGCAAAAGTACATGAAACAAGACTGCGTAAGCAAGACTGAAAAACGCAACACAGCAACACACAAAGGGAGCAGTTACGCAGCAAGAAGGCAGTAAAAGACAGATCTGGGGAGCTAAATTCAGCATGCAGGGCGAGCTCAAGTGAGTGTTTAAACAAGTGTTGTGACTCCTACGCGGCCCACGCTGCAAATCGAACCACATCACATCAACCGCACCACGGAACAGGTCTAGCGGGTCATCAGCAGCAACAGCAGCAGCAGATGAGAATAGCCTTGTAAGGCTTTGCTGACTGTCACGCTGGCTGGCTGCAGAGCAACAGTGTAGTGTTTCATGTGGAGCTCAGGGGGCTGATGGGAGCTGTGTGTAGGGTGTATGTAGGCTGACGGCAGAGTGAACACAAAACAGACAAAGCAGGATATTAAGGAGGAGGATGCACAATAACATCAAAAGAGGAAGATGCAAGATGGCTCAAATGCAGCAGGAAAATTCAAATGCACTGAACAATGAACGTAAAGTATTGTTATGCCAACGTTTGTCTCTGTTGTATTAAAATCTGCTACATAGAGACATCTTCATAACCATAAGACAGTTTTGGTTTAAGGGCAAATGAATGGAAGGTAGGGAATAAAGCATGCCATTGTGCCGAGATAAACAAAGCCTCTAAAAATACAACTGAGAGTATTCTTCCATTATTCTGTTAGAGCGCAGTGGTGTGTGTGGGAGCAGGGGCATGCGTCTTAATGAGGATGACATCACCTGAGCAGAACAGTTAGAAGAAGAAGGAACTCTGTGGCTACACATTTGCTCAATGCACAACATGCATGAGCAAATGCACACATACATAATATGCTTTATGATCATTATTTGGTTGAGCTTTTATGAAGTAACAATAACATAATTACTGGCGATCATAATACAGTATAAAACACTGTATGGAAATTGTCATTTACTGTTATTATGCACATCAAAATCAGTTTAGACTAAAAACTTCATTGCAGTAGCTGGTCCCAAAAGAATACGTACAGACACAGTAACTGCCAATTGCTTATCCTATGATTTTGCAACATACCAAGCAAATTAAATAACTGCCAGCATTACTACTTACTCCATCAAAAATAGTCATTACAATTCCTTGTAAACTCTCATGTTTATACTGTATTTGTATCATACCACCTTATCTAATAATTACTTGTCATTTAAAAACAAAACCTGGATACTTATCTCAGCTATTACCAGGTAATTACTCCAGATGTACAGTCTCAATTGATATGAAAGATTACTTCCCAAAAATACTATTTGGTAGCTCTCTGCGACAATGGAACTTCTTCCTAGTCAATTCTTACACCCTTTTTTTGGCTGAGCTTTCTCCTCTATATGCCATCAAACTGCATCTTACATGATGCACTTGCCTTGGCTTAAACATTTACAGCACAATTTGTAGCACCTGAAGTGCAGATAAAATGCAGTGAATATTCCATTTGAGGTTTTCTTCCCCACTGGTGAGAGAGTGGCAGCTCCACATCATGGCCTGAGGCCTCCTTTGCTCTCTATTGTTATAGCTAAAGTTCTGTGTGTTGCCTCATAGCTGTTATGAAATAACATGAATGTAACATGAAATGCACAGAATAAAAGATAAATGTTTGCATAGAGGCATGATTGTCTACACATTATGTCATCTGTCTACAGTATATGCCCATAGATATTTATTAATGGAGCAGAAGGAGGGAAGAAGGACAAATTCAAAAGGGTAAAACTGATTAAAAGAAAGAAAAAAGAAATTAAGAATTGGTTTACATTTTGTAAGGCAGCAGGGAAAGGCAGACTTAGGTTCATCATATCCCACTTAGAACAAGGGCTCAGGATTGTGGCTTACAGTCAAAGGAGAGCAATATGGTGCTGAAGTCCCATAACACCTAAAGGCTTAGGCTCACAAAGCCTCTCATTTCTGTGGCCTCCACTTCAACTTGGACCTATGCCCTATTGTATCTGAGGTCTTATAATTTATGCCTTAACCATAGGAAGAGATCTAAGGGGAAAACAAATTTCTGTTTTGCTGTCAGTAGTCTATGTTTACTCCTTGAATGTGCAAGTGTTCAAGTGTGTATGAGTGGAGCCCCTTTCAGACCAGCACAGTAATCTAGATCTGCTCTGCCAGCTGTTAGCATTCTGTTGAAAAATGATGCAGAGTATTTTTTTTAAAAGTTGCAATCTGCAAGCTTAAGACAAGAATGGCTTAGTGGGCTCTTGCAGTAAAAAATCTCCTGCCTCAAAAATAAACCTCCAGTGTTCTCCTGAGCTAGATGCTCGACAACACAAGCAGTTTTATCTGGAAACAGTCCAGTCACGTTTGAACAATTTAAACAGTCAAGGTGTATGTATAAAAAGCCAAAACATCATGCTTTTATCCCCAACTATATTTTGTGTCTGTAAGAAACTATGCAGAGAAAGCGAAAGCCATGATGAAAACATTGCCCTGAGAAGTCAAGGGAAAGCTCTGGGGCCCTGTAGGGAATAAGATAAAACGTCAGGGATTCTACCTGTAGGGTCCTTTTCTTGTAGGGATAGCAGAATTGAAACCTCTAAGGGGATGGCTCTGTTCCCAGGAGGTCGGCTGTTTAGAACTACATTGTGTTTCTCCATTACCTGTGGCCATTTACACACACGCACATACGCAGGCATGCATGTACGCACACACACCATTGCCGCCTGACATTTACGATTCTCACTTACTGATAAGTTATTATCCCCTGGACAACTGTGTTGCTTCCTGTACATCTTCTGTCACAATCCAGCTTCTATACAAGATCCCATATTCATAGAGCAAAGTTGTGCTTTTATATTCATGCTTGATATCTCCAATGTGTTCTGACTGAAAGGCACTGGATGCCTTCGAGTGGCCTTTGAAGTAGGAACAAAGAGAATTCCTCCAGCCCTTCTCACTAGTGACACCTTTCTCTCTCTCTCTCTCGTTCTCTCTTTTATTCTTGTTCTTTCTTCCTTCAATTCTTACTCTAAATAGAACACCTGTAATTATCAATTCCTTTTTAACTTGACTTCCCTGGGTAAAACCACCAGTGGTGATACATATCTTGTCACCTTGCTCTGCCCTCAGCTCTTGGCCAAAGTACGGTGAGGGTTAAAAACTGTGACCCTATAAGGAAATCTTACTTTATCCTTTCTTTGCGACTTTCTCAGACTATAGTTACTCTCTCATTAGAGAGGCTGAGAGGAAGAGATGATTCAGGTAGACAGCAAGGTCAAACATGCTGTCTGTCTTACATATTGGATTTTACAGGTGCAAATCTGAAAGCACAGATGCATAGCAGCATGCTGTACACGCACAGTAATACAAACAGGTGCACAGATAAAGGCCACAGCCATGCAGACACATGCTGCTCACACCAGGAGATGTGCAAACACACTGACCTCTTTCCTGGCCTGTTAAGTTGCACCTCTGTGTTTTGAGCTATTTTTAGCCTCTCTGTCCTCAGGCAGTTAACCCACAATGCTCTTCCATCTCCCTATGTGTATAGCCCTAATGGGACATCTTTAGCATGGGGACAGAATTCATCTTAGGCTACATACTTGTATGAATCTTTAAGCCTTTCTTTCTGTATGATTGTACTGTACATACAGCTCAGAGTTAACACATATTTGGGGGTTTCTTTAGGAATACACTAGGTGGTCAAAAGTATGTGGTAACCCACACAAAGGATGTGTTAACGCAAACCTTACACAAAATATGTGATTGTTAAACATCTCATTCCAAATCCATTGGAAATAATAGCTGCCATAACAGCCTTAACTCTTCTGGGAAGGTTTTCCACAAGATTTTAGAACCTGGCTGCGGGGGATTTTCTCCGATTTAGCACAAGCATTAGTGAGGTCAGGCTGCTATTAGGCGATAAGGCCTGGCTCACAGTCGGCGTTCCATGTTTGATGTGGTTGAGGTCAAGGTCCTATTCAGTTTATCCTCACTAAAACCACTGAAAACAGTCTATTTATGGATCCTATTTATGTATTCTGGGGCATTGTTATGTTGAAACAGGAAAGGGTCTTACACACACAGTTGGAATTGCACTATTGCCTAAAATATCAGTTCATTCTAGCATAAATATTTCTCTGAAGTAGGACAGGGTTGTCCACATACTGTTTGGCCATCCAGTGTTTGATGAGCAGAAATTGTGGTATAGTGTATTCTTATTACATAAAAACACTAATATTTACTGATAATAATGAATTGATAGTCATCGCTATAATATTATCTTGACTGATATACTTTGGCAAACAGCTGTACTATGCTAGTAAAGCATAATCATTGTATTAAATTACTAGTCATGTTTCAGAGCCCATACTGCTGTGAAAAGTTTGTTTAATAATGCATTCATCACTTCTCCCGAGACCGCTGCAACCCTGGCTTTATCCTCCAATGATCCTGCCCAGTGCGGGGCAAGAGCCTACGGCCACATTCTCTCTGCGCGGTGTCCCACATTGCTGCCCAACTCTCTTTGTCTGCATTTCTCTAAACCACTGTCAGTCCTTTCCTTTCTCCTTGCATCATTCTCTATTTATATTTACAAACTGCACTAACGAGAAGGGAGAGAGCAGCACTGACCTTGGTTTGGGTGAGGAATGTATGCAGGTGTGCATGCATGCTAGCGCTGTAATTGTGCATTTAGAGGGTATACAACTGAATATGTACTGAAGGTTACTATAACTGCATTCATTAAGAATATTAAAAATGTTTGTATATTTTTCATACATGTATTCATTTGTAAATCTGAAGGGCTAAAATAGCTAAAATAATTACTATGTTCACTTACTTTAGCATTTTAGCATGCTAACATTTGCTAATTAGCACTAATCAAGAAGTTAAGATGGAGTTTGTCATCAACTAAAGTATTGAACAAATTGAAATTTGGACTGATGATGGCACTAAAAGAAAACTCAGGAGACAGATATTTCAGTCTGGACCTAAGTGGCGGACTGACCAAACTACATTGCTATGCCGAGAAAAAACACACAATTTAACTATGATCATATGGATCTAAAAAATAATGTTTTAAGGTGAAATGCTTTTTTTTTGTGTTTTCTGCTGTGGTTGTCAGGTTGATAACATAGAGCAGAGCATAATATGCAACATTGCAAACAACAACCCCATTTAAGGCCCCATGTTTATGGCAAAAAATTGTGTAGCTGAGGCAATTTCATGTCTTTTGAAGTTGTTATACTGTGATAAATTTAATGGCAAGTAATGGCTTCTTCTGAGAAACAATGGCCATAATCCTTATAACTCCAATGACAGTGAGCAGAAACAGCCAGGGATAATGTAAAAGAGAGGAGCAGCTTAAGCAATTAGCTTAACATCGAGAAAGACCAGCATTGATAGATATATACTTTATTCATCATTGTTCTTTAAATGGCGAGACTGTTCTGTTAATTAGAAAATAATCCTCAGGCCATCATTGTAATATCACGTCATCGTCATTCATTGTTCATTTAATGGCTCTAGATGACTAAGGTTAATAATATTTAGCCAATCTGAGCTCCCGAGTTCAATACTATATGCTATATCTATTCTGAATGTTCAACATCAACATGAAAAGATTTTATAGATACTGTTATGACAAGTTTGATTATCAAGATCAATGCTAAAAAATCGGCCCTTATGTTGTGCTGTTAAAAGTACAGACATGAATTATGCAACAGAGGAGTATGAAAAATCAGAGAGAGGGAGAATAAGTTTGCATGTGCACACACACACACACACACACACACACACACACACAAAATTCCGTTCCAATCTCAATTAGGCTCTGTCTGTCTGTTTGATCCATGGCACTGCATGGATGCAAAACCAACACAAACAAAAGTCCTTCTCTGGAGATTACATAACCCAGTATAATGTAAATACCTCTCTCCACTCTCTCTCGCCTCTATTTTTCTCTTTGTCTTGCTTCTTCTCTGTCCTCTTATGCTCACTATCTGTTATAAGTCATAGCCAATGCCAAGTACTGTACAGGGATGATTTTTATTTTTTAAATTTTTTTATTGGGAGGGGGAAATAAAATAACCTCAAATACATGCGTTTCAGTTCGTGTTTGTATTTGGCTACTATTTTCTTTTCCCCTGTACTTGTGTAAAGTGTCCTTGGGTTTCATGAAATGCACTATTAATCTAAGTCATTATTACATTGGTTGCTACAACAAACTCTTAATGCTGTCTGTGCAAAATATTTATTGCAACTATATGACCTCCCCGTATTGCTTACTCCTACCTTTACAACAGCAAAAAAAAAAAAAAAGATATGGAAACATATTACTCAGGAAGTGCACTACTTCATTGTGCAAAATAGTTTCTCAATTGGAGCTGAGGTTGGGCAGGCATTACCCACAAGACAACATGAATGAATCAATGAATATGTACAGAAAGACCTCAGTTGGCTTCAGTTGGGCTTGCACCTAAATATTTCATGTTTAACACTGCAATAAAGCTATTATACATACTACATTGACCTCAAATAACATTCTTAATGCTTTGAAAGGTAAAGCGACTGTATCTCACCATAAAGAAGATGTATTATAGTCATATGGCATCCGGCCATACAGTATTCAAAGCCATGTAGGGATTATTAGTGTCACACGAGTCACCAGCCCATCTCCTCTAGCGACCTTTCCAGTTCTAAAAGCTAATAGTGCCATTTCATTTCCATGAATCTCATTGTTTTTATCACAAGGACTGACCAATTCGCTGTTTCTCAATTTGTTTCTCAGGAGTCTACTCTCCAAGTCCGCCGCTACCTTTCTCCTTCCGATGAATTCAAAGTGTTGAGACTCATAACATCAGTCTTTTGCCTTTCATCACGTGCCCTCTGTGGATTCACAAATAAGCCAGTTATTTGTCCTATACACATGATAGAAATCAAAGTCATCTTTTCAGTTTAGGCGAATTGAGAGGCCAATAAATACTGTGGTGACTTTAGTGTGTTTAGTAATGATGTTGGACTTTGAGCTGGAAGTGACAGAGAGAGCAAAGTAAATCTTAAAGCAAACAAAAAAGCATGAATTACAACAGTACTTTCAATTGTCATAAATTGATGGTGCATGTCTGTTCTGAGGTTTTACATATAGTTGCCGATATGGAACAGGAAACATGTTATTTTCAGTATTAATGTTGAAAAAATCTATTATGATAAGTGCACATCATTTTTATAATGGCAGTTATGGCAGTGACTTTTTCCACACTGAGTAAGCAATAGAAAGCTAGAAAGTTTAAAGGGGGTAAAACGGATGCCATGTGCTAACATATACAATATGAACATAATCCCACATTTCAATAGGAGACCATTTAGGATTAGTTTAACATCTTGCCCCTCAGCAAAAAAGTAATCTCTTTTCACCTTCTCACATTTGTGTATTTTCTCAGCTCTCCTTTCCCCTTCTAAAAAACTCGCACAGCTTGACACAGTGTGGCATTATCAAATGTAGCGGACCCGCTCTGCCTACTGCTTATACCTGCTGTGTGTTAAAGCATCCAGACTTTACCAATAATTTGATCGACTCTGAATATGAAACAGCTTCCAGCCCCAGCAACTATCAACAGCCATAGTAGGGGCTTAGATGGCCATGCTGACGTCTGTGATGGTGTGACGGTGAAATGCATTCCTCTATGACAAAGCAAGTCTGGCTGGCCCTGAGCTCCAGTAATGAGGTACAATGAGAAGCTGGTTTTGAATAGGAAGCAGGTTATAGAAAGCATCAACCTAACCTTTGTATGCAAAACTAAGTGGTAATAAAAAATGGAGTCAGGCTATTTCCTGCCGCCACTCGGGTGTTGTTGGGGATGCATAGAGTGCTGCTGCTCCCACTGGATTGGGCTAATTGCAGTATTTGTCAGCAGTTCCATTAGAGACCATTTCATTTCCACACACATTATTGTAACATACTAGCAAGGCACAAAGAAATTAGGAGTGGAAAGCTACTCCTAAGATTTCACTGTAAACAAGGCCAATGAGCTGCTCAGAAATGAGAGGACTAAGGGAACATGATTTACATTTCCCCTGCCTGATGTGTAAGTGTCACTGCAAAAAGGTTTCAATTAGTCTGAGGGAGCAAGAACTCAAACCCTGGACACAGGAGACACATAGACTGGCATATGGATGGTCAGGCTCACACCCTGCATCACCTCAGCACATACACATGCACACACAAAACCCTGCAAGCTTGTATTCAACCAGTAGGAGATGTTCCAGTCAGCTGTTCTATTTTTACACCTTGCTTCCTAATTACAGCTTTCCCTATCCATCCCTGTGCATAAGATGAACCATTTACAAATGAGGTGGTATATAAATAACAACAGCCCCACACACTTACACATAAAATACACACTCACACACACACACACACACACACACCCACACACACACACACTTACAGAGACACCCGCCCACACAAAGACAGGGCAGTATGAATTTTTACTAACTGATTTTACTATCCAAATATAGGCTTTCAACGTTAGCTGCAAAAAATGTGATGATGGTAATGTTACCACAGGCAGTCTATACAGGGCTGATGAGATGTATAACTTGGTAAAAACACAGCTTTTCATACGTCAACCACTGACTCACATGGACATTTTAAATAGTCCCTAGTCCAGGTGTGTTAATCATGTCTACATGATTTAAATACTGTATGTGTGTGATACATTTGTTTTGTATATTGAAAGTATTCAGTATGAGATGCAACTGAACAAAGAAGTGTTTAAAGTTGTACAAATCCAAACACAGGCTGACATTTTTGGAGCAACAAGTAACATTTTTGACATACAGACATTCTACTGTGATTGGATGTTAAGGAAGAATGGACTTCATGGGATCTAATATTGCATAATTTTATTACTGTATTTGTTTATTGTGGAAATGCATATTCCAGCAAAACAATAACATATAATTCATTGTGTTGACCTAGCATAAAGGGTAGTGGTAACCAGAGAAGAACGAGTCTTGTTACAGTTTACGTGGAGATCCAGGTTTATAAAGAAGGGTGACAAAGGAAGGTCAAGGCCATCAGACCTCAGGAGCAGGCTGGCGTTAGGTGTGATCGCTTCCAGTGGACATTAAGGACGGAAAAAGGTAATGACAGCCATGTAAAGGCTAGAGTTTAGGACCCCATGTTGGGATTTGTCCAATGACCACCACCTCGACCACCAGTCACAAGCTGTTGACATGTTGTGGCCTGTTTACACAAGCATATATTATACTTGTACAAAGTGCATGCAACTATATGCACTGTATTACACATGTCATGCAAACACACATAATTGAAATAAGGCTTTTCAAAAATATATAGTGTATTTTAGGCAGAGTTTAGCCTTGAGAGCCAGCGAGAGGATACTCACGTCCTGTATAAAGCATTGTCTTCAAAGGGGATGTAGTGTTATGGATGCATAATTATGTGTTCATGCATAATCTGGGTGAAGGCCCTTCTCTGTGACTGTGCTGTGTCAGATAGAGGGGGTAGAGTATCACAAGGGAGGAAAGTAAGACCCTCAGATGAAACACCTGGAGTAGCCATGGCAACCCTTCCCAAGAGTTAGCCAGCTGACAATCAAGTCTTGTTAAAATGATATGTATGTTTGTGTGTGTGTTCCTGTCAACGGGCTGATGGGGCGAGACAGAGTTTAATCTCAGCAGATTAAGTGTGTCTGTGTTTATCATAAGACTCCTATAAAAGACAGTGATGGATCACAATCAAACTAATTTTATAGGATTTTCACACTAATGACTGGCCTGTGAAGGATAGTTGGGTAAAAGCTCAAGATGCCAAAACGAGAGGGGCAAGCAAAAGAGAATGTGAGGGAAAATTTGTTGAGAAAGAGACGGAGAGTGGACCAAAGGGTGAGAAAGAGGTTCATGGGAGAATTAGAGGGAGAAACAGAAAGAGAGACAGCAGGAGAGAGGCCTAGTGCATGGTTTAATTAGAGGGGCTATAAATAACCTGGGACCTGACATTTGAACATGGAGACCTACTAAATGTATCTCCGTGTTTTCTGCTATTTATGCCTGATGTTTGAACACACGCCACTGATTTATGTGCTCTCCTCTTTCTTGTCGAGTCTCTCCTCTCTCTCTAACTTGTCAATTATCTTTTCTCTCTTCAACACATGCAGACACACAAACCCACATGAACACACTCTTAAAATATCAGTCAGACACGTCTCCATATAATCCTTGCAATGTATGTACCAGGAGGTAGTGAAAGTGACATTTCAAAAACATTTTTTTACATTAGCTGTCAGGAAAAGAAATAAACACGCAGTCAGACTTGGCACCAAGTATGATGACAATATCCAGCCACGTATAGCTTACTCTGACACGCAGCACCAAAAACACTGGAAATAAAAAAATCATATCTGCCACTTTCTGTTGACCCTGGATTCTGTAACACAAAGAGATTTGGCGACAGGTCTATTATATAGATGAGTCAATGAGAGAAAAACAGAAACATATCCTACTCTCATTCAGTCTGTTTAGCATTTTATGATTACAATGCCTTTATGTAATTGTGCTTGTCCTAGTGTCCCCTTAAAAGCTGTTGTCTATCACTAGAAAAGTTGCTATGGGAACTCTTGCTGCTGTAACATGAGGGATGGGTAAGGGATCCAAGTTGGAGAGCTGTGAAACAACATTATATGGATGACTAGGAGGTAGCTTTAAAGAAAAAAGAGCAAAACAGAAAGTGGAATAAGTCTTCTGCATCTCTCTGTCAAAAACAAAAAGGAGCAAAAAGAGAGGTGCGGCTTGAACGCACAAGACAATGCTGCTGAAGTAAAGGAGGGGACAGAGAGGTTGTTCATCAATGTCTCAGGAGAGTCTACCTGATTTGCCAACAATAAATCATTACTCACAAAGCCCAGCGGTAACACTTCAACACTTCAACACCTCGTCCCCCCTCCCCCCATCTCTACTTGTACACATCCATCTCTACCTTCCTTGAATGTATGCAGAGGGTACTAAAAACATGCAGAGGTGAGAGATTGTAGTCGGGCCCTAGACACATACAGTATGTACAGATATTCAAGAAAGGAAAAGACAGCTGCTCAATAGAGGAGGAGCAGCGGTGACCTGATGACATCACAGTTAGAGACAATTACAGTGACAGAGAGGCAAGGGGCTGCTAACCTAAATTAGGTATTTGTGAAGTTGTGGGGTGTCATTAGTTTTAAATAGATTTTGCATAATGTTACTACACATCCAAAAAAGAAAAAGAGATATGGTTGCCTCCATCCTTAAGCAGTAGCATTTTCACAACAGTATTTGTTTACTTTCCCCATTATTACAGAATCTTGCAGAATGAATGAGGCAGAACCTGCCTCAAACTTTTGGCTAGCTTTGCTAAGACCTTGGTGCTCGTTACAATGCCACGGTGTTTTTCAGCTCGAAAATGTGTGCTTTTGTTGCATGTTGAACAAATGTTTGTGTGTCTTTGTTGAAACTGGCTTGTGAGTGCGTAACTGTGTGCTTGTTGTCGAAAACCTTTTTTCTCATTCAATAGGCTGGTAATAAGGTTTTAGTCCATCAATATGGTGCAGCCGATAAGCACAAAGGCCAATAATCCATACAAATATTAGCCCAGGTTTCAGAAATGGCTCAGTTGAATGTGACAATTTGCGTGAATTTGTGCATGTCTTTGTGCCTGTGTGTGTTGGGGGTGGTGTGTGTATTGTGCATGTTGGCTTACACACTTTTTGGACCATTTGGAAAACACGATTTGTAATCAAAATGGATAAACAAAAGAAGCTTTATTGGGTAGCTGGCAAATTTCTCTGTTTTGTGCACATGCACAGCGAACAGAGACTGAATAAACCCCAGTGTGCCTCACATGTACTGTGTGTGTGTGTGTGTCTCTCTCTCAATATGACACCTGTGACCCTTTTATTTGGATCAAATGGAGCAGTTTAGTGTGCATGATCATGTAGCGGTTGAACTAATTTCCCAAAGTTCATCTGGCTGTGACCTCTCCCACAATGAGCCTTAAGTGTGTGTGTACATGTTGTCTGTTTATTGTTCTGCATGTTTTCATGGCAGTTTATTTTATTTTATAGGACATTTTTCATATCCATTGTCATCATTTGCCTCTTTTTCATCTAATAGAGACTTAGTGTATTATTTCATCCATGCTGCACACTTTAACTATTGTGATACTGTGTTGCTGACAGCACATCATAATTTCATAGTTTCATGCACTGCACTCTTCGCAATGCGGAATTCAGTCTTAACCCTTGTGTTGTCTTCCCGTCAACCATTATCGCTTTTTCTGACATTTTTGTCACTTTTTCAATGTTGTGGGTGCTTTTTTGGATGTTTTTTCCAAAGTTATTTGATATTTCTAATGTTGATATTTTCAGCGCTTATTTCGAAGGCCCATTTTTTGTGATGAAAAAACTGAAAATCAAGGACAACATGAGGATTAATAAATACTCCAAAATAACATACAGATTTACACATGAAGCATGGCAAATGTGTGAAAACCAGTGATTTATTACATTTCATTGCCTTCTATACAGGGGTTTAAATGAAAGAATTCAAATAACCTTTGATTGATATTTGCACACATTCCCTCAGAGCTCGTCTAAGGGAACCTGCGGCCTATGTGGTCAATAGCTTTTGGAACAATATCTTAATAGAAAATCTGTATGGACAGTTTAAACACACTTAATTTGATCAGGGATTCCCTGAAGGAAATCAATACTTTGCCAGGTCTAGGTCAATACATTTGCACCTAAAGGATCAATAGGTCACAAAAACAGTGTAAAAGCTTGCATGGAAACACACATTTATTCTTTCAGGATATTTCTCTAAAAACCTGGAGGACATTATACAACATCTGAAAACCTCCTCCTGTTGCCTTGATATTCTACCAACGGGTGTTTTCAGAAATGTTTTGAATTGTTTGGCTTCTGATCTTCTACAGATTTTGAACACGTCTCTTCTTTTGGGTATCTTCCCACAGGACCTGAAAACTGCAGTGATCAAGCCACTCTTAAAAAAGAACATTCTAGACACTAATGAGCAACTATAGGCCAATATCAAACCTTCAGTTTTTAAGTAAAATCATTGAAAAAGCGTTTTTTTCAACAACTCAACCATTTCTTGTCACTAAATAACAGTTTGGGTACCTTTCAGACGGGTTTCTAACCACACCAGAGCACTGAGATGGCTCTTGTCAAAGTCTGTAATGACATCAACCTTAACACAGATAGTGGCAAAATTTCTGTCTTAGTATTACTTGATCTCAGTGCTGCATTTGACATGACCATGACATATTACTGGAAAACTGGGTTGGCCTTTCTGGCTCAGTACTAAACTGGTTTGAGTCCTACTTAAAGAATAGGGACTACTTTGTGTCAATAGGTAATTATGCATCTGAGCATACAAATATGACGTGCAGAGTTCCCCAAGGCTCCATTCTGGGGCCTCTTCTGTTTAACACCTACATGCTTCCACTGGCTCAGATTATGGAAAACACAAAATAAGTTACCAAAGTGATGCGGATAACACACAAATTTACATAACCTTATCGCCAGGCGACTATAGTCCAATACAAAAACTGACTAAGTGCATTGAACAAATTAACGACTGGATGTGCCAGAACTTTCTTAAATTTAATGAAGGAAAACTGAGGTGGTTGTTTTTTGAGCAAAAGAGGAATTATTTAAAGTCTGTGCTCAGCTTCAAACAAGAATGTTAAAAACAACAGACAAAGCCATAAATCTTCTTGAATAAACTGTGGGTAGATACTGGACAGTCCGCAACAATACATAATGTTTGTCAGGCCGGTTTGTACAGCATTGCTCAATATGGGGTGTTAAAGAACTTATCCTACTCTACCAACACAGTAGAAGCGAAATAAATTATATCATTCTGATATTTAAGATGCTCCTGAAATGTGATGGTATATATGACTTGACCAAAATAATCACTCGGCTAGCCAAACGTGCCTATATTTTGCTATCTCTTTCTATCCCTCTCGCTCTCAAGACATAAACACATTACAGGCAGAGCATTAAAAAGCAAGCCCTTCTCTCTAAAAAGACAGAAAATAGCTGCAGTCTCTTCAATGCATTTTCCATGAAGCACAGCAGTGCTGTGCCCTTCTGTGGCCTCCAGGTAGCCACTGTGCTACTGTAGCCAGGCCAGATCACTCTCAGTGCCTGCTAATGTAGGCATTAGGAAGAGAGGTCTCTAAATTAAGTCAGTGGAGCATGGAGGATGGACATGCACACACGCACGCAAGCACGCACAAAATTGTAGCATCATTGGGCAGAGATACTTTCTGGGTCAGAGTACTGCAGTTAATTTACCACAGCGGTAAAAGCTGTAAGGGAGAACATTGTTACTAGTGAGCAATATTCCCTGCCAGAAAAGAAATCCTAGGATTATGAAATAATGTCCTGGAACAACGCACGTATGACATGCTTCCTCCTGTGCCACAGCACCTCGGAATCTCTTATCAGCTTACCACCAACATTAATGCACTCGTATCATGAAGCACAATGTCATACGTATTAGTACTCCGGTTGAATGTTTTGAACTTATTTGGTGGTGGTACTGCTGCTGCAATGAACAATTTAATAATACATTTTATTTAAAAGGCGCCTTTCTTGACAATCAAGGACACCATACAGGGATACTTGAGAAATTTAAAAAAGCGGCTGAATGCTATGCTCCACATGGCAGTGATACAGACGGAGGGGACAAACAGGTGTATGAAGGAAGACGATCTGAGGGACCGGGAGGGAGTTGGACGCTGGATGAGATCAGACAAATATGGGAGGCGAGGTTGTGGATGGCCTTGAATGGAAACAGGAGGACTTTGAATTGGATACGGAACTGGACCGGGAGCCAGTGGAGCTGCTGAAGGACAAGAGTAATGTGGTGGATGGAGGGGGTTCGACTTATGATGCGGGCAGCTGAATTCTGGTCTAGTTGAAGTTTATGGAGTGATTTGTGAGGGAGGCCAAAGAGGAGAGAGTTCCAGTAATCCAGAAGGGAAGTGACGAGACTGTGGACAAGGATGGAGGCAGTGTGGGGGGTTAGGGAGGAGCGAAGGAGATTGATGTTTTGTAGGTGGAAGTCGGCAGACCGGATAATGTTATTGATGCAGGGTTGAAAGGATAGTGTGCTGTCAACAATGACACACAGACTATTAACCTTGGGGGAGGGTGAATGGAGGATTAATAGTAAGAGAAAAACTGTCTGTTTTGGATAAAGTGGATTTGGTGCCATTGAGGAGAACCTCGGATTTATTACTGTTTAATTTAAGTTTTGGCTGAACCAGGAAAGATGCAATCAGTAAGGGAGGTGGGTGGGAGAGTAGATGAGGGTTTGATGGAGAGATAGAGCTGGGTGTCATCAGCATAACAGTAGAAGTAAATGTTAAATTTGCCAAGGGGAAGGTAAATGATGAAGAGTAGGGGCCCAGGACAGAGCCATGGGGCACACCTGATGTGACGGAGGACGGAATTGATTTACTAATGATTTGTTTCTATATAGAGCTCTTCAAAGAGCTGTTATTGATCTTTCTGTCTACGGCCATAAGATTGCACATTTGTCTGTGTGTCTGCTTAAAGTGTGTAACCAACACAAGTGTCATTGTGCCTGCATACATGATTAACAAGCTAGAAAATCAACTCACTGACACAGAGAAGTAAAAAATGCCTAAGAAGTGGATTTTGAGCACATTTGTGCACATTTAAGCCACAAATCCTCTTTGACCAGAAATCCTAAAGAGGAAAAGGCACAAGGGCCAAACCAGAACAACAATCTGTGTTGGATTTACTAGTTATTTAAACATGCTTTGAGAAAACCAATGTCAGTAAGTGTTCATTTGAGAGATGAAGGCCACAACCATAAGCTTCTTCTCCCATACAAAGTATAATGAAAGGACAAAGTATTATGTAACTGCTCTATGTGAGTGTGTGTCTGACCGTTTGTTTGTTTGTTATCTGATTTCAGTGCATCAGCATGTTTTGGCTGTCCCAAGTGGTATCACCTGGTTTCTAATTTGGGTCTGCTTGACATGGTTCGGGGATATGTATGTAGTTTGTTTCATTTTAGCCTCACAGATTTGAGTTAAAAAGGCTTGTGCAGAAAGAAACTTCAATTAAAGTTATTGGGGGAAAATTGAAAGAGAAAGTGCTGTATGGAAGGATAAAATAAATGGAGGATAAAACAGAAACTCAAGCACTGTGCAACACGTTTGGCTTATGCTAAGGTCAATATTTCTAATATGATAGCACATTTTCGAAGACATCACTCCAATGTGCCTTTGACAGTGCAACTAGGAGAGAGTTGGATAGGAAAGAGCAACTCCTTCTCCTTGAGCGTTAAAAAGCCTCTCCATGCAGACTCAGACAGGGTAATCCAATCCATAACAAGCATTGGGCAGGTTAATAGCGAAAGTAACAGTACTTTATTCAGCATATGGTTAAAGTATTGTTTTCTTGAATGAAATAAATACATGACATCAAATAAATAAATGAATATAATGCCAAATAAATAAATGAAAAGCCTGTTAAAACTGACAATGGCTCTGTACCAAAACCCTACTGACCAGAAACAAAAACTGTGACCCCAAAACTTTGACATGAACTGTGAATTTTGTGAACTGTTTCACCCCTAGTGTGTATGCAAAGAGTGCAGCAATGGAGCTCCAACAAAGACCTGTGTGACACTGGCACAGAAGGCCTTTGCATTCACAATCAAACACAGATGCACTTGTCTGCACACATGCTTGACTTACACATGCCAATATGACACGTTTTGATGGGTCTTTTGGGAGGCATTAGCCAGTCGTGTGTAAACATTTGGACAAAGCAGACCAAATAAAAACACTACAGAGACTGATCATTAGGGCACTCGGCAGTGGCTGAATGTCGCAAAGAACAGTCGGACAAATGGTCATGTACATTAGGTTTTCCAATAGATAACAGGAACAATAAATCCCAGATACATGGTATTGCCTTGCAACAGGCTCATGATAAATCCTTGTTTACTTCTGTGACAGAAAGAGCAATGTGGCACACGCTGCAGCAAGGCATCCTGCAAGCTGCCTGCTGTTCCATTGTGAGTATCATAGATTGCAGGTGTTGCACAGCTTTCGGCCCTCCTGCCAATGCAACATACCATCTTTGTCCTTGTCATTTCCCTGGAAATTGAGGTGAGGGTTCAATGGTTCCTCGTTTCTGATTACAGACAGCAGCAATGCAGGGCCAGCTCCTGGCAAAGATCTGGTGTCAGCCTCATCACACTGATAATACTGATCATTGAGAAAGCCCAGTAGTTGGGTTAATGCAGGTTAAATTATCAACATCACAAAGAAGGCAGCTTGACTAATTGCTTGATTGATGTGATTTCCCATTCTCTTAGAAATTAATGGGGGTTGAGCTGCAGCAGGTTGGTCCAGTCTCACAGCACATGTGTGAATGTATGGCAAGCTGCTGGGGCACTATCTCTTGTAGGAGCTTTGCAGAAAAACTATTCATTTTTCATTACTGACCATAAGAAGAGACATGATTCAATATTATGGTAATAAATTGCTCCCACTCTTAACTACCTCACTCAAGGGAGAAGTGGCACAGCTTAGTGGGGCACAACGGCAGACAGGCCAGGTAGCAGACTTGGCCTACAAACACACACACATACTCACTAGGGATAGACCGATTATCGACCCTGGCCAATTATTATTATTATTATTATTATTATTATTGTTTTTTTTGGCCATTTGCAGAGTATTTGTATCTATTTGCCTGATAACCGATAAAATTAATGAATTAAAAAATATTCCCAGAGCCTCAAGTGATGTCAAAAAGTGTATGTCCAAAACCCAAATATATTAATTTCACTACTGGATAAGACAAGGAAAAGTATCCCATTGGAGAAGATGCAACCAGAAAGGTTTACAATTTTTGCTTGAAATATTACTTAAATGATTATTACGTATTATCAAAATAGTTAACTTTCTGTCAATAAACTAATGTATTAATCGATCAAAGCTCTAGTGACATTGCTAGAACAGACATAACAGAAACTCAAGTAGGTGTACAATCAAAACAGGTTGAACCCTAGTTTGCCGGAATTTTTAGGAGATAAACTAAGGCCAACAAATAAAATAATAACCTGGTCTGTCTTGTAAAAGACCTACTTCGACTTTGAACACAGCTTCTCTTGGAAATGTGTGACGATTACTAACAATTCATGTGTGCTCACTTTCAAATAACTGGTTTAGACAATATGGTCAAACTGCAGGTCCATTTACAACTTGTGGATTGTCTGACCACTCATGTTTCTTTTCCTAATGAACTCATATATAGGTGTATACTCATATTCCTAGATGTCAGCAATTAACTTGGTGGGTAAAATGTTATTTTTACTCAACAGAAATAACCAATCTATGAAATAATACCCAGGTTTGAAAAAAGAATAGATTTTTCCTTTCACACACACACACACACACACACACAATAAAGTTCTACACTAAAGTTTCATGTTAATAAATCCCACTGAAACCCAACCACTTGTAGTTAAGCCTCATTGCCTCACACTGACAGTGTTGAGTGCTGAAGGGCTCCCTCGTGCCTCCTGCCATCCCATTCCTTCCTTCTTTTCATCCTTGCTTCATTCTGTCCATCTCCAGCTCTCTGACTTATTGTCAGTGCAGACAGGGAGCCCCAGCGCATCATTAACAGCCTCTCGCTGTACAGTCTACAGCCTTAATGCAGAGAACAAGGCTTTTATGTGCCGGCTGATGGACGGTCTAATTCTCTGTTATTTGCAGCCTCATTGCTTATTAAAAATGAATGGAGACAAGCTCTCTGCACTGATAATTACAGATACACACACACCTGGGTACGGCCAATCCTGCGTAACACTGACAAAAGTGGGCACTTAAACACATACAGTGAGATGCAGGCAGGGAAGAACAGACACAAAATAACAATAATTATTTTAGATTAATAAAAACAAGGTTCCTGCCCAAGCCCTTTTTAATAAGGCATAATGGAGAGACTCAGTGTTTTAAAGTAATCAAAGCAGCCATTTTTGCTTCATAAAAAGTAAATATAAGCCTGTTAAGTAAACGAGAGGCTCCATCAATACGAGAAATGAAGTTTAGCACTTCTTAGCCTCTCTCTCTCTCTCTCTCTCTCTAGATATATAGTTGTCTTTTTGTGCAATTGTATTTGACCCTCATCCACCCCATTCACCTCCAGTTTTCATCACATCTAGTGCCCAGGGTTCCTTCCATTATCAGTAGCCCGACTCGACATCTCATCCATCCAGATGTTCAGGCATTTCCCTTCATCCCTTCACCACCACCACCAGTGTCTAGACTCCATGGGGGATATACTCATGTCATCTATATCCCCTAAAAAATGTATGATGTTATGATGGGGTCAAAACACCAAAGGCATTTCTCATTTTAAGCTTTACTGTGTGCCATTCAATATATTTATTTCACTCATAAACAAAGTCTCTCCTGATGAGTACTAAATAGTGTGACAAGAGCTCATGGAATTGTTCCAGCTATGTGTGTTGCTCAAGTGGGATGTTGACACACAACATGGAGAAAAAATATTAAATATTTGAAAAGTAAAACAATAGCTGACAGGACTGTGCACAGCAACAACAAACTGAAGGTGGACTGAGATGCTACAGAGAGAATTAGTTATAGTAAAGAGAGACAGAGTGAATGCAATGAAGAGACTGGTGGTTAATGACGGCTGTCTTTGCTTCAGTAAAAGAAAAACTTTATGTAGGTGCTGCCATTATGCTAAAGCAGACAGGAAAATAACTAAATTAATAAATCTAATCAAATCAAATCTAATAAAAGAGAGCAAATTAGTGTGGCAGAAATGTGAAATGATGAGAGTAAGAGATAAAGTGAAGTGTAGCGATCAATGAGTCAGGGCTGAGATACAGCATACAGTAACACACATTCAGCCGTGCAAATGTGATGGTTTGTTCAATTACAGCTAAGTTATGTTTACACAGAAAAATGCAAAGAAACCTAAACAGGGCCAAACAGCCTCAACAACAAAAGCTATTAACTAAAGCAGCCTTTTGTATTGATCGACTTGAATATTAAAAGTGCAGCCACCATCAAGACCTTTTGTTTAACTATGCTCACATTAAAGGCACGGTGAAAAATTGCCTTGGGATGACAAGAGATGCCTGTTCGTGCAATCTGCTCAGTACTCGTAAATATATCAGCTCAACAAAAATACTTCCACTGACTCATACACATGCGTCCTCACCAAGAGTCATTTATCAATTTCTGTGCACAAGTAATCAACGATATTAATCCTTTTTTAAATTTACAATTTTGATTTTGTTATTTGACCTGTGACTTACTGTAATTATCAAATATTTCTATAGTTACAAACTCTGCTGAAGCAGAATTATAGATATTGAAGCAGAGCATTCAGGTTTAGTGCAAGTATGGGACAGTGTGTGAAGATGTCATTGTATAGTGTACTATAGGAATAAGTATATTGTAATATGTAAGACAGAATAGGAAAGACTCACAAGGAGGAGTAAGGAGCATGGTTAATCAGTTTGTTGATAAATCTAAGCTTCAGCTTCTGGCTGAAACATAACTCTGTTGGCATGAATCTGTTGGCAACTATTTCATGGTGAACACACCGTTTTTAACTGTAGAAGAGAGATAGAAATGTGAAAGGATCAGTATAGTGATTTTCTATATTTTTCTTATTGTCAACTAATTCCATGAAAAGTCCACAAGGAAGAGATCTTACTAACAATGTCTTGAGTATGTATCCAAAGTCTGACAGCCCATTCATCTCTTCCATAGACATCCATTGTTCAAAAGCACATCTGTGAGACACATTGTTGCACTGGGTGACATGTTCTTTCCTTATGATGGACATGGGTACTGTAGTCCCACACACACCATCCTACATCACTAAATACTCAGTAGAGCACCAACTCCACAGCCTAAAGTTGTCCCCAAATAACACACCATTTACTATTGTAAGTAACGTGCCCTATTTTGGGTAATTATTTTGCCTATTTAAAAAAATTAATAAAAATTTGTCATTTATATATATTTATTTAAAGATTTATGTCATCAGTAGGAAGAAATTGACAGGGTAGGGAAGTCAGAAAGAACTGAGTGAAAAATGAACACATTGTTGGTTTCATAACATAAAAAAAGAAAATTTAATTTAATTAGCTTATGTTTTAAAGGACCTACTACCTAATATTAACGTGTGTATTCAGAAGCCAGTAAACTTCAGCAGACAAAAGGGAGATTCTGGAAAAGATAGAGATAATCTGACGTCAGACAGAGCCAAGGTACCGCTCCAAAATACCCTCGGGAAGGAAGGCCAACACAAAGAAAGACTAAGGTATCAGTCGTCCGGCCAAAAAGACGGACATCCAGTGGAATTTCCAGCTGAATCCAGTTCTTATCATTGCATCAAATGTTTTTTTTTTATTTTATTTTTTTTTACAATAATTCAGGTTGAACATTTGTTTATGATATAATCTTTTTCTGATTTGTAATCACTATACTTAAATTTGATGTGTTTTACCCAGTGCTTTTCATACATTTTCACAATTGTTTGTTGTAAAAAAAAAAACATTAATTTCTGCCTTCTTTATTGAAAAAAACAAACATTTAGCTAGCTGTGCACCCCCAAGAGACCACAGACAGGAGCCCAGCAGTCCTTGAGGTTAAACACCTGCTCTTAAACACCTGCTCTTATTGGTAAATAAGCCAAGGCAGTGTCCTCAACATTGTGGCTGAGGTGTGCTGAATTTTGTGAAATTATACCTTTCACTTCCAAAACTCCAGCTAAACTGGATCCTTCCACTGATGCCTTTTGCATTGTTGAATCTGTGTGATGAATTTCTGGAGATCATTTAACATTACAAAGGTTTGTGTTTGTGTAAAAGTTAAGGAAAAAAAAAATCAGATTATACTATTGAGATGCATGAGTGCAGTATAAAGACCCCGGGGGAAATGTTTCTTTGAATTTTATAATGCACAAATGATGTTGATTTTGGAAAAAGAAAAGTTAATAGCAGCAGTGGAAAGCAAACTGAAAGCAAGTTATTAGCTTATAAAATATGTTATTTTAATATATGAAAATGGTGTTTTCATTTGATGAAAACATACTTTTCAAGGACACATAATGGACATCTCATTCAACATAAAAATACTGAGTTATGAATTTGGACATTATCACCTTATCTGCAACCAAAGCATTTCACTTCACATACCACTATTTCCATTCTATCTTTGAAGAACAGTAATGACTTTTCTCGCCATCACAAAGTAACCTAATACAAATTGCAGCCTAGTGCTAAATATTCCAAATGCCAAAAGATAACAAAATGGAACAAATGGAAAGTATTATGTTCAAAATATAATAATAATAAATTTGTTTAATGTTCATTCGTTTTCCTCACTTTAACAAAACATCCCCAACTGATGAAATGCAAAGCAGGAGGCAGAGGATTTTATTTTGTAGAGGCCAAATGGACAAACAAAAAAGATAAAAATCCTCAATGTCTCATAAGTTCCCTCTGGACGCCCTGTGACTGCAGGGTTCATTTTTGGGGATTTACTGTATGTAAGCATTTGTGTATGTTTGTGTGCATCAGAGAGCAACTAAGGGAGATGGCCCTGTGATGGCCCACGGGCAACAGATTTTAGATAATTTGTCATTTTCATTATAACACAGTCCATGAATACCAAAGAGGAAGAAAAGAGAGAGAGAAAGATGAAGACGGCCAGCCAGCCATCACAACAAGCCCTATTTACCCTATCACACAATCTGTTAGCACTGACAGATTACCACACATCACTGGGCCCCAACATTAATCTTTGACAGCGAGCACTTCACACTGCTTCCCTCTCAATGCTTCCCTCTCATTCTCTTTCTCTCTCTCTCTCTTTTCATCTTTTATGGCTCCCTGGAAATCCAAACAGTTTTATATTTCCATCAGATAAAGATCTGGAGGATTTGACATCAGGTTTGACAGGGAACATATGTAAACGATTATTGAAGATGAAAAGAGGTATTGTGAAGCATTGTGCGATGAAGGAAAAGGCCTTGACTTACACAAACTTTCCATCTCGGCTTTAGGCTGTAAATAAGAAAACAACAAGGATCTGAAGTGGTGACAGGCTAACTTATGTAGTGAGACTTTTTAAATAAGAGAAAATGTGGTGCTGATGCATCACCTAGGGCACAAAGCTATAAACAACACTGAGTCAAAGCTTTTGTTATACGTTTATCCACACGCATGCCTACATACAAAAAGGACAGGCACAAAAAGGCACAATGACACACATATGTTAAAATAACAGCACAAGATAAAAAGCAGGTAAAATGAATAGATTGGAAAGGTGACATTTGGTTACACAAATGCAGCCAAATTATGAAAACACGGTTTTCCGCCCTCTTCTACTCCGCCATCCGATGACATCATAATTTTCACTTTTATTTTCCATGACTCCTGTCCAACATCCTCCTGCTTTCTTCGCCTTTCCATTTTCCGTCCCTGGTTCATTATGTGTCTTAGCGTGAGACTAGCCTCTCCTGTTTAGCTCTGACTTCGTCCTGGGGTGATCCAATCCTCCTCTCTCCTGCACCCCACTGCTATAAGTCAGTGGTTCAGATCTCCCAGGACATTAGCAGGTCTGCTGTCCATCTGTCATGGAAAAGCTTGCCAGAACCACACCTATAGTACAGACCTATGATGACTCACATTGCCATTGAATTTATTGCTTAATCATGACTAATACACCAACAAGTGGATTGCTAATAGGAACACAGCACACAAGACTGAGAATTGGCTCTACCTTAGCGGCTGTAAGATATTCTGATATCAAACATAACCTACAGTATAGTGAATAGATACTGGATTGCAGCCTATTAAATGAGCTCCTAAAATGACTCAAAGTGTTAAACCCCATCCACACTGTAACTGTTCCAATTAGATATGAAATAAAAGCCAAATTGTGGCTAAAAGAAGACATATTTTGCTTTCGCAACAGTTTATTTTTGTTTTGTACATATCTTGGTGAAAGTAAAGGGGGTTGTAAGCAAATGTGAAGTGCTGTGCTACGCCAGGAAGCCCACTGCGAGAGCACAGTCATCTAATCTAAGATCAAGCAGTCTTGGACACCTCCTCACTGGTTTCCACTGGGAACAGAATGCAAGGCTGAATGCCAAATCCATCCATCCACAATTACTCGTTCTTCTCTCCCCCCCTCCTTATGACTCTCACGTCTACTTCCACCGGAGCTCTTCAATAGGCCTGTACAATTTGGGGAAAAAAATACGAATCACGATTTTTTTGCTTAGAATTGATATCACAATTCTCTGCCACAATTTTTTTTTTCCATGACAAAACAAAACAAATTGGCAGTACCAAACCAAGGATAAAACCAGTACAAACAATGTACATATGATGATGAGTACACATATGCAGACAGTCAACACAAGATGCAGCAGTAAGTGCAGAATGTGTAAGGGATGTGTTCCAGGAGAAAAACCTTAACAGCCAACAGACTAAAGAAGACCTGAACTTTGGTTCAAGTAAAGTGGTGAACTTTTTAAAGTCAATCGGTTCACACAGTTGTCTAGACATCCCAGTATTAAGCTACATATTAACCCACGTTCCCCCCACTTTTGGTGTTCCTGCGTATTTACTAACCAGCTAACCATTGGGTCGCCAGTGAAAGCCCGTCTGTAGTGTTCTCTGTCCTGCGGTTGTCTCTGTCATGCTGCTGGCCATACGTGTCCGTGCATCCATCCCTGTATCGTTACCAGGGTTAGCTTCTGTTTAGGTGAAAGATTGCTTGGTGTTCTCCTTTACCTTGTTAAGGTAAGCTAGGTTAGCCTCCTTGTGTTTGTTTCTCAAATGTAGGCTACTTTCAAATTCGTGGGATGTTTCCCTGTAATAAACTGTCCACATATTTTACTACCGTCCACTGCAAGACACTTATTTTTATTTGACACAGTCATAATCAAATAGGACTCTGCCGCTTTCTTCAGACTTTCAGTACCGCCATGAGGCCAGACAAGGGGCACAGACTGTTGTTTGTTGTGTTCAATTTTACATGGAATGTCGGAATTTCTGGGTTCCCAGTCGGAAACTATACATGTCTACGGGAAATGTCACAGTTGGAAAGATATAACGTTATTTGCTCTATGAAAGACATTGACAAAGACGAAAACTAAGGACATTTACTTGATAATTTTAACCAAACCAAACATAGATTTTTTTATCACCACAAGCCTGTAAACATAGAGTACTCAATGACGAGAAGGGAGAGCATTGCAGCGCTTGGGAGCACTTTAAAACCTATTTTGTACAGTCTGTTTAAAACTCACAGAAGAAATTAGTAGCGTTTGTGATGCATTCGGCGCGTAAAATTAAATGAGAACCAAAGTGAACAGGGTGTATCGAGATTGTGATTTTATAATGATTAATCGTGCAGGCCTACTCTCCAGTAATTGTTAGTTCTTAAAAAATCTCACATGTCTAATGTCAGTATGACGACGGTATCACCAGGTAACAAGCAAAAGGAAAAAGAACCAACTTAATCTTATGATGCTTTCCCAGAGAAAGGGCGAAGTGCAGATGTGGCAGCCTTCATACAAAGCCAAGTATAGAGCATGTGTATTTGGTATTCTAGACATAAGCCTGGCGGCGCCTGTATAACACATTTGGATCCCAATGACAGCACACAAATCAGATGAGTTGCCATTAATTAATCACAGCATGTCTGGGTTAGGTGGAGGTTCCTGGCAGATGAATAAGGGTATTTTTAGTTGATCCAAGGTTAGCAAGACCTTAGCGGGCATGCTCCCGAGATAACGCAGTTCTATCATTACAGGCCCCAGCTGCTAGCTAAAATACTACTCTCTACCTAAGGCATGCCATTCATCCATCTAAAGACAAGAAGGCAGAGAGGACAGGAAACAGAGTGATGATAGATACTGATCTGAAGCGTAGGATCAGGCTTAGGATTTTCTCTGCATCCTTAGCAAATTAATTGAATTTCCATATCTGTTAACACTGATATTTTAATACTGTGTCAATGATCATCTGACATTCTTTCCAGTCTTTAATTTTCCTTAATAATTTCTCATCTAACAATTTCAAATTAGCGCTAAAAACAATTAGACCATAAATTGAATCAACAACTATTTTCATAAGCAATTAACCACTAAAGTAATTTTACAAACAGACAGAGAATACAAATATTTTGGGAAATTAAGTTTGCCTTCTTGCTGAGAGAGATCAATGCAAAGACCAATTTCTCATTTTTGTGTTGTTGCAACTTTGAGTGAAAAATACTTCCACAAAATAAAAATAACACATTAGCCTACATGATGTTGACTGATGTCTTTTTATCTAAATGTATGTTTGTTATTAGTCTCCAAACAAATCACTCTGTGAATATTGATGTGTTGTCATTTCATGCAAAACATGCAAAAGATTGCATAATCTTACATTGACTAAAAATAGGAAACATCATTGTAGAGGTCAGAAAGGTTTTTTTTGGCGTTAACTGCCTTGCTCAAGGGGTGCTGAAAGCCACAACAAACCCTACAACCACTACTATTACCACACACACGTGTAACTTCCCACACAAACTCTGACAAAGACTCATGCTCACATGTGCCCACATGTATGTGGACACACACACACACACACACACACACACAGAATGTAGAGCCCAATTCGCTATATAGACTAATTCCCCACTCAGATCAGATGTCTGGTTTTCATTGATGTGGGAGGAAAATAAAAGCACAGATTTCAGAGGGAGGTAATTCCATTTCCTTTACACATAATTTCTGTGCTCTCAGCAGGGCAGAACGCCACGGGGAAACAACAAATAAAGGGATGTGTAAATAGTCATGTCAAGTGGCTGTTACAAATGTATTGATACCATGCATCCACTCTTATAACAAGGACCTGCAGTACGTTTAAATCACTTGACTTGACTTGAAGGACTTGCAGTACGTTTAAGCGTGGGCCAACATTAAGAAAGACCGGATACTGACTCCTTTTATGTAAAAACACATGTATTATTAACTTGCAGGCTAACTCTTTACATGCTGTAAAACGATCTCCGACTTACAAATGGATGAAGGATTTTTCAATAAAGTTAAGTGATTATAAAAGAAACAAACACACGTCTACTGTAAATAACATCTTTGATATCTAATGACAGTTTGGGAGAGTGTTGAGGCAATACCAATCCTAGTAGGCTGTCACTTTGACATACCTAATCTTTAGAGGCAGTAATGTGTATGTAGGTTTTTAAGAAAAATTACTGATAAAAAAAGTGTTCAAAATAAAATAAAAAGTGTGAAAAAACCTGAGAAATGAATCTAGATGTCAGTTGTAAAATTAGATGAAAGAGGGTGATGAATGCCGTGTATCACTGTATGTGTGAAGAACAGCTTGTCTGTATGTCTATCTTATGGTCCCTGAGGGGTGAACGGCTGTCAGAGCAAAGCAGTGCTGTTCAGACAGCCTGCACCTTAGGGCTCCGCCAGCCCATCTTATTCACTTGAACTCATCTAAAAGAGAAACTAAATGTTGCAGCTTGTAAAAAGGGACAGAAGCTATGGGAAAAAATATGAGGGTGTGAGTGAAAAGTGGAGAGATGGGAGTCATATGGAGTGGGATGGCATTTGAATAGGAAGAAGAATAAAGTTGAGAATTTGAACTCAGGTAGCTGGAGACTGAATTATAAAATCTAGATGAAGGGACCGTAATACTGATGACATGTCTGAGTTACTCAATCAGCACATTAAAAGTACCCACTCAGTGTGAGCTTCCCATAATCTAATCTCTCCAAAGGTACAGCAGCATGTCTTTCCAACCCTCTCTGACTCTTTTTACATAATCAGTTACTTGACCTACCATCTCTCTCTGTGCCTCTTCACCTACACAACTCTCCCACCTACAACACTCATATATATAAATATATATATGTATATATATATATATATTTATCAGGTCCTGAAAAAGTCAGCTGAATGGGAAAAACAAGATCCGAGCCATCAACACATAAGCCCTGCCAGTCATCAGATACCCCGCTGGTATAATAAACTGGCCAAAGGAGGAGATAGAGGCTACTGACATCAAGACGAGAAAGCTCGTCACAATGCATGGAGGGTTTCACCCCAAATTCAGCACCCTGAGACTGTACACCAAGCATAGCGAGGGAGGCAGAGGGCTAGTGAGTGTCAAGACCACTGTCCAGGATGAAACAACGAAGATCCAGGAGTACATCAGAAAGATGGCCCCCAAAGATGAAGGGCTTAGTGAATACCTCAGGCAGCAGAAACCCGAAGGTGAGGACAAGGAAGATGAAGAACCGTCATGGAGGGACAAGCTGCTGCACGGCGTATACCACAGACAAATAGAAGAAGTGGCTGATATCAAGAAATCCTACCAGTGGCACTAATCATGCCAGCACAAGAACAGGCACTCAGTACAAGATCAATAGAGGCGGGGGTTTACCACACCAGGCAGGACCCCAGGTGCAAACTGTGCAAGGATGCACCTGAGACAGTACAGCACATAACAGCAGGGTGTAAGATGCAGGCAGAAAGTGTTTACATGGAACGCCATAACCAGGTAGCTGTCATAGTGTACAGGAACATCTGCCACGAGTATGGGCTGGAAGTCCCAAGGTTAAAAATTGAAAACACCTCCTAAGGTAGTCGAGAATGACCGAGCTAAGATCCTGTGGGACTTCAAGATCCAGACTGACAAACTGGTGATGGCTAACCAACCAGACATCGTGTTGATCGACAAACAGCAGAAGAAGGCAGTAGTGATAGATGTGGCAATCCCAAGCGACAGCAATATCAAGAAGAAGGAACACGAGAAGCTTGAGAAATACCAAGGCTGAAAGAGGAGCTAGAAAAGATGTGGAAAGTAACAGCAACAGTGGTGCCAGTGGTAATTGGAGCACTGGGAGCTGTGACCCCCAGACTGAGTGGCTACAGCAGATTCCAGGTAAAACATCAGAGGTCTCTGTCCAGAAGAGTGCAGTCCTAGGAACAGCTAAGACTGCACAGAAACCTCAAACTCCCAGGCCTCTGGTAGAGGACCCAAGCATGAGGATGACACATATCACCCCACAAGGGGTGAGAGGGGGATTATTTATTTTTTAATATTTATATATATATTATATATATATATATATATATATATATATATATATATATATATATATATATATATAGATATATATATATATATATATAGATATATATCTGTAACGATATGGAAAATAAAACCAAAATCTCAACACTCAGCTCCACAAACCTTCCCATCCAGATCCAATGCTACCACATCTTTAAATTACTATTAGTATTAGTCCTCAAAGTCAAAGTAATTTTATTGGTCTCCCTAAGGAGAAATTCCTTTTGGTGCCTTATCCCTGTTTTGTCTGGTAAGTTTAGCCAACTGTAAAGACAGCTAAAAGCTAAAAGCAAAGGGGTAGGGTAACCGAGGTGTAACATTACAAATGGGCGCTGTTCTGACTCGGTGCCTGGGTCTTTTTCCCGACAATTCAGTAAACTGACGTTAGCGTCCTTAGCACCATTAGAGTTAAGTGCTGACCAGGCTGGCTGCTAGCTGGCTGGGGGCTGACTGTGGATGTGTCCCCGGGGCTGTTGTTAGCTCTCATCCAGACTGAAGCCTTGCAGCACCGGGCGACTGAGGTAGACAGACAGGGGTGTGCTAGCTAGCTAAATTAACATTAGATTAGTTGTCTATCTATACAGTTAATGTTACAGACAAACAGAGTTGTTAACCGTGGTGAGCGTGTTGAACAATGTTGTAATCTTACATTACCCAACTAGAATTAAATTAGCATTAGCTAGCAACTTGTCAACCAGCACCTTTACTGTAGGCACCAAAGCACTTTTCATCTTTGGTCCCCCTACAGGTTGGGAGCAGAATTGTCCATTACTGTTACCATTACCATTATTCTTATGTCTCATTCCAACGAGTTAATAAACCCCTGAAAGGATTTTGAAAACATTATTTTAAGGTAGCCTACAAAAGAATATTTGGTGTTGAATCGATCTATTGAAATCACTCAATATCAATAAATAAGGTATCTGTTGTATAATTGTGTTGCAAAGTGTAATCAATGACAAAACAATGCCATGTGGCAGAAAAAAAGTTGTATTACTGAGAATACCGCCCCATTCTTACATTTTCCACTTACCATCTCACTTATTGTGTTGTGTGTTTAACACTGACAACAACGTAAATACCAGAAAAAAGCCCATCCGCTTTATCGGGACGAGGGCCCATGTAAAGGGGTCAAGGAGGTAAAAGACAGCCCTTGTCAATCTGGAAGATTCTGTCAGCAGGTTGCCAGCAGCCACTCCTCCGCCAGCTCTGCACCTCCAAATGGCACTGCTATGACAACCCTGTTCCAATCAAAAGCACTGTTATGTGACCCCACAAGCTACCTGGAGCTCCAGTGAAGGTTAAAGACAGACAAACTAATTACACAGCCTGTCTCTAGATCATTATACAGCCTCGTCTCACCCTGTCTACCCCGTCATCTTTCCTGCTCGTTTTGTCTTACACCCCCTTTCTGTCCAAGAGAACTTCGACCCATTTTGCATTTTTGGTAAATAACACAAGAGCCCTTTGACGAGATGAGTGATGGCAGAGTGGGAGGAAAGTGGGGTGAGGGGAAAGAGAGGGTGTGAAGAAGGGGAGGAGTTTTTTTTTTTTACCAAAACCTCTCTCAATGGACTCTGAATTTAGACTGAATGAACAAGCAGATCACAGACCGTCGGATTGAATGAAGGAGATTTGGAGATGATGTATGTTTAAGTCAAAGGGAGACAGAGGAAGAAATGGAGGATAAGGCATTAGGTATGTAAGGAGGTTGCAACTGTGTTGGTTTAATTTTAATTTAATCTGTATTTGTCAGGGAAATGCATATTAATAAACATTTCTGTAAATATATCAGAATTAGCCAAAATGCTGGTTTTCATCTGCTGTCTCTGGCTAGATAACAGGCTCCCATAAAACAATGACAGGTATCCTAACATGAGCATGATATTAAATACAAATATAAATACATGTGCACTAGATAAAATTACATTCTTGTCTTGTTAACAACTAAAATGATATTCCAATTTTATGAGAAAAAAAAAAAAAACACCATCATATAATTAAATAAATATTTTGCCTATAGAAACCAGACAAACAAAATGAATGAAAAAGGTAAAAAAAAATAAAAATCAGATGGATCAATGACATCTTTGGGTTGTGACTAGGCATTTCATTGTATTAGCCTTAAATGACTGATTTGATTATTGATTGTTGTACTGTATTCCACTGATGTGCTGCCCTAAAGGAAAAGACAGCCTGGCTAAATGCAGTATTTCTCAGTGGGATAGTGCAGTTGCAACTAGCTGCACCTCTAGTCACTCTGCTAGTAGTAGATTGGGATGCAAAGAAACTGGATAGAGGGAAAGGAGCTAAGCCATTAGGGGTGTACGATTCAGAAAATGTCACGATTCGATTCAATTCAGATTTTTAGGCTCACGATTCTATTTAATATGGATTTTTAATCGGTAGAGCTTGAATCATGATACAAATCATACAAATCGATTTTTGTTGCACACCCATAGAAGCCATGTTGGCTAAAATTTGATCAATTGAACTTAAATATTTAAAATCTGTTACAACTGTTACAACCATCTCTCCTGAGATAAAAACATCCGGTTCCACATCATGCATGTTATTTTTGAAGAAATACATACAGTTTTTAATACATTTAGCTGCAGACAGCATCAATATTAATCCAAAATGTTGTTTGGTTGCAAACTATTCTTAAGTTTTCCCATGACAAAAAATAAAAGTGTCATCAGCATTCATTAAATTAGTAGTGGCATGGAGTGGGTGTACTTTGAGAGCTCTTATCTTAGTCTCTTTCTCTATCTATCCAGCTACTGCTGTTAGAAAAAAGTCACCCGCTGACCTGGAACTCTACGCACATACTGTGAATAACCTACCATGGTTACTCTTAGTTATAGTAAATGATTATTTTCTAACATCTTAAGATTCTTTTCCAACCATCAAGGCAGAGGGTAATTACTTCACACTGCGGAAAACTGCTGAGATCAGTGTGGCTTTAAGTTACCATATCTTAGGAAAATTAGTAAATATTATTAGTAATCAATCTTTGGTTCCATGTTGTGAAGGGAATGCTCACGCTGAGAAAGTCAGCTTTGGCCCATTATCCCTGTCTTCCTCAACATCACTGGTGTGAAATGAATTACTCCTGCCGTGAAAGTAGGATGACAGAGCAAAATGAGGAAGGGGCTGATTTTTAAATGGTAACAAAACCACCAGGCATTAGACACAACCAGCAACACACACATAAAACAAAAATTCACACTTTTTTTCTTGTTTTTTACTTTTGTAGAAAAGTCCTGAAGAGGACTGACTCCACTAAATGGTTTGAGTTCAATTAGACTTGTCTTTAATGGGACATATTATTCTTATCTAATCGCTGCAGTGTGGGAAGAATAAACATCTATTGTTTGTGTGAGGCAAATATTGTATCGTATCATTAATGTGTATATATACAGTATGTCCTATAATGAGCGTTTGTTTGTGTGTGTGTGTGTGTGTGTGTGTGTGTGTGTGTGTGTGTGTGTGTGTGTGTGTGTGTGTGTGCGCGCGCATTATTTTACACAATTGCTTCCTTTCACCGACAGTACACTCATCATGCCTGTCACTTCCTGTCCTCTGTGCTAATGATTAATAGATGCTGGTGGTACAGTAAGAATCGAAGCCAATAATAGATGAATGTTTTATGCTGCCATTGGTTCTTTAAATGAATGTCAGAGGTACTGTATCTCGATGCTTGGCTGCTGCTTTCAGCAACCATGGCACTCCGTCAACATCCTGTGCATCTTTCATGTGCATATATCCTTTCCCACTGCGTCATGTTTTCCTGCCTTTCCTTTAGTCTCATCTCTCTCCTTTCCTCCACATCTACACACATGGGGGTCTCTAATAGGTGTTTCCTTCAGCTGTGGTAATGGTCAGATATTCTCTTCTAGACTCTACTGCCTTGACCTGTAGAGTTATTCAACCTCTGACAGTTAAATTGCTACAGGGTCATATCAAGACTGCTAGCATTAAAGTGACACTATGTAACTTTTTGAAAGAATACATTATTTTCTTTTGCAGCTACAGCGTTACTTGGTCTATGGACATTATCTCATGGTGGCTAATAGTGGCACATTTTAGATGTACTGTATATTGTTGTATAACTGCCATTACAGACTCAGTTTGCTGAAATAATGACTCTTCTTGTGCTTCTGTTGTACATTTTAGCATTATATTGTCATTGTGACTTGTGGGGACAGTGGCTGGTGTTTATCAAACATTACATAGTCATGCTGTAAGGTGTACATGTTTTTCTCTGTTTGTGTGGCTAGCTGTTTGTATCAACAACACTGCATGCATGCACTGAAAAAATAAACTGCCGCAACATCATCCAATATATGCAGAGAAAACTAAGAGACTATTGATTTTGTGGAAAAAGTGGTGGCTGCTAACGGATGTGTGAATTTGTCATCCAGGGAGAGCCTCAGAGGGCAATGGCCAGTGTAATTATTGGCAGAGAGGGGTCTGTAGGGAGAATTCCACACACAAACATGCTAATGCCCTTCTTTATAAAGACACAGAGGCAAGGAGTTCAGAGCAAATGGGCTAAGTAGTAGACTTTCAATTTGTTTCATGTACAGCAAGCCAAACCTCAAAAGCTGACAAACAGATCTGTTAGTTATTTGGAGTAACAGCTGTTTCCTGACCATGTTTCACAAAGGCGCCATCATGTATATAGCCATGTGGGTGACAATCTGATGGTAATAAACAGTCTCACTGTTCAATTACATCCACAACAGGTGTCTGATGGAGACACAGGGCACACAAAGCGAGTCACTGTGTGTTAACCAGAAGTGATGTACAGAGGATTGACTCCTCTTTACTCTTAAAGAGAAAAGAGAGGTAGGAATAAAGAAATAATTTGCAACACTGTTTTATTAGGTCACCTCAGTAAATAAAAACACATACAGCTGTGGCTGCAATAGAGAGAGAGAGAGAGAGAGAGAAGAAAGAAAGACAGTAGGGGGTGTTACGGTACACAGAAGTCAAGGTTCCGTGCAAGTTTGACATAGCTGGGGAAAAAACAAATGCATAAGGATCTGTTTCTTTTTATTTATTTTGAACAGACAGTAGTACAATTGTCAAAGAAACTAAATTCTCTTACGGTGGACTGGGGTACAAAAGTAACATTTTGCCCACTGGCAATCCATTTGTCTAAAGGCTGCTTGAAAACATAAGGTGTTGGGCTCGTTTTTTTATTGTCCTGGCACACTTTTCTAGTCTTATCGACTACTCAAAGCGCTTTAACATAGTACAGGAACCACGCGCACACATTCATTAACTGTGGCCGAGGCTGTCATACAAGGCCATACATACACTGCCGAGCATCAGGAACAATTCGGCGATCAGTGTCGTGCCAAAGTACACTTTAACATGGGACTGCATGGCCAGGGATCATACCCCCAACATTCCGATTGGTAGGCGACCGCTCTACCACCTGAGACACAGCCGGCCCACGCGGAATGTGCATTAGCACGTTGGATATGTTTCCATTGACAGACCCTACAATGGTAGAGCAACGCCAACACGACTCCTCGTCTTACTGCATACACACCTCTCCTCCAGCTTCGCCGTGACTGACTCGGTCGCCAATCAGCTTGTTGTGCTAAACTCAGCACTTGCTAACAGCAGTACGGCTTAGAGATTCTGGGCATAACTCGTGCTTCGGTTCCCACATTACGTGCATCAATCTACATACCGTGTGTTCTGTCTGTGTGGCTGCTCGCACAGAACAGTGACACCCTTACCGTGACGTTTAAGCACACATACACAAACTGCTACAGTCCTAATAGACAACAATAACGAAAGAGATGGAGGCATATTTTTGTAGCACATTTGGAATAAGGATACAATAAAATAGGAGGAGAGGGCACTACATCACTGATCCTCTTGTTGGGAATGTCTGCTGCTGCAGCTCTGAATGTGTGTGTGTGATAATTATGTACTCAACACATAATTCTCATTTACAGCCTAGCGTTACCATGGAAACACAAACAACCGAGCAGAAGATGAAATATTAAAAATATGACAAATAGGAAGAAAAAGAAGTCACACCTCATCTTTGTGTGTGCTTTTCAACTAGCATATGTATATTGTAACATGCAGTTAGAATAAGTATAAGTGTATATTCTGCACAGCAGTGTGTGAGAGTTTTGCTGTATGAATGGGGGAGGGCAGGAGACAGAAGGAGAGGGATGTGTGAGATAATAGAAGAGAGGGGAGGCGGTAGAGAAGGAGGGGCTGATGATGGGAGTGTGGATGGTTTCTATTTTTAGCCCACATGTGTGATATGCCAATAGGTGTTGTTCAAACCACCGAGTAAAAAAGGCTTCCGCAGGCTTTGATTTACCGATTTTTGTGCATTCTCACATTTGAAAGTCAACACTAAAATACAGACGGTGTCTGGTCTCATTGAATTGCATTTCTGTAGGGATAAAACTACTGTAACTAAAATAATTAGTCAATTTTTCAGATGAGTGACTGAAGATAACTGTTGCCCCCAATATTTCCTTTTCCTTGCCAAGAGGCCGATAGGTGCCGAAAGCCTCCATAAAACCAAGTCAATTGAATGTGTTGAAATTAAATTGAGTGCACTATGGAAGCTGCAGAAAAAAATCCTATCACAATGAAATCAAATCAGGATTACAGACATAAAGCCATTCAATCACTCGTTAATCCCAAAATGATTGGGCTTTGAAAGAATAGATGCAAAAACACGCACACACACGCACACACACACACACACACACACACACACACACACACACACACACACACACACACACACACACACACACTCACACACACACCAATTGGATTAAGTAACATCAATGAATCCAAATCGTGGAGCAATATCAATAGTAACAGATACAGACAATTTCACAAACACCATGCTAAACACAATAAATTGGTCCAGAGGTGGCCCGGTTAGTTCAGTTGGTAGAGCAGGTGCACATATATCAAGTTTTACTACTCAACGTAGCGGCTTCGGGTTCGACTCCAACCTACAGCCCTTTGTTTCATGTCATTCCCCCTCTCTTCATCTGTCCTGTGGAAATGAAAGCCTAAAAATGCCCCAAAAATAATATTTTAAAACAAATATACAGTATATATTGGTCCAGAGGTAAGACACTATGAGTGAGAAAGTCAAATCAACTGTGGCCAAATTACCACACAATGTTACATGTGGCTTCCCTTTCTGTGATACATCTTTGTTTGTAATGCTGCAGTGCAGGAGCCACAATCACTTACTGGATTATATGGTTATCACATCAATCACCCCGTGCTGTGACTGGACTCCACTTACTAAAGCAGTTATCTGATCATCCTCTCACAAATGGCCTGATGAATTGCACAGTTCTCTGACTTTGGTCTAATCGTAATTGCATCTGTTTCCAATGGAGACTGTCTCTTGTCCCTTTTTGTCTTTGTCTCTCTAAATCATTCTCTGAAAAGGGGGTCATGTACAAACAACAAAACTGAGCTTGACTGGCAGGGATAGAAACATACAGACAAAAGCATGCTATGGAAATAATGTACAATTTAATAAGATTTTAATATTCAAGGCATAACATCAAATAACAAAGCCATGCTAGTGGCTGTGTGAGGCTGTACATCAGCATACTAATAAGCTCACACTGACAATGCTAACATGCTCATGTTTAGCAGGTATGTTTGTAACATTCACCATGTTAGGTCAGCATGTGAGCATGCTAACATTTTCTAACTAAACCCAAAGTATAGTGAAGATTGATGGTAATGCAATTTGTGGTGCAAGTTGCTCCCACTATGACTACATTGTTTTTTATATTTTAGGTTAACTGGCCATATACCGAAAATATCAACACACTCAGGTCTTGTTGGGCTCAGGCTGAGTTGTAGAGTTTAAGTATAATCACTACAGCCTTGTTTTGTTCATTAATTTAGTGTCCACACCAGTGGGGGGCACATGACAATTTAAAAGTAATCATGACCAGGAAAGCTAAAAATAGCAGTAACAAAACCTTAAAGCACAACAATAATGCCTGAAGTCTACACTCAGCAAGCACGGGTGAAAGAAAGTAAAGATTTAGAAGCGGTTTCACTCTGGTTATGAATAAAGGATAAGATGTAAACAAATACAAAACAATTGAAAGGAAAAATAAGCTTTTCTGTAAAACAACCCAAACATCATTGGCTCTTTTAGAAACAAACACAGGCTATTGATCTGATGCTATGCAAACAACAAGTTAGACAAACCAGCCTCTGCACACTCTGGTGTTGTGAAGCTTTTTTCACAACATCAAAACAACCATTATTTCTGCAGGATCTGCAGAAGATATTTAAGCACGTTGAAATCTGCTTCACTCACTTTAGCTTTCCATGCATACACACATATGAATGCATTTATGCAGACAGGCACAGGTACATACACTACACAAACATGCAAATAAACACATTTGGAACTGTAAAACCCTCACTAACAGCCATCTGTGAATTTCTAAAAGCATTTGGCCTGGATTTTGGAATCAGTCTGCTTGTCCATGGGGCCTGGCTCAAATCTGTTACTGTTTTTCCCAGCATGCCTTCTGTATAGAACACACATCAATGACCTCACGGCTGGAGACTGGCGCACAGGCCAAGTTTACGACTGCATTCCACAGTAAAAAGTAAAAAAACAAAAACACACACACACACAGACGCACACACATAAACAAACATAAGTCCATTTTCTATCTCTGCTCTGTCTTCCCTAACAGCTTTACTCCTGCCTTACCACTTTTTCCCTTTCTGCATAGATATTCCTTTCTCCTGGTATATTGGCCAATGGACTGCACTCTTCAACCTCATCTTAACATTCTCTTTGCATGCTCTTTTTCTGTCTTTGTGAAAGTATAGGGCAAATTGGTCAAACTCACTAATGATGAACATCAATGTGAAGAAACAAGACATCTAACATTTACAAGTCTTCAAGGAAGGTGTAAGCTCTGCTATTGCTGTTTTTAAAAGCTGTGGGAGGAAAACGGGTACAGAAGTGAACACTGATGTGCAATTCACAATCCAACTTCTGCTAATAATAGCAGAGCATCTGCATCTGTTTAAAAGCCACAGATCCCCCGTGGTACAGCTAGAGCACAACCAACACAGAAACACTTCTGGAGCTGTGTGGTGTGTGTTGTCTCTTCTGTCTCTCACTCAGCCTTTAAACAGCTCTTCTCGCTTCCCAATTTGCTTGTGACTTTCTGGCTCATGCATACATGCAACTCATCAAATCACTTGTGAACCGAGTGGAGCTCATGGAGATACAGATGGTATAGAGGTGTGAATGGCCTTGAGTTGCCCGATCAAGGGGAACTATTGAATAGCGGTTGCTCCACTTACGGCCACCTGCTGCCATTCTGGTCCACCTGGCCTGGGATTGTTTATTATGTTCCAAAGCACTCCTTTCATCATTCATCTGATCTATATCCACACATTAGGCTGTCGCTATCATCACCGTCCAACACAGATTAGCCATATTTGTGTTGTGAGGTGAGTGGATAGGAACCTGGGTTGTATAGATAAATCCCCCGGTATGGTGCTGATGCTTTATCAGTTCAGACAACGGACTCAGCATGCAAAGTGTCGGCTGTACACAGAGGAAAGCAAAGTACTGTGTAAACTGTAAAGGGCTAGTGGATCATGAATTTTCTTATGTTGGGAAACATGGTTTGTGTAATTATGATTAGTGTCTCTCAGAAAAGTAGAAATTATCCAAACATGTTCATAAATTTCAAATCCAGGAGCCACGTTGGACTGCTTGCTAGAGTTAAGCAGCAATAAGGAAATAATGTATTGGGAAATAGAAACATGGTGATTTCATTACTGGCATGTAACCATTTCACCTCAATTAATCACTGAAACAAAATCCCTAGGAAAATAAATGGCAGCAGATGGAAATACCTCGTGTTTATTCCCATATCTCCCATCTCATCATTCATAGATTAATGTTATGTAGTTATTCTTTTTTAATAGATAATCTTACCCTATTTCTTTGTGGTGTCCCTTGGGGGAAATCTTCTGAGAGACAATTCCGACATAAAAAGATAAGTGATAATGTGGGGGTAATAGTCTTCTGGAAATAAGCAAAGTTGTAGGAGCTTGACTCAGAAGTAAGTCTTTATTTCTGCACAGGATTGTTGTAGAACAGTTTAAGCGGATCTTAAGAAACCTGAAGAACGTTTTTTGTTTAATAAACTTCTTTAAAAATTGTATCAGTAGATTTAAGTACAAATTTCAAACATTAACACTATAAATAATCTTGTTATGAAAACTCAAAATCAATAAAAAAAGACATTTTTTTCTGCATTTGTGCATTCATTGGATCGTGATAGCTTGGAGACAGGAAAGGCAGGGGTGAGAGAGATGACTTGAGACATGGTGCGCATGCTCTACCAGGTGACCTATCAGGTGCCCTACAAAACTATTTTAAATAGTACAGTATACTGCCATTATATCTGAGGGAGATTTAAAGTTACCAAACATTGTATACTGGCTTTCCCTACTTTGTGTCATCAGCAATAATACCCTTTAGAAAGACAAACTGTTCATTTTCATTGTACCTGAGCAGCAGAGGGAATTTTCTCTATCAACTTTATTATTTAGAAGTACAGGCTCTGCTGAGTGTTTTTCCCCTCATTATGAAAAATATGGCAACCAAACTGTTGTTCCTATGTATTTCCTATGTATTGGGCGGCTGTGGCTCAGCGGTAGAGCGGTTGCCTGCCAATTGGAAGGTTGGTGGTTCAATCAAAGTGTCCTTGGGCAAGAACCCCGAGTTGCCCCCGATGCTGCGCATCGGAGTGTGAATGTGTGTGCATGTTTATCTGATGAGCAGGTGGCACCTTGTACGGCAGCCTCGGCCACAGTGTATGAATGTGTGTGAATGGTGAATGTATCCTGTATGATGTAAAAAGCGCTTTGAGTAGTCGTTAAGACTAGAAAAGCGCTATATAAATACAGCACATTTACATTTCATAGTGGCCAAGATAAGACCAATGGGCTTTATGCTTTATCCTTCACCTCCTCATCCCTAGTTTTTGTAGTATTAATAATGAACAGCAGCTAATTTTCCTCTTTCACCTCACAAACATGCTGGTAGATGAGATTCCCCCAATGTGTTGCTACACACGCTGAAGGCTATTGAGAATAGAGCACAAACTCTGATGAATAAATTGTAATGGAGCCTGCTTTGAGTGTTGTGCCAGTGTATTGCAGCTACGCAGGTTAAAAGTACAGTGCGCGCGCGCGTATGTGTGTGTGTGTGTGAGAGAGATTATATGCAGTTTTGTTGTGTACTATGAGGCATTGCAATGCAGAACTTAGTAAGGGAATGTTCTACTTTTAAAACCATTATGACATTACTTTATAGGTGGAGAGAGAAAAAGAAATGAGATGAAGAGACAGTGATGGGACGAGTAAAAGACGTAATGTGTTATGAAGAGAAACAGAGAAAAGAAAGATATGTGGTGAGATAGTATTTGAGATTAAATATGCAAACGAGATATTTTCCCTGCAAAATCAAATGTCTTTATATCTATGAAAGATGACATCTAAACTAAAATGAGTATGGTACAACATGAATAAGAAGATACTAGAAAAAAAAGATCAGGTTTTAAGTTTCGTTATAGACACTTTTTCAGATTAGATTCAAAACATCATCTTATTTTTTTCATGACATGACTTCATGTAGCCATCATCAAATATGCAGCCAGTAAATACAAATTATTTTTTAAACGGAGACTGAATGTTAAAACCCCATTTCCTCACACTCAAACTACCCACGATATGCACATTTGACAGCATCACATTTCCAGGTTAGGCCTCCTGTGTATTACACCCTTCATTTGGACATTGAGGTTATGTCACATCCACCAATCCTCTGCAGAAGAACAAAATCAATTTGCTCACAATGTGCATGTGTTCAATTGTTCCTCTTGTGTAAGATTGAAGTGTATTTCTGTTCCTGTATACGCTTTCATTTAATTTATTAAACAGGGAAGAATTAAAAGTAATACTAAGTTACAGTTTAAATGGGTTTAAAAACTGGTTTCCAGAAGGTTCCTGTTCTGCAGAAACATAAAACTTAGAACACAGTTACGGCACATAAAGAAAGAAACACATGTACAGGACATTAGCATGGGCTAGATAAGTACAGCCTACAAAAAACAGCAATACAGACAAGACTTGGACAATACATGAACAATCAATGAGTGCAAGTGTAACCGTTGAGGAGAAACAATTTGTATGCCTTTTTGAAATATATGATGGTTGGTAGTGTTCTGATGTGATGGGGAATGTTATTCCAAATTTTGGTGTAGGTATGAAAAAAGGATTTCTGACCATAGTTGTTTTTGTATGGGGGGACTGGAATGTATACCTGTGAAACTGACCTAGTGAGGCGTACTGGTGTCATATTGTGTGTCAGGAGAAGTGCAGCAAGTGTTGGTTAAGTGCTATTTTGAATCTGAAAATAAAATGTACTAGCGTGGCTGTTTACACAGTTCTGTTAAGCCAGAGCGTTTGAGCGTGTGAGTGCAATGCAATAGTGAGACCACTTTGGAAGATTATTATGGATCTTTAGAGCTCGATTATATAGTCGTGCTATTGGTTTAGTAATTTCCTTAGTGGTAAGAGACCAGATTGGAAGACAGAACAACTTTGTTGAAAATACAATTGCACGTAGGTAGGTTTCAGAAACAGAAAAGGTAGAATACCAATGTTGTAGAACATCTCCTCTCAACAGCTAAAGTGGTGTCCCTTCAGCATGATTTGTTACCCACAGTAAACTTTCACTTGACTTGACAAGTACTTCTTAATGTGTTTTGCATTTCCGATGAAAAATGGATGGATTTATAATCTCTCTGTGCTGAGTAGGACATTGATGTGGTGTTAATTCATGCTAATAAGATTAAAACATAATACAGATTGTCTCCAGTGAAATGAGGCTGGTGAAAATCCTTTGAGGACACTTCTTATTGAGCAGCAGTGGACCATGGCCTCACTCCTTACAGGGCAGAGAGGTAGAAGATGGGTTTCTCACAGGAGGGGTTTGGAAATTGAATTAACACTGCCACCAGTCAACCCTTGAAGGGGAAAAAAGGCTTACTGAAATCTACTAATGGTGTTAGTCCAAGACTCGGGTTTTATGCTCTTCACAATGTTTGGTACTGTCAGATGGCAGAATTAATCCCTCAGCATGAGTAATCCCCCAAAGACATCTGGATAAAAAAAGTTGATTCCTACATCAGCTTTGTGAAGGACATGTCCTACTATATGTCTATCCACCGACACTGGGATGAAAGTAAATACTTCCAATATAATATAATTGGGCACAATGTTTAAACATTAAGTGATGACTGAAAGTAAATACTTCCAATATAATATAATTGGGCACAATGTTTAACCATAAAGTGATGATTGGAGTATGCTTTTTATTTTTAATAAACCGCAGCAAATCAAATGTCATGACAAGAAATCCAGTAAGATCATCCTCAGTGAAGCCTGTCAGGGTGGAGAAGTTAGAAGATCCACACACATAGGCACACATACATTAAAGCAAAGGGAACAGCTCCAGAGACAAGCATTAATCCCCACAGATTTAGTGTAGCAGAACAATTGCTTTTGTCACCCTGGGTAATCAGCACAGAACACAGTTTATGAATTACAGTACACATAGAATCACATAGAGAGACTGTTTGTGTGTTTGAGAGAGAGAGAGAGAGAAATGCATGTATATCAGTGCAAAAGTGAGAGCATAAAAAAATGGAACAATGACGTCTACCTGTTCAAAAGCCTTGGCTGCGTGTCTGGGAAGATTAATCAGACTCATTCAGACAGCGTTTATCACATTCTCTACAGGGAAATGAGAGGTGATTTATTTCTATAACTTGGCCTACATATATGGAGAACCATCACTCACAATCCCTTCAGCCCCATTATCCACTCTGTAATGAGCGTGTCTGCCGTGTCTGCCCAGTGGACACAATACTGTCTAATCCATAATTGTTTACATTCTGCTAAATCAAGGGCCACTCCAAGAAGATGACTAAAACAATGCATCACTAAGTGATTGTGTAATCGTTCTCTTAAATCAGCCTTTTCTTTATGCAAATAGTGGAATCAAAAAAAAGGAGGAGTTGGAGTTTATAATACTTAAAATAAAATAAAACAAATATTCCTATCCACTATCAAAGGTAATCATATTATGCCATGTAAATGTGTATTGTTTTAGTAATTACTGTGGAATTCTTGTGTATGTACACAGGACATTGTTTGCATTGGTTTTCAATTTTCTCAGCACTTAGAGGTAGTATATTCTGAACTGCAGTTTAAGGACCTCACCTAGTGTTATGTATTTGTTTTGGGGATTTGTGCCTTTATTTAGCGGGTGGCATGTTTACAGGTGAGAAACATGTAAGGAGAGCAAGGGGAAGGTGATATGCAACGAAGGTTTCTAGCTGGAAAAAGTCTGGCTATAGTCAACACAGCAATCTTGGATGGGAGAAAAACATGCTCTGGATTATTGGCATTTCTTTAAACCATTGACAATTGTCTTGGGCAACAGCACCTCTGCAAAATAACAAAATGAAAGACATTCGGTGGAATTTCTGGCAGCACCTGAACAATCCCGGAAGTGGAACGTTGTGATATAGACTAAGCTGGAACTTAACTGGGGACTTTGTCACACTGTGGACATTGGGATGTGAGGCACAGTGGTACTGCTACACAACCAAAAGATGTCTAATACCAATCAATAATTCATCATTCAAAACTTGTAACCTGTTGACAATTTAAAAAAAGAAGCTCAGCATGAATTCTTTCAGGAAGACTTCTAAACATCCACCTCTCTCTCTTCCTAAAACTGATCAGCTGTTTTGAGGCGTTCACTCTTCAGTTAAACCAACCAGAATTGGCACTGAATTCCACGAGCCAATCACAGCATGGCATCCCTGCTTTAATTCTGTTCTTCTCTATGCTGCTGTCAGTTGTCATTTCAGGTAAAGCCTGCAACCCTTCTCCTCGCCTTTCCACCTCCAGTCATCGTCACCCACGGCACCCTGGGTCCTCCTCTGGCTGACCGCTCCTGGGAAGGAACTTGTTTGGGTGAAATGTGTACATTCAAAGGTTGTGTTAGTTGTGCAACAGAAAACTCAGATTGGACAGATAGTCTATCTTGCTGTCTGGATTTACTCTGCAGAGATCTGAGGAGCAGTTTAAACCACAGTTTAAAATGGCAACATAAAGAAAGCAGAAGGTACCAGCCATCCGGCTGAAATGAAAGACATACGGCAGAATTTCCGGCGGCACCTGAACAATCCCGGAAGTGGAACGTCGTGATATAGACTAAGCTGGAACTAAACTGGGAACTCCCACTGTGGACATTGTGATGTGAGGCACAGTGGTGCTTAGCGTTAAATGCTAACATTGACATACTGACATTCTCACAATGACAATGCTAACATGCAGATATTAAGCATGTATGCTAGTATTCTGAAATCTCGTCACTGTCGAGCAAAAAAACCTTATATAGACAAAACCGTTGCGTTTTGGGAAATGGAAAAAAGGCTAATTTAAAAATATTTTACTAAGCCAAGCGCCTCAGATGAAATTATACAAAATTGCCTTGTCACTGTTAAAATATTTGTAAACCTACAGCCAGACATAAAGGATGACCAAAAGCATTGATTTAAGAAAAAAAAAATTAAATTATGAAATATGGAGTTAAGGGACTTGTTTATTAGCAGTAAACACATCTGAAGGTAGTTGAGGATATTTCACTCGGGACCAAAGTGGCAAACAACTGACTGACCAACCGACAGACTGACACTGGCATCCCTAGAGCCACAACGCAAAAAAAACAAAACATGAGCCTTTATATGTTTGCATGGACAAATCCATCCCTGTTATGTCACAAACAAAAGTATGAATGCTTAAAGAAATGATAAGAAGGTTCATGGTTGGGTTTTGCCATGTATCTTTAGACCCAGCAGCCATCAGGATACTGATAATCACCTTCTCGTTTTCAAGCTTCTCACTGAGAGGCTGCTGGTAATTGAATTGGAGAAGTGGGCACAAGTCTAGTGGGCTTGGAAGGAATAGTTGTAGGCCATCAGCTGTATCAGACAGTAAGAGAGTAAGAAAAAGAGAGAGGAAAAGAGATGGAGAGAGTCAGTTTCTATAATGAAATGGTTACACATCTGACATACTGATTCTTCTTTTGCTTAAACACCTTGAGCATCACTTCAATTATTTGCAAAGAAGTTAGTCAGGACACACTGTCCTATGACACAGCAGCATTTGCATGCGTGGCACGTCAATTATGAAAAAGGGGGTTGCAAAACAAAGCACATGCTTGAAGTACCTCACTGAAAGGCCCTCCCTGTCAATTACCCTTCACAGTCACATTGGCAGCAACAAACTCCCCTCTTGGTTGACAGGTGGCCAGGTAAATGCATTTCGCAAAACTTTGAAAGGCTTGGCGCTCAATATCTTTTTTTTTTATAAAATGGGCTACTATTCAGATCTTTGCATTTAAAAGGGGAAAAATAAATACCAACAACAAGGCAGAGGGGGCTGTGCGTGCAACTGGAGCCGAAAAGAATCATTTCAGTGGCAGATTTTGCAAGGCCAGTATTGACTGTGTGACCTCAAACACAAAACACAAGCAGCAGGTAACAGCTCTACTAGCTAGTAGATTCCTTCTTTTGACATGTTAATCTGGTCTTAATTATTCCTGATATTGAGGTAATTGATTCTTTGCCGATGTTTTTGAGCTTCTTGAACCAATTTTCACCTGCTACAAAAATGGAAATTTCTTTCAGGAGCTATTGTAATCAAAAGGAAGATAAAAGTTATGGTACTGCTACACAACCAAATATGACTAATACCAATCAATAACCTTGTGTCAATATCAAAAAGGAAACTCAGCATAAATTCTTTCAGGAAGACTTCTAAACTTCATCCACCTCTCTCTTTTCCTAAAACTGATCAGCTGTTTTGAGGCATTCACTCTTAAGTTAAACCAACCAGAATTGGCAATGAATTCTACGAGCTAATCACAGCATGGCATCCCTGTTTTAATTCTTCTCTATGCTGCTGTCAGTTGTCATTTCAGGTAAAGCGTGCAACACACCTTCTCCCCTTCCACCTCCAGTCATTGTCACCCACGGCACCCTGGGTCCTGTTGGCTCGTTCAATCTGATCTTTGGGCTCCTTCACCACCACCACCACCAGTGTCTAGACCCCATCGGGGGAATTTATGCCTTCTCTACCCATTTTAAAATTATTTTTATAACGATGGAGTCTAATCTCCAAAGAGTACATTTCATTTTATACACATGTACACATAAACCTTTGCATATTTGCAACAAATACTCTTCTGATTGAAATAGCCAAAGTAGTTTTAGGGAGGGCAATTTCGGCCTGTCTATTGGTTCACCACATTAGTCCAAATTATGGGATGGTTTGCCATGCAATTTGGCACTGAGCTTCATGATCCCCAGAGAATGAATCCTCCCGACCTTTTCTCTAGCACCATCATGAAGATGACATCTGTGGTTTTGAATGAAATATCTTGACAGCTGTTGAATGGATTGCCATGGAATGTGGACCCCACATTCATGTCCCCCTCAGATTGAATTGTAGAATCTTTGATAGTTCTGAGTTTTCCTCTAGCACCATCATCAGGTCAAAATGTTAGCATGTGGTTGTATTCCAGTACAGCTGGACATAAGTGTCCAGCATTTGCATTAATTACTGTAAATTACAGAAGAATAATCTATAAAAAAAATGACTGTTTCATTCCAACAACTGATTTTGATAAAATGTATAGTTTTTGTCTAAATTTTACTCTGTCTAGTAGGGATGCACAATATATTGTTCTATTGACTACTTTGCAATGTGTGCATGTGCAATAGTAACATTGTATGCAATGTTAACGGTACAACTTTTTTTGTTTCTTGATAGAATAGAAAACTTACACCGTTCTCCTTTCACATGTTTGTTACCGGCCGACCCTTTCCCTTTATGACAGGTGGCCATGTGGGCAACGTGTATATGTGACGTAACTTTAGTCCGATGGGGTTTGTTATGGGAAGTGAGGTTCTCCTTTATGTAGAAATGTACTATAAGCGGAAGCTGGCGATGACAGAGTGATGCAGATGCTTTTCCATTGCTAGTAAACCTAAAGTAGTCAGTTTTTTATGTTCATTACAAAGACAAAATAAATCACTTCACTAATGCTACGTTATTTTTCACAGTAGAGTTGCCAGAAAACTGCTACCAGTCAGGCAAAAGCTAATATAGTTAGCTTTCGCCTAAACTAACAAGAGCCATTTGACTTAGGACTAAGACTAAATCAAAAAATAGCGGACAAAATGACACTACCTCTGGACAATATTGTCAGGAAATGAAATCTTTGAGCCATGTCTCTCTGTCCATGAGGTTCTTGGATATACAGTAGGCTCCAGTATATAATTTGACAATTAATGATACGTAATTAAATATTTTCCTGATATGACCTCTACTCTTAAAAAGGGTGTTATGGTGTAAATTGCATCTTTGTTGCTTGTTGTGATTCCACCTGTATTAACATGTGATATGTGTCTGGACATGACATCTAATCCACAGGCCTTTGCATTTATATAAATGTTTTTTTATTATTATTTAGATAGGAGATACAGATTGCTTGTTAATGCCATGTATAAATGGAGAGCTGAGTTAGAAATTGCCTGCTCAATGCTGTTTTACATAGAGTGTAAAGAAGTATGTTTTGCTGCTCTAAGTTGGTTCCCAAATGTTTATCATGTTTTGTCTACAAACAGAAAATTATTTAACAGTAAAGAAGCATGAATGGCTGCTATGTGCTTATTAAAAACTTAAATCTATGCTGAGTTAAGCTGGTCAGTTTAGCACACATTGTTACACTCTTTATTACCTCTCAAGCACTAGTCAGCTAATCACTGTGTGCTTTAACTTGCAGTGATGGGGTTGTCTAACTTATTAATATTGAGTACTGTGAGTCTTTACAGACAATAGTGTATGGTGCGGTGACTGTAAATGTACTGTACTGCCCAAGGCCACTTCAACAGGGGGACTACAGGGCCAGAGATTGAACCACTAACCTTCCAATTGGCAGGCAACCGCTCTACCACTGAGCCACAGCCGCCCTGTAAAGGTAAATGTTGCCTGGAATATCTCCAGGATTAAAATCCCAATGATAAACCCCATGATGATAACTCTTACTATCTTTGTGAATAATAAATTTGATTTCATGAAGGAATTAAGAATATTAAAAGGGCAATAAATAATTTGATTTGGTTCAGTGTATGCACTGGAGTGCTCTGACTGTACACACAGAGAAGATGAATTGCATTTCAACGTATATTTCAGGTAAACATAAAGCCAAATGCGCTCATCTCACATTTCTTACATGTTGCATTTATATGAGCCATGACACAGAGCCATACATCATTCACACTGCAGTGTACTGCATGTGCGTCATGGACTCATGTCATTATGCAAAGTCTTAATTGATTTAAGTACAGGTCAGCTCACCACTAATCCTGACCTTAAAAAAGAAAAAGGCAACGAACAGACCTGGACCTAAATCACCATGGACAAATGACTTCCTTAACTGCTTTCATGAATCTAAGATAATGGGTCAGTGACATCACCTTTAGGTGCTATCTTTGAGTCATACCCCCATCACCCATTCTAGTAGCACTAACAATGGCTGCCACATTTCTCTCTACTGCTCAAATCTATATTCACTCATCTGCATTGACCATCTTTTTTCACAAGCTGTTGACTCCAGAATAAATGCTCTATAAATCAGAACTCGGTGACAATGAGTTGTGAAAGAGGGGGAAATCACATGCACACAAAGAAGGCCACACACGCATATTTATGGGCACAAGTGAACACGAGCAGGCACATGCACCCAAAGTGCAGACGCCCCCTACATACGTTTTCTACATGCACAAGCAAACCTTGCACCACACACAGCAACCAACAGTGTACATTAAAAGTGTGGTTGTCTAGGAGACAGATAGCAGTGCATTGATCTCAGAGAAGCAGTGATCAAAAGAAGCTGGTCTTTGATAAGGACACTAATCACACTCAGGCATGGTTATGCCTATGACAAAAACGCAACCAAAACACTCCAACTATCATCAGTACTTCATCAAATGGAACGGCCTAATTAGTCTGCAAAGATGACCAGATGCATAGAGAACGGCTGATAAGTTTTGTTATGTGTAATAGTGCATTTTAAGAAAGCACTGATCTAGTTGTTTTTTAATATACTAGTTATAGTATTAAACAACAATTGACTACAAGACAACAAATAAAAAAATTTCTAAAACCGTTTAGAACAGGACGTTCAGTTTGTTACACGAAAAATAGTCTATTACTTGCACACGCAGAACAGAAATTCTGAAGTGCAAGTTTTAGAATAATGGCCAGTGAGCCACTGTTGAATGTTTACATTTTCAGAAATGAATGTAAACTTTTTTAGTCTCCTGAATCACTTTGTTAGTCCTGAAGTATCAAAAAAATACTAATCCGTAACCCATGAAAAAACGTTGCACATACTGAACCGTGAATTTTGAAAAACTTACAACCCTAGCAAGCTATGCAGGGAAATTAAGTACACAGTGAGCTATATAAATTACCTGGATACATGGTTAAACAAAATTACTCTTCCAGTGTATCGCTGTGTATTTTGTTCATAGTAAATTTCCAAAACGTCCCAGTTAGAGTAAATGCTGGTAACATATTCTTACAATCATTCCCCGAACAATCCAAACAGGCCTGCCTTGTAGCACAATCCAAATTTACTTAAATTCTTGCCATTTTCAGCATGTAATGTTGCTCAGGAGGTTCCTCAAAACGGCCGAAGTTTAAAGTTAACACAAAGAAAGCGGAAAGCAAGAGACATCCGGCAAACTACCGGCAGTGCCGGAACTATTGTAAATTAATTGTCGTTGATCCAGACTAGATGTGAACAAACCACAGACAGTTGTCTCATTTAGTGACTCACACAAGTGCGTCGCTGCAGTTCATGGCAGTGCGCAGCTGCAGAATGAATATAGGGGAAAAACAATTGATATTTAGCATTATAAAAGAAAAAAGAAAAATTCTGGCATGGCGGGGGTTCCCCTTGCCAGGCCTGTACAATTATGGAACACAGAGAAGTATTGTGGTTAGGGCTGCACAATTAATCTCAATTTTATCAAAATCGCAATATGGAGTACGTAATATTGCAGGTAGGGCCCCATTTGTTTTAAAGGCAAAATATGTGTCAAACCATCCTGAATGAATTATTGTGATGCTGCAGAGACGTCCCAGCCTACAAACTGTATCCTATAGACTAAAGACAAAAATATTTGTTTAGTACAGATCCTCGCAAAAATCATATAAATCATTTTGATTTTTTATATTTTAATATTTTTCAATGAAAATGAGGATAATGATACAAAATTGATCATCCCCTCCAATATTGTCTATTAGATCATTTCCTCATATCATGCAGTCCTAATTGAGGTAAGCTGCTCTAGAACAGGGCATTGACAATCAGCACTTTTCAATCAAGCTTTTTAAAAAGTGAAATTCTTAGACAAAGAAATTAGCATTGTATTTCCTTCTATTAGATAAGGCTTGGCCAATTACCTACAGTATATGAAGAAAATTCATTTCTCAAGTGGTGCAGTCTGTGAAAACGTTTGTTAAGATGCAGGTACTGTAGAGGAGTATCTCTCTCCTATGTGCTGAATTAGCATTTTAATGAGCATAATGTCATTGTGAAAAAGGTAATTAGGTTAGATAATTCCAAACAATACATTTGAGAGAGATTATATATATATATATATATATATATATATATCCTTTGAATTTTTGTATTGCCATTATCTAGTGTACTGAACATTTGCTACGGCGAGAGGTTCAAGTTTAGAGGTGAAAACATTTCAGACTTTAGATGATTCTTTTTGTTTAGCACTAAACAGTTAATGACAAATAAACGTAACAAAAACAAAAGACTGAAAGTCTCGCTAGTAACCATTACAAACTTAACTGCCGAACTGGGATCACACTTGAACCATTAAGACGTTTCCTTTTTATTCTGTCTCTTTCACGGACATGAGTCCATCTAGTCTCTAGATGGACCGTAATGAAAAGCTGAGGTTTAATAGTTGCTGCACACACCTTCTCTGCCTCCTCTCTAGCCGTAAAGCAGTTTACAAAACAGGGTCAACCGAATATGACAAATGCTCAAAGTTGTCATCACTCAAAAGGTCAAAATCAATTTGTTTAACAACCTAGGGAACAAAATCCCTTTTTGCCTGAATGTGTGCGATTTAACTAAAGCCTCACTATTATGTGCCAACCTGCCCCTCATTTGCTGGATTTGAGCTAAGCTTTTTAGCGCTACTATAGAGCGAGCACAGGGCTCAAAGGACTGCAGTGTTGGTTGGTGGCTTGCTAACTTGCATGGCTGGTTAAACCTGTTTTTGTCCAGTTGGTCATAATAAACGGCCTATAGAGTCTAGATTTTAGACTTCTTGTTTGTACCAAAGCCAGAACCAAAATGCTTCAAATATAACTAAAAAACAGATGCAATAAATCGATCCACAATTGTGTCTTTTCCACCATCTTTAATTTTCTGCACTTCAAGTTAGTTATCTGGTATTTCGTTGCCCATTGTTGAAGGGGGATTATGGACTTTGACTGAGGCTGGATTATCGTTTGATAAACAAAACACTCAAAAAGCCACAGCGGGAAAGACAGCATGTACATGTGGCACAGCTAAGGCACCCTTTTTTGCTATGTGTCATAGTACCAATAAGCACGGGTGTGCATGACACAAAAACCAGCAAAACACACAGAAACAGTATTTCTAAGAGTACAGAGCAAACACCGAGGCTAAAGTTCACAATTTAGCAGTAAATTTAGCATAAGTGTAGATGATATGAGTGTCTCCACAGGAAAAACAAAGTCTAACACTTAACCCTGAGGCACCTAGACAGGAAGACAACAAGTCAAGGAAAACATTCTCTGTGGGAAGTGGCTTTCATCTTGTTTAGTCAGGTGAGTATAAATGGTTGCACGGCAGATAGTCAAGATATCTATCCACAGATTTCAATGTTAACTGGAGAACGAAAAAGTGGAAAAACTTTGTCCATCTTAAATCACATTTACTGGAAGATTCTGTAAAACATGCTCACACCTTCTCAAGTAAAATAAACCCACATACAAGGGGTTAACATGCACACAAATGCAAAACCACACATTTTTCAATTAGTTAGTTTATACATGCACAAATCCAAACATTGTGTGTGTGTATGGTTAGTTTGTGCATATTTATGATGTAATGCAAGAGCATACTAGATACTAGATACTAGATATGTTATTAGTCAGCAGATTCAGTGGACCACATCATTAGTTACTCTGACACACACTTCTACCCCCTTCTTTGTTGATGAGGCCGATACCTCATTGTTGATACCCTTCTCTTAATACACAAGCTGATACTTACACATGCACACAACGTGTCCTCCTCCGCAATCCTACTGTCAACTCAACAGGAAAACGGTTTAGCGTCTCACGTCTCACGTCTCACAGAGAGACTTACTGGTTACCATGGACAGCGAAGCAAACTGCTGCATGTTCACAAAATTGACCGAAAACATCATTGAATGCCACGCTAATTTCCACAGTTCAGTTGCTAATAATATGTCCACAAACACCAAATAACCAATCCAGATCAAACATCAGCTCAACACCTGATCTTCTGGGCAGGTTGTGAATGGCAGGGCAAAATGACAGGGTGCCAACTGTGTCACAGCAATGAGCTCAGAGCCATTTATGGCCTCCATGACTCTAACATTTAGCAGGATGCTGCAATTTGTCAGTCTCTTAGTCTGACTCACACATCCACAACGGGGGACTCTCATGGAACACATTGCCATTAGGCCTAATAGTGGTGCATCACAGAGCTGTGTGTGTGTGTGTGTGTGTGTGTGTGTGTGTGTGTGTGTGTGTGTGTGTGTGTGTGCAGTGTAAAATTGATGATATATCTGTGGTTCCCCTCACTGCTATGAAACAACTGGTGGAAATATATGTTGACATAAAATGAAGAATAACAAGTTGGTTGACAAAACATAAACATGTTCCTCATATTCATCTTGTAAAACTCATTCAGAGCCAATTCACGACACTGTAAAAAACAAACAATGACAACAGACCTGAGCTACAGGGTTATTAGGCATTCAGTGAATAATAATGCCTTTAACTGTTTTGCCTATAAAAACTGTGTTAACAATAATAATGATCTCTCTAAAAAGTCTCAAAAGCAAATACCTGAACTACTCACTTTTCTCCCTAAAATGGAGAGCAGCATTTTCATATTGTGCATCAGAGCTTTTGTACCAAGAGGCACTTCATTTTCAAGGCCAGCAACCAGAGTAACTCACAAAGAATGAGTGAAGAAGGAGGAGGGCTCTCATGTGAAGTCACTGTTTCAGTTCTGATAACCACAGGGCATGATGGAGAGGAAAGTAATGGTATAATCTCTGTTTTCTATGTAATTGTTTCACTAAGAGGCATTCAACTTTCACCTACATTTCTCTTTCTCGTATCAGTGATTTATAAAGGGAATGCATTGGCATGACTATCACTAGAAGAGAATATCTTGATGGCCACTCTTCCCCTTGAAGAATACCGTCAGTTATATATACAGACTACTGAACAGTGTAAACTCTCTGTAGTCTCTTATCATTATGCATAAAGTTTGGAAAGGATGTCTTGGAAAGGGTGGCACTGACTTCTGCGGCAGTTTTAGGTTTTTTGGGCCAAAAAGACACAGATTTTAAGTCCAATCCTAATCAAACATTCAATCGCACATTACAGACCCAAACTGCAAATACACAATATACAGACTCATAAATTTGCATACACAAACATTCACTTGCACACAAACACAGACACACACAGCACTTGCAACCAGATAAAAGAGGTGTCTGCTCTGCTCTTACCCGAGCGTTGTCATAGTAACGATGGTGTACCAGAAGGAGGCTGGGATGCTGGTGAATTTGCTGGAGCTTGAACCCTTCTCTGCGTAGAACATGACGGTAGCAAAGATAATTATGGCCATAGTTAGGGAGAAAAGCAGGAAGCCCAGCTCCGAGGCACAGCTCTTCAGCGTGTAGCCCAGGATGCGCAGGCCCTGCGAGTGACGGGAGAACTTAAAGATGCGGAATACACGGAAAACACGGAGTGTCACAAAAGCGCCACTCACATCCTCGTTGTCAGTCATCACCAGGCCGATGTAGTAGGGTAAGATGGCCACCACATCAATGATGCTCATGACAGACCTCATGAAGCGGTAGCGGCTTGGGGCAGCAAACAAGCGCATCAGGTACTCCACGGTAAAGATCATGACACAGGCCGTATCCATGCAGAAAAAGGCCACGGTGTAGCGTACACCACATGGCACTTCCTTCTGATTGGGCGACGAGCCGCAGGGCACCGTCTCCACCACATTGGTGATGACAGAGACAGCAATGAAGAAGCCAGTGACGTAGTAGAAGACAAGGGCCATGGTGGAAGTGTGAGGGTTTTCGAAAGCCCGCCACATGGTCTCCCTAAAAGTCATGTTGGGCAGCTTAGCGTCCTTGTTGTCTTCCTGGTCATCCATTAGACGCTCTGCATTCTCCCTCTTCCTATCCTTGAACTCTTCGTAGCAGCAGTCACCGATGATCTCTGAGATGATGCCAAAGAAAGCCAGCTCCTCCTCATAGGACGAGATGCACTCATAGCGTGGATAGTGGAGCTTGCCTGTGCGATAGAAGTTGAGTATTGCGGAACACGTCAGGGTCCCGGTCAAAGAAGTACTCTTTGGTCTCCTCGTTGTAGAAGAACTCCTTCTCTGAGCTCCCCAGCAGGGTGTCTGGAAAGCGGTCTAGTGTATTCCTCCAGGTCTCAAAGCGCCGTCCACTGACATTAAGAATGATTAGCTCATCCTGACGCTTGTTCTTCTCGGTGGGAGCCACTGGCATTGGCAAATTGGCAACAGGCATCCAGCCGATTGCTGCTGCCCTGGCAAAGGGAAGCCATGCCGCTACTCCTGCCGCCATGCTGTATCCGGCTTGGGGCGTCGAGGGGGAACAAGTCCAGCACCTTCACAACCAGCTTGACATCAGCTCATTCACCCTCTAAAAGGGAAGAGAATGAGAATCTGTATAGTTATGGACAGGGGTGCTGATTGATGATAATGATGATGATGATCAGGAGAGTGAGAGCAAATGATGAGCAATTCAAAAATGAGATGGGATTAGAATTTGAGATCAATTAATGTTACAGATGTGAGGATAAGGATCATAAAAGAAGAGCAAGTAAATAAAGGGAATGAACATAACAATGAAGATCAAAATGAACAATAAATCTCATATCCTAAATAGCAGTCTTGCTGAGACAGCAATAAAGTATCTTTAATGGAAATCAAATTTAACATCACACTTGAGGTGAGAAACCTTTAAAGTGCACAATATAAAGTATATTTGATATAGTTATATCGTTATATAGTACATACAACACAGTTAATTACAGGGACATACTGCAAGTTTCAATGAGCATCATCTTTCACACTTTAAGACAATATTTCTCATATTCCTTCTATTAGGTTATAGTTAAGAAGCAAGACCACAGCTTACTGCAGGTTATAGTTTAGAAAAAATTGAAGGCAAACAAAGAAACGGCATCATAAAATTGTCTAGTTTTTGTTTTTTGTACATTAATATTTTGGCACATTTACAAGGTTGTAGAGAGATACAAGCAAGATATTAGAAACCTGTTGAGTTCTAGATACAAAACAGAACATGCACATTTGTTTTACTTAAAAATAATGAAAGAAGTTGATAATTATTCAGGTCAAATTCACGATTTAATTTAGTAGCATGTAACCCGCTTCCAAACAAGCATTTTTTACAATTCTTGATGACAAATTGGCCACTACCCTCAACGAGCGATTCGTTTTGTCGTTGAACAGTTGATCACTAAACACAGCTGATACTAACAGCTTTATCTTCGATTCCATAACTCACCGATTCAAAATTCTCCATCCGAAGAAAGAGGAGCTTCTTCCAGAGCAGTATATTTATAAGATGTAGGTTTTGGTTATTTTTGAAAGCGTGTGTGGGGGGTGGGGGGTTGGGGGGAATTACCGGGAAAAAATAAGTTATTGAGCGAAGAGTAGATTCACATTAGACAAACGCTACTGCTAAGGTAAAAGCGGAAAAGTACCGGAGACGGACGTACCACAGCTGTTTTAATTCAGTTTCCATTATGCGAGTGTAGATGTGATAACAGGACTCCGACGTGAAGACCGTCTTTCGTTGGCTTTTCGGGATGAGTGGTGGGAAGATACTGAGAAGGAGGAGCGCTCTCTCTCTCTCTCTCTCTCTCTCTTTCTCTCTCTCTCTCTCTCTCTCTCTCTCTCTCTCTCTCTCTCTCTGCGCAGGGCGGACTGTGGATAAAAACTGCATTTATTGGAAAAAGTGTTTTACGCATTCATGAAAACCTTTTTTTTTTAATGATACCTCCTTCGTCACTCAGAATGAATTGGCAAAAGGATTTCCTCTCCTCAGAGGGAACATAAACTCATCCACCAATATACTAATTCCACATATCAAACGCAACTGCCGCCAGCGCTAAGTTATCCACAGGATAGGCCTCCCAGCAGGGCCGTAGCTGAGAATTCAAGAGCCCCTGAAACAAGATCATCTTGGATGCTTTGAGCCTTTGAGCGGTGCGAGTGAATCAACCTTGGCCTTTTACTCAAACCCAATGTTCATAGTCAATTTTGATTCAAGACACCCAGTCCAAACAGACCCAAATATAATTAGATCTGAACAGATCCAAATAGAGAGAGAATGCTGGTGCAGTCCAAAAGAGCAGCAATTTTGATAATGCCCAAAGAACAAATGCAAAATTATGGAAAATAATTCCAAAAGTAATTTGTTTATACGCGTCACAGACTAATAGAAATAATCAAATGACCAATGCTCAGCAACTGCTCCAACGATAAAACATTCTGTAGCCAACTGGAAGAGATAGACAGGAGATCATTTTGAAACTAATTTCTAAATTTACTACTAATAATTGTCATTGAATAGCATAAATCCTTTACAGAGGCTATTCATTTGGAAAGTGATTATGATGCACAACGCGATCAGAGGGCATTACTGTACACAGTACAGTAACACCCAGACCTGAGACTAATGGAAGTAAAACAGACCCTACCCTACCTGATTAGACTGAGTAGAATTTGGAATTGGTCTGACCAGATTTGATCCTCCAAACCATGTGGACCGCATGAAGACCTCTGGGGTCCAGTGGATCTCTACACTCTTCCTTTCAAAGTCGTACTATACAGTATAAAGCAGATACACAAAATATTACTTTAATGGAGGACACCAAACCTAGCTGCAATAAAAAGAACGGCATAAAATAACATTTTGCTGTATCTCTTTAAAGAGCAGAGTCTAATTAATGGTACATTTCGACCCTTGATGTTTTCAGTTTGCATTCTTTTCTTGGGGCTACTGGATGACTACAGAGTCTGGTAATCATCTCTAGATGTAAGTTTACTCATGAAAGCAAAGCAAAACAATAGGGCTCCAGTGGAAAAGCTCTCAGAGCAATCACTGTCTGCACTGAAGAGAAGCAGGTGCAGCACGTACAGTAAGTCAAAACTACAACGCTCAGTCTTACTCAGCTTATGCAGAATCCTCTGCACCGCACAATACTGTATAGTCTATGTAATTCCTCTGGGCATGTGGAAAACTCATACTGTACTGGGTAAGTTAATGTTATTCTGATGGACATAGAGGAGTTGATCTAGTTTGACCTTTTCAGTGCTTTACTTAAACATGTCAATCAAGCCACACAGCGTCAGTGCTAAAGCTCATAACTGGGAGGAGAATAATTTGTGCGAGAACATGGTCATCTATATTCAGACTGTGTCAATGTCTCTCTCTTCCCACATTATTCAATGCTTTGCAGAACAGTATGCAGCCCTAATTGAGTCAACAGGGATCCTATCCGAACAATACATACAGTCCACAGAATATCAATAGGGTCATGAAACACAACTCAGACACATTGCAACACATATGGTTATCCTATTATGGTTATGGATATACAGTGCCCAATATATAAAATTATATATATATTACTTACCATAAAGTCACTCACTCGCTTGTTTAAAAATTACAAATTGCTAGTTATTTAGACATATAGCCACACACATTCAAACACGCACACAGACTTGTTTATGGCTCTGTGCCCTTGTACAGCTATCCTTAGAAGCACCTTTGACTCAATTAAGTCCCTGGCGGTAAACTGGCCCCTTGATAAAATACCGAATGGCCAAAATGACCTTACCTTGTGAAAAATGTCCCCACTCCTTAAACTCAAACTGGCTGTCACAAGAATAGTATATAATATAATTAAAACACACACACACATACACATCACTCAAACACATAAACACAAAACACACTAAGCTGCACGGAGACTGGCCTTTTCAAATGATGAGTCTGTGAGCGGTTCCAATAATTCAAATGTCACTGAACAACAAGGTGGGTTGAATTTCACGGTCAACTGCCCTCTGTAATTATCTGAAGACACTACATTAAAATTAAAAATCCTTTCAGTCCTATGGTGCGTCAAGAAACAAACAAGTTAAGTTATAGTGACAAAACTTGGAGGATTGGTTGAGTAAGTAGGTCCATTTTACAGTGGTCCAAAGAGAGACAAGTGCAAAAGTGAAAAAAATCATTCCAAGCAGCAAATCTGCACTGAGTCCACCACTTTAAAATACTATGTTAAATATGAAGTTACATCCAGCAGCTAGCTGTCACAGCTTTGCATCCATGTTGTATATTGTTTGTGGTATTGTACAGATTTGAGATGTATCAAACTCAAATGTTGCTGTCCTCTTATACTGCCTGAGCTATTGTTTCTTTGAAGGAAGAATAATCGATTATATTATTTTTAATTTGTGGGGCTCTGGATCACGGGGAGGATACACAAATTATATTTCACATACTTTATGACCATTCCACTAAGTGGAGCCACGGCTTTATGCAGGTCTGTGTATTTTGGCCATCTCCTTATATTTGCAGCTGTGACCCGGGATGCCACAGCTAGTCACTCAGCGGTAACGTTTACATAGTAAGTTTCAGTTTGTGGGATTGATTATCTCATTAAATTTATGGTATTCGTTAACATAGCGTCACCCTCAAATTGTGCATTATGCAAAGTTAATTAGTGGGCAACACATAAGTGTATTATTATTCATTTTGAATACATATGTACATTTGAGTACACACTCAACAGAGGCATAAATCTTTATGTGGGAAGCCCTCAGCTCTTGCATTATTTTCATTCTTAATAACATGTTAAACATATATGTGATACGTGTGGAATCGAAGCCGAGACGGCTTTCCTAACCTGATGCCGTTTTTATGTGTATTTGTGCCTTACAGCAATGATTACTTTAACCTCTTTTGTGAAAGATGCAACTTCAAGGTTTTCTGGTGGCCCCCGAAGGGCAAACAGCTCTGATCTAATGAGCACAGTTTAGTGATAACAATGCTGAGGTAAAGGTGACAATTAATTCCCATCCTCTATCGGGCTCACTGCTGTTACTTTGATACCTCTGCTGACTCCTGACTGCTGATGGCCACCTCGAGGCTGGTACACGCACACACACACACACACACACGCACACACACAGACACACACAAATGCACGCATGCACGCACACAGAGCAGTCAGTAGAATAAACACAATTGCATATAGATGTGCTGTTGGCCCAATTCCAGCACCCATAGAGCAGCAGACCCTGCCTGCACCCATTCCAACCCTGTAAAATGTCACGCTTTTTCAAATGCCCAAACAGAGTTGGCTCTCACGAAGGGGAGCAGTGCTCTGTGTATTACTTCAAATCAACTTTTGATTTGACTGTATATCACTATGCACTGTTTAGTTCTTACTTATCATTTGAGTAAGATGGCTAAACTAAACTAACTAACAAGAGTTAATTCCACTAGGTACATGTCTATGTTATGTAGGAGCCAACACTGTTCTCGCAATTAACAAACAGGCTGGAAAGTCACCTCTGACTTTCTACTCCCAGCTTTCTCTTTCATCATTCTGCTCCTCAGGGCAGAGCAATCAGAGGTGTAAAGAGGTCATTGATATTCCAGACATCTACTGACTCTCACACAAAATCTAGCACCAATACACACCCAACCTTCCTGTAAACACATGCAGACCCTACAGCAGCATGTTGCAATATGTTCAAAAATGTGGTACTCTGTATTCTTTCATCACAGACAGCAATGTATATTCATTAGTGATGTATCATACCTGATCATCTCCCAAAGGACCTATGGAACATGTCTAAAAACCTAGACCTTTTTGATACCTGTACTATCTATGGCAACTTTTACGTATTGCTATGATTATTAATTTTATCATCACACATTTGCCAGTTATGTTGATGTTCTGGTTGTTTGGGAGACAGGACACTCATTTCAAACCCACCAGTTTAATTTGATAAAAAAAGATGTATAAAAAGAATAGGTTTGTGTATCCCCAATGCAGGGAAATGAAGCAGAAGCAGACGACTGGATGGTAGCATAATAATATGGTAGCATAATTTTTGATTTGCACTTTGTCTTTAACTTTAGAGACACTAACAGCTGACACTGTGAAAAGAAATACCTTCTTTAATTGATTTTGAAGTGTTACTCACAGAGCATTACATGCTATTATATTGTGATGAGTGCATTATAATGAAATTAGAACCTGATTTAAAATACATTAACATTATGGATATGGCATTATGCAATTAGGTCTGCATTAGCCTTGCATTTCTTCTGACTGGTTTTCTTACTGAGAAACTTAAAGCAACATTATGTAACTATTTTACCTTAAGGGATACTTTGCCAATACTCAACCAACTTTGTGTTATAATAATGTTGTTAGGATATGTAAATGAACTTTGTTAAACTTCTCTACGTATTACCAGTGGCCATATCTCCTTTGGAAACTACCAAGTGACACAAAACACGTCACTTGGAGTTTTTCTGCCGAAGCTATGGCTGTTTCTGTAACTACAGACTTTATTTTGGCATACAGACACAAAGAGTATATAACTGCATCAAGACAACAGATGCAGTTCTGACCGTCTGCGGCTTCAGGACCTGGAGATCAGCGCCAGTGTTTCAGTTTGACTGTTAAAAAGTGTTTAGACAATTTAAAGGTATTTATTTAGAAGCAGGCTGGCTGGTTAGTTGGCTATTGCTAGCTTGCTATTCCACCAAGCTTCCATGCTACACAAATAAACCAGACAGAGTTGTCCCTCATCTGGCAATGGAAACCCTTCTTTCTCCATTCTGTTGGCTCAGAGCTCCACGCCTAAGTTCACAGCTACAAATTAGTTTTGCACCAAATGTATTACCAAAAGTGTTGCAAAAGTCCAGGTGTGCAGACTCACCACTTTGGGATGCGAGCGAGCACATATGTGAAGTTGCAGTGACGGATTCAAGAGGTTGTAATCTCTGAGTTGTGGTTTTGATGGAAAATGTACCAGAGTAAAAAAAAGTATACGATTAAATGTTGCATTACAAGTTTGCAGCTGTTCAGCAGCCTATAACTGACAAGATGGACTTGGTAGAGTTATGACTGCGCATTGTGGAAGTAGCCTACATGCAAACGCTGTTGAATGATTGAGAGGTGAGTGCTAAGCAGGATAGATCAGTTGAAATAAAAGATAAAAATACAATGCAAGAATTTGTGCTATTGCAGTAACACAGATTCCATGTTCACAATGTATTTTGAATAATTCAAATTTTCCAGGAGTGAATACAATCACTTTCTGACAATAGGACGTTGCCCATTCAATCAGAATTGCATTCATGGGACAAAGTAGTAATCTACCTGTCAGAGCCCTACCAACACATTTACACTAAACAGACACACTTTTCCCTTAACAAGTCAGAGTCAGTGTTGAACATAGAGCCAGAGGACACACACTGAGTGTAAGCTTTTCAGAGCAACATGCAAACATACGACAGACTTTACTTTACAAGGTCAGGAATGAAATACAAAGGATGGTTTTTCAAGTTGAAATCTAAACACCTTCCACAGGTCAGTCACCCAAATGATTTGATGGGACCAATATGACATAGGTATATATATAATTCACAGTAGAACAAGTGGTATAATGTTAACACCGTCAAATAGTGTTGGCACAATACAAGAGTTCTGACTTTATTGTTTCTGTGTTTACTACATGTATGTAAAAATTTGATTGTAAACACCATTGGAATAAACAGGTAAATATGTCAATTAATTACTAATTGTGCTTGATTTGCTTTAATGTAAGCCTTGACAACTTTGTGTCTCCAGAGAAGCAATATTTGTCTAACAATCTGGTTCACTGTCTATGTCTCAACAACTACGCCCAACTTCAACTAGGAGTGACTTGTTTTTTTAACAATCACCAAATACATTTATTGACATGGAGTGCAATAAAGTTTAGTAATGTGAAGAGTATTTGGCGATTAGATCCCATGACTTCACTTGTCAAAGGAGTCTCTGTCCAATCCGTCATTTATGCAAATGTATTGACCCACATGTAGGAAAGATGTCTTGCAGCACATGGACAGAAAATGGGGGCCACTATGTACTAGGATTTTTAATTGGTTTGTGTAAATACACTAGGACTGTCTGCTGAACGTGACACATTCAATATGAATAAACTGTGAATACACAATAAAGATTGAAAAAAGAACAAATTGACCGTTGTGTGCAGCTGCACCCGTATTGCACAACACAGTCTTGATGATGCATTGCTTGCTGACATATTATAAGACAGATGTAATCAGGTCATCAAAAAATGTCCTTTGGCAACACATTTAAGTAATTTAAGAAAACAATAAACCTGAAAAGTAGCCACTGACATAAAGTGCTTGATTTGTAATTTATGGTGCTGGTGGTGGAGGGACAGTGCATGGTCTGCATGTGAACTGCAGCGTCTCCAGCAACACAAAGCTGCCTGTCTGTAAAAAATGCAGAGAAAAAACTATTGGCAGATGCCGAAGAATACACGTAAAAATGCAAATATCTGCCTGACATATCGACCGGCCGATAAAATCGGTCTATCACTAGTTAAATCCATGCTTTACGTATCAGCAAGCCACTAAGGCTATTTATAAAATACAATAATGCATTTGCTGCAGTGTTTCTTTAATGTTAATAAGGACAGGCTATATCATCTTCGTACTCTTCTAACTCTATAGGTGTAATGATATACATACATAAATTAATTCCACGGCTGATTGATGATGTAACTGTATGATAATAATGATTAGATTAAATCAACTGGAGCCTCCAGATTCTTCTTCTACTTTATTAGAATTTGGACCATAAAGATGCAATAATTCTGTGACAGCCACAGTACATGTGTGGGGGCTTCATAGTCAGGCCAATAATGGATACTGGAGCCCAAGAAAAATAAACTGATATCAATGTATTGGCCAATATTTCCAATAATCATTGTTTTCTTTTTTTCTTTTTACTGATTATTGAATGATTTTGATTGACTGTGTGGGACATTTAACAGTTGAAAATGTGAAAGACAAACAATGTATTGGCGGCACTGTCTCCAAAGTTCCAGCAGCTCTTGCATTACAGATTTCTCTATTAGGTTTGCTTTAGAATTGAAGAAATTATAAATGGCACCACCACCTTCAACACAAACACATAAGCAGGCACACAAGGGTAAATTCCTTTCTGTAAATCAGACTTCTTGTTAGACCAAGGTGAAAGTTAAAAAAAAACATGTTTCTCCACTTGTCTCCTTTCTCAGCCTCTGTGACTCAAGCTAGTAATTGTATGAGTTAGATTAATTGAGCAGTCAATTCTCATTCCAGTGGCTTCTGGAATACACAGTTAAGTATAGTAAATATCAAGGATCACACAGAATCACTATGCAGATTTTTGGCTGGGGAAATCTATCAGAGAGAAGGAGAAAAGTAGAATATTCCTCTTTGGTTCTTTGACAATTTTGCCAGTCCAGATAATCATTAAGTTCCATGCATAACAAAACAGCATCGGTTTTGCCTAATTAAACCAATCTCTTTTCAAGGGTGGTTGTCTTTTTTCATTTGTATTAGAAATTGGGAATCTTCTTGGATGATTACTAAAGTACCTGGAACTCCACTGCATCCTAATGGTGATGATGAGAAGTAATCATTTAAGGTTAATAAGGGTGCACAGCACTAATCAGGGCAGGACCGTCTGGTAAAACAGTTGCTGCTTTTGGCCTTTTATTAACCAAGTCAGCAATAAATGGAGATTAAAACTTAAGCAAATCTGCCAGGCAAAATGCAAAACAAAATAACATGATATAGAATGCTGATAACATATGTTGTTTATTTTTACTTAACTATCCTATATAGGCATAGTGCATTTTTAATAAGTCAGACATATCCAGCTGTCTTCTACACTTTGAACACACCGTGTTCTTTATCTCTTCAAAACCGGGAAAGGCAAGTTGAGTTTTGACAAGTGGATGATGATGCACATATAAAAAAGTTATTCCCCCTCTCCTCACTATGTATTCTCCACTTAGTGTATATTAGTGGGTTTAACTGCATATGGTATACTGCTTTCAACCACCCCTTGCTAAGACCTGAGGGTCGGTATGTGCTGTTATCACATTCAAACGTTTGGAGTTTCTTTCTTTCACTTCTTATCTGTGCTTCCACTTCTTCTCACTTCAATCTTCAGTCCACTGGGCATTACTGTAACCAAAAGGGCCTGTAAATGTCAAATCATGAAAGACACAGTCATGTAACACACACACACACACACACACACACACACACACACACACACACACACAAAAGGGTACTCCAACATAAGACAGTCTTCTGCCACTGGGGTTGTAGCCACTCACCAGCAATGTAAAGTGACTTTGACAAGATCAAATGTAACTCAGGAGTAGCTGGCTGGCCTTTTGTAGTAGAGGAGAGATACTGATGACTGTTAAGGATAGCAGCAGACAGAGTAATGGTCTATGGTGATGGTGAGCGGCTTGGCACTGATCACACTGTCACTTTTAGGTGGGGAGATGGGGAAGAGGCCAAGGCTTATGCAGTAACCAGGGCAACACTCCCCTGAAAGTAGAAAACATGGATGGTCCCTGTTTTCTGTATGACTGCAACATAAGTGCTACAGTATGTATAATGCACACACATACATTTGTGTTTAGATGTGTGGACACTTCCATACATGCATGATGAATTTGTGGTGAATATGTGTTATATGTGTTATATAATGTGTTATACAGCGTGGACATAAGCTAAGTATTCAAATTTTTTGTGTGCACAATATAGTTTAATTTTTTTATACAGCACATTGAAATTGCTTCTCTCCCTATGCATATGCATTACTCATAATTTTCCATACATAACTAATATGGCAGAACATAACCCTGCTATGAGTGATCTGTGGATTAATGAATACATAATAGTCGATATGGGGGATTCAAGTGGGAATACTGGCAGGGGAAAATTATTCTATTTCATTGTAAGTCTGCTAAGTAATTTTTACAATTAAACGAGGAGGACAATGTCAATGTCAAAATCCATCAATCAAATTCCAGTGGAGATGTGAACACACTGTACCTGATAATTTTTCTGATTAAAGTGAAATCCCTGCTCTCTTTCTCTCTCTCTCACTCTCTTTCTCTCTTTCTCTCTCTTTCTCGCTCTCTCTCTCTCTCTCTCTCTCTCTTTCTTTCTCTCAATAGATAGATAGACAGACAGACAGACAGGCAGACTGGAAAACATGCCCATGACCCATTTTCCATGTGTCATGGCCATGTGTGACATCTGTCCTATCTGCTGATTGGCTGAAGGCTGTCTCAGGTGTGTCCAGGTCAGCTTAGTTCAGTGGGGACCGGTTCTATTTGTAGCCCAACTTTCAAGGAGCGGTAGTTAGGTTCAAGTCTGAGGGAGAAGGAATATTGGCTCAGTTTTAACGGGTCCGGCTTCTCTGGACAAGGGGATATGAAAAAGCATATGGAAAGACATGTATTGCTTTGTTGCAGTGACCTCAAATATTGCATTAATAAAGTATTTAAACCCTTAGACCTAAGCCAACATTCAAGGGCACGGTGGATTTTGGAGGGTGGCATGCTACAATCTATTTTAAATTAGTTTCCACTAATCTGTTATTCGCAAGATCTGTTGGTGAATTCAGTATTCAGGCGATGGGAACATTTCACCAATATCATCAGAGACACCTAGTTCAATATCCCATTGATGCTGCATCACTTAACTTACCATGTACACTCTTACTTACTTATCTGTGGTAATTTTATACACATAAACATCCCTGCCATTCTCACTGCATTTCCCCAAGGTTCAGATCTGTGCATGGAGTGCATCCTAATCCCCTTATCCTGCAGCAAATATACTTTATCACATCTGTACATGTTAGCAATTAGAGCAGGTTGTGTCAAACTTTGCCAACAGGAGTGCTGGGGATTTGGAGGGGTCTAATTACAAGAACAAAGTAAACTACCGCTGGCCCAGCCAGTGAACAAGCTCAGCCTTCCTGCTCTCATCTGACTCATTTTCATTATCAGCAATAAAGACGTGCTTTGTGAACAGAATACCTCAGTCTCGGTATAGATAATTGCCAGCAAAACATGCAAACTGGTTGCAAAAGATAGATCGAAAGCAAGATATGTCAGAATCAGTTAGAGGGGCAAGGATGGAGTGAAGAATAAACAGGACTGGTGGAAATGTTTCTGAATTAGAAGTTTAGTTGTTAAGGAAGAGTTTCCCATGACATCACATGGCTGATATAACAGGCTGTACACTAGTTTCCCCAAATGAAGTATCTGCTCTTCCATGCCTTATATTAGCTTCAGCTGAACTAGAACAATTTTTGCACAGAAAGAGGACTCTAGATTTATAACTCACATTGAAAACACTTCAGAAAGAATTTCTTCATGGCAACCATGAACATACAACAACCAATATCTCTTTAAATTTGAATAGCCATGTGAATATTGTTTTAAGGCTTAAGATAACCTTCTTTTTCCCCTCGTCCAAAAACGTCTTTTCCTCCTCCTCGTCATCCTCACCACTGTTCCCTCTCATCTTGTTGTTATTCCCAACCTCTTTTTGATGTCTCACTCCTCCTCCAAGTTTAAGCAGTAATTTCCTAACTTCTTTGTGTTCTTGGTCTGGCTTCATTCCAATTGCACCCACAACAATAATAAGGAGGCTGTGTAATGAGGTGGATCTAGGTCGAACCAAAAAGAGGGAATCATGCCAAAAAGTTTAAAAAATATCAATGGACTTGATTCACCTACATAGAAGGGAAGAATGATTAAGTGCAATACTGTATTCTTTTACCTCAATCACTCTTGAGATAGCAATACCGTACTTAAAATGAATACAAAAATCAGAATTGTAGATTAAGACATTCATACTTTGCTCATCCTCCCATATGGTCTTTCATCATTCAATGGCATCTGTTAATCTTTGCTATTTAATGCAAAACTACTGTTTTCTTTAAATCAGCATCAGCATGTGAGTAATTAGTTATGACCTTATAAGATATTCAGTTCATTCATTTCTTCATTTTAACTGACAGGCAGCCTCAGCTAACCCAACATCTGTTCCATAATTGATTACATCAATTGTATAATTCAAAACTTTCTATAAACTTAGTTGACATCCAATTTGAACAGCAAAATTAATATTTCAAATCTCAATACATTTTCCTTATCCAGTTAATGGTCTGTGGTATTGTGGACACATTACCCTTTCTGATTACATTTTAACCTTTGCACAGAAATGTTGTAAATTAAGGACATGCACAAAAAGGCCGCAGGTGATTCAGATTTTAAAAAAAACCCTGTGAAGGTCCAATCAGTGGTTCTGTCCACCCAGTGGCCCAGAGTAATTTGGTAAATGGTAAGTCCCAAGACGGGGAGACCTGGACTGTATTCAAAGCAGATGAATCCATTTATAATGAGATGTAATCTCATTTACTTTGTGGCATATGGTTTGGTTTGCCGAGCTGTTATTGTGTTCTTGCTGAAAATGCACTTCTGGTCCAAAACCTGAAAAGAGAGGAGTGTATTGCATTATGGAGGCTCCTGTAAAGCCTTATTACCATAAACACAGGCATAAAAAAATTCAACATTGTGCTATCGAACATTTTTGGATTTTTTGCACTTTTTTGCTGATTCAGTGCTTCACCACATTAGTTGTGTAAGGAAGAGACACAAGAAATAATGCTGCCAAATACGTAGTAGTCCAATTGAGAAACCTTTTTTTGCTGCAACCTATCCTAAGTACATTGTAAAGAACAAAATAATATAAATATTAAATTACTATTATCTCTTACTGTCTACAGGTTCAAGCATAGCTGTCACAAACAAAACAATCTTACAAGATCACTCTTCTCTGCAGTTAAAATACCCTTGTCACTTTCTGTTCCTTTAAAAGTTGGATAACAGTGTTCTTCATGAAGGTTGTTGATGGAAGGCAATTGTCTGAATGATAGCAAGCCCAATGATGCTACCTGCATCCAGACGCTGTATGTGGTAAGATGCCTTCTCTTTGGCAGCCCAAGGCAAGGCAAGGCAAGGCAGCTTTATTTGTATAGCACATTTCAGCAACAGGGCAATTCAAAGTGCTTTACACAAAATCAGTTAAAAAAAACAGTTAAAAAATAATAAAAAGTTAAAAATTAAAAAAAATTAAAACTGATAAAACACAAGAATAAAAGTTACAGTGCAGCATAAGCAATTAAACATTTAAGAAATTAACATAATTTAAAGAAAGCCAACATCAAAAAGAAAGGTCTTCAGCCTTGATTTAAAAGAACTGAGAGTAGCAGGCTTAGTCTCACAAGATGGGGTTAGGGATCACCTCTGTCAGACCAAGGTTGGAATTCATACAGGGGCCTATCCTCCATTCATTATGCCAATGATTAAGATATGTCATCCAGCCTTAGATCCTCACCACATGGATGGAAACTGATGATGGCAAAGACAGGCGCTGTGAATACTGACACCCTTCTGTCTCTTTCTCTAAAAATTAAGACATTCTGCACAAAAACATTCAGAATCAGTGACACAGACAGTGATATCTTTGTGGTATGTGTATTTTCAGAATCTAAATGAGCTGCAGAACATAGAACAGCTGTGTCTTGACCTGTTTGTGTGTGTGTGTGTGTGTGTGTGTGTGTGTGTGTGTGTGTGTGTGTGTGAGAGAGTGTGTGTGTTATCTTTGTTTGCATGTGTCTGTATGTGACTGTTTGTGTATTACCGCCCCGTCACACAGTAATTACAAAATGCACCTGAGCCACAAAACACACAACCCTCCCACTCTGTTGGTTATAGGGGACTGGAAATGAAGGAAACATTTGATCTGATTTTCATCAGTTCCTCCTAAACCTGTCAGCTTCATTGAGTTTCTACCGTACTTTGACTGCACTGAATAGACGATCAAAGTCAGTGAGGGGAGTGTGATTAGCATCTCGGTCAAAGTGATTAGAACATTCAAAGTTGATTAATAAGTAGTTGATTTGCCCTTTACTGAAGAACAGGCACACTATTTCTCTGGAACATCAAAGGTATGGTCAAACAAATCAGACACGCACGCACACACACACACACACACACACACACACACATTTGTACAATTGACCATTTCTACCTTACATATATATATATATACATTTGTATTTCATTGGAAATTGATAACAGGCAGCCCGCTGTTTACTTGCTGATTTTACTGGCGCTGTCATAGTTTGTTGATTTTGCCGAGCAATGTGTGTCAAAACAGATCAAGACAGATAAAGAGAGCATTGCAAGAGAAAAGAAGGAAGTGTTCAAGCTACAGTTGAAAACTGGCTGAACAAGCATGTCAGTCCACAGCTGGTGGCTCCCGGTAGCTTGCTATACTAAATAGGTCCCAAGGTAAGGTGAGGTTATGTCACTGTGTGCGATTTGAAGCTATTGATGTTTAAATATCAGTGCGGATTAACAAAGAAGACATCTCCTCTCTACCCTAGTCTATATCCACGATGTTCTAATTCCGCGATTGCTCCGAAATTTTTGCCAGAAATTCCGCTAAATGTCACTCTTCTCGACATGATGTCCATTACCTAATGCTTTCTTTGTGTTGTAATTTTAAACTCCTTAATCTATGAGGATTATGGTTGAGTGCTCCTCAGATCTCTGCAGGGTAAATCCAGACAGCTAGCTGGACTATCTAATGAATCTGAGTTTTCTCAACCTTTTAGTTTAACAACCTTTGAATGTTCCGTTAAAACAAGTTCCTTCCCATTGTTATTTTGCAGCAGCACAGCTGCTTCGTCCAGCACTAAGCACCACCCAAGACCATTATGATTGGTTCAAAAAATTAAAATAAAATAGCCATTAAACCAGAGCACGTTTTTCTCCCATCCTGGAATGCTGTGTGGACTATCCAGACCCTCCTGTGGAGGAAGGTCTGGCAAAGAGAGACTACTTCTACCCTAACCATCTTCTTCACCTTTTATCTGCTACCTCTCCTGCTGTCATTTCTTCACCTTCCAGTCCATTCCTGAGTATTTTTGATCTCATTTCCCCTTTAATTCATAATTCCCTTTCATTCTATCATTCCACGTTTTGATATAGTTTATCCTCCACATCATAATGCTCTCTCAGCTTGATCTGATTCCCAAACCCCTTAACAATCTTCCTCCAATTCTGCCTTCCTCTGTCTCCTCACCTCTCCCACATCGTCTCATTTTCCCTTTACCCCTGTGGTCTATTGGCCTTCATTCACCTTAAGCTGAAGTTAATGATGAATGAGACAACCCTCCTTTAGGATGAGACCTGGGAAGCTCTGTTGGATAGCACTCTGGTACCCACTGGATGTCCAGGCCTAATCCTTATTCATGGACTATTATCAATACTCGTCCTACTAGTCAGCTGTATTTCTAAAGACCCATCAGTCTCATGACACCACATATTCAACACTTTTTGTCTCCTCAAAGCAATTCCTCCTCAATTTATTCTGTGTTCTCAAAGCAGCTTATAGCATTTATCCTTCCCGCATAACATGATGCTACGCAATGAGTGAGCTACTGTATTATTGTTAAATTTACATTTAATTTACAATAAGTTTAGTTTCCAACCAAAAGACCAATTTACTATAAGAATGATATCTTTCCTTCTACATTATTGATTTGTCCTTGTGGTCAAGGCTATTCTCACTGAATATATAGCTCAAGGTTCAGCAATCTATCTGTTAATATTAGCCTTCTTATACAATACAGTAAAGGGAAGTAGACAAACAAATCCAAATGCCAATAAAACACATAGGGCCCTGTTCAGCTAGAGAAGTATAATCCGCATTAATTCATAGACTGTTTTGCATTTTACACATACTATACTTGCCTTATCTTAACATATTATCCTATGCCAAACCATAATGTGTTGAAATCCTCTTTTTGGTGCATTTCAAAAAGCTTATATATTATTATTCTGACTGCTCTTGTAGCAAATGCAGTCTTCCTTTCAAGCAATTCCCTGGAAAATTACACAACAATCACAGGGCAATCATTTCCAGCTCTTTCAGTCGAGGCGCGAAGGTAATCCAAGCGGAGTGTCAGTGGTTCAACTGAAAATAGGAGGATTCACTGGAAATACCGCAAGTGGCTGCTATCAGGGACACAGTGCCCTCCTTTCAGCAAGCGATCCAACAAGTCTTATCTGCAGCATGAAAATGAGAAGAGCAAATGTGTGAGAGAACAGAGAGAGCTTTTATACGTCTACGATCCTTCAGGGTTCCTGTTTATGCATCAGTGTCCGTCTTTGTACATCCAAGCTTATAATTAATGCGGTCTTCTCTACATTGACTTTAATGTAATTTCATATGGGTCAAATCCCAAGGCTTTCCAGTGGCATCATGACTCTAGACTGAAACAGTGTCCTGCTAAAACACAGTTACTGAACACTTGTCTTCGTGCATCCACACACATCCCCCAAATGCATACAAACATAATACTGAAATACATTGCATCATGCATCATGCTATGCTTGTGTGGGTGAGAGAGGGAATATTTATGCACTTATGTGGTCTTATACAGTAAAGGCATGACAAATGCAACTCGTTGGGTTCAGCAGGATTAAAAGAGGGAACGGCGAGAGACAGAGAGAGAGAGAGAGAGAGAGCGAAAAGATGAGGGAGGATGCTGCTTTTCTACGTTCAAAGCCTCGAGCCATATTGATCACTTCGTTTCATTCTCACATGAATATTAAGCATTAGTCACGGTTCATGAACAAAGAGGCCGAATGCTCTGAAATTATGCTATAAGAGACATGTGGATGTCATCAAAGTACAAGTACTGTATAATGCAGGAACTCTGCTGATAGTTTGAAACACAACTTTTTGATGAAAGTATTAATATCACAACGATCATTGTGATTGAACTTGGTAACATAGATTGTTTAGCAGTATAACTCTTCATCATTACGCAGTTTTTTTTAAAGGTAGCTTCGAAAGAAGAAGAGTGGCGCTATAAAATTCATTTACAATGAAAGCAGTGGTATGAGCTAAGTCTGCTTATATCTGCGAAAGTGCCCGGATGTTCACCACTCGGCCCGCTCTACCACAAGGATGTTAATTCAAAACAACTAGCTTGCAGAGGGTTGCCCAGGCAGTTGGTATTCCTGGTGAGTTTTCATTCTTATTTGTTTTAGTAGTAGCTTTGTAGTAGCTTTGTAGTAACAACAACTAGCTAGTTGCTAGTACATACTATTTGAACTAAACTAAACACACTTTTTAAGCGGCAAAGTGTGTGATTGGAGTAGAAAACTTCAAATAACTTGTGATAAGCCAGAAAGAAACTGATAAAAACGTATCGACACCATCAAAACCCACAACAAATTGTTAGCGATAAGTATACACCGTCAGCACAATGTTGTGGTGACACAATCCCGCTTGGAACACATTATTTGCTGTGCAGTTTGACACATGAACACACACATGCGAGTTATGTTATTTATCCAAGTCTGAAACAGAGTGGATTCACTTTCCAGGGAAAGTCTGGGTACCATTTTACTTTTATTTAATATAATTTTTTATCACTATAAGAAACTACTTTGGAAAAAAAAACAGAAAGGTTTAGCCATCTCCCAAAATGTTAAATTTAATTTATCTAAGGGGAATACATGAATAGTTTAAAATGGTGCTAAGCTGCTCCTGGCATCAACTTGTATCTTGTTACACATTGTGTAAGCAGTGAACTTAACTCATGAAGGCTTATAAACCTGCCTTATTCTTCATTTTCAATCTCAACATCATCTTCTACCACCTGTCTGTCTGTCTGTCTGTCTGTCTGTCTCTTTAAGCCTCTGTTGCTTTAGCATTGGCTATCTATGCCACGCAATGGTGGTATCATTTATTAAATGCTGCCATATTTAAAGCTGAATGCATGCATAATGAATGACTCTTATCATAAAGAATTACAGAGCAGGTTGGTTGCTCCCCCAGAGAACTAAGTGCTGCTGTATTTGTTCTCCCTGGCAGGCAGCTGAAGTGTCTCTGCTAGTCGGAGCCAGGCTGCGAAACCCTCTGTCTCTCTTAAAATTATTTACATCTTGACACCTAGCGACACCCACATTTATCGCTAGCTTGACCCATGGATCATTCCCATATGTTTTATTCATATCTGCTGTCACATAAATGTTTTATTGAAGCGTCTAGCTGTAGCTTTTTATTTCAAAACCTGCACTCTTTACTGGCCTCTCAATGTAAATATACAAGAATGGGTGTTGATCACAGGCTGTTTCAGTGGGTGTGTTCTTAGATTATCAGCTCATTGCCTTTAAGTATGAAATTAATTGCAAAATCACTGTGTATATTCCCCCAGGGACAAAGAGATTTAATTAGATAGTCAATTGAAATGGCTAACCAAAATAATATATTCATGACTTACATGTAACATAAAAAGTTGATGTCCTTTGACAATGTTCTGTTTTATATCAAGTGAACACTTGTTGATGAAGAAAATATCACACATTTACATTTGCTGGTGCTGCTGGTAGGTTTTACAGTCATTTCAGAGATGTTTTGGGTTTGAGCACTGTCTCAAATCCTATCTGTTACAGAATACAATAACTGGAAGATATTCTTCAGCTCATACACCTCAAAAGCTCACAAATTTACACATTATATCTCTTTTGTTTATCTCTGTAAAATGCGAGTAAGTAGCTGAATATTTCATCAGGTCTACTTTCCACCCCCTGGTGCTTTACAATATATCATGAAATATGTTATTCATAAATAGCTTATGTACTGTGTGCTTGACAGGAATAGAAAATATCTCGACTGTGCAAAGCAGAGAGTAGATTTACTGCATTGGAGTTACACTGCAGCAGCATTAATGGAAGGGAAAGTTCTGTTCTGTCCCATCCTGTCAACTCTCAAGGTGAACATGTTTTTCTATGTGACAGGGCCTGTACCTCGTGAGTTGCTGTCAATCGAAATTGTATTCATCCCCTGGATATTTCAGCATTATCATTGCTTTATATTGGGGAGAATTGCGCCCATGACCCTTGGGTTCTTCCAGACTCAGCTCATTGTGTTGAGACTGCCTGTAGCCCCCCTGAGACAGCAGTACCATCCCTGGCTGGTCAAGAGCTTTTACCTGGCAGGACCCTGGTCAAAAATTAAACTGTAATAAAGTTTTGTCTGAAGGTCTAAAGGGGAAGAACTAATCACAGCCCAGGAGGTGGAAGAGAAAGGCATTTACACTCACAGACGTCACGGCTTAGTGCTTTATCAACAGAGAAAAAAACACTGCAAACTGTATATAGATTCACCATTGTAATGAAGGGGATTTAAGAAAGATTAATGGCTTAAAACTCCAATGTTTCCCAGAAGTGTGTCCATTCAAATCAGGTCAATGGTATTTAAAGGATTATAATAAGACGACAGTAGGTTTAGACTTGAGAATTTAAGTATACAAGTGTTAATTCACAGGGTTCAGATGTCTGACTCAAGCAATGCAGCCCTTTCCTAGTTTCCCAGGTGAATATTGTGCAGATTACTCATTCAGCGTGCTTGCTTCCTTTTTTCTCCGGTTTCACATGTTCATTGTTGCTGAGGATAGTTGCGTGGTAAAGCATGAGGCGTTTGAAGTCACATAAGGACATAGTAACATGAGAAGGAATCCAGGCAGATGCAAGAGGAATCTAATAAACCAATGACAAAGAAAACTGAAACTCACACGGGAACTTGTCAACCAACCAATAAGACAAAAAACAATATCCAAAACCTAAAACCTAAATATAAATATTATCAAAAGTTGCACAAAGCCTGTACAATTTCAACCAAATTTCACATAATAATTTGTAAAAGTTAATTCATGATGGACAGTATGATCACCATCCTACAGTGCTGTTAGATTCAATTCTTTCAATATATTTTTGTGTCACATTTCCTAACCCAACTGTCGCTTTCTTTTTTGCCTAAACCCAACTGTCGCTTTCTTATTTTCGTAAACCCAACTGTCCCGTTCATCTTTTACTAAACCTGTCTTTTCCTAAA